>OX451736.1:731075357-732295377 GCA_948472305.1 Vicia faba
TATATATATATATATAATTATATATATATATATATATATATAATATATTATATATATATATATATTATATATATATATATATATATATATATATATATATATATATATATATATATATATATATATATATATATATATATATATATATATATATATATATATATATTATATTATATATATATATATATATATATATATATATATATATATATATATATATATATATATATATATATATATATATTTTATATATATATATATATAATATATATATATATTTTATTTTATTAAAAAAAACTTAGAATAAAAAACACAAAAATAAAACATTTTTATTTTTATTGATATTTTATACTAACGAATACTTTTTTCTAAATATACTTTTATTTTTGTACATATTGATACATTTTTGTATATAAATAATAAATAATACCATTTCTTTAAGGAATTAGGGTTAATCCTAAAAATAATTAAAATTAACTTTTTATTTATCTCTTTACATTTCTTTCCATTGAAAATACTTTACATACATAAAAAACCTTTTTTTTTTTGCATAATACATTTATCTAATATTTATTTATTGTATTTATTTAAATATTGTACATTTAAATATTATGCCTTGCAAATCCAATTTGGTTGTAATAATTTAGGGTTTAATTTCTTGCAAAATAATCCCCTATTCAAATTTGTACCCCCTTCCCTATATCATGTTGTAATAGCTTAGAATTTAAATTCTCGCACCTTTAAGCTTTCAATTATGCCATGATTAAAGAATTAGGGTTTGTATGCAAAATCAAAACCAACAAATAGTTTGACCTAATCAAAGACAAAAATGCATGAAAATCAAACACAATGCACACTTGCACCCCTAGGGTTTCAATCCACTTGTTGCCTTCAAAAATAGGCCATGGTATGCATGTCAAGTACTTTGGCAAAATAAAAACAAAACAAAAGATCATAGTTCCTCGATGACGCTATGTGAGTTGCCTAAATAAAAATGATCATGTCCCTCAAGAAAATTGCCAAAAATACTTGACACCATTGCTATCATGGTCTATACGATGACCCGCGCATGTCCCGTTTAACATCCTAACACAAGGTTGTTCACCAAATATAATGGTGAAACAACCCTGTTAAAAGGGTTAAAAACATAAGAAAGATCTTTGAGTAAAATAAGGTAGATAGCTCTTATTTACTTGATCAAAACTTGCAAAAAACATCCTTGCTATCTTCAAAACACACTTCACCACACAATTTCAAAACCCTACTTTCAAACATTGAAAACTTTTCAAAAGACAAAAACACCTTTTTATACATTCAAACAAGAATCATTACAAAGGTTGCCACAACGATGGCCTCTTTTTAAAACATCTTTCAAAATCACACACAAAGCACCATTTCAAACAATTGAAGAGCACCATTTCAAACAATTGAAAAGCAAAGCAAGTGATCTAAACAAGCAACTAAGAGCCCATGGATAACCATGGATAGAAAGGGTGCTAATACCTTCCCTTTCTATAATCTACTCCCCGAACCCAAGAAAACATCTCAAAGGTCTTTCCTGTGCTTTTTGACCTTTCCTTAGGATAAAATAAAAAGTCGGTGGCGACTCTTGCTAAACCGAAACATTTGCGAACACAAATGCAAAATCCCAAGTCAGTTCTCCCACCGTATCACATATGCCAACGTCACTTGAAGATTTACAAAGGAGTTGGATACAGCTCAAGGGAGAGCGCGATACTTTCGAAGCCCAATTCTACGTAAGCAAGAAGAAGGTTTTGGAACTCACTCGTCAACTTTACGAAGAGCAGACTCTCAACACCTACATTGCACCAAAGAGGATGCGCAACGTCTTTTTACCTTAGAATTTTGTATTATTTTGCCCATGGGGCATTGATGTACTAACAAATTCTATCTTATTAATATGAAGTGTGTTCCTTTTTGTTTAAAAAAAATTTCAATTTCTGAATCCTTGAATGCATTACATGAATACATATCATTCATCATATGCATAAACAGGTCTTCACACCAAGTTTCCTCATCTCTCTGTTGTTTATTTCAGCAAGATGGATATTGAGCAGACGATCAAAGACTTACAAGCGCGGAATTCACAGTTTCAACAGCTACTTCTGACCTTGGCCAAGGGGCAAGAGAAGCTCAAGACTCTACTAGAGAAGGAGAAAGAGAAAAAGAAAAAGAAGAGAGTTGGTGTGGCTATCTTGGGTAGAAGATTTGAAGGTCAAGCCAGAAGGGTCCTGGATTTCCCCTCAACATCTGATGAAGGGGTAGTGTGATACAGTGGGAGAACTGACTTGAGTTTTGCGTTTGTATTCGCAAATGTTTCGGTTGAGCAAGAGTCGCCACCGACTTTTTATTTTATCCTAAGGAAAGGTTAAAAAGCACAGCAAAAACCTTTGAGATGTTTTCTTGGGTTCAGGGAGTAGATTATAGAAAGGGAAGGTATTAGCACCCTTTCTATCCATGGTTATCCATGGGCTCTTAGTTACTTGCTTAGATCAACTTGCCTTAATTTTCAATTGTTTGAAATGGTGATTTGTGTGTGTGTGGGTTTGAAAATGTTTTGAAAAGAGGCCAATGTGGTGGAAACCTTTGTAATGATCCATTTTGGGATGTATACAAAGGTGTATGTCTTTTGAAAAGGTTTTTAATGTTTTTGAAAGTTGTTTTGAAAGTGTAGTGATGTGTGGTTTAAAAAATATGCAAGTGTTTTGTTTTGCAAGTTTGATTCAAGTAACTAAGAGCTTGTCTACTCCTAAATTTCTCAAAGATTTCTCCTATGTTTTTAACCCTTTTAACAATTTTGTTCCACCATTGCATTTGGTGGACAATCTTGTGTTAGGATGTGAAAGGGACGGGCGCGGGTCATCGTTTAGGCCATAATTACAATGGTGCCAAGCATCTTTGGGCAATTTTTCCTTGGAGGGACTTGATCATTTTTTAGGCAACTTTCGAAAGCATCATCGAGGGACTATGATCATTGGAATTGTATTTGTTTTGCCCAAAGAGACCTAACATGCAATATGGCCCATTATTGAAGGCAACAAGTGGAATACCCTAGGGGTGCAAGTGTGATTAGTGTTGTCCATTTTCATGCTTGTTTATCTTGAAATTAGGTCAAACTATTTTGGTTAATTGATTTGCATACAAACCCTAATTCTAGCATGGTATATTTAGAAAGCTTTAAAAATGCAAAAAATAAAGTTCCTAAGTTATTACAACACAATATATGGGAAGGGGGGTACAAATGTTCAAATGGGGGTATTTTGACAAGGAATTTAAACCTAACTATTACATCAAAATTGAATTATACAAATTATTTAATATACAATAATTAAATAAAAATGGAATAAATATGCAAGATGCAAAAAATGTTTTTTATATGTATGAAAAAAGTGTTTTTTTATATGTCAAATAAACAAAATAAAAAGTATTAATTTTTTGGAGTTTTTATGTATTTAGGGCAAAACCCTAATTTTGCAAATAAAAGGTATTTATTATTTAATATATACAATGTTTATTAATTATGTACAAAAATAAAATAAAAATGAAGTATATTTGTAAAAAAAGGTAATTTTTGAGATCAAATA
Organism: Vicia faba; assembly: GCA_948472305.1. Classification (NCBI taxonomy): domain Eukaryota; kingdom Viridiplantae; phylum Streptophyta; class Magnoliopsida; order Fabales; family Fabaceae; genus Vicia; species Vicia faba. Next base: position 731,078,963 of record OX451736.1, read on the forward strand.
TTAATAAAAAAAATAAAAATGTATTACTTTTATATTCTTTCCTAAATATACTAATAAATATATAAGTATTTATATTATTTACTAAATATATATTATATATACAAAAATAAACTATTTAATATTTATTAAAAAAAAGTATATTTTATGTAAAATGTTTTCAAGAGGTAATATAAAATAAAATCAGAAAATAAGCATGTTTGCATTATTTTTTAGTATTTTGAATAAGAGTATATCTATATATTTATTTATGTACAAATACCCATTTAAACAAATAAATGCCTAATAAATACAAAAATGGTTTAAAAAATAATTTTTATATTTTTGATATTATGAGAAAAAATAAATAAGTCAGAACAAAAAAGAAAAGGTCAAAAAATCATAAGAATAAGCATAATGGGCCAAGGGGGTGCAAGAGTAGAAATGAGGTGCAAATAGGAAAAACAACCAAGCCCAGCCCAAAAGGGTTGTCTTCAACCTCCAGACTGTTTGAACATGAACAAAAACACGCATTTTCTATCTCCAGATTCCTGGACTTTCAAGCAAAACTCACAACATGAAAAATGTAGAGCATTAAAAGACGAATCCAGACATATAAAGAACTTGACTTAACTCTCTAAGATGAGAGAGAATTTCTCCATTCCTAATTCTTGACCTAAGTTTCCATCAATGTTCAGACCTTAAATTCTCATAGCACATGCAAAATAAATGGAAAGTAAAGATGTGTACAGCTTCAGGGGCATGAGTAGAACATTTTTCATTCACAAACCTAGAGCTAACAATGCCTGGATAGGGAGATAGAAGTCCATGAACTTACCTGTTCAGCTTGAATCGTATCTGGCAATGGAGGTATTTTCAGTGCAAGGTGGTGATTGGAATAACTTGCTTGAAGTTCAGGGATGCTTCTCCAACCTTTAGTTTGCTTTGAAACTAGCTGAATCGAGCTATAGAACTCCACCTGCAAAACAGAAAAATGAAAATGGTGATGTTGGTTAGAGGTGTTACAGTCTGCTTCCAATGCTTTGGACAGTTTGTATGGATGGTAGGGAAAGTGTTTGAAGTGGTTTGGATGGAAGTGCACGATGGAAATGAGTTGTGGGAATCCAACTGCAGCCTAAGCCCTGTTTTTGCAGTTTTATGGTGATTCTGTGTTTGAGAGGGTGTTGGAGATGGTTGGCTCGAGTTCTAGCTCAGTTAGGATGTATGGAATTTTTTTGCAATCTTTTCTTAAGCTTGCCTTGACAGGAATGTGAAGTTCTGTTTGTTATGCCAAGTTACTTCTAACTTAAGCAAGAAATGGCAAGTTGGTGTTTTAGGCTTGTACAGGCCCCTCTAGCATGCTGCATAATCTCTCCTTGATCAGTGGGATTAGTCTAATAACTTGTGCCTCAGAGATTTTCTTTGTACCTTCTTGATTTACAAATTGACATAAAGCACTTCTTTTCAAAAATGGCAAAAATGCTTTATCTAAAAATGGCTTAATCTTGCATATAATATTTGAACACACAAAATAAGGTCTTGGCACAAGGGATATGCATTAAATTATTGAGTGCAAATGATATATAGGACCTGTAATCAAAGAATGCAAGCTGATTTCAAAATGGCCTAGATGTATGAACATGTAACTTGGCCATAAACAAAGTGACTTTTTCCGAACTTGCCAAATTCGATTCTCCCTAACCATGAGGTTGTTTGATGAGTTCTTGGACATTTTGGAAAGCTTGGAATGTTTACTACAATCCATATTTGAAATGAAAATTGAAATTCCAAGTGTAAGTAAGTGAAAAATGGTCTTGAAGTTAGGCAAAAATCCTGCCTAAAATAGGTCAAATTTCTCTAAGTTAAGAATGGTTTGGTACCCTTGTTCCAAAAATTGTAACTTGAGCTACAAGCTTCTTTTGGGAAAACTTTGTGAATCAAAGTTGTATATTTTTCAATGGACTACAACTTTCATGTTTTGACTTTTCCTTGAATCCAAATGAATCTTGGTGAGAAAGTGGGACAAAGTTAGGAAAAAATTAGGGTTTTTCATAACTTAGAAAAATTCTAAGTTATGAAAAAAACTTCATTTCAAACCCTAATTTGCAATTCTTGATTTCTTGATGAACAAGTTTCATGATTTGGCATGTTTTGATGAAAAATGAATCTTGACACTTGATTTTGACCAAAAAGTCAAAGTTTGACTTTTCAGTATACAGTCAAAAATTGATCAATTGACTGGAAAATTCAACTGTCAATCTTGTGTATTTGGGATCTTTTGAACTTGTTGAGTATGTCAAGACAATTCCATGGGGTTCTTGAGTCCATATGTGAGCTTGGTTTGCCATTGGCTAGGTCAAACAGTCAAAAATTGTCTTTATGCAGTCAAAACCCTAAAAATGACCATTTTGCCCTTTTGGTGATCTGATCAAATTTCTTATGGAATTGTGATCCAAACTTGATCCAATGGTCCATATGAGTTCATGATGTTGATGTGGGTCAATTTTCATGAGATTTGACTGTCAATTGGCCACAGTTGACTTTTTCCCCAATACAGCTGATTTCTAGGTCAACTGTCCAATTGATTGGGCAAAATTTGGAATCAAGACTTGAAACTTGGTATGGATAAACTTGGGAGTCCAACATGAAGCATGAAAGTCATCTTAGGCATTTTAGGTCAAAATATCTTTGTGCAAACACAAACCCTAATTTGGGTCAACAGTGCAAGGAGAAGTCTTGAGCAGAGGAAACCCTAACTGGATCTTGAGCTCCAAGGGTCTTGTGATGAGAAAATGTTGAGAAAATGGGAGGGAAAATTTTGGGGTACAACAGTTGCCCCTGTTCAATCTTCTTGAACCTGAAGAGTTAGATTGGCAAGTTTGCCTTTCGTGACTCGAGGGTAAAAGGAGATTGGACACTAGAGTGCCCAGAAATTTGCACTCGCATGTTAGAGTATCAGCAATGTGATGTCGGGAATGGGCTTATAGATGCCATTTGGAGAGATGGTGGATAGGGAGATGGGCTTATAGATGCCATCTGAAGGCGCGACAGAACCTTGTCGGGAATGGGCTTATAGATGTCATTTGGAGGTGTTGATCGCATAAGAGATTCCTTAGCGAGAACTTGTGTATTTTGAGAAAGACATATGTTTTCCTGGCTTGTTTCAGGTGTTGATCTTCAATCTCTTCATGCAGATATGCCCTGGCTAGATACAGGTGTCGAATCTACAATCGGTTGCTCACAGATATGCCCTGGCTGGATACAGGTATCGAATCTGGAATTAGTCGTCAACAGATATGCCCTGGCTGGATACAGGAATCGAATCTTCGAACTCTTCAGATGTGCCCTGGCTAGATACAGGAATCGAATCCGGAATTGTGACAGTTGATAGATATGCCCTGGCTGGATACAAGAATTGAATCTTCAAACTCTTCAGACGTGCCCTGGCTAGATACAGGAATCGAGTCTGGAAATAGTCGTCAACAGATATGCCCTGGCTGGATACAGGAATCGAATCTTCAAACTCTTCAGATGTGCCCTGGCTAGATACAGGAATCGAATCTGGAAACTGATCACTCACAGATGTGCCCTGGCTAGATACAGGAATCGAATCTGGAATTGTGACAGTTGAAGGTAGTTATCTTTTTCCTGAAAAGGCAAAACATCAATTGTATGCAATGTCATGATGCATGACATGCATGATGTCATGACGTTCAAAATGAGATAGTGTTGTATGCACTCTATCATGTATGTAAGCAAGATGTGTGAAATGTTTTATGAATGTATTTTCGTCTAGGAAAATAAATCTTTGACGATTGGCTGGGGAATTAAATTCTGGGCTGACGTTGAAGAGTAAAGTTCTTCGCTTCCGCTAGGGATGATGTTTGCAAGAATACACCGGTAGGAAAAGATGACTCCGTTGGGGAATAAACTTGTTGGAGAGATTACTCTGAGGGGAAATACTCTGTGGGAAGAGATACTTCGCTGAAGTTTTGATGGGAGCTCCGCTGAGGATTTCAATGATGGACTCCGCTGGGGAACTTTGATGAACTCCGCTGGGGATTGGAAGAACTTCGCCGAGGGCGATCTTCCGTGGCAATTAGCTGAGTATAACCCAGTTATAAGCCCTTGTGAGGAATAACTTTGAATAAAGCCCGGGAGAGGCGTCCGTACTCTACAGGGGATGAGCTTCCAGAATCTACTAGGGATAAGCTTCAAGACCTGCTGGGGATATGGATTCCAAATTTCCTGGGGAAACTTTCGGATTGTACTGGAAAATGGTTCCACTGGGGTGTCTGTATTCCGCTGGGGAACAATCTTAGATCAAGACTGCCGGGGATGCTTGCTGATGAATGCCTATACTCCGCTGGGGAATGCAGATATCTTCCTTTAGGCTGGCCGCAGATTAACTCTGCTGGAGGAGAGTATTGCTGACTTGCTAGGGGAACATGGTGCCTATTGTAGGGCTGATGATAGACTAACTCTTCCTGGGGAGAGTATTGCTGAATCTTGTCCTATTCTGTGGGGAGTTTGAGATAACTTGGTCACATTCTTCAGTTGAATCTACATTGGTACCTTGGCGGACAGAGCAAATAGACTGCCTGGACAACTCTATATTGCCCCTGTTTCTGATGTCACCTGTAATTAGTCTTTTGTTTCGTATGTAAGTATTTATGAATTAGCAATTTAATGTTAAATGCATATATAAAAAATGAACATTGGACGTTCTTCGCAAGACGAAACAGAAAAAAGGAAAAACAATTGGCAATTTGTTTGGAAAAGGGAACTTGTATTGATTTTGAAATTTGCCTGTAAATAGGCGTTTTTTGTACAAGAGGCTGACGTCCTAGTAAGAGAACGCCGCCGAATATCATAAAGTCTATACAATTTTGAAAAGGAAACAAAACAACTATGTGAACAAAATTCCCACTGGGTTCTGTGATTGGTGGATCTGGAACTGACTGTTTAATGCTGGTTCGCGAAATGTCGCAGAAGCAAGAGTCGCCACCGTCTTTTATTTTCTCCAAATGGAAAGGACAAAAGCACAGAAAAATTCCTTAAAGAGATTGCTCTCGGTTCGGGAGGTAGATTATAGAAAGGGAAGGTATTAGCACCCTTTCTATCCATGGTTATCCATGGGCTCTTAGATACTTGCTCATTTGTGTTTTCAAAAATGGTTTGTTTGCTTTTCAACTGTAGGTTTTAAAAATTTTCTTTGAAAATTTCAGTTCGACTCTTGTATCGGTCCTCAAGAGTGTTTGAAAAATGCTTTCGAAAGCTTTTTGAAAATGTGTTGGTGTGAAAAGTATTTTTGATTTGTTTTTGAAATTAGAGCAAGTATCTAGAGTCGTCTACCTACCCTAAGGAATTCGTCTGTGTAAATGTCCTTTAAAGTAGTGCCATCCCACCATTGAGAGGTAGGTAGCACCACCGTTGGAGGTGTTCGGGTCAATTCGAAGGTTTGGGACATGGTGATCACCAGAGCAATGGGAAGACACCTTAGGAGCTACCCTCATGCCAGGTTCCCGGATCATGAGGACTTACTAAGACATCCTCTACTCGACGATCACCTTTCGAGGCAAGGCAACAGTGAGGCGTACCCTAGGGGTGGTGTGTGATTTGTGTGTCGTTTTCAGATATTTTGTCTTGTCATGTTATGGGTGATCTAGCGTTTGTTTTTATTTTTGTCCATACATTCTTTCATGCCATTATTTAACAGTTAAAATATTGCGAGAAATAAAAATTCTAAGCTATTACAAAAGGCGCGGGTCCACATCGCCAAAATTTCTTGAACCCGATTTGACAGAAAAATAAAGAAAGATAAGTAAAGAATTAAAAGTGCGAGAAAATTAATTACAAGGCTTTGGGAGAGATACATAAATATTAAGAAGAATAAAAATAAATATGCGAATTAGACAAGAATTAAAGCGAGGGCGTTGGACCCTTTTTGCAAAATTGAATTAAATGATGAAATTAATAAAAAGGGGAAGAGAAATTGTTTTTGGTATTTTTTAGTATTTTTAATGGGAAAAGAATTAATTAAAATTAAACCTAATTCTAGTTGTTTTTAATTTATTAAGAAAAGATTGAATTTTAACCTAAAATTAACCCTAATTAATTTACATGCAATTTAATTTATAAAAATAAATAATATTAAATATTTGATTATTATGGAATAAAAGAAAAAAGATAAAAAATTAATTAAACCCTAATTCTATATTTTTTAGATTTTTTATTAAAAGAGTTAAAATTAAAACCTAAATTTAAAACTAATCAATTAAAGTTATTTATTTACAAAATACTATTAAATAAAATATTTATTATTTTATTTTTATCTTTTCTGATTTTTTTATTGTTTTGTGTTTTTATGGAAAAAATAATTAATTAAAAAAGAACAATAATTAAAAGAAAGAAAAAAACAAAAAAAAAAAAAGAATGTAAAAAATGAAAACCTAGGGGGTATCTGTCCCCAAAGTGGAGGTGAAAGTCCAATAATTCTGGCCCATTTGGAGGCCTTGTTGACCTTTCCATGACGCGTGTACACGCGTTGACTAGGGTACATCCTGTTCCTGAGATCTGAACCCTTAATTGAATCCATTGGCCACGTGAACAGCCTGATCTTGAAGGTGTATGGTACGTCTACCACGTTGAATCTGCATACGAACATTAGTTGAAAAAAGATATGGAAAGGGGGTGAGGACCTGGGGCTCGAACCCAGGTCCTGAATGTTACCAATGAGCGCGCTTGCCAACCCTATTGTCTTGCATATCTGTAAGTAACATAATAAACAAATATAATAAAACAAAAACGTTAAATGCTTCTTTTTTCGCAGCGCGCGATTCAGACAATCCAATCGCTGAAGGCCACCTCATCTTCTTCTTCTTTATTCCCTGAAACAAAGAGATTGGCAACGGTTTTGGCACCGTTCCAGAAGAGGCCATAATCCAAAATAGCGATTAGCTCTAGGACGCTCATAAATTGAGCGCGAGGGTGGATTCATGATCGTCCAACCATGCTTGTTTCAGTAGGCTAAGTCTTGAACGCCAATTTTTCCTTATTTGAAAAACCCTAATCCAAGGTCCTGGAAACCCTAATGAACAACAATGGCATATTTACGTATAGTGCATAAAAATACAATTAATCCATATGGTTAGCTTCAGAATACATTACTCAGTATAAATACACAATCAAAATGCCATGAAAACGTCTAAATCTTGAAATACGATTTTGAAAAAAATATGAGAAAACTGGATTTCTGTATACCAATTCTGGGCGTGGGGATGATCGATTTTGATTGGAACATGTTCTATAATCCTCAAGGAAGCTAATGGAATCACTATTTGGTCTTGAATCGCCCTGCAAAAGTGTTTTCAGAATTGAGTTTTTTTGATAATTTTCAAGTTTGCCAATGGTGTTTTCTGCGCAGCTTCTTGGTCAAATGCATTAGGTCTTGCTTGCTTGTATATGTAGGAATGATTAGGGTTAGAAAACTTGATCCAAATCTCTTGCATTCATGAATATGATATTTGATTTTTAAACATGATCTTCAAATCTTTTTCACATGCTTTTTGATACAAATCATGACCAATCCAATTGATTCTTTCCATATTTGGCTAGGCACGAAATCTTGAGGATATAACATGCATAAAAAGATTGAAAAACTTAGCTTAATTATTTTTTTCATGTATTTAATTGATTTAAATGAATTATTATTAATAAAAATTCAAATAAATAAATAAAAAATGAAGAAAAACTTCCCTTTGGGCCTAATGGTCGTGCACATGCCTTGGATGATGAGTTATGGAAGAAAAATAGGCCCATTAGAAATTTTAGGTCATTTGAACCAATGTTGACTTTTCGAAATATCCAAACATTTCCCAACTTCCACAAGGCATAACTTGCTCAATTTTTAAGCTTTGCTCATGTTCTTGGGCATTTTGGAAAGATCTTTGAGTCCTCTAACCAATGCCTTTGGTCCCATGTCATTTTGATTTACCAATCTCAAGTTATGGCCTTTGACTTAAAGTCCCTTTTTGTTGACTTTTAAAAATGACCTATAATGTTGAAATTGATAACTTTTTGTGAGAGCATTTCTTGGGCTTGAAGTATGAAGATGAGTTGTAGGAAATGGCTTTGTCTTCAAAATGAGCTTTGGATGGAATTTTTATGATAATCCATGTGAAAGTTATGCCCTGGTCAATTTACAGTTGACTTTTTCAGCTGTCCAAACAAGGAAACTTTTGCATCTTGATGATTTTTGAGCCAAGCTTTGAGAATCATGATCAAGTATTGATCAAATGATGTTTGTGGCTTCAAAATGAGATGTTGACCAAAAATTTGCACTTTTGACTGTCAAATGACCATTTTACCCCTGCAGTTGACTGTAGTGCAATTAGGGTTTTTGACTGTGCAATTTTGTGCTGAAAGTCTTGAAACTTGATATGAGGATGCTTGACCATATTTATAGGCATGTGAGACTTGATTGGGCCCTTGAAAACTTCATTTTCTTGATTAGAATCAAAACCCTAATTTTGACTGTTCAGGAGACCCTTGCACTGTGCAACCCTTGGGGAGATTTTGAAGCTTGACTTGGCAATTTCTTGAAGAATATGGGAGGGCAAATTTTGGGGTACAACAGGTTCCAACTCTGTTATTGCCTTTATGTCTTCAAGCGTCTCATCACTTTTCCGCTTAGTTGAAGAGGAAGCTGATTGATTAATGCCGAAGTCTGAGCCCGATAGTTGATGCTGAATTCTGGATGCAAAGTGATCCAATGAGACATAGTATTACGCTTTAATCCCTAATTTTTGCCTGGACCGCCCTTTCAGGTTTTCAGTCCACCGGGATACCCATTTTTGCCCAAGCCGCCTTTTCAGGTTTTTGACTTGCCGGGTGTACAGATTTTTTTCATTTCATCCCTTATTTTTGCCCGAACCCTTTTGGTCCGCCGGGAAGCCCTTATTTTTGCCTAGGCATGTCAACCTAGCGGGTCTTTTATTCATGCATAGTATCTTTTTACTATGTCTGCATTGGCGGGGTGAGGAAGGTCGTCACCATCCATGGTGGTCAAAATCATGGCTCCTCCTGAGAACACATGCTTAACCACAAATGGCCCTTCGTATGTAGGGGTCCATTTGCCCTGGGGATCACTTTGAGGAAGGATGATGCGTTTGATTACCAGGTCCCCAACTTGATACTCTTGTGGTTTGACTTTCTTGTTAAATGCCCTGATCATCCGTTTTTGATACGTCTGACCATGACAGATAGCAGTGAGTCTCTTTTCGTCAATTAGGTTTAATTGATCAAGTCGAGTCTGAATCCAGTCATCTTCACTCAAGTCTGCATCCTTCATTATTCGGAGATAGGGTATCTGGACTTCAATTGGCAAGACTGCCTCCATGCCATAGACCAAGGAAAAAGGAGTTGCCCCGGTTGACATCCTTGCTGAGGTACGGTACCCATGAAGAGCAAATGGTAACATTTCGTGCCAATCTTTGTAGGTCACCGTCATCTTCTGCACAATCTTCTTGATGTTTTTATTTGCCGCTTCGACAACTCCATTCATCTTCGGCCGGTAAGGAGAAGAGTTGTGGTGCTGTATCTTGAATTGCTCGCAGAGCTCAGTGATCATCTTGTTGTTAAGATTGGTACCATTGTCCGTAATGATCCTTTCCGGGACGCCGTACCGACAGATCAGGTTATGCCGAATGAAACGTGCCACGACGCTCTTGGTTACCGTGGCGTAGGAAGCTGCCTCAACCCACTTCGTGAAGTAATCAATCGTTACCAAGATGAAGCGATGCCCGTTGGATGTCGTCGGTTGGATCTCGCCGATCATATCAATGCCCCACATTGCAAAAGGCCAAGGTGCCGTCAGGACGTTCAGAGGAACCGGAGGGATGTGCACTTTATCAGCATAGATCTGGCATTTATGACAAGTTCGAGAATGTTGGTAATAGTCGGCTTCCATTGTGGACCAGAAATATCCTGCCCGAAGGATTTTCTTTGCCATGGTGTGTCCACTGGAATGTGTTCCGAATGTACCTTCATGTAGTTCTACCATGATCTTCTCCGCTTCAGTCTTATCCACACAACGCAGTAAAGTTGAATCATGGTTTCGTTTGTAGAGAATATCGTTATTGAGGAAGAATTTTGCCGCAAACCTTCTCATGAACTTCTTGTCATTGACCGATGCTCATTCGGGGTATTCTTGAGCTTCCAAATATCTCTTCACCTCATGATACCAGGGTTTCTCGATTACCTCTTCGGCCTCAAGATCGCAGCAGTATGCAGGTTCGTCCAACATCCAGATAATGATCCGGGGGGCCTCGTTGTCCCATTTGACTTTGAACATTGAAGACATCGTAGCTAGTGCGTCCGCTAACTGATTCTCCTCTCTTGGGAAGTGTTCAAAAGTTATCTCTTCAAAGTGGGGAAGCAAAGTCAACACATAATCTTTGTAAGGAATAAGATTTGGGTGTTTCGTATCCCACTCGCCTTTGATCTGATTGATCACGAGAGCGGAATCTCCGAAAACACTCAGAAACTTGATCCTTAAGTCGATTGCAGCTTGAAGACCCATGATACATGCCTCATATTCTGCCATGTTGTTGGTGCAGTTGAAACACAATCGGGCGGTGAGGGGAGTATGAGTACCTTTAGGGGATATGATCACAGCGCCGATGTCGTTACCCAAAGCGTTCGAGGCTCCGTCAAAATGCAAAGACCATCGGGATCCTTCCTCAGGTCCTTCATCCGGTCCAGGTACTTCACAATCAGTTACTACCATGATATCTTCGTCCGGAAATTCAAAGTTCAATGATTGGTAATCGTCCACAGGTTGGTGTGCCAAATGGTCCACCAATACACTTCCCTTGATTGCTTTTTAAGTTGTGTACTGGATATCATATTTTGTCAAGACCATTTTCCATCTTGCTATTCTTCCAGACAGAGAAGGCTTTTCGAATATGTACTTAATGGGATCCATTTTTGAAATCAACAGAGTAGTGTGAGTCAGCATATACTGTCTCAGCCGGTGAGCAGCCTATACCAGAGCGCAGCAAGTTTTCTCGGGCAGTGAGTATCGAGACTCACAGTCGGTAAACTTTTTGCTCAGGTAATAAATAGCGTGCTCTTTTCGGCCAGACTCGTCATGCTGCCCCAGCACACACCCCATTGAGTTGTCCAGTACTGTCAAGTATAGTATTAGAGGTCTCCCTTCAACCGGAGGCATAAGAATGGGTGGTTCTTGGAGATATTCCTTTATCTTTTCGAAAGCAGCCTGACATTCATCGTTCCAACGTACTACTTGATCTTTCTTCAGCAATTTGAAGATTGGCTCACAGGTAGCAGTTAGATGCGAGATTAATCGGGCAATGTAATTCAGTCGTCCCAGAAAGCCTCTGACTTCTTTCTCTGTCTTAGGAGTCGGCATCTCTTGTATGGCTTTCACCTTGGCAGGGTCCACCTGAATACCTTTATCGCTTACAATGAAACCTAGTAATTTTCCAGACCTCACCCCAAAGGTGCATTTGTTTGGGTTCAACCTCAGCTTGTACAACTTCAGTCGGTCAAACAGCTTCCGCAGATGGTCAAGGTGTTCCTCCTCATTTTGGGACCTTGCAATCATATCATCGACGTACACTTCAATCTCATGGTGGATCATATCATGAAATAAAGCAACCATGGCACGTTGGTAGGTTGCCCCAGCATTTTTCAACCCGAATGGCATGACCTTGTAGCAGAAGGTGCCCCACTGAGTCACAAAGGTAGTCTTTTCCATATCTTCAGGAGCCATCTTGATCTGATTATACCCTGAAAAACCATCCATGAAGGAGAACACTTTGTGTTGAGCAATATTGTCAATAAGAACGTCGATGTGAGGTAGGGGAAGTTATCCTTGGGGCTTGCCCTGTTTAGATCCCTGTAATCGACACACATTCTGACCTTACCGTCCTTCTTCGGCACTGGCACCACGTTGGCAACCCACTGAGGGTAAGAAGTCACTGCTAGAAACCCGGCATCAAACTGCTTCATAACCTCAGCTTTGATTTTCTCGGACATCTCTGGGCGCATGCGGCGGACCTTCTGCTTTACCGGAGGGCAGTCTTCCTTGGTAGGCAGGTAATGAACTACAATGTCGGCATCCAAACCAGGCATATCTTCGTAAGACCAAGCAAAGATTTCCATGTAATCATGCAGCATCTGGATCAATCGTTGCTTCACGCTGAGCTCTAGATTGGCACCAATCTTGACTTCGTTTCTATCTGTCTCAGTACCCAGGTTCATTGTTTCCACTGGCTCTTCATGCGGCTGAATGACCCTCTCTTCCTAGAATAGCAGTCTTGCGAGTTCACCGGGCACTTCACAATCATCTTCACCTTCGTCTTCGTCCAAGTTGATCGGATTTTCGAAGTCATAACTGGCAGTAGCAGAGCTGTTACCAGTGAGATCCAGAGTGGATTGGAACCTGTATAAGTGAGTGTGTGTAAATATAGCTGTTTTGCAATATATAACACAGAAAGAAAAAGAGCACAAGATTTGAAATGCAACAAACGTCCAATGTTTTGATTAATGATATATGGAAATGTCATACAAAAAGCCCTCACAAATGGAGCCACGGTGCCCCGGGTAGGACACCGAGCCAATAAAAGTTTCGACATATTGTTTGTTACAAATTGAAAATCAAAAGAGTTCATTACTGCGTGACAAATGTAATAGGTGTAAAATCCTTTGCCGTCCAGTTGCTTGGTCCGTTGTTGGTTGTTGGATAGATCCAACTATCAAATTTTTCTTCCTCTATGTCCTCCTCGATAGCATTCACCCTTGGGTTGGTGATGAACACCGGAGCCTTTCTGATCCTTTCTTTGCGAACAGCCCTCTGAGCCTCAGCAGTGAAGCCCAGCCCAAACTTGTCGGTATTTTGAGTGAAGTCAGGAAGTTGACCCCAGTTTGCGCACTTGCCTTTCTCGATTACAGCCCGGGCATCCTTCAAGGAAGCCATCTTCAAATGAAAGTCTTCTTCAACCACTGTCTCAACTGACGCCAACATTGGAGGAACCTCCTTAAAATGTTAAAAGGGGGTTTCAATAAACTCCCCGTCCATCTCGATATACCGGAATGAATTCAAATGACTAACCATGTATTCCTCCTCACCCTGCACAGTAACAATTTTCCCTTTGACGGGGTATTTGAGCTTCTGGTGTAAAGTGGATGTTACGGCCCCAGCTTTGTGAATCCAGGGTCGGCCCAGCAAACAGGAATAAGATGGACGAATATCCATCACGTAGAACGTTGAGTCAAAGACTTGGGAACCCACACGGATAGGAATGTCTACCTCACCATGCACCATCCTCTTAGAACCGTCGAAGGCTCTAACAATGATGTTACTAGGTTTCAATTCCAGGCCCTCACAATCCAACCGATATAAGTCCTTCTTGGGCAATACATTCAGGGAAGAACCGGTATCCACCAACACGTGTGCGAGAGTAGTGCCCCTGCATTCTATGGAAACATGCAGGGCTTCATTGTGGTTTTTTCCCTTGGCGGTCAGGTCGGCATCCGAGAAACCCAAACCATTGTCAGCGGTCAAATTAGCCACACAGTCAGTGAATTGATCTGCAGATGTCTCTTGCGGCACATGGGCCGTTTTCAGAAATGAAATCAGGGCCTTGGCGTAGGCCTCTGAGCACAACAGCAATGATAGCATAGAGATTTTGGAGGGGGTATGCCCCAGCTGTTCAACGACATTGAAGTCACTCTTTTTAATGATTTTAAGGATTTCCTCCATCTCTTGCTGGGAGGCTTCAACAGCGGTCTTTTTTGGTGCCTCCGTCCGGGCAGGCAAATCGGTAGCAACTTCTTTGCCCCGAGCATCAGAGGACTCGACGGCAGTAGTAGACACAGGAACTTGATTTGAAACATGCACACTTGCGGGTGTGATGATAAGAGGTTTTCGGATAACTGGTGGTGCAATGTCAGGCGAGAAGAGCCTGCCACTGCGAGTAATCTTGGCGGGACCAGTGATGTTACTGATACTGGTACCGGTGTTGAACTCCTGCTTCACTCCAAGCACATACACGTCTGCCCCATAGTGCCATGGGACAGCCTTGTCAGATTCATAGGGGAGGGGCCCCGGAACAGTAATGGTAATGGGTGCAACAGACATAATTTGGACTGGCTTCCTCGGGAGAGCCTTGGTAGGATTGTTGAAAATTGTGACGACAGATACTTCTTCAGCGGAAACAAACGGAACAGCAGTTTTCTTGAACAGAATTTCTTTGCTATCCATCAGGCTTTGGATGCCTGACTTCAGCAGCGGACAACCGGTAGGGATAACAGCACACAGGAGGCAACCCTTGCTACAACCCAGAAATAAACCGGCTAGCAGTAGGTTCCTCTTAACAGTCAATAGAGGGGTAGCAACATCATTCACCGAAACAACATACAAATCTTCCTCAACGGCATTTACTCTATGTTTGGGCATAGGAGCAGTTACAACATTTGGCCTCTCAGGCGCTTCAAACTGAATTTCCTTCGCATCAATAAGGTCTTGAACCTTATTTCTCAGGGCCCAGCAATCATCAGTAGTATGCCCGGGGCTATCGGAATGATAAGCACAGCGGGCATTTGGGTTATACTTAGGAGATGCAGTATTCACGACCTTCGGAGCCTCTTTGATGGTCACCAAGTTGGTTGATAGCAGTTGCGGTAAGATTTGTGACAAGGTCATACTCAGCCGAGTGTATTGCCTCTTGGGCCTCTCACCCCTTTGTTGATTGTACTGCTGAGGAGCAGCAACAGGTTTTGAAATTACCAAGGCATTGACGGCTTGGCGGCTTTCTGGCTTGACTTGTCTTCTAGGACCATAGACGGCACTAGCTTCCTTCTTGAAAGGCTTTTTCTCAGTACTTGCGGAAGCACCTTTCTGTATCTTTCCTGACCTGATGCGAGCTTCTATCCTTTCACCCGTCAGGATCAAATCCGTAAACCCAGCGGAGGAATTGCCAACCAGATGATTGAAGAATGGACCAGACAAGGTCCCTAGAAACATGTCAACCAGTTCACGGTCATTCAATGGAGGTTGCACCCTGCCAGCCAAATCTCTCCATTTTTGCGCATATTCTTTGAATCCTTCGCCCGTTCCTAATGACATACCCTGAAGTTGGGTACGCGTAGGAGCGAGGTCAGAATTGTATTGATATTGTCTATAAAATGCGGTAGCCAAATCTTCCCAATGTCGGATACTGGTTCCATCTAGCTGATAGAACCACTCAAGTTGTGACCCCGAAAGGCTATCTTGGAAGAAGTGGATCCAAAGATTTTTGTTTGCCGTGTAAGGTTGGATCTTCCTTACGTACGATCTGAGGTGCAGCTTTGGACAGGAAGCCCCGTCGTATTTGGCAAAGGCAGGCGCCTTGAACTTGTGTGGGATTACCACCCCAGAAGATAACCCTAAATCTCCAAAATCCAGCCCCGGCACATTTTGAATCTCCATGGCACTCAAGCGGTCCTCTAATTGCTTGTATCTGTCAGCAGCAGGAGGGTATTGTTCGTCATTATAATCCGTCTCGTTGTCAGAGACTGCAGGACTAGGAGCCCCTCCTCCTTGGGGACTGTCTTTCTCTGCAGAGGAAGTAGTTGGATCAGCCTCGTTATGGAGTGTGTTCCCAAACCTGCGTCCAGTGTTGAATAACGCAGTCCTCTTCTTCTTCTTCTTTAAGAGCAGAGCCTTCAACTCTTGTTGACCTTGGGCCAGGCTCATGACCATCTCTTGAAACTGGGCACTCTGGGCCTGGAGGGCCTTGATAGCTTGCTCACTGGATGATTCTGGATTCATGATGACTGTTCAAATAAACAACGAAGAAGATTAAGCAACATGTGGAAAAAGGTACCTGTTATGCATATGATGCAATGAGATGCGTATGTTTTATGTTTTCAAAGACAAACGAGATTCAACTTTGTAGACAAAAGGGAAACACACTTCATTAGATTCAAATTTTAAATTGTTCAACAACTTGCCCTTAGGCATTACAGGAATGAAAAATACTGAAAACGAAATTAAAGTTGTAAAAAGGAAACATTCAAAGCCCATCAGTGCTCCCATGGCCTCCTCTTCTCAGTATGGATATAGTCATTCAGAATCCGCTCTTCCTCCAGTTGCTTAGTCAGCCTATGGATCTTCCGTTCCTGTTCGTTGAACTTTTCCCGATAAAAATCTCGTTCTTCCTTTAGCTGCGCCCAAGATCTCTTCAGTGTGTCAAAATCAGTGGGTATCTGAGGAGGGAGGACAGTTGGAGGAACCCCATCTTCATCAGGAGATTCAAGAATGATAGGTCTGACAGCTTCGTATGGCATACCTAACTTCTGAGCACGGATGCGGACCCATCTGCAATAGGGTTCCATTGGTAGAGAAGTCTTTGGTCCCAACTCATGCGGGTCAGCTTTGTGAATTTTGTCCCAAGCCTTAATGAATCCATGGCGTAGTTTGTCACTGTCTACCTGAAATTCAAAATGGAAGTGAGGAACCAACATTTCATGAGGCCCTACTCTTCTGGCTCTTCCAAACTGGCGGAGAGCTAAACATGGATTATAAGAGATTCCTCCTTGGATACCAATCAATGGAACATTAGGGTATTCTCCGCAACGATCAATAACAGCTACCTCATCCAAACCTCTGAGAGTCCAAGTGATGTCATTATCAGTGAGAGACATTAACTTATGAGCCCAACCCTTTCCTTCTTCATTCTTCAGCACGAACTTAGGAAGGTGCGAAATAAACCACCTCACTAGCAAAGGAGCACAACACCATGGAGTTCCCCGTCTTCGGGAAGTACGAGCATAGAGTTGTTGCAGGATATCACCCAAAAGAGTGGGTACAGGATTCCGAGACATGAAGATCCTTATGGCATAGATACTGATAAAGGTGTCAGGATTGGGAAACAATACCATACCATAGATTAAAAGAGCCAGAATGTCTTCGTACGCCTTGAAGTCTAAATCATTCCAGAAATCATTAGCTTTGCCAACCAGAAATTTGACCAAAAAGCCCTTAACTCCACTTCTAGTTTCCCAGTTAGCCAATACCTCTTCTTTGGTCAAGGGGATGACTGCAGCAACCTCTTCAGGCCTAGGAGTCTTTTCCCAACCAGTGAATGGAGTTTGCTCCAAAACATGGATACCAAGCAAATCAGAGAATTCTTCCAGGGTAGGGACCAGCTGGAAGTCTTGAAAGGTAAAGCAATGATACAGGGGGTCATAAAACTGGGTCAGGACACTTATCAGTTGTTGGTCCCACTTTGCAGTGATCAAGCCAAGGAGAGAACCATGCCTTTTGATGAAGGAAGTAGTGTTTGGAATCCTACCAACCAAATCCTTGAGCAAAGTTGGTGGTTGAACAAAGTTGAGCCGGATAGTATTCCTACTCACGGGCATCATGATGTCCTACAAAACAGAGCAAAGATGAAACTTTTTTGTCTTTGAAATGGGTTAGTCCTTATACAGGATGCATGCAATGGTATGATAGCATGATGCTATGATGAAGCACACAACAAGTATTCACACAGGCAAGCATGATAAGGCACATGAGTCACACAAGACAACCCTTAGGTTTCAGGCCAGCATGAAGTTTAGGTATTACCCTCTTTTAGTTTCGTTGGTTAAAACCTGTCCTATCAAAAGTAACCGGGTTCTAGAGGATCTCAAATCATTGACTACCCTCAATCGGTCATAACTCCAGCATCGCAATCTTTTCTTGCAGCCAGAACCATCGCGAGAGTTTAGCCTCAATGAGTGTAGCATACTGCTACTGTTCTATGGCCAAGTTTGGTCAATTTAAGGTCCTAAGGTCGGTTGGTGTTTAATGACTCCTTAGAAGACCCATATTCTCCTCGTTGCAACACAAGGAATATCGGTACAGACCAAGGTGCCACACCAACGTAGCCACTGCTTCACCCATGTCGGTCTACGCCGGACAGGTCCCTCACAGATCATGCAACCTAAAAAAGGTATTCCCCAGATCCGGGTTAGGATCTATGAAACTCCGATGCAAAGCCCATAAGGCAAACAATTGAAAACAAAGATGACCTAAGCCCTAAGGTTACTCCACTTTAAAGATTTCCCCAGCAGAGTCGCCAATTCTGTGATACGGTGGGAGAACTGACTTGAGTTTTGCGTTTGTATTCGCAAATGTTTCGGTTGAGCAAGAGTCGCCACCGACTTTTTATTTTATCCTAAGGAAAGGTTAAAAAGCACAGCAAAAACCTTTGAGATGTTTTCTTGGGTTCGGGGAGTAGATTATAGAAAGGGAAGGTATTAGCACCCTTTCTATCCATGGTTATCCATGGGCTCTTAGTTACTTGCTTAGATCAACTTGCCTTAATTTTCAATTGTTTGAAATGGTGCTTTGTGTGTGTGTGGGTTTGAAAATATTTTGAAAAGAGGCCAATGTGGTGGCAACCTTTGTAATGATCCATGTTGGGATGTATACAAAGGTGTATGTCTTTTGAAAAGGTTTTTAATGTTTTTGAAAGTTGTTTTGAAAGTGTAGTGATGTGTGGTTTAAAAAATATGCAAGTGTTTTGTTTTGCAAGTTTGATTCAAGTAACTAAGAGCTTGTCTACTCCTAAATTTATCAAAGATTTCTCCTATGTTTTTAACCCTTTTAACAATTTTGTTCCACCATTGCATTTGGTGGACAATCTTGTGTTAGGATGTGAAAGGGACGGGCGCGGGTCATCGTTTAGGCCATAATTGCAATGGTGCCAAGTATCTTTGGGCAATTTTTCCTTGGAGGGACTTGATCATTTTTTAGGCAACTTTCGAAAGCGTCATCGAGGGACTATGGTCATTGGAATTGTATTTGTTTTGCCCAAAGAGACCTAACATGCAATATGGCCCATTATTGAAGGCAACAAGTGGAATACCCTAGGGGTGCAAGTGTGATTAGTGTTGTCCATTTTCATGCTTGTTTATCTTGAAATTAGGTCAAACTATTTTGGTTAATTGATTTGCATACAAACCCTAATTCTAGCATGGTATATTTAGAAAGCTTTAAAAATGCAAAAAATAAAGTTCCTAAGTTATTACAACACAATATATGGGAAGGGGGGTACAAATGTTCAAATGGGGGTATTTTGACAAGGAATTTAAACCTAACTATTACATCAAAATTGAATTATACAAATTATTTAATATACAATAATTAAATAAAAATGGAATAAATATGCAAGATGCAAAAAATGTTTTTTATATGTATGAAAAAAGTGTTTTTTTATATGTCAAATAAACAAAATAAAAAGTATTAATTTTTTGGAGTTTTTATGTATTTAGGGCAAAACCCTAATTTTGCAAATAAAAGGTATTTATTATTTAATATATACAATGTTTATTAATTATGTACAAAAATAAAATAAAAATGAAGTATATTTGTAAAAAAAGGTAATTTTTGAGATCAAATATTAATAAAAAAAAATAAAAATGTATTACTTTTATATTCTTTCCTAAATATACTAATAAATATATAAGTATTTATATTATTTACTAAATATATATTATATATACAAAAATAAACTATTTAATATTTATTAAAAAAAAGTATATTTTATGTAAAATGTTTTCAAGAGGTAATATAAAATAAAATCAGAAAATAAGCATGTTTGTATTATTTTTTAGTATTTTGAATAAGAGTATATCTATATATTTATTTATGTACAAATACCCATTTAAACAAATAAATGCCTAATAAATACAAAAATGGTTTAAAAAATAATTTTTATATTTTTGATATTATGAGAAAAA
The DNA here is from genome assembly GCA_948472305.1 of Vicia faba. Classification (NCBI taxonomy): domain Eukaryota; kingdom Viridiplantae; phylum Streptophyta; class Magnoliopsida; order Fabales; family Fabaceae; genus Vicia; species Vicia faba. The sequence continues at coordinate 731,098,736 of OX451736.1, forward strand.
ATAAATAAGTCAGAACAAAAAAGAAAAGGTCAAAAAATCATAAGAATAAGCATAATGGGCCAAGGGGGTGCAAGAGTATAAATGAGGTGCAAATAGGAAAAACAACCAAGCCCATCCCAAAAGGGTTGTCTTCAACCTCCAGACTGTTTGAACATGAACAAAAACGCGCGTTTTCTATCTCCAGATTCCTGGACTTTCAAGCAAAACTCACAACATGAAAAATGTAGAGCATTAAAAGACGAATCCAGACATATAAAGAACTTGACTTAACTCTCTAAGATGAGAGAGAATTTCTCCATCCCTAATTCTTGACCTAAGTTTCCATCAATGTTCAGACCTTAAATTCTCATAGCACATGCAAAATAAATGGAAAGTAAAGATATGTACAACTTCAGGGGCATGAGTAGAACATTTTTCATTCACAAACCTAGAGCTAACAATGCCTGGATAGGGAGATAGAAGTCCATGAACTTACCTGTTCAGCTTGAATCGTATCTGGCAATGGAGGTACTTTCAGTGCAAGGTGATGATTGGAATAGCTTGCTTGAAGTTCAGGGATGCTTCTCCAACCTTTAGTTTGCTTTGAAACTAGCTGAATCGAGCTATAAAACTCCACCTGCAAAACAGAAAAATGAAAATGGTGATGTTGGTTAGAGGTGTTACAGTCTGCTTCCAATGCTTTGGACAGTTTTTATGGATGGTAGGGAAAGTGTTTGAAGTGGTTTGGATGGAAGTGCACGATGGAAATGAGTTGTGGGAATCCAACTGCAGCCTAAGCCCTGTTTTTGCAGTTTTATGGTGATTCTGTGTTTGAGAGGGTGTTGGAGATGGTTGGCTCGAGTTCTAGCTCAGTTAGGATGTATGGAATTTTTTTGCAATCTTTTCTTAAGCTTGCCTTGACAGGAATGTGAAGTTCTGTTTGTTATGCCAAGTTACTTCTAACTTAAGCAAGAAATGGCAAGTTGGTGTTTTAGGCTTGTACAGGCCCCTCTAGCATGCTGTATAATCTCTCCTTGATCAGTGGGATTAGTCTAATAACTTGTGCCTCAGATATTTTCTTTGTACCTTCTTGATTTACAAATTGACATAAAGCACTTCTTTTCAAAAATGGCAAAAATGCTTTATCTAAAAATGGCTTAATCTTGCATATACTGTTTGAACACACAAAATAAGGTCTTGGCACAAGGGATATGCATTAAATTATTGAGTGCAAATGAGATATAGGACCTGTAATCAAAGAATGCAAGCTGATTTCAAAATGGCCTAGATGTATGAACATGTAACTTGGCCATAAACAAAGTGACTTTTTCCCAACTTGCCAAATTCGATTCTCCCTAACCATGAGGTTGTTTGATGAGTTCTTGGACATTTTGGAAAGCTTGGAATGTGTAATACAATCCTTCTTTGAAATGCAAATTGAAATTCCAAGTGGAAGTAAGTGAAAAATGGTCTTGAAGTTAGGCAAAAATCCTGCCTAAAATAGGTCAAATTTCTCTAAGTTAAGAATGATTTGGTACCCTTGTTCCAAAAATTGTAACTTGAGCTACAAGCTTCTTTTGGGAAAACTTTCTGAATCAAAGTTGTAGATTTTGCAATGGACTACAACTTTCATGTTTTGACTTTTCCTTGAATCCAAATTAATCTTGGTGAGAAAGTGGGACAAAGTTAGGAAAAAATTAGGGTTTTTCATAACTTAGAAAAATTCTAAGTTATGAAAAAAACTTCATTTCAAACCCTAATTTGAAATTCTTGATTTCTTGATGAACAAGTTTCATGATTTGGCATGTTTTGATGAAAAATGAATCTTGACACTTGATTTTGACCAAAAAGTCAAAGTTTAACTTTTCAGTATACAGTCAAAAATTGATCAATTGATTGGAAAATTCAACTGTCAATCTTGTGTATTTGGGATCTTTTGAACTTGTTGAGTATGTCAAGACAATTCCATGGGGTTCTTGAGTCCATATGTGAGCTTGGTTTGCCATTGGCTAGGTCAAACAGTCAAAAATTGCCTTTATGCAGTCAAAACCCTAAAAATGACCATTTTGCCCTTTTGGTGATCTGATCAAATTTCTTGTGGAATTGTGATCCAAACTTGATCCAATGGTCCATATGAGTTCATGATGTTGATGTGGGTCAATTTTCATGAGATTTGACTGTCAATTGGCCACAGTTGACTTTTTCCCCAATACAGCTGATTTCTAGGTCAAATGTCCAATTGACTGGGCAAAATTTGGAATCGAGACTTGAAACTTGGTATGGATAAACTTGGGAGTCCAAAATGAAGCATGAAAGTCATCTTAGGCATTTTAGGTCAAAATATCTTTGTGCAAACACAAACCCTAATTTGGGTCAACAGTGCAAGGAGAAGTTTTGAGCAGAGGAAACCCTAACTGGATCTTGAGCTCCAAGGGTCTTGTGATGAGAAAATGTTGAGAAAATGGGAGGGTAAATTTTGGGGTACAACAGGTAGGAAAAGGAAATGGAGCTGCAGTGCCGTCTGATTTTGAGGAAGAAGAAGAAGAAGAGGATGTAGACCATTTTGAACAGCAGTACCCTCTTGCAGATGACAAATACAAGAACTTGGAAGAGCCTTTAGCTGCCATGGAGATACATAGAGTTCATGGGCTGGACTTTGAAGAGTTAAGATTGGTTTCTGGAATTGTAATCCCCCCTAAATTAAAAGTACTTATGTTTGCTAAGTACGATGGGTTGTCTTGTCCCAAGATGCACCTACGATCTTATGTCAGGAAAATTCAACTGCATTCTTCTGACAAAGACTTGTGGGTCCATTTCTTCCAAGACAGTTTATCGGGGACGCAGCTGGATTAGTTTTACCAGTTGGAGAGGTTTGATGTGCATAATTGAGAAGATTTGGGGGTCGTGTTCTACAAATAGTATCAATATAATGCGGACTTAGTACCAACCCGTACTCAATTACAGAGTATGGGCATGGTCTCAAATAAAGGTTTCAAAGAGTATGCCCAGAAATGGAGAGACTTGGCGGGACGAGTACAACCACCTTTATCTGAAAGAGAGCTTATGGATATGTTCTTGGGGACTCTGTCAGGTCCTTTCTTTAATCACCTGATTGGAAGTTCATCTGCGGCGTTCACCGATTTGATTCTAACTGGTGAGAGAGTTGAAGCCGGCATAAAAAGCGAGAAAATTCAAAAAGATGCATCTGCTTCCGCTGCCATCAAAAAGACTTTTCCAGCAAAGAAGGAAGTATCAATTGTCTACTCCCAAAGAGGTCAAGGAAGAGTTGAGCGCTAACCAGAGGTGCGGGCCGTGATGATTCAAAAGTCTGCACCGATCAGCCCTAAAACAATCAGCCAAGAACCGACCAAGAAAGGGTGGAAAGGCCTGTACGGAAATTCACCCAGATAAACATGACTCCTGCTCAGGTTCTACCCCATCTCTTGAAGTTAAACCTTGCCAGTCTGAAAGAGGCCCCGAAGAATCCGAATACAGCTTCTCCTTACTACCATTCGAATGCCAAGTGTGTTTATCATTCAGACAGCCCGGGGCACGACACCAACCATTGTTGGGCCCTCAAGAATAAGATTCAGGATTTGATAGACTCTAAAGAAGTTGAATTCGATGCCCCTGAAAAGCCGAATGTAATCTCTGCCCCGATGCCAAAGCATGGCCACAATGCCCATGCTGTTGAAGAGGATCTATTTGTTGCTATTGTTGATGATTTGATGACTCTGCTACCGATAATCAAGTTGAATTTGCTGAAGGCTGGGATTTTCCCAGGTTGTGAAGAAGATTGCTATCTTTGTTCATCCTTACCAACCAACTGTCCATTGTTGAAGTTAGGCATCCAACGCCTAATGGATAACCAAGAAATCCTTTTTGAAAAGACTCATGTTACACCGACTCCTGTCAATGATGTTTCAATAATAACCATATCCGCCAATATTTCCAAGGTCTCCAAAAGACCTGTTAAGATTACATCCGCTCCGAAGACTGCACCTTTGAAGATAACCATGCTGGGGCCCGTCCCGTACAAGTTCGACAAATCAATATCGTGGAACTACGGTGGAGAAATCTACTATCATGGTATTAAACAAATTGAATCAACTGAAGAGAGTTCTGATGAAGAGATTTCTGACATTGGAAACATTACTGGAACGAGCAAAATCACCTGTCCAGAGATTGCCCCTCCAAAGGCAATCTTTGGACCCTCAGTTGCTCCTAAGGTTACTCCTGTACCGGTTAACATATCTGCAAGAACTCCAATTATTAAAGAAGTTGTAACTCCTGAAGAGGTCCTCTCTGCTGCTGATGATAGAGGTAAAGGGATCCAAGAAAAGCCCGTCAGGACGAGGGCTCAGCCATTGGTCATCCCCGAAACCTCTCAAAACGAAATGGAAGAGATTTTGAAAATAATCAAGAAAAGCAATTATGATGTTGTGGAACAATTGGGGCAAACCCCCTCAAAGATCTCTATGTTGGCCATGATGCTTTGTTCAGAGGCTCATGCTAAAACTTTGATAAGATTCTTGAAGACGGCCCACGTGCCACAGGAAACCTCCGCGGATCTGTTCCAGGAATATGTAGCTAGCCTAACAACTGACAATGGTCCAGGATTCTCCGATGCCGATTTAACATCAAAAGGGATAAAACATAATGACGCTTTGCATGTCTCGGTGGAATGCGGAGGGGCTAATCTAGAAGATGTACTGGTAGACACTGGTTCTTCGTTGAATGTCTTACCGAAGAAGGCCTTGGATAGATTGGGTTGTGAAGGCTTAACCTTAAAACCTAGAAACATCATTGTCAGAGCCTTTGATGGTTCTAAGAGGATGGTCCAAGGGGAGGTGGACATCCCGATTAAAGTGGGAACTGAAACCTTCAACTCCACATTCTATGTGATGGACATCCGTCCTTCCTATTCTTGCTTATTGGGAAGACCCTGGATTCACCATGCTGGAGCTGTCACTTCTACTCTGCATCAAAAGCTCAAGTACCATGTCCAGGGGAAAATTATAACTGTTTACGGCGAAGAGGAATACATGATCAGTCATCTTAATTCTTTCCAACACTTCGAAGAAGTTTCTGAAGAGATAGCAGTGACCAAGGCAGTGTCCTTAACCCATGTGATTACAAGACCTCCGCCTCGGATGTCTTCTTTAAAGGATGCTAGGGTAGTTGTGGAGGAAGGCGGAAGCACAATCTGGGGGCAGCTTCCCGACTTCCCTTTCAAATCAGACAAATTCGGCTTGGGTTTCACTTCGGCTATTCAGAAGGTTACGCGTCACTCCTGTGTCGGAGGGCCACCTGTGAAGATCACCCATCATGTAGTCAATGCTTTAGAGGATAGTGAAGAGGAGAGCAACTTGGAAGACTGGATTTTCCCTACTGTTGACGGAGGACTATGCAACTGGGAAGCAAAAGACTTTGTTTCGATTACTTTCATACCGCAGTAATTTATCTTTCAAACATTTCTGTTGGTTTGTAATAATTCTCAAACAATTCGTACACTTTTAACCTTGTGCCTTACCCGAGGCACATAGGTCCATTTGTGAGGGTTTGATTTTTCATCTTCATATGCCATTTTAATGAATCATGGACGTTTTCACATATAAACTTTTGTGTTCATTGTCTTTCTTTTTACATTTTATTTGTTTAAAGGTGGCTATCCCTTACACACACCCACACTTACAAATGGAGGTACCCTTCCATTCCGAATTCCATGGGCAACAATTTTGTTATGGCCTTCAGTGACTCTGAAGATCTGGTCTACCACGCCGAATACGAAGGTGAGGAAGATTGTGAGGTGCCAGGAAAATTGGCTAGGCTACTACAACAAGAAGAAAGGGATATTCTACCTCATGAGGAGCTGTTAGAGACAATCAACTTAGGTACTTAGGAAGACAGAAAAGAAGTTAGAGTGGGTGGCAACCTAGAGACAAGTGTCAAAGAGCGCTTAATTCAGTTGTTACATGAATATGTTGAGGTCTTCTCCTGGTCATACGAAGACATTCCGGGACTCGATACAGATATTGTGGTTCACCGTCTACCCACAAGAGAAGATTGTTCACCAGTTAAACAGAAAGTCCGCCGCATGAGGCCCGACATGTCAGAAAAGATCAAAGTCGAAGTTATGAAGCAGTTCAATGCTGGATTTCTTGCTATTACTTCCTATCCATAATGGGTTGCTAACATTGTGCCCATGCCTAAGAAGGACGGAAAAGTCAGAATGTGCGTGGATTACATAGACTTAAATAGGGCTAGCCCTAAAGATGACTTTCCACTACCGCACATTGACATCTTGGTTGACAATACAGCTAAGCGCAAGGTATTTTCTTTCATGGATGGATTTTCAGGTTACAACCAGATCAAAATGGCACCTAAAGACATGGAGAAAACTACTTTTATTACACAGTGGGGTATGTTCTGCTACAAAGTGATGCCATTCGGACTGAAGAATGCCGGGGCAACCTATCAACGTGCCATGGTAGCTTTGTTTCATGATATGATACATCATGAGATAGAGGTCTACGTAGATGACATGATAGCCCGTTCACAAACTGAAGAAGAACACCTAGATCACTTGCAAAAGCTATTTGTCAGGTTGAAGAAGTACAAGCTCAGACTGAACCCTAACAAGTGCACTTTCGGAGTCCGGTCCGGTAAACTCTTGGGTTTCATTTTCAATAACAAGGGCATCGAGGTTGATCCTACCAAAGTCAAAGCTATACAAGAAATGCCTGCTCCTCGCACTGAGAATGAGGTCAGGGGTTTCTTGGGACGCCTAAACTACATTGCTAGGTTAATTTCTCACCTAACATCTACCTGTGAGCCAATCTTCAAACTGTTGAAGAAAGATCAGGTGGTTAAATGGAATGATGACTGTCAAGTTGCTTTCGATAAAATTAAGGAGTATTTGCTAGAACCTCTTATCTTGATGCCACCCGTCGAAGGAAGACCGCTAATCATGTATCTGACCGTCCTAGAGAATTCAATGGGGTGCATATTGGGCCAACATGACGACTTTGGCCGAAAAGAGCATGCCATTTATTACCTTAGCAAAAAGTTTACCGACTGTTAGACCCAATACTCACTGCTCGAGAAAACTTGATGCGCTTTGGTATGGGCTGCTCGCCGGCTAAGGCAGTATATGTTGACTCATACCACTTTGTTGATATCTAAGATGGATCCGATCAAGTACATCTTTGAGAAGCCTGCTCTATCTGGAAGAATAGCTAGGTGGAAGATGATCCTAACGGAATACGATATATAGTACACAACCCAAAAGGCTATAAAGGGGAGTGTGCTAGCCGATCATCTGGCTCATCAAGCTGTCGAAGATTACCAATCCACGAGGTTCGACTTCCCCGACGAAGACATTATGACTTTGGACAACATTGAAGATTTTAGACCATATGACGGACCTGAACAAGGATCCCGATGGACCCTGTACTTTGATGGTGCCTCCAACGCACTTGGCAACAGTATCGGCACGGTACTCATTTCTCCAGAAGATTTCCATACTCCTTTCACAGCCAGACTTTGCTTCAACTGCACCAATAACATGGTCGAGTATGAAGCTTGTATCTTTGGTCTCAAGGCTGCCATAGACTTGGGAATCAAATCTTTGATTGTATTTGGGGACTCAGCTTTGGTCATCAGTCAGATCAAAGGAGAGTGGGATACTAAACATCCAAACCTCATCCCTTACAAAGAACATGTCTTGACATTGTTACCACATTTCGAGCAGATTACCTTCGAGCACTTCCCGCGAGAAGAAAATCAGCTAGCAGATGCTCTATCTACAATGTCATCCATGTTTAAACTTAATTGGGATAATGAGGCTCCCCAAATCACCATTGAACGGATGGACGAACCTGCACATTGTCACGAGATTAATACCGAAGAAGTAGTGGACCGACCTTGGTTTCATGAAGTCAAAAGGTACCTCGAGGCTCAAGAATACCCTGAAGGAGCTTCAGTCAATGACAAAAATTTCTTGAGGAGATTCTCTGCCAAGTTCTTCCTGAGCAATGGTATCCTGTACAAGCGCAATCATGATTGCATTCTGCTCCGTTGTGTGGACAAGGTTGAGGCTTAATAGATCATGGCTTAACTACACAATGGTACCTTTGGCACTCACTCTAGCGGACATACGATGGCTAAGAAGATCCTGCGAGAAGGCTATTACTGGTCTACCATGGAAGCTGACTGCTATCAATATTCCAGGACTTGTCACAAATGTTAAATCTATGCAGACAAGGTACATATACCTCCAGTTCCTCTCAATGTCTTAACAGCTCCTTGGCCGTTCGCTATGTGGGGAATCAACATGATTGGAGAGATCAAGCCTACAGCATCCAATGGACACCGCTTTATTCAGGTGGCCATTGATTACTTCACCAAATGGGTCAAAGCAGCTTCCTTCACATCCGTCACAAAGAATGTGGTTGCCCGCTTCATCAAGCAGAACCTCATTTGCCGGTACGGCATCCCCGAAAGGATCATCACTGACAATGGTACAAACCTTAACAACACTATGATCACCGCCTTGTGCGAGCAGTTCCAGATTCAACATCACAATTCATCTCCCTACCGGCCAAAGATGAATGGTGTTGTCGAAGCTGCAAACAAAAACATCAAGAAGATCATACAAAAGATAACGGTCACCTACAAGGACTGGCATGAGATGTTACCATTTTCTATGCACGGGTACCGTACCACGGCACACACATCAACTGGGGAAACACCCTATTCTTTGGTGTATGGCATGGAAGTTGTTTTACCTATCGAGGTTCAGATTCCCTCCTTGAGAATCATGAAAGATACTGGTTTGAGTGAAGACAATTGGATTCAGACCCGGCTTGATCAACTTAACTTGATTGATGAAAAGCGACTTACTGTTGTTTGCCATGGTCAGGCGTATCAGAAACGGATGATCAAAGCTTTCAACAAGAAAGTCAGGCGCCAGACATATCAAGTCGGGATCTTGTAATCAAGCGGGTCATCTTGCCGCAAAGTGATCCCAGGGGCAAATGGACTCCAACTTACAAAGGACCATTTGTGATCAAAAACATATTTTCTGGTGGGGCAATGATCTTAACCACCATGGACGGTGATGACCTGCCGTACCCTACGAACGCAGACATAGTCAAAAGATACTGCGCATAAATGACCCGGCAAGTTGAAAACCCAAAAGGGCGACTTGGGCAAAAAAGGGCATCTCGGTGAATCGAAAACCCGAAAGGGCGGTTCAGGAAAAAATTAGGGATAAATATAAAAAAATTGTACAACCGGCAAGTTGAAAACCCAAAAGGGCGACTTGGGCAAAAAAGGGTTTCCCGGTGGATCGAAAACCCGAAAGGGCGGTCCAGGCAAAAGTTAGGGAATTAAAGCGTATGACTATGTCTCGTCGAATCACTTTAAAGACAATCTCTTCACGGACAAGCTCCAGGCTTCTGATCAACTCAATCATCTTCGGACGGAGCAACAAGTGGACAAGATATTCAGAGTTACGAAGGCTATAGCAGAACGGGAACCCCATGGAATTTTCACACATAGCCATCTTTCTTTGTATAAATTTTTCTCTTTTTTTATGACAATATTCTCTTACTAGGATGTCTGTCTCCTTTGTACAAAATACTTACACAAAGTTAATACAAAGATACTTCAAAGTGCAGAAAACTATTTTTCTTTTCCTTTTTACACTTGTGTTTTATTTGAAAACGTCCAGTGAATTATTAATGAGCATATGCATTTGAATATAATCACATGTTTACAAATAAACGAAATGGGAAAGAACAATTACTGACAGGTTGAAAGGATAGGAAAACGTCTTTAGGCTCTTCCATGAACAATCCCCTGCAGTACATCATCTGGATCCCCAGAGGAGCCAAAACCTTGAAATATATATCCCCAGCGGAGTCATAATTTTCAACCTTTAATTCCCATCAGAGTTAAGTCTTCAAACTCCCAATCCCCGGCGGAGTAAAAATTTCAAACTCCCAATCCCCAGTGGAGTAAAAACCTTGAACTACAGACCCTCAGCGGAGAAGAAACCTTCTTCCCCAGTCAAGTCAAATTTCCAACTATCAATCCTCAGCGGGAACCATTCAGTTTTCCCCAATTTCCCCAGCAAGTTTTCTTAAAGTTTGAGAATCAACCAGATAACAGTTAACTTTTATCCCCAACCTAGGATAACTCCCCAGTATAGTGGCATACAACCAATACTCCTAAACTTTTTCCAAACAGGAATAAGCTTTTTCCCAGAGTCCTGAACTTACTCTCCAGCAGTAAGCCTTCTTCCCCCACAGAGTTTTCACTCCCTAGCAGAATGAAGATTCTCATTCTTGATTCCCCAGTGAAGTTGCCAGAGTCTTCATCACTCCCCAGCATGAATTCGTCAGAATTTTATTCCCCTGCAGATCGACGATTATCATTCTTAGTTCCCCGCAGAAATCATCAGAGTTTTCCCTATTCCCAGCCGATTAAGGATATCCTTTGTATATCTCCCAGTAGAAGTCATCAAAGTTCTCCGGATTTCCCAAGCAGACTTCTCAGGCAGTTTGACATTACTCTCACAACAAACTTTGTCAATACTCCAACTTCAAGACATGAAGGATCCTCACATCTCCATAGAAGTTTTCAGGGATCTTCCATCCCCAACAGTCACCAAGGATTTCTCATCCTCAGCAATCAAAGATTTTGAATCTCCAACAGCGGTCAAGGATTTATTCTCCCCGACAACAGTCAAAGATTTCATTATCCCCAGCTATCAAGGATTTATTTTCCTCAGCAATACAGCGAATCAGCTTACATGCGCATACATTACATTCATATATCATAAACATTGATAAAACACATTTTATTGCATTATACATTTCATGCAACATAACTCTGTGTTTCAGCTAACATTTTACCCTTTTCAGGATAAGATTAACAGCTGTCTTTAACCATTATTCAAAGATTTCAGATACAGTACGGATACACTCCAGACGCGGAAGTCATTCTGTTACTCATTCAGATCTCAAATATTTCCGATACAGTACAGATACACTCCAGACGTTGAAGTCATTTTGTTACTCATTCAGATCTATTATTCAGATACAGTATGGATACACTCCAGACGCGAAAGTCATTATGTTACTCATTCAGATCTCTTATTCAGATACAGTACGGATACACTCTAGACGCGGAAGTCATTCTGTTACTCATTCAGAATTCAAAGTCAAGACACAGTACGGATACACTCCAGACACGAAAGTCATTCTATTACTCATTCAGATATAGTCCAGATACGCCCCAGACACGGTTGCAATTTTGTCACTCATTCTGATTTCCTCAGCTCAGATACGCTCCAGACACAGATGCCATTCTCTCGCTTATTCAAATTCCAGATTCAAATACAATACAGATACACTCCAGACACGAAAGTCATTCTGCTATTCATTCAGATTCAAATATAGTTACAGCTCAGATACGCTCCAGACACGGATGCCATTCCATTTCTCATACAGATTCAACCTCCAGGTACAACTCAGATACATTCCAGATACGGATACCATTCTGATGTTCATTCTCCTGATTTACAACAAACATTCTGGGATGGCATCTACAAGCCCATCTCCGACAAGATTCTGTCACATCCCCAAATGGCATCTTTAAGCCCATTTCCTTAACTACACTTTAACGAGTGCAAATTTACGGGCACTCTAGTGTCCAATCATATTTTACATCTGAGAATCGCGAACACCAATGAAGGTCTGAATGCTTAAGGGACATCAGCCTACGAGACAATTTCAGACCCTGCTCGTTCTTCAAAACAGACTTGGGTAGGTGCGAAATAAACCACCTAGCCAATAGAGGAGTGAAACATAGGAGGGTTCCCATTCTCTTTAGAGTGCAAGTATGCAAAGAGTGCAGAATATCCCCGAGTAATGTAGGTACTGGATTATGAGACAGGAAAACCTTGATAGTGCTCACATATACGAGTTGATCAACATTAGGGAAAAGTATCGTCCCATAAACGAGAAGTGCCAGCACCTCTTCGAAAGCTTGTAAATCTAAGGTATCCCAAAAATGATAGGCCTTCTCAAATAGAAACCTAACCGGAATTCCTTGGACACTCCCTCTAGTCTCCCAATTTGTCACTATGTCAGACCGTTGTAAGGACAGAGCTCTAGCAATTTCTTCAGGCCTTGGATGTTCTTCCGTACCGTTGAACGGTAGCTGGTCAAGAATAGGTACCCCCAATAATTGAGAAAATTCCTCCATAGTAGGTACTAGCTGGTAATCCGGGAAGGTGAAACAATGGTGCACAGGATCGAAGAACTGGAACAACACTTTTAATAATTCTTCATCAGGTTTTGTAGTGACCAAGTTGAGCAACTGACCATGCTTTTTAGCGAAATAAGAGCTTCCAAGAACCCTTGATTCCAGGTCCTTTAGTTAGAGAGACACTTTCACAAGGTTGATATATATAGTGTTCCTACAGGCGGATGCCATGTCCTACAAAACAAAGAAAAATGAGCTCTAGGAAACCCTTGAAATGGTTAGCCATGATATGCCATGCTTATGATGTCATGATTCAAGCTAGAAAATCACAGGTATAGCAACAAACAAGTCACACCCATTCCTTAGGTTTTAAGGCCTATGTGAGTTTTAAGGTCATACCCTCTTGAAGTTGTATTGGTTCATCATGTCCTATAAATAGTAACCGGGTTCTAAAGAATCTCAATATCATTGATCTTTCTCCCAGTTTTGTTCAATAGGCAATTGACTCGCAACCAAACAAAACTTAAGAGTCGGACCTCAATGAGTGTAGCATCGAGTATCTGTTGACCTTGGGAATACACCAAGGCCGGCCACCTCGCTATGTCCTACTGGCCAAGTTATGCAATTAAAGGTTTTAAGGTCAGTTGATGCTTCATGACACCACGCAGTGGCCCCGTACTCTCCCTGATTGACTCAAGGGTTACCGGTACCAACCAAAGTTCCACATCAATGTAGCTACTACTTCAATCGTATCGGTATACCCCGCACAGTTCTCTCACAGTTTATTGCTACTTACCTAAAATGTGTCCCCATATTCGGGTGTAGTATTTAAAACAAACCCAAACAAGGAACCATAATGTAAAGCAAACCAATAAAACAACGTAAGCAAGTAAATATGATCTAGCCCTAAGGTAACCCCACTTCCAACCATCATCCCCAGCAGAGTCGCCAGTTTTGTGATACGGTGGGAGAACTGACTTTTGTTTTGTGTTTGTTTTTGCAAATTATGCGGTTTAGCAAGAGTCGCCACCTATTTTTCTTTTATCCAAAAAGGAAAGGTAAAAAAGCACAGGAAAGATCTTTAGAGATGTTCTATTGGGTTCGGGGGGTAGATTATGAAAAGGGAAGGTGTTATCACCCTTTTCATCCATAGTTTCCCATGGGCTCTTAGTTACTCGCTAGATCACTTGCTTTTGTTTGAATGTGCTTGTGGTGTGGTTTTTGAAAGTATTTTTGAAAACGTCTTTGTAATGGTTCTTGTCTCTATAAGAACGCATGCAAAGTGTTGTTTCGAAAATAGTTCAAAGATGTGTTTGTGAAATGTGTTTTTTGAAAGTGATTTTAAAAAAGTGTCTTTGTAATGGTTCTCGTCTCTATAAGAACGTGTACAAAGTGTTTTCTTTCAAAAATGTTTTCAAAATGAAAGTGTGGGTGTATAAAAATGTTTTTGTTGTGAGCAAGCGAGCAACTAGGAGCGAATCTACCTACTCAAAAGGTATTTAGATATTATTTTCCTCCTCCTTTAGATGTTATTATCTTACCATTGATTTGGTAAGAAGCCTCATCGTTGGATGTGAAGGGACGAGGGTGAGATGTTTGTATAGTCATATAAGGCAATCTATGGGATGTTTTAGCAATATCGTTTAGGTACTAGATCATTTACCGAAGGCAACATCGAGAGACTACGATCTTTTATCGAGGGTCTTTGCTAAAACGCCCATGTTCGAGGGACATGACTATTTTTCTGATAGGCAACAAAGTGGGATTACCCTAAGGGTGCTAGTGTGCAAGTGTGTTTGATTGCATGCATTTTAGTCTTGATTAGGGTGATTTATTTGTCGATTTCATATATTGCCATACACACCCTAGTTACAATTAATATATGAAAGCAATAAAAGTGCGGAAAGTAAAGATTATACGCTATTACAATCATTGGGGGGATGGGGTGTACAAATTTACAAATGGGGGGTTTTCAAGAAAATAAATCCTAATTATTTATTACAACCATATTGAAATAATAATGCAAGAAAGAAAAAGGACCTTGTTTAGAAAAAAATGGTTTTTTGTGTTAATGAATAAAAAAAATGGAATGAATTAGCTAGTAAAAAGAAAATATTTGTATGCCCTTTTTATATTGATAAAAAGAGTTTTAATGTTGAAAGTGATAAAAAGGAAAATAAATGAGATAAAGGACCAGCGTGCTGCTACAAGCAAAACAAATGGAATCAGAAGTTCTGAAGCCAGGAGCGCTATGACTCAGAAGGAAACGTCAGTGGGCATCAGAAGTTCTGAGTTGGTAAACTCTGAGCTCCTGCAAGGAACGTTACAGGGGAAACACAAAAGTTCTGGGTGGTATTCAGACAGTGGGCCACAAGTCAGAAGTTCTATATTTCACTAAAACAGTGAGTAAACCTCAGAAATTCGGTGCATTGTCAGCATGTAAAAATCAGAAACTCTGAGCGTTTAAAAACAGCGAGTGGAAACATCAAAAGTTCAGTGTGTTTGACATGTAGGGAGAACTCAAAAGTTTTGTGCTGTGTTAGAACAACGAGTGAATCATGGAAGTTCTATGTGTTAAAACGGTGAGTGAAAAATAGAAGTTCTGTGTTACATTTCAACTCTTTCTTTAGGTCAATCAGCACAACGATAACTTATTCAGTTTTCAACCAAAAGCAAATCAAAAGGATAAAAGCACAACAATTTATAGAAGCTCTGATCCTGATCCTGAGTCTAGCCTTAATCAGGAAGTTCTGACCCACAGTATTTCTAGTTACGCAGTGATATGGACAACATCAATCCTATGATATTTACATGTTTAATGATGTTCTGAATGAAAAGATGCAGAGTCAGGGATACTTACCTTGAACTTGGAGCGTGTGTTTGGGACTTGAGTTGCTGCCTTTAGATATTCTGGAGTCAGCAAGAGCAACAGAAGAGAAAATACCAAGTTCTTTTACTTCAAGGGAAGAACAAAGATTTGGGTTTTCTGTTTAGGAATTCTGGATTTTTTTATGAAGGTATCACATCTTTCTTTTCTCTCTTTTGATAATTCTCTCTCTAAAAGCCAACAGGTTTTGTATTTTGTGTTTGCAGTTTTTTGGACTCTTGGATTTTTAGCATGGGTTCAAGACTTTCTTTTTTTTCAAATTTTCGACCCCTTTACAGTGGCTAATGCAGTTCAATTTATAGGCAAAGATTTAATAGTTTTTAGAGGTCAAGTGGCACCAACATCATATGCTAGGCGCTGACTTGTTCTTGAAGCAAGTTTAAACAAGCATGGTTCAAGGCACAAAGTAGGATGGTTAGCAGGTTTACAGCGCCTAAGCTGGATTCGTCAGCATAAATTAAGGAAAAGCAAAAGCAACTCGTGGGCCCAGCAGACTTTTGTACAAAAGTTTACTTTTCCAATACAGTAGAGGTACACGTGGGGGGAAATCCTTGGGATAAAGACTCAAATATGGTTGTGAGTATTAAATTATGATGAGATTTATCAAACCAGAAATCCTGCAATGTGAGATTTTTCATCATTGCTTATTTCTGGATCAGAAGTTCAGCTTCAGCGTGACTTAGAATAGGCATCCAACTTCTGATCTTTGTATCTCCTTGTTCCAGCATGTTCTGAAGGAGCTCTCAGACTTTCCAAAAAGCTTGCAGCCTGCTTTGTAAACCTTCTTTGAAATGCTCTTGCAAACTTTGACTGAATCTTTATGAAAACTGGCCTAGAAGTTATAACCAAATTCTGTCTTGGAATGTCCAGAATCTGCTGAGTGCTTCAGTTTCGTGGACGTGTCTTTGAGGAGTCATAACTTGAAATCTCAACATTTCTAGGAGAAGTTTCGTTCTGCAATGTTTTAGATCTTATTGAGATCTAAAACTCTTGTCTTAGAAGTTCTTCCAGAATCAAATTTCATCATGGTGATAATCTGATCAGAAGTTCTGAGCTTGTCATATTTCTTAAATACTTAGAAAAATTCTAAGTATTTAGAAATTTGACTTTTCCAAAGTAACTTTTGACTTTGAATATCTAGATGAAACAAACTTCATATTTTAACATGTCTTGCTGAAATGTGATTCTTGAAACTTGGTTTTGATCCAAAAGTCAAAGTTTGACTTTTCAGCATGCAAATGACCAGTTTGCCCTTGTGGATGATTTTCTTGGAAAATTTGTAATTCAAAGCTTGAAATTGGATGGGAACAAATCTGAGAGTTCAGGGTGATCCTTTGAGAAATGAGAGGGCAAATTTTGGGGTACAACAATGAGGAATTTATTTTGGAATGTTCCTTGTAAGAACGGTCAGAGGATGTCCATTCCCCACCAGGCAAATGGCCACGGGGACGATATCGTGTGTAGCTCGTGCGAGGGAGCGAGGTGCATGTCAGCATGTCTCTGGAACTTTTCGCACCTCTTGACATGATCTTTGGAATCTCGTCGCATGGTCGTCCAGTAGTATCCTGCCCGCAACGCCTTTCTCGCTAGGGACTTTCTGCCCATGTGTTGGGAGTTGATTCCTTCATGGATTTCTCACAGTATCTTAGGGACCATGGATCCTTCGACACACTTTAAGAGTGGAATGGAAAATCCATGATGATACAGTTTGTGTTCGAGAACCACATAAGAGCATGCTCGTCATTTGGTTGTAGTTGCCTCCCTTTGGTCCAGGGGAATTTCTCCTTTCGTTAGGAAATTGAATACCGTGGTCATCCAGCATGAGTTGTCCCCGATGGCATTTACTTTGAGTAAAGGCGTGGATTTTTCAATGCTCGGGAGAGATAGGGATTATTGTATGACAGATTTGTTTCTGCCTTTCTTCTTCGTGCTTGCGAGCTTTGAAAGTATGTCGGCCCGCGTGTTTTGTTCGCGTGGTACGTGTGTAATTTCTGCTCGGTCGGGCTTTTTCATATGTTCTCTGACCAAGTTTAAATATTCGATGAGGTTGTTATTCTTAGCCTAGTATCCCCCTTGAACTTAAGACGCGATAAGTTGGGAATCAGTGAAAATTTATATCTCGCGAGCGCCTAAATCCTCGGCCATTCTTAGACCTGCGAGTAGAGCCTCGTATTCTGCCTGATTATTTGGGGTTGGAAAGGAGAGGGTGAGCGAATGTTCGATCACCACGCCTTCCTCGTTTTTGAGGAGGATTCCTGCTTCACTCCCGGTCGAGCTGGAGGCTCCATCGACAAAGATCATCCATTTGTGCTCCTTCCCTGCAGGGGGGTTATGAGTTGTCATCTCTGCGATGAAGTCGGCCAGAGCTTAGGCCTCCAGGGCCTTCAGGGCCTTCCTGCTTTCATACTGAATGTCTAATTCTGAAATCTCCAAGGACTATTTCAGCATTTGACCTGCCATATCTGGTCGACCTAAGAGCTATCTCACGGGCTGGTCTGTTTGTACAATGACCGTGTGTGCAAGGAAGTAGTGTCTGAGCCTTCTCGCCGTATTGAAGAGAGCCAGATCCACCTTCTCAATCAGTTGGTATCTGACCTCGGGTCCCTGAATCGCTTTGCTCGTGTAATAAACGGGTTTTTGGCCGTCATGAGTCTCACGAATGAGGGTCGCACTGACGGCTTCGACGGGGACGACCAGATATAGGAATAACGTCTCCCCGTCGATTGGTCGTGATAGCACGGGAGGCTGCGAGAGGCTCTGTTTGAGATGGAGAAGGGCCTGTTCACATTCCTCGGTCCACTCAAAAGTTGTCTCCTTGCACAGGAGTTTGAAAAAGGGCAGGGCATCTTGAGCGGATTTTGCAACGAAACGGGAGAGTGAGGTGAGCATACCATTCAGGACTTGTATGGATTTTTTCAAAGTGGGTGTAGGGTGGTCATAGAATGCTCGGCACTTGTCGGGGTTGGCTTTGATTCCTCTCTCTGTTAGGTAAAAGCCGAGTGTTGTACCCTAAAATTTGCCCTCTCATATTATCAAGATTTTCCTCACAAGACTGCTTGGACTCCAGACAGAACTAGGGTTTGCTCTGCTCAAGACATTTCCTAGCACTGTTGACCTGAAATTAGGGTTTGAGTTTGAACAGGGATTTTTGGACTTTCAATGCCTCATGTTACTTTCATACTTCATGTTGGACTTATAAGATTTCCCATACCAAGTTTCAAGCTTTGAATCACATTTTTGCCCAGTCAATTGGACAATTGACCTAAAAATCAACTGTATTGGGGAAAAAGTCAACCATGGCCAATTTACAGTTAAACCTCATAATTTTTTATCCACATCAACATTATAAACTCATATGAACCATTTGATCAAGTTTGGACCACAACTCCTCAAGAAATTTGATCAGATCTTCAAAAGGGCAAAATGGTCAAAATTAGGGTTTTGACTGTAGAAGGGAAATTTCTGATTTTTAACCTAGCCAATGGAAAATTGGGTTCAAGCATGGTTTCAAGGACTCAATGGAATCATCTTGACCTAATCACAAGGTTCAAAAGATCTCAAATGCATTGAATTGACAGATGAATTTTCCAGTCAACTGATCAAAAATCAACTGTACACTGAAAAGTCAAACTTTGACTTTTTGGTCAAAATCAAGTACCAAGGGTCACTTTTCATCAAGATGTGTCAAAGTATGAAACTTGTTCACCAAGAAACCTAATTTTGAAAATTAGGGTTTAAGTTTGAAATTTTTCATAACTTAGAAATTTTCTAAGTTATGAAAATTTCTTATTTTTCCCAAATTTTACCAACTTTTTCACCATGATGCAATTGGATTCAAAGAAAACTTCTAACATGAAAGTTGTAGTTATCCACAAAATATACAACTTTTATTCACAAAGTTTTCCCAAAAGATGCTTGTATCTCAAGTTATGATTTTGTGAATAAGGGTCCAAAAACTTTTTAACTTAGTGAAATTTTGCCCTAGTTTAGGCAGATTTTTGACCTAACTTCATGGCAACTTTTCACATAGTTCCAAGAGGAATCTAAAAATTCATTTCAAAGATGGATTATAGAGCATGTTACAAGCTTTCCAAAATGTCCCAGAACATTCCAAGATCATTTATGGTTAGGGAGAATCGAAGAAAAGAAAATGGAAAGTTCTCACTTTTGTCCATGGCATTTTTCACATTGTTACAACTTGCAAATCTGTCCTAAGCATGCTTGTACTTGGTTTACAGGTTCTAATCCTTTCTAAACTCAAAAATTTAATGCAAATACATTGTACAATGGCATTGTTTTAATCTTTGAAGCTTTGTACAAAGAATTATTCCAAAAATGGCATAAAGGTAACAATGCTACTTTGATAAAGTATGCTTTTTGCAATTTTGTATTCCTTGAGCATTGAACGTGATCTTTGGTTGTAAACAAGATCCATGAACATCAGGAAAAGTGTACCAACCCTCTACATCCCACGATCTAGCAAGTACAGCCTTTGGCAAGTCACTTCCAACTTTTCTTCAAAAGCAAGTAAACTTGCAAAGTCCACATAACTTGAGGATCTGTTAAAACCAAGTCTTGGTATCATTTTAAACAGGTTCAGAACATTGTTTCAAGCCTAAAGCACGATTTTCTAAGCTCTCAAACACCCCAAAACACAAAAATCACAAATTCCTGCCCAAACAGGGCATCATCTGCAGAACCATTTCCTAAACAAAATTGGCTCGTGTGTTTTGCCTTGAACCACTTCAAACACATTCCCTACAACACACTTGAACTATCCAAGTCCCTGTCCAGCAACTGTGAGCTCATTTTCACACTTCACCATTTTCATTTTCTGAGTTTGCAGGTTGACTTCTACAATGAGATTCCGGCCACTTCAAAGCAAGCTAAGCATTGGGAAAGGTTGAGGGAACTTCAAGCAAGCTCACACGACCTTCAGGCCTCACTCAAAGTTGCTACATTGCCCTATCCAAACTCAACTGAACAAGGTATTTGTCAAGTTTCTATCTCTCTATTTAGACATCCTTAGGCTTAGGTTTGTGAAGAAAAAATGTAGTCCTTAAGTTGTTTGAGCTGTACATATGCATAGTTTGTATTTATATTAACCGAGCTAGGAGTATTTGATAGTTGAAGTTGCTGAAAAAACTAGGTCAGAATTTAGGGCCATTAAAATTCTCTCTGATCTTTGAGAGTTAGGTTATGTTCTTTATATCATTAGAATCGTATGATCATGAGCTACATTTTTCATGTTATAAGTTTTTGATTTTATGCAAAGAATAGCAAGAACAGGTTTGAAAGGCAGCACGCGCGTTTTTCTGGTCTGGAGGACAGGGATGAAGTGAGATTGGGCCTGGGCCTGGCTTTTCTGGCTATTCACACCACTCTTTTGCTTTTTGCACCCCTTTGGCCCATTTTCTTTATTTTGTATATTTTTTTATTTCTTTTATATTTTCTGACTTTATTTATTTTTTCTAAACATTTAAAACCATAAAAATATTTTCTTAATTTTTGCATTTTTATTTTATTGTTTTTATTATTTTTTGGGCATAAAAATAGTTTATTAATAATAATATAATTTTATTTTCTTAAATAAAACTTGTAAATAATATAAAAATATTACATATTTTTATTTTTATTATTTGTACACTTAAAATAATATTTTCATACAATATTTAATTTTTTAACATTTTGCATATATTGTTATTATTTTTTCTTAAACAAAAATGAACAAATAAATAATTAGAAAACAATATTTTCTTTTAAAACCAAAATTAGGGTTTTCACCCTTTCAAAAATAATCACTTTTATTTTCTTATTTTTTAGACATGAATAAATTTATTTCTCATACATAAAATCAATTACCAAAAACATTTTGCATATTTATAATTTATTCCATATTTAAATACTTGTTTATTTATTTATTGTTGTATAAATTCAATTGGGTTGTAATAGTAAATTAGGGTTTTATTTTGTGCAAATATCCCCTATTCAAACTTGTATCCCCCCTCCCATAATATTGTGTAATAGTCTAGATTTACTTTACGCATTTTATTGCTTTCATATACCATGATAGTAAACTAGGGTTTTGTATGCAAAGACCAAAAAATCAAACAAATAGCATGATTTAATACAAGACAAAAATGCATGAAAAATGACAACACCATGCACCCAAGCACCCCTAGGGTTTCATCCACTTTGTTTCCTTAAAATGACCATGGTATGCATGCTAGGTATCTTGGCAAAACAAAAATCAAAACAAAAAGATTATAGTCCCTCGATGACGCTATCAAAATGTTGCCTAAAAACAAATGATCTTAGTCCTTAAGACTTGCTAAGATACTTGGCACCATTGCTATCATGGTCATACGATGACCCACGTCCGTCCCGTTTAACATCCAAAGATAGGGTTGTTTACCAAATACAATGGTAAAACAACAATGTCAAAGGAATAAAAATATGTAGGAAAGACTTTTGAGTAGGGTAGATAACTCCTAGTTACTTGAACAATTTACAAACCATCCTTGTTATTTTCAAAAACACACACACACTTCAAAACAATTTCCAAACATTCAAAACATTGAAACATTTTTCAAAAGACAAACACCTTTGTATACATTCAAACAAGAATCATTACAAAGGTTGCCTAAACAAAGGCCTCTTTTCAAAATACTTTCAAAACCACACACAAAAGCACCATTTCAAACAATTGGAAAAGCAAAGCAAGTGATCTAAAATAAGTAACTAAGAGCCCATGGAAAACCATGGATGAAAAGGGTGCTAGCACCTTCCCTTTTCATAATCTACCCCTCGAACCCAAAAACAATATCAAAGGTCTTTCCTGTGCTTTTTTACCTTTCCTTTTGGATAAAATAAAAATAGGTGGCGACTCTTGCTAAAATGAAACATTTGCGAACACAAATGCAAAACCTCAAGTCAGTTCTCCCACCGCATCACACCGAGGAACTTGCCCGCCTTAACCCCGAATGTGCATTTCTCGGGGTTGAACCTCATTCTACATTGCCTTGCTTGGGCAAAGACTTTCCTGAGATGAGCAGCGTGATTGGTGTCTACTCGGGATATAACGATCATGTCGTCCATGTATACCTCGAGCATATCTATGATCTCGTTGCGGAAGACTTTGTTCAT
Source organism: Vicia faba (assembly GCA_948472305.1). Lineage (NCBI taxonomy): Eukaryota > Viridiplantae > Streptophyta > Magnoliopsida > Fabales > Fabaceae > Vicia > Vicia faba. The sequence goes on from OX451736.1 coordinate 731,121,024, forward strand.
CATCCGCTGATACATTGCTCCTGCATTTTTTAGACCGAAGGGCATTACATTATAGTGATAGTTGACTGAGCTGGTCATGAAAGCAGTGCAGTGTTTGTCGCTCATTGCCATTGGGATTTGGTTGTAGCCCAAATAGGCATCCATAAAAGATAAAAAATTTATAGTTGGCCGAGTTGTCGACCAGCATGTCAATATTAGGCAAAGGAAATGCATCTTTAGGGCATTCCCGGTTAAGATCGGTATAGTCAACACACATACGTCATTTTCCATTATTTATCTTAACAGGTACAATATTTGATAGCCAGGTTGAATATCGGGCTTCAGAAATAAAATTTGCCTCTAGGAGGTCTTTTACAGCTTTTTCAGCAGCCTCTATTTTCTCAGGAGACTTCCTATGCCTACGTTATACTATTGCACTATCGGCTGGATCAATGGCGAGTTGATGACAGGATACCTTAGGGTTGAGACCTGGAATCTCCACAGCACTCCATGGGAACAGATCTGCATTCTCCCTCAGGCAGGCCTTGATCTGCTTCCTCGCCAGGTCGGGGAGTCTGATACCGATCTTCACCCTTTTGTTCGGGTCTTCTCCGAGAGGCACGAGCTCGAAGTCCCCATCTAGAATTGGTTGTAAAAGCTCCTACTCGTCGTTAGAAGATTCATCTTGGTCAAAGAAAGAGTCCAATGAGATCGAGTCGACCTTTAGAAGAGCCCTCTGCATTTCTGCCTTGGTGGGCTATGGCTCTGAATGTTGTGGCTCTGGTCATGCTGTCGCAGCTTTCTTGGTGGGCCATGTTCCGGTGTCGACTGTGCTGTGTCCCTTGGCCGCCGCATTGAAGCATCTTCAGGCAGCTGCTAGGCCGCCTTGGATGGTGGCGACGTGTTCCACTTTGTATAAAACTTCATCTTCAAGTGGACGGTGGAAGGCACCGCGGTTAGCTCTGCCAATGTCGTCCTCTCAAGGATGCATTTGTAGAGGGAGGGGCAGTCAATGACTAGGAAATGCACCTTGACTTGCTTGGTAGCAGTGTCCTCGCCGAAGGTGACCATTAGCTCCACGTACCCCCATGGCTTGAAGGTCGAGCCATTAAAGCCCTGCAAGTCGGATCCCATGTATGGTGAAAGGTGGGAGTCGTCGAGTTGCAGGGTTCTGAAAAGCTGGTTGTATATCACGTTGATGGAACTTCCTTCGTCGACCAGGACGCGATGTACGTCAAAGTTAGAAGAGGGATGGCTGAATTGAGGCCCCCCGGGAAATTCCTCAAGGTAAAAGGTGATCGACTCTGATCTGCCATTAATCCTCTTGAAAGTTACAGTTTGTAAAGGGGCCGTGTCGACCAGTTCGGCCAACTTCCTTTTTGCTGAAGTAATAGTTAAGTCATTAAACCCTCCACCATTTATGACCATGGCAGAGGGGAAGTTCTCCCACCTGTTGTGCGTGGATAGAGGCTCTTCCATTTGTTCGGGGACATAGAAGTCCTTTGGTCTCATGACAGAGAATGCAGTTTGGATGGGGACCGGCTCGTTAGATGGTCGGGAATCCTCCTCTATCTCCCTTGTTTCTCGGGCATCTCGACAGGGGGCATTGCCGCTTCGATATTGCCCGAGTCTCTCCCCTTTTATGAGGGTCCCGATAGCATCCTTGAGATGGACACAATCTTCGGTCAGGTGTCCATGGCTCCGGTGATACTGGAAGTATTTGCTTCGATCTGCCCCGAGTTTAGCAGGAGCGGGGCAAGGACGCTTGACGTCGTCGTATTTGAAATTTGTGTTTGCATACTCCGCTAAAATGCGCTCGGGGGAAGTAGTTAGTAGAGTGTACTCAGTGAACCTCTCTGAGGGTCCTCTCTGCTCACGAGAATCTCGGGGTTTATCGTCCCTTATCTTCTTGCCATTTCGTCAAGGAGGGCTGGTGTCTTGTCACGGATTGCTGGTTGATCCACGATTCTTGAGGTCCCGGGCTCTATTCGCCGACTCCCTCTCCTCATAGTCCATATAGGCTCTGGCTTTCTCGAGGAGGGCATCTAATGTTTGGGGCGGTTCGATGCCTACGACCTTTCTGAATTTTGTGCCCGGGAGTAGTCCCCTCTCGAGCAGGTATCTCTTCATGTGATCGGTACAGGGGACCTGGATGGCCTTCCGGTTGAACCGATCAATAAATTCCCTCAGGGTCTCTTCGTGTCTCTGGACGATGGCCTCGAGGGCTGCTTCGGTCTCTGGGTGGCATCGCGAAGTAGGGAATAAATCGATGAATTGGTTCTTTAGATTTCGCCAGGGGGTAATTGACCCCGGGGTAAGACTTTTGTACCAGTCCATCGCAGCTTTCCTCAAAGTCGTGGGAAACAACGGTAATTTGATTGGTCCCCCGACATTGTGATAATGTAGTATGGCTTCAAACCCGTCTATATGGTCGACTGGGTCGGTGATGTCGTCGTATTACTTTAGGTGGGGAGGCTTCTCCATGCCCGGGGGGATGCGTGCCTCCATAATGGCTTGTGATAAGGGACCGTGGGGGTCGTCTTCGTCACTCCTGTCGGCCAAGCGAGATGGGGATCTGATGTAGTGGCGATTATGGTGGCCCTCGTCGCGCGGAGCGTTCCTCGGGCAGTATGGTGGCTCATTATTTACCATGTTTCTGTCTCCAGGGGGTCTTCGTTCTTGATGAAAGGGGTCGTGATTGCGTCTCCCCGTGTCAACGGTCTGTCCCTTTCTAATGCGGGGCGTCGCTCGATTGGTCAGGGAGAAGGGCTTCGAGAGATGTCCCGACTATGTCTCTGCGGGGGAGATTAGGGATGTTCCTCTACTTTTCGAGGAGGAGGAGACTGAGGTCTCCTGTATCTTCTGGGGGCTCTCTGAGCATCTTCGAGTACCCTCAATCTTTCTCCTTCAGCGAAGATCAAGTAGTTGGTCTGATTTATCGTCGTAAACAGTGCCCTGGTCGTGGCGTCTGCTTTGGCGGGAATGGGGACCTCATGGAACTGAATGGGTTGGTAGTTCTGGGGAGGTGGCCGATCGTTTTTGAGTCGTGGAGGCATTGATGATGACGAAGCAGTTGCTCCGTCTCTATAGTCAGAAGGCCCGGGCATATTAATGGTGGGCGTTGTATTATGGTCGGTGGTACCGGCATTGTCAAGGCTGACATTATTGTCGGTGATGTTGTTGTTGACGTCGACGATAAGGACGTTCATGTTTTCTGCAGTCTGGTCAGCCATGACATTTGGGGATTGTTCAGTTTTGGTCTCAAGTAAATAGAAGATGGGGAAGCAAGTTTCCCACAGACAACGCCACTAATCTTACCGAATCAGAATGGATCGTCACAGCTAGCTCGGGCAGAAGTTGAATGAGATGGGGAGGGGGGTACCTACAAGACACTTCGATGGAAAATTAAGTTGAAGAATGAGAAAGCAGGCGTAAGAGTTAGAAAGTGTTGAATACCCGACCCTCTCGGAAGAGAGTGTATTTATAGCCCCCAGCGTTGGGCCAAGGTCTCTTTACTGGGCTGATCAAACAGGCCCAACATAAAGACTTCTAGATTCTACGTGAGTAGTGGGGACCCGCACATGGCCCCTACCTAGATGACGTCCTCCGCAAGGTCAGGAGGATATGGACGCGATCTTTCCGGGACCATGAAGACTTCGCAATATCCGGAGATGATGGTAGTTAGCCCTACGAGGAAGATGCTCGGGAGGAGCGCCTGCTCATCAGGGATGGTCGCAAAATGGAAACAGTCTTGGTCGACAAGGCCTTTATGCTGGGGGTATGGTCGTCCTCAGTCTGTTCGGGTGTTATCCCCGCGTGGTGAGGTTGCCTCCTCGCGGGAAAAGGTTAGTAATTGCCTTTCATGTTCAAGGATAGTAGCAGTCAGCGGTGCAGGTTGGCACACTTGGATTGGGCTTCACTGGGAGTTGGGCCAAGGGTAGGCATAGTCCAGAGCAGAATCTTTGAACCCTGAATCGTTGTGAAACGGCGAATCGATCTTCCGCATGGAAAATACTCTGAGAACATCCATTGGCTAAATAAATGTCACTTGTAACCTGACGAAGCTTGATAAATATACATTGACCCCATAAGCATAGAACCAATGATATGCGTGTATGTAATAATGAAATGTAAGTAACAAAGGTTGAAATAAAGTGGGTAAATTTTTTGGTACAACACCCATGATCAAAATTATATTAACTATGAGGAGAAATTATTGGATGATGGAAGGAGTCGAGGACTAGGGATTCTAGGATTCGATCGAGTAGTAGAAAAAGATTCCAGAGAATCTAGAAAAGAGCATGAGTATTCCCTTGCTCAAAATTTGACTCCTATACTCCATTAAACACTTCCCAAGAAAGGATTCTGATATAGTGTGTCAACACTTACTTTAACGAAAGTTAGGATAAAAAATTGTATCTTGTTAGAGAGTCTGTGAGTACAATTCGTCAATTGATGTTTTGCATGATGTCAAATCAGGGAAGAACTAGCACTGTTGTGTATTGGACGACATCCCTATGTTTTGTGGAACTCCTCTGCATTAGATGTCTTAAGAATCATTTAAAAGCATTTTGAAATTGATCCTAGTCATTAAAAATGAGTTTCTGCATAAATTTTTGTTGAGTGTGTCGACACATCCATTTTTTAAGTCGACACATGTAACTCTTTTTTGAAGCCTGTAGCCTCTGGAAGGCTCGGGTCGATACATGCATTGCATGGGTCGGCACATACTGAAGGATTTCTTTAATTGCATAAATTCTTTATTTATGTGTCGAAAAATACGATTTTTAGGTCGACACATTTACTATTATTTTAAAGCATGTAGCCTCTGACTTGGTTAGGTCAACACATAGCCTCACATAGGTCGACACATACAACTTAAAAATGATGTATGTGTCGACACATACGATTTGTAGGTCGACACATACGATTTATAGGTCAACACGTACTGATTGTTTGGTCAATTTTCTCAATCTTTTTAATTCTAAATTTGTCCTTTTTGCCCTAAAGTTCTAAAACTATAAATACTCATTCATGCATCATTCATAATTGGATGATACCATAAATTTAGCCTACATTTTCTCTTCATCTTCAACCTCCAATATATGCATCACATTAGCATTATATTGTAACGATGTTCCGTTGGGGTGCCATTTAGACGAGGTTTAATAATGTCCAATTAGGCTCTTGTGCAGCTGAAGATATTGAGTTGAGATTTCTAGGGGTCTTCTAAACCACGGGTTTGTCCTCCAAGATAATTTGGTTGATTTGGGGGTTTTCGTGAAAGACGTTCAAGAGGTGATTGTAGTCAAGTGTAGTCCTTTAGAGATAAAGAATGCAAGGGATCCTTTGGAGATAAAGAATGAAAAGGAAGTAGTGCGAGAAAGAGGATCACAATTGAAGTCTTGTATTTGCAATAGGTACAATTTTATCGTTCGGGCTCGAAAGCTTTGGAGATAAAAAACGCAAAGAAGTAGCAATATCGACAACTCAATTGGGATATATTGTGTGTTGGTCTTTCTCAAGATCAAAATAGGAGAAGGGGTTGAATCAACAACAAGCTTAGGGTTTGTAGAGTTGAGCTTGAAAACTTCTCTTGTATCAACTTTTTGCATAGTAAGAATTATCCTAATTCCATTGGAATTAGGTGCAGATGTACCCACATGCAAGGACGACAGTGGGGAACTGTGAAGACAAATCCTCGTGTCTCTCTTATTTTTTATTTTACTTTCTTTAATATTCATCAATTAATTTGTCAAATAGCATTGCGTTATCAATAGAATTGTAGGAAATTTCCTAACTATTTTTTATTTACATCAAGTGTTGATATTGCTTATAATCACTTTTGTTTATAAGTGCTTTTGTGTATCAACACAACTTAAAGGAAAATTATGAAAATTCACTTGCACATCAAGTATTTGACAAATTGATTATGTTTGTTCTTTTGTATATTGGTATTGGAAATAACTTTACTAGTAACTTGATACAAACGATAAATAACGTGTTACTTGATATAAGTTTAATTAATAAAATTTATCATATTCATTCCATTTTCTATTTTTTAATAATTTGCATATTCGTGTTTCCAATAACGTTCGTATAGACGACTTATTTTTATAATCACTTCCCCTCAAACTCTTCGAAAAGTAATTTTTCAAAACCATTATTTTCTGGAATTTTTATTGGGTATCTATTCACCCCCCCCCCCCTCTAAATATGTTGTCATCGTCTAACAGAGTCTTCCCAAACTGATCGATCAAAATCTTGTTGATTCCATATAAGTCATGACCATAATACCAATAATTGCATTCAACTCAAGTACATGATTGAAGGGCTTATAAAAAATATGATATCAAAATATACCAAGGACGGTAAACGGAGCAAGGAGGAATCTCCAAATAAAAGACAATCCCCGAAAAGACAATCAAGGTTGTGACCAGGGGAAAGAGAAAACAATGATGTAGAAAAGTAAGCAAAGGTCATAAGGGAAAGCATTAGTATATCTTCTCTACAACCAGCGGGCTCCCAAGTCAAGTATTCTTTCTAAAGGTAGAATAAAGAAGAAGAATTTTGAGTTAAGGATTGTAAGCAAGAAGAAATAAAGCACTTTAACCACCAACCTAAAAAGGTCGATTCTCAAATTTCGAGACAGTTAAAAGGTGGGAGAAATCTTGAAAGATATATTTTTTTTTGGTGATAATAGTTACCATAGAAAACTTTAATGTGCTTCAAGTCCTGATTGACAGAAGAAATTCTTGTGACATTATGTACGCTGACCTCTTTGAAAAAATGTGATTGAAGAAAGAAAGGTTATTTTCACATGGGGTTATATTTTCAAGCCCTCAATGTCACTATAACCCGCCCGTGGGGATACGACGAATTAATGGTTACCCTTGGGGAAGGACGGAATACTAGAAGTGATAATACCCTAATTTTGGTTGTCTCGTGTTAAAGTGTTTACAATCACACAGGCATAACAAACACACCAAAAAAAGGCGAATAATTGGCTTAACCCCTATTGGTAGGTAGATACTCCAAAGTTCATGGTAGGTCTGCCAATACGTCATCCTCGACCCAGTTTTACACGTATGGCATGGAAAGGGTATCGACCCTTGGATGGAACGGTCCGTAGAGACGTACAATTTAATCTGAGGAAGAAACTCACGAGAAAAGACTAGAACTTTATAATAAAAGGTACATATTAAATAAAAATAAACAAAAATAAATAAATTTTAGGTGAAGATCCACAAACGCCATATTTACATTCATCGGGCCAAAAAAACTACCCATCTAGAGGAAGCACTTGTTCATCTTTAAATATATAGTTAAGACGGACATGGAATCTAGAGATGGGACCGGTTGAATAAAAATATTCAACTTGTTGAAGATCCTTTTCAAAAAGCGTCCCTGGTCACAGAAAAACTTTCTTGCAAGGATTTAGATAACTACTAACAAAGGGGAAAAATTTCCTCGCTGTTGTATCCCAAAATTTTCCCTCCCTTTTCTTTAAGACATTCTCTTAGAGTTTCCAACTACTCAAGGCTACCAAGGCTTCTCAGGCTTCAAGACATGTCAACTGATTTTTTTTTGTCCAGGGTTCAGGGTTGCAAGTGTTTCAAAAAGTGAATCACATTTTCTCTTATCTATTTTCTCTTGTGCTAGGATTTTTTTACTGAAGTGTGTGGCGTTTTCTTGACTAAATTCTTGAATCATTATCGTCATGAAGTACACCTTCAATTATCAACAGAGTTTCTATGTGGGTTTTCATTTAGAAGGAATTTTATCTGGCTTCTAAGACTAAGTGAATATTTGGTTACTTGTTGATTCAATTGTTGAGTTCAAAGGTTGAAATTATGATGCAAATTTAAGAGAAGTGATTTTTTGAGTTTATTACTATAGTCAAACCTTTGACTTAGATGTTCATTCAGGAGAAAACGCATTATAGAAAAAGAGTATTGTTGTTGCTTTCACTACTTCAGAAGAAAAGCTTATTTGTTTGTCGAATACCTTGAAATGAAGAGAGAATTCCTAATCTAATCTATCCTATGAGATACTAATGGCAAGATTTCACATCTCTTTTGAACTTTCCCTCCAAGACTTCATGCCATGGACCAATCTTCATTCTCTTAATCAAAATTTATCATTTCTTTACCCCATCTCTAGTACCATGTCGCACCATACCTTATCTTTATAAGCTTGTGACATCATATCATTTTACTATCATTTGCCTTTCATTATCATGACCATATAATTCAAGTTGTTTGAAGTTTGACAGAAGATAGGTTGAAATTGGATTATTTGGATTTTCTTGAAGTACAAGTTAAACTTTGATTTGATAATTAAAGATTTGGTTTCGTTGTTGTTTACTTGATACATCCAAAATAATTTGTTCAAGATTATATGTGCTTACGATGTCAAAAGTTAATTCTAAGAAAGGATTCAAGTTGTTTTCAATTCAAATTCAAATGAATCTTAAAGAGGTTTAATTTCCAATTCAAAGATCATAAGGTTCTACATGGTGTCCTAAAGCTAAGTTCTTTTAAGAATTCAAGATTACAATAAAGCATCATTGTTATTTAAGTTTACAAGTGGATTTGAATACATTTATTACAAGCCTTCAAATCTCAAAGTTCAAATCACAATATAGAAATCACAATGTTACAAAAGTTCCTAACAGATAAGAGGTTTTCTAAACTACAAGGAAATTTTCTTCATCTTCAAGTCTTTATCGAGCACTTCAAGTCGCTCCCACCTATTTCATCTCTTCATAAATTTTCTCTATTTCTCGTCATCATTTTTCTCACACATGCAACAAAAGAAAAAGAATAGGTTAGAAAACAAGAAAGCTTTTGACAAAGGTTTCACGATTTCATTATTAGGGGTTTTGTGAAGGAATCAGAAATATAGGGAATCACATTCAAATCATGTTCACAATAACAACAGCCTCATATTTGTTTGTTTCAAGTCAGATTTCAAATGCTAATCATAGTCCCAAACACCTTTACTATAAATCTCAAACAAATGCTCAAAAAGGGACTTATTTGGTTCACATTAAAAGTAAAGACTCAAAAAATAAATTTACTGCACAAGTACAAACTCAGTGAAAAGGCATCACAGTCAGCATAGTAAATAATAGGAGAATAAATATTTCACACCTCAAGTAAGGAATGTTACTGCAGTAACAAAGAGAGAGTATAAAATTCGAATTCCAGTCAAAGCATAACAATTACCACAGTAAACAACAATTCACCAAGACCATGAAATCACAATCAGAGATATTGTTAAGCCCAATATAGAATTTCTCAAAGGCCTTTTAAACAAAACTGAGTCCAACAACAGAAAACCCTAATTTCACAGCATATAAGCAATGAATGCATAAAAACATAGCAAGAGCCTTGTTCAATACACACAGCCGCAGAACCACAAACCCTAAACTACTCATCGTCTTCCTCAATATCACAAAACCCTTCAAAATCGTTCACAGAGAAAGCAAAAGAAATAGTTCACACAAAATATACAGAAACACAACCGCAGAACCACAAAACCCTAAGTTTTTTCATCATTTTCCATAGACAATCCCTTCAGAGTCTGAGAAACAGAAAGAGGAAGAGAAGTTTAGAGCGATCTCACCCGAAAAGCAATGAAGGAATCGCGAATCTGGAGCTAGGGTTTCCAAAACCCCCTTCAAGATCTACTCGATTTTGTTCACCATCTTCAAAAATCAATACTAGATTAGAAAAGAGGAGAACAAGACGAAGCTTTTGATGTAAAAAAGTCAGAGATCAGAGCAAGATTGCAGGTCGCTGCTGCAAGGCGATTTCCGGCATGGCGGGAGCTTCATCTCTGGTGAGTTCTAGAAGACAAAGATAAGAGAGAGCATTTATGGGGAAAAAAGAGAGTGAGTGTTACAATAGTTTGAACGAAGGGTGTTATCCTTTTTTCTGTTTTTTATTTTATTTTGCTTTGTTGGATTTCAGATGATAGGTTCACCAGTGGGACGGTGACACCCTATCCGTTCCAGTGCATCTCATATCCCAGGTTATCTTATACCCTTGCACTATCAGCCCTCAGATATTTAATAGACGCTCCAAAGCATATGTTCCACTGTGCACCTTCCCTGGCCTGCTACACCAGATCATTGGACCCCCTTTATTTGGGCATGGGTTGCTTTCTTCTATTGACACCTCCAAATTTATTCAAATCAGGCCCATTTCTTAATCTTTCTATTTTATTTTATTATTTATATTTGTGTGATTTTTATTTTTATTTTAAAATATATTTAAAATGTAAATAATTGCAATAATGTTTTAAATAATTATTTATTTCAAAATTATTTTTATAATATTAATTAATTAATTAATTAATTTTATCTAGCTAAAAGAGTTTTAACTTAAATAATTATTTAATAATTTAGACTTGTATTGTGTGGTTTATTGTTTATATTTATTTAGTATAATATAAAATGCAAAAAGAGATCAATATGTTTTAAATAATTATTAACTTTAAAATGATTTTTGTTTGACACTATTAATTAAATTATTAATTAATTTTATCAAATGAGAAGAGTTTTAACTTAATAATTATTTAATAATTTGGAATTGTATTGTGTGATTAAATTATAGCTTAGGTGTTTACTTCTTAAGTCATCTTCATTCATAAACTTATACCCCCATTCCAGAAGTATTGTAATAGCGTAGGATATTTAATTTCCGCAATTTACCGATTTCCTAATTATTGTTAGTCTAATAGGATTGTATAGCAAGATCTAAAACAAAACGCTAGATAATCATAAATCCAAGACAAATAATTGAATCAAACACACTTTTCACACTTGCACATCTATGGTTAACCTCACTTGTTGCCTTTGATTAAAATATTCATGTCCCTCGAACGTAAGATGCTTTAGCAAAGACCATCGGTTAAGAGATCGTAGTCCCTCGATGACCCTTCGATTTTTCCTTCAGTAAACGATCTTAGTACCTTACGACAATTGATAAAACGTCTTACAAGTTTCCTTCTATAACTGTACGATGACCCACACTTGTCCCTCACATCCAATGATAGGGCTTCCTACTAACTAATGATAGGATAACAGTATTTAAAGGAGGAGGAAAAGAACAAAGACTTTTTGAGTAGGTAGATCACTCGTAATCGCTTGCTCACAAACTAAAACAATTTGCACACTTCACACTTTCAAAACAACCATCTTCAAAAAACTTTTCAAAAACAAACATTTTGTATACATTCTCAACGATACGAGAATCATTACAAAATTGCCTTATATTGGCATTTTCAAAAACACTTTCCAAAACAACACTTTCTTTCACAAGTATTTTCAAAACAAACATTTTGTATACATTCTCAACGATACGAGAATCATCACAAAATTTCCGCACTTAGGCGTTTTCAAAATATTTTCAAACATACACACACAAAGCATATTATCAAAGTGAGCTAGCAATTAAGAGCCCGTAGATAACTATCAATGAAAAGGGTGCTAACACCTTCCCTTTTCATAACCTATCCCGCAAACTCAAGAGAACTCTCAAAAGGTTTTTCCTGTTTTTTTCACCCTTTCCTTTATTAGATAAAAGAAAAGTCGGTGGTGACTCTTGTTATCTGCAACATTTGCGATAAAATGCAAAACCTCAAGTCAGTTCTCCCACCGTATTACAGAACTGGCGACTCTGCTGGGGATTTTACACTCAAAGTGAGGTTACCTTAATAGCTAGATCACCTTCATTGCTTTATTGGTTTTCCTTTATTGCTTTATATTTCGAGATGTGCTTTGGTTTATTTCTTGTATAGATCCTATACCCAGATCTGGGGCATTTTAGGTAAGTAGCAATAGATCGTGAAAATTTTACGGCATAGACCGATATGGTTGAAGAAATGGCTATGTTAGTGTGACACATTTGTTGGTACCGGTGTCCCTTGAGTTCAGTCAAGGAGAATACGGGGCCATTGTATGGTGTCATAAAGCACTAACTGACCATAGAACCTTAGTTTAACAACTTAGCCATTAGAAAGTAGTGACATAGCCCGATTTTGTGCAGGCTGAAGTTGGTTAATACTCGATACTACACTCATTGAGATTGGACTATCAGGATATTTCGGTCGCAGTTCCAATGCTTGTGCTGAAATAATGCCTGAGAAGAAAGATCGATGATATTGAGGATCCTAGAACCCGGTTACTTCTTTTAGGATAGGTTGAGCCAACTAAAACTTCAAGAGTGTTGTGATACGGTGGCAGAACCGACTGTTATACTGGTTTGCATTTTGTATTCGCAAATGTTGCGGTAAGAAAGAGTCGCCACCGACTTTTATTTCATCCAACAGAGGGAAAGGAAAAGAACAGAAAAAACCTTTTTTCGAGATATTTCTGAGTACGGGGGGTAGATTATAGAAAGGGAAGGTGTTAGCACCCTTTCTATCCATGGTTATCCACGGGCTCTTAGGTACTTGCTCATTTTTAAATTGCTTGTGTGTGTTTGTTTTGAAAAAGTTTTACTTCGTGATAACCCTTATGTCGGTCCCCAAGAGTGTAACGAAGTTGTTTTGAAAATTGTTTTGAAAAGTGTTTGTGTAAAGTTTTTTTGTTTGAGCAAGTACCTAGGAACTATCTACCTACTCGAAAAAGATCTATTCGTTTTCTTTTATACAACGCTATCCTATTATTAAGGAATAGGTAGCCCTATCGTTGGATTTATAAAGGGACATTCGAAGGGACGAAATGGTCTCTGAAGGAAACAAGTAAAGATACCTTAGCATTTCGAAGGGACTATCGTCATAAGATCAATTCGCAGGCAACTCGAGGGACAAGTAGGGACTATGATCTTTATGACGATTTTGAATCGCGGGTCATTGCTAAGGTATCCCAACATTCGTGGGACACGACCATTATTTTCGAGGCAACCAAGTGGGGCAAACCCTAGGAGTGAACATGTGCGAGTGTGTTTTTTCAATTAATTATATTTGCACAATTAGGGTTTTCTACTGTTTTAATTTGATTTATCTTTCACATGCAAGCCTATTGTCCATACATCTAACAGTTAAATAGTTGCGGAAAGTAAAAGCAATAAATTAAGACCCTAACTATTACAAGGCTTTTGGGAGGGGATTACATATTCAAAAAACCGGGAAAAAATGATAAGTGAAATATTAAACCTAATTAACTATTACAACTTGGGAACAGTTACAATAATTAATAAGAATAAATAAAATAAGGACGCACGGGACGAAATAAATACGAGAATGAATTCTAAGTCCTAAAAGATCTAATTAATTAAAGAGAAAATATTTTTTGTATTTTGTTATTGTGAAAAATATTTTAAATCTTAACCTAAATCTAATTAATTATAAAAAAAACATTTTTTTGGTATTTTATTGAGAAAATTAAATATTTATGAATTAAACCTAATTTGTCCAATTAATTTTAATTATGAAAACAATCAAATCAAAATTAATTAATTTGCCAAAATAAAACTAATTTTAATAAAAACCTAATTCTACCTTTTTTGTGATTTTTTCTGATTTAATAATAGTAAAACAAAATGATTTTGTGGTAAAATATAATTAAAGGCAAATAAAAAATAAAAGAAAGAAAAGAATTAGAATTAAGCGTGGCGTTGAGCAATTTGGGGGGTATGTTGCCAATTTCCTATTAGGCCCAAAGATGGCCCAGGGTCTGGCATTTGGTCCAGTGCAACTCTCTCCTGATAGTTCATGGTGGTCCTTCAAAGCTGGAGCGTGAGATCTGTATGATGATGGATCTCAGGGATGAGATATGGGATGCACGGTGGACATCTTTGGATATTTTGTATTGGAACTTGTAGGAAATATTAAGAAAATGCAAAAGCACACACCTGGGGTCGAACCCAGGACGTGCACCTCACAGACTCTCCCCTTTTCCAATTGCGTTGCTAAGTTATTCGTATACATAATCAAATAAAATAAATATAATACAAACTAAGCACTTGGCCTAAGAAAACGCGTGAGTTTCAAATCATCCACTCATGCACTGGCATACCTTCATCCTCTTACCCAGGGACTATTGTCTTAGATGGAACTTTTACCTACGGCCAAACTAGTCACTATAGGCTATAGTGACAGTTTTTAAGCGTGGCTACAAACCTGCAAACATCAAAAATACAACCCAAGCAATATAAATCCCATTCAACGCCATGGATTGATTGCAAATCAATCCCTGCACATGAACATGTCCTTAATTTGGCCTAATTTTTCTTCTAACTAGGATTCCCTAAATTGGAGCTCTGGAACCCTAGCCATGGCAAATGTCTATTCCTGCACTCAAACTTCAATCAAACCAATCCAGTATATTGCAAATACGATAATAAGCACAGACATACAATTAAAACATGTTTATACTGCAAGAATCATGGTAATCGATTTTGGAAAGAAAGACAAACAGTGATGATCGTACAACATGTTTCTGGGCTTGTGGAGACTTGGTGATGATTGCAATCGCTTCAGAAGATGCCCAAGGACACGATTTAACCTTCAGCACGTCTTGAACTGGCCTGTGGAAGAAGATAGGTCTCTCACTTTTGAACAAAAATTTGAGTTTGGTTCTGGTTTTTGAGGCAGGCTGCGCATGCAAATTCTTCTCTTTGGGGTTAGAATGATCTTCTATATGTATGTGAATCCATTAGGTTAATAGTTTTTGCAAGAATCCAAAGATATGAATGCATTTCAAATCTCTTCAAATCTTTCCAAATTTGGAGATTTCCTCCCTTCTATGGCTTGATGCTATTTGCTCTTCATTGGACAGTTCATAAGATATTCAATTAATGCCAAAACAAATCTTATCCCATTTATTTGATTTATTTTTTATTTAATTTTATTTTATTTGAACTTTAAATAAATTAAATCAAAATAAATTAAATAAATAAGTAAATGAGACATGGGATGGTTCATGGGTCATGGACCAGGCTAGGAGTAAGATGCAAGCATAAAAAGTTAGGCCCATTTGAGAAAAAAAATGCAATTTTGGGCATTATTGACTTTGGGCAAATTTCCAAAAATGGCCAACTTTGACAATGCATATCTCCTTCAATCTTGACCCTAAGAGGGTGTTCTTTGACATTTTATAAATCTTAGGATGTCCTATAAACAACCTCTTTTGTTTCATCTCAATTGGATCTTCCATGTTCATGTATGGAGCTTTGACCCACAAGGTGTTTTTGTTGACTTTTTGGAATGACCTATAATGTCTGAATCCATATCTCTTGATGAGTGCATTTCTTGAACTTGAGGGATGAAGATGAGTTGTAGGAAATTGGATTCTATTCAAAATGAGCCTTGGATGAGAAATTTCTGATAAAGTATGAGAAAGTATGATTGGTCAAAGTTTGGTTGACTTTTCCTAACAAAATCCTAATTTAGCAACTTTTGAGTTTTGATGAATTAGGAGCATTCCTTGGGGAATCATGGTCAATCATTGATCAAATGATGGATATCACTTAAAAATATTGATGTTGACCAAAAATCTTGAAGTTTGACTGTATGTGGGTCACAGTTGACTTTTGACCTAGTATAGTTGATTTTTAGGCATTTGAGCAGTTGACTAAGAAAACTTCTTGTGCAAGGCATGAAACTTGGCATGGATGATCTTAAGGACATATTAGGACTATGGAGAGCATATGAGGCCTTTGGATCTCACCCATATTGATGAAAATGTAAACCCTAGTTGGAGGTTCATTGTTTTAGGAGAGAGTTTGTCTAGTCAACTCTTGGGCATCCTTGAGCAAGTTGAGGATCTCAATGAACATATGTTGAGTAAAATGGGAGGGAAAATTTTGGGGTACAACAGCTGCCCCTGTTCAATCTTCTTAAACCTTATGATGTAGATTGGTTGGTCTACCTTTCGTGATCTAAAGGTGGGAGATGGTTGAACACTAGAGTGCCCAGAAATTTGCACTTGCATGAAGTAATACTGACTGGCGATATTGGGAATGGGCTTACAGATTCCATTTGGAAGTCAACATAGAATCGTCAGAGATGGGCTTAAAGATGCCATCCGAAAAAGATATCGGTTGCATAAGAGACTTCTTTGTGAGAATTCTTGTACTTGCCGCTGAGGAGGACTTCACCGAGGAATGTTGATTTATGTCTTGGGAAATAGAGTTTAGGAGTTTTGGTTGTCCATTACTCTACTGGGGAATTAATTCTTGATCGAGGAGGTGGAAGTGAACTGCATATCTGATCAGGGTCCAGACTGCACAGTGACTTACTGGGGAAAGGTGAACTCGACCGTAAATGGTCGGGTCCAGGTCTTACAGTGTTGTAAACTGTTATCTGGAGATAAGAGAGAAGGAACCTGGATAGTAGGGTTGCTTCGAGATGAAAGCCTGGATAGTAGGGCTATGAGAAGGAACCTGGATGGTAGGGTTTCTTTGAGGTGAAAGCCTAGATGGTAGGGCTATGAGAAGGAACCTGGGTCGCAGGGTTACTTCGGGATGAAAGCCTGGATAATAGAGATATGAGAAGGAACCTAGATAGTAGGGTTACTTCGGGATGAAAGCCTGGATAGTAGGGCTATGAGAAGGAACTGGATAGTAGGGTTACTTCGGGATGAAAGCCTGGATGGTAGGGCTATGAGAAGGAACCTAGATAGTAGGGTTACTTCAGGATGAAATCCTGGATAGTAGGGCTTATGAGAAGGAACCTGGATAGTAGGGTTACTTCGGGATGAAAGCCTGGATAGTAGGGCTATGAGAAGGAACCTGGATAGTAGGGTTACTTCGAGATGAAAGCCTGGATAGTAGGGCTATGAGAAACAACATGGATAGTAGGGTTACTTCGAGATGAAAGCCTGGATGGTAGGGCTATGAGAAGGAACCTGGATAGTAGGGTTACTTTAGGATGAAAGCTTGGATGGTAGGGCTATGAGAAGGAACCTGGATAGTAGGGTTACTTTGGGATGAAAGCCTGGATAGTAGGGCTATGAGAAGGAACCTGGATAGTAGGGTTACTTCGAGGTGAAAGCCTGGATGGTAAGGCTATGAGAAGGAACCTGGATAGTAGGGTTACTTCGAAATGAAAGCCTGGGTAGTAGGGCTGCTTTATTTGATCACGTAGATTAGTTGACCCGTTTGGTTTCAGGAATTGATTTTCCATTAGTTGTCTGCAGATATGACATGTATAGCTTCATGGATTTAATCTTGGACTGTTGGAATTGTTGATGATAACCATCTCTCCTGAAAAGGTATAATATTAATCATATGCAATGCATGCAATGCATTGTGTGATGATGTTCTCAAGATAAATGAGACTATGTTGTATGCAGTATGTATGTGTATGTCATGAGGTATGTACATGAAATATTGTTGGGACATGTCTGAGCCTGGGAAGATAAATCCATGACTGCTGCTGGAGAGTATAGTATTCCTGATTGTTGTATAGAATTGTGGTTCTTCTACTTCCGCTGGGGATGGTGAATGGAAATGATTGTGCTGGAGATTTATTCCTTGTTATTTATGAATACTCTATCAGGGAGAGACTCTGATTGAGAATAACTTTGCAGGGAATAACTTAGAAGGTGACTTTCCGTAGCTAAAGTAATGGGCTCTGTCGGGGATTAAGCTTCTGTATCCAGAGAAATAAACTCTGCATGGGAGATAAAATTTACTGACCCACTCGCGATTATGAAATTCGGCTGGGGGATATAGTTGTCAGGTTTCTGAATGACCCTGGCTGGGGAGATTACTTCTTGTTTTGGGAAACCCGACATCAATGCTTTGAATATTATTGCTTTGTGGATAGTGTATGTACTGATGATTGTGCTCCAAAGTTGTCTCTGTCCTGGTACCTGCTGGGCAAAGTAATTGTCGGGTTTGACGTTTCTTGTTTTTGCCCATGTTTCTTAAGTTACGAGTAATTGTCTTTTCATTTCTTATGTAAATATTTATGAGAAGCAATCATATTCAAATGCATATGTTCAGAATAAATCATTGGACGTTCATACAAAACAAGACAGAAAAGGAAAACTCATAGTTTCTCATGAAAATGATTTTGTATTGATTTTTTTGAAGTTGGCCTGTAATAGGCATTTTCGTACAAGGAGGATGACGCTCTGGTAAGAGAACACCGCCGTAAAAATAGAACCTATACAATTTTGTGTAAAAATAAAACAGCCATGTGCAACAATCCCATTGAGTTCCAACTCTGATATTGTCCCTATGTCTTCGAGCGTCTCATCACTTTGCTACTAGGCCGAAAGTTGATTAGATTGATTGGTGTCGTCCGAGCTTGATAGTTGATACTGAAGTCTGGTCGCAAGATGATCCAATGGGACATAGTGATATGCTTTACATCCCTAACTTTTGCCTAGACTTCCCTTTCAGGTTTTCAGTCCATCGGGATACCCTTTTTTGCCTAACCCATCCTTTCAGGTTTTCGGCTTGCCGGATGTACAGATTTTTTTCATTTTCATCCCTTATTTTTGCCGGAACCCTTTTGGTGCGCCGGGAAGCCCTTATTTTTTCCTAGGCCAGTCAACCTAGCGGGTTTTTTAATTAGGCGTAGTATCTTTTCACTATGTCTGCATTGACAGGGTGAGGAAGGTCGTCACCGTCCATGGTGGTTAGGATCATGGCTCCACCCGAGAAAATGTTTTTAACCACAAATGGCCCTTCGTAGGTGGGAGTCCATTTGCCCCTAGGATCACCTTGCGGCAATATGATGAGCTTGATTACCAGATCTCTGACTTGATACTCTTGACGTATGACCTTCTTATTAAAAGCCTTGATCATTCGCTTTTCATACGTCTGACCATGACAGATAGCGGTAAGTCTCTTCTTGTCGATTAGATTTAGCTGATCAAGTCGAGTCTGGATCCAGTCGTCTTTGTTGAAACCCTTATCCTTCATAATCCTGAGAGAAGGTATCTGGACCTCGATGGGTAGGACTGCCTCCATGCCATACACCAAAGAGTGTTGCCCCTGTCGACTTCCGTGATGACGTACGGTATCCATGAAGAGTGAATGGTAACATCTCATGCAAGTCTTTGTATGTCACAGTCATCTTCTGTATAATTTTCTTGATGTTCTTGTTAGCTGCTTCAACAACGCCATTCATCTTCGGACGGTAGGGAGAAGAGTTATGATGTTGTATCTTGAATTGTTTACAGAGCTCGGTGATCATTGTGTTATTGAGATTTGTACCATTGTCAGTAATAATTCTCTCTGGCACACCATACCGACAGATCAGATTATGCTTGATGAACTGCACCACAATGTTCTTGGTCACAGTAGCAAAGGAGGCCACCTCAACCCATTTCGTGAAGTAATCAATGGCCACTAAGATGAAGAGATGTCCATTGGAAGCAGTAGGCCTGATTTCTCTGATCATGTCAATGCCCCACATTGCAAAGGGCCACGGAGCTTCAAGACGTTCAAGGGAACCGGAGGCACATGTACCTTATCAGCATAGATTTGGCACTTATGACAGGTTCGGGAGTGCTGATAACAATCTGCTTCCATAGTGGACCAGTAGTATCCTTCCCATAGGATCCTTTTAGCCATGGTATGTCCACTGGAATGGGTTCCAAAGGTTCCTTCATGTAGATCTGTCATAATCCTCTCTGCTCCGTTCTTGTCTATACACCGTAGTAAGGTAGAGTCATGGTTGTGCTTGTAGAGGATTCCATTACTGAGGAAGAATTTCATAGCGAATCTTATCAGAAACTTCTTATCATTGATAGATGCCCCTTCGGGATACCCTTGGGTCTCGAGGTACCTTTTTACTTCATGGAACCAAGGTTTATCCGCTACCTCTTCAGTATCAATTTTCACAGCAGTGTGCTGGTTCACCCAACCTCTCAATGGTGATTTGGGGAGCTTCGTTATCCCACCTAACTTTGAACATAGAAGACATGGTAGCTAGTGCATCCACTAACTGATTCTCCTCTCGTGGGAAATGTTCAAAGGTTACCTCCTCAAAGTGTGGGAGCAATGTCAGCATGTGCTCTTTGTATCAGATGAGACTCAGATGCTTCGTATCCCATTCGCCTTTGATCTAACTTATCACCAAGGCTGAATCCCCGAAGACATTTAAGAACTTGATCCTGAGGTCAATAGCGGCTTTGAGACCCATGATGCAGGCTTCATATTCCGCCATATTGTTAGTGCAGTTGAAACATAGATCAGCCACGGAACTCAAAATTCATGGACTGGTAGTCATCCACGGCCTGATGAGCCAAATGATCAGCCAATACTCTCCCCTTGATTGCTTTTTGGGTTGTATATTGTATATCATATTCAGTTAAGATCATTTGCCATCTCGCTATTCTTCTGGAGAGAGCGGGTTTCTCGAAGATGTATTTGATTGGATCCATCTTAGATATCAACAAAGTAGTTTGGGTCAACATGTATTGTCTTAGTCAGCGAGCAGCCCATGCCAAAGTGCAGCAAGTTTTCTCAAGCAGAGAGTATCGTGTCTCACATTCGGTAAACTTTTTGCTAAGAAAGTATATTGCGTGCTCTTTTTGACCAGACTCATCATGCTGCCCCATCACACACCCCATTGAATTGTCTAGCACTATTAAGTACAAAATCAAAGGTCTTCCTTCGACCGGAGGCATTAGAATTGGCAGTTCTTAGAGATATTCTTTGATCCTTTCGAACGCCTCCTGGCACTCGTCATTCCATTTTACCACCTGATCTTTCTTCAAAAGCTTGAAGAGGGGTCCACAAGTAGCAGTCAGGTCTGAAATGGACCTGGAAATATAATTTAAATGTTCCAAGAAACCTCTAACTTCCTACTCTGTACGAGGAGCTGGCATCTCTTGTATGGCCTTTACTTTTGCGGGATCCACTTGAATACCTTTGTCACTGACAATGAAACCCAAAAGTTTTCCCGACCTTACCCCAAAGGTGCATTTGTTTGGATTCAACCTCAGCTTGTACGTCTTCAACCTGTCGAACAACTTTTGTAGATGATCCAGGTGTTCTTCCTCGGTTTGAGACCTAGCTATCATGTCATCAACATAAACCTCGATCTCGCGGTGAATCATATCATGGAACAAGGCGACCATGGCTTGCCGATAGGTTGCCCCAGCATTCTTCAAACCAAAAGGCATCACCTTGTAACAGAAGCTGCCCCACTGTGTGACAAAGGTTGTCTTCTCCATGTCTTTAGGAACCATCTTGATCTGGTTGTAGCCAGAGAAACCATCCATGAAGGAGAAGATTTTGTGTTGAGCGGTTTTGTCAACCAGAACATCGATGTGCAGAAGCAGGAAGTCATCCTTAGGGCTTTCCCTGTTCAGATCTCTGTAGTCCACACACATCCGTACCTTACCGTCTTTCTTTGGCACCGGGACAACATTAGCAACCCACTGTGGATAGGAGGTGATAACTAAGAACCCTATGTCAAACTGCTTCATGACTTCTGCCTTGATTTCCTCTGACATTTCAGGGCGCATACGGCAGACCTTATATTTAACCGGAGGAGAGTCTTATTTGGTCGGCAGACAATGAACCACAATATCAGTGTCTAAACCAGGTATGTCTTTATATGACCAGGCGAAGATCTCAACATAGTCATGCAACATCTGTATCAACCGCTATTTGGTCTTAGCCCCCAGGTTTGCGCCTATCTTGACTTCTTTTTTGTCCTCCTCCATGCCCAAGTTCATTGTCTCAACTGGCTCTTCACGGGGTTTTATATCCCTTTCCTCCTACTGTAACAGTCTAGAAAGTTCTCCAAGTACCTCACAATCGTCATCACCTCCGTCCTCGGCTTGGTTGATCGGATTTTCAAAGTCATAACCGGCATTAGTAGAACTGTTATCAATGGGATCCATAGTGGATACGGATCTGCAGTATGAGACGTGAGTGTGTGTAAGAGTATAGCTGTTTTGATAAAGTGAAAACAGAAAAGAAAAGAAAAACAAAAGAGCACAAAATTTGTATGCACGGAACGTCCAATGTTTTATTGATGATATATGAAATGACACATAATAGCCCTCACAAACAAAGCCAATGTGTCTCAGGAAATACACAAGGCTGTAGAGTTTAAATTGTTTATTACAAATCTCAAAACAAGTAAGGCAATTACTGTGGAATAAAATAAAATGGTATAAAATCCTTAGTCGTCGATTTATTCGGTCCACCATTGGTAGTTGGGTAGATCCAGCTGTCAATGTCAGAGTCTTCCTCACTGTCTTCAATAACATTAATTCCCCAATTGCTGATGCGTAGGGGAGGTCCTCCAGCCCGAACGCGTCGAACAACCCTTCGAGCTCCTGAAGTAAAGCCCAAACCAAACTTGTCAGTTTTGTGAGTAAAATCAGGGAGTTGTCCCAAGTTGGTATACCCACCATCTTCAACCACTGCTCTAGCGTCTTTGAGAGAAGCCATCTTCAGAGGAGGTTTGTTGCTGGTAGTAGTTTCAGTCGATGCCAAGATCTGGGGAACCTCCTCGAAATTCTGGCAAGGAGTCTCTATGAATTCCCCGTCCATCTCTACGTATCTGAAGGAGTTGAGGTGGCTCACCATATACTCCTCTTCACCATGCACAGTGACAATCTTCCCTTTTATTGGATACTTCAGCATTTGATGCAGTGTAGAAGTAACGGCCCCAACTTCATGGATCTAAGGACGACCCAACAAACAAGAGTATAACGGCCAAATGTCCATTACATAGAAAGTGGACTCAAAAGTCTGAGAACCTACTTTTACGGGGATGTCCACTTCCCAATGCACCATTCTCTTTGACCCATCAAAAGCCCTTACCATAATGTTACTAGGCTTTAAGGTCAAGCCTTCACAATCCAACCGATCCAGCACCTTCTTAGGCAGAACATTCAACGAAGACCCAATATCTACCAGCACATAAGCCATAGTGGTGCCCCTGCATTCGATCGAGACATGCAGAGCATCATTATGCTTCCTCCCTTTCGGTGTCAAGTCTACATCTGAAAAACCCAGCCCATTGTCAGCAGTCAGGCTGGCCATACAGTCTTTGAATTGATCAGCTGAAGTCTCTTGCGGCACGTGCGCAGTCTTGAGGAATGTGATCAAAGCTTTCACATGGGCCTCAGAGCACAACAGCAGAGACAACATGGATATCTTTAAGGGGGTCTTCCCCAGCTGCTCGACCACATTGTAGTCGCTCTTTTTGATTATTTTCAAAATTTCCTCTATCTCTTGCTTAGAGACTTCTACGACAATTTTCCTAGGTGCCTCCGTCTGGGCAGGTTCACCTAT
The DNA here is from genome assembly GCA_948472305.1 of Vicia faba. Lineage (NCBI taxonomy): Eukaryota > Viridiplantae > Streptophyta > Magnoliopsida > Fabales > Fabaceae > Vicia > Vicia faba. Next base: position 731,144,234 of record OX451736.1, read on the forward strand.
AACTTCTTTACCTCAGGTACCAGATGACTCGCCGGTAGGGGTAACAATTGGAGTAAGAACAGGAGTAGTAGTTGAAGCATCGGTAGGTATAGTGGGTGAAATAACAACAGGTCTATTGATAGTCCTTAGGGAAATCTCGAGGGAGAAAACCCTTCCACTTCTGGTAATTTTACTGATCCCAACAATGTTACTGACATCAGGATCAGCCTCTTCGTTCTTCAGGTCTTGTTTAACGCCATGATAATAGACATCGGCGCCATAGTGCCAAGGGAAAGCTTTGCCTGAGGCGTATGGGACAGGACCAGGGAGGGCGATTATTAATGGAGCGACTCTTGGAGCAGATGTAATCCTAACAGGTCTTCTCGAGGAGACCTTGGAAGGATTGGCGGAAATGGTTATAATTGCAATATCTTCACATGGAATAGTTGGAATCAAAGTTTTCTCTAACAAAATCTCTCTGCTGTCCATCAGGCGTTGGACACCTATTTTCAGCAAATGGCAACTGGAAGGCATAGATGAACTGGCCACCTTCACCACAACCCGGAAATAAACTGGCCAACAAAAAATTCTTCTTAATAGTCATAAGAGGAGTAGAAACTTCATCAACTGAGGTTACAAACATATCGATATCAACAGCATTAACTCCATGATTGTGCTTAGGCATGGGAGCGGTTATGACATTGGGCTTTTCTGGAGCATCGAACTCAATTTCCTTGGCCTCTATCAGATCCTGTACCTTATTTCTCAGAGCCCAACAGTCATTTGTATCGTGGCCAAGACTCTCAGAGTGATAGGTACACCGAGCATTTGGATTATATCAAGGAGATGTGGTATTCGGATTCTTGGGAGCCTCTTTCAAGGTTGCCAAGTTGGATCTTAGAAGATGGGATAGAACTTCAGCCAACGTCATGTTAATCCGGGTAAACTGTTGTTGTGGTCTTTCCGCCCTTTGTTGATTGTTGCATTGTGGAGCAGCCGCAGGTCTAGGTATCATTACAACACTTACTGTCTGACGGTGTTCGGCTCTGCTTTGGCCTCTCGGGATATAGATGGAACTGGCTTCCTTCCTACTAGTAAAAGGCTTCTTTACCAAACTCAAAGAGGCGTCTTTCTGTATCTTACCACTCGGAATCCCAGCTTCTACCCTTTCTCCTATTAATATCAGCTCGGTGAAACCAGTTGATGAGCTACCAATCAAATGTTTAAAGAAAGGACCAGACAACATCCCAAGAAACATATCGACCAACTCCTTGTATGATAAAGGGGGTTGGACTCTTCCAGCCAAGTCTCTCCACTTCTGCGCATAGTCCTTAAAGCCTTCACCTGCACCCATGGTCATACTCTGGAGTTGAGTACGAGTGGGGGCAAGGTCGGTGTTGTATTGATACTGCTTATAAAAAGCAGCGGCCAAATCCTCCCAGTTTCGGACATTGGTTCTCTCCAGCTGGTAGAACCATTCAAGCTGAGCCCCTAACAGACTGTCTTGAAAGAAATGAACCCATAAGTTTTTATCACCGGTGTGGGGTTGGATCTTCCTTACATAGGAACGGATATGGAGTTTTGGGCAAGACACCCCATCGTACTTTGCAAAAATTGGAGCCTTAAACTTCTGCGGGATGACCACTCCCGACACCAATCCCAGTTCTTCGAAATCCAACCCAGGTATCCTCTGGACTTCCATAGAACTCAGACGATCTTCCAACTGCTTGTATCTATCCTCAGTAGGAGGATACTGCTCATCATTGTAGTCCGTATCATTGTCAGAAACTTCAGGACTGGGGTCCTTTTCCCTTGTCTCTCTTTCTTGGTTCTCCCCTTCCTTGGATGAGGAGTTCAGGTCGACTGGTTGCTTTAACGGCCCCCTGAACCTTCTGCCCATATTCAGAATACCAGAGACCTTCTTCTTTTTCTTTTTCTTTTTCTTTTTCTCCTTCAGGATGAGGGCTTTCAGATCCTACTGCCCTTTCGCCAGAGTTATGAACATCTGTTGGAATTGGGCATTTTGTGCCTGAAGATATTTGATGCTTTGTTCAGAAGACATTTCTGCGGAAATAAACAGCAAGGAAGATAAGAAGCATATAATGGTGCCTGTATATGCAGTGTTTATGGATGGGATGCATATGTAATGATTTCAAAGACTTTGGGAAATTTAAATTTGTGAACCACAATGAAACAAAGATTTTTTTTAGTAGAATTCAAAGTTCAATTTCCTTTTAGGCGTTACAATTAAAACAATTCTAAAAAACTAGAAAAAAAAATCAAATCTCCCATGGATGCTTCCTCTTTGTGCCTAGATAGACATTAAGGCTTCTTTCCTCGTGAAGCTTCTTTGTGAGCTCTAAAACCTTCATCTCCTGGGCATAGAACTGATCCCTATAAGTGTCTCTCTCTTTCTTCAACTGAATCCAATACCTCTGTAGTTCTCCAAGATCGGTGGGCATATCAGGATGGAGAACCGTGTAAGGAATACCCCTCTTCAGTAGTGGGTTCCACAATCACTGGTAAAATGGCCATGTAGGGCATCATAAGTTTCTGGGTGCGATCTCATACCCATTGGAGATAAGGTTCCATAGGAATGGAAGCCTTCGGCCCCAAAGCCTTGGCACCGGATCTGTTTACCATGCTCTAAGCTCGTATGAAACTCTGGCGATACCCTTGAACATCATCCTCATAGTTAAATACAATGCCCTCGATAAGTAACTCATGGTGACCATCCCTTCGAGCGTAACCAAATTGTCACAGAGCTAAACAAGGATTGTAAGTTATACCTCCTCTAATGCCAAGTAATGGGACATTAGGGTACTCCCTGCAGCGGTCAATAATAGCAGTATCTCCCATAGCTCGGGAATACCAGAGAATATCCATGTGAGCGAGTGACATTATCCTTTGCGACCAACCCAAACCTTCTTCATTCTTCAGTACAAACTTAGGGAGGTTAGAAATAAACCACCTCGTCAGCAATGGCATGCAGCACATAAGAACCCCTATTTTCTTCATGGTACGAGTGTGGAGAGCGTGTAAAATATCTCAGAGCAAGGCAGGCGCAGAGTTATGAGAGAGGAAGATCTTGATACCATTCACATCTATGAGCAAGTATGGATTAGGGAACAGTACTAACCCATAGATTAGAAGGTCCAAGACCTCCTCAAAAGCCTGAAAGTCTATATCATCCCAAAATAGCTGGGCCTTGTCTATTAGGAACTTGGCTAGAAAACCCTTGACTCCACTTCTTGTTTCCCAAGTGGATACCATATCGGCCCGTTTCAAATGCAAGGCTGAGGCAATGAATTCTGGCTTAGGAACCTCTTCTAAACATGTGAAAGAAAATTGTTCAAGAATGGGTATATCCAATAGCTGAGAGAAATCTTCCATGGTAGGCACCAACTGGCAGTCTAGGAAGGTGAAGCAGTGGTGCTTGGGATCAAAGAACTGAAAGATTACACCCATCATCTTTTCACCAAAGTTTGAAGTAACCAGGTTGAGAAGTCGACCATGTCTTTTAGTGAACACGGAAGTTTCAGGAACCCTTGATACTAGCTCCTTGAGTTGGAGAGGTATTCTCACAAAGTTGATTCGAATAGTGTTTCTACGAGCGAAAGCCATGATATGCAAAACAGAACAAAGATAAATTCCCTTGGTCCTTGAAATGGTTAGTGTAATAAGAATGGATGCTATGTTATGATGCATGATGTTATGTTCAAACAGAATAAATCACACACAAGCAAAATATACAATAGACCTTAGGTTCAAAGGATGGCATGAAGTTAAAGGTAAGTACCCTCTTGAAGTTTAGTTGGTTTCAAACCTGTCTTAGAAAAGTAACCGGGTTCTAAAGATTCTCAATATCACTGATCATCCTTTATCGGACTTTATTTTAGCTCAGATAATCTTTTCTTGCAGCCAAAATATCCCGAAAGTCTGATCTCAATGAGTGTAGCATTGAGTATCAACTAATCCTCAGCTTTATACCAAGGCCGGTTATCTCACTACTTTCTAATGGCCAAGTTTGTTCAACTAAGGTTCTAATGTCCATTAGTGCTTCACGACACCACGCGGCGGCCCCGTATTCTCCTTGTTTCCACACGAAGGATACCGGTACCAACCAAAGTGTCACACTAACACATCCATCACTTAAACCATATCAGTCTACGATGTACAGTCTCCACGATCTATTGATGTTTACCTAAAAAGATGCCCCAGATCCGGGTGTAGGATCTTCAATAATACCCAAGCAAAAACCCTTAAAGATAAAGCAGGAAAAGCAGACAAGAAAGCAATTAAAATGAACTATATCCTAAGTGTTGTACCCCAAAATTTTCCCTCTCATATTTCTCAAGATATTGCAAGAAAAATCTCCAAGTTGCTCAAAGTTTGCTCAAGAGTTGGACAGACAAGCTATATCATAAGGCAGTCAACCCCAAATTAGGGTTTTGTGTTGCATCAAGATCCTTGAGCCCAAATGACCTCAAATTCTCCCCAATGTCCTAATATGTTATCAACATCATCCATGCCAAATTTCAAGCCTTGAAGAGGAAGTTTGCTCAGTCAATTGCTCAAAGGTCCAAAAATCGATTGTGTTAGGGCAAAAGTCAACTGTGACCTATAAACAGTCAAACTTCAAGATTTTTTGTCAGCATTCTCATTTTGAAGAATATTTCATCATTTGATCAAGGTTTGATCATGATTCATCAAGCATTGCTTAAAATTCATCAAGACTCAAAAGTTGCTAAATTAGGGTTTTGTAGGAAAAGTCAACTCAAATTTGACCAAGCATAACTTTCTTATACTTTATGAGAAATGACCCATCCAAAGCTCATTTTTAATAGGATTCAATTTCCTACAATCCATCTTCATACCCCAAGATCAAAAAATCCACTCACAAGAAGTTATAAATTTGGACATTATAGGTCATTTTTTAAAGTCAACAAAAACACCTTTTTTTCCAAAACTTATAACTTGAGCATGGAATATCAAAATGAGATGATACCAAAAGGGTTGTTTAGATTACATCTCAAGATTTCTAAAAAGTCCAAGAACACCTCCAAAAGTTCAAAATTGAAGAACTTATGCATTGTTGAAGTTGGACATTTTTGCAAAATTGCCAAAAGTCAACTATCCACAAAACTTCAAATTTTGTCAAATGGGCCCATTCGTTTCCACTTGATTTGAGCTTGCATAGTTTCCCACGTGTCCTAGCTTCAGCCATGAGCTCATATTTCATTTTTATTATTTTTTTTATTTTTTTTGAATTTATTCATTTTAAATCAAATTAAATCATTTAAAATCCAAAACTTTGATTACATGGGATCTTTTGGCTATTTCAGGATTTGATTATCATCATTAGCATCATCAAACTCGAATCAAGCAAAATCATGGGCAAAAAGATTGAAATTTGGCAGATTTGGCAAGTTTGTAAAGGGTGAATCAAATTAAATTGGCAAGCATTGATGGGAGAAGATTCAATCCATAATTCTTACCCTAATACATTCCCTAGTACATAAGGAAGCAAAGGCAATCGAAACAAGGGTTGGAGGCTGCAAGAAGAGGCAAAACAGAAATTGAAAAGAGTCACAAAAAGTTGGAGATCGAATCCATAGCCAGAGGCATATTTAGAAGCTGAGACCGGTCCCAATCTCTTCCTGGGTGTTCACACAAGCGATTTGGATCAAAAGCAAGCGTTCTCAGACACCACAACGCGTTGTAAGTATCACGATAACCCGCCCTGTTCTTGAAATCGTAATTCATCATTCTTGCATCATTTGAACAAATTGCTTGCATATTTGTAATCCTCACAACATTTCTAAGCTTTTTGCATTATTCAATTTTATTTATCTAACCTGTAACATAAAGCGCCATAATTAGAGTTCTAGGAAGCATTTTTGGGTATTCTCTTTTCATGTGAAATTAGACTACAAGAGGGATATGGTTGTGACCGGGAGGAAAGGACGAGTACAACCATGTCTTTAGAACTCATTTTTGTGGCCTGGAATGAATTTTGGAACAAGCTTTCGCATTTAGCTGCGGATTCAAATCCGCAGGTAACATTGTTACAGGTCTGAGGACAGGGACGAGATTGTGTCCTCCTTCGATTGGTCGGTTCAAATAACTTTCGCGCATTTTTGTTTTACTAGCACATTAACTTATTTTGTTTTATTATTATTATTTTATATATTACTAACAAACGAAGCAAAACAGCGTAGTGGCAAAGCAGGCGTTCCAATCACGTTCAGGACCTGGGTTCGAATCCCAGGTCCCCCACTTTCTTTGTTATTTTTCTTCTTCAGGTGATCATGTGCATATCCAGGCTTGCAGCTCACCGTGCACCATCAAGCATTCAGTAGCCAGATGGCCATTGGCCAGATCTGGTGGCCAAGATCTGAAGGTCCACCATGGAGTCAAGTCCACGCATGCACACCAAGTCCAAAAAAGTCAACAGGGCCAGCATTTTTTGGGCCACAGAATTGTTGTTCAAACACCCTATTTCAGGCCCAACCCCGCTTCTCTTATTTTATCTATTTTGTTTTAGTTAATTGTTTTATTTATTTTTTTTAATTACTAACCAATTAAAATTCTTTTCTTTAAAATAAAATCACAAAAATATTTTTATATTTAATCAAATTTTAACTTTTATATTTATTAATAAACATTAATTAATTAATTTAGGTTTTAATTAGAATAAATTTAATCTATTTTTTGTAAATAATTAAAATTAAATTAGATTTAATTAGGTTTTAATTACTAACATTAATTATTTTATTTTTCTTTCTTAAAATAACAAAAACCCAAAAATAATTTATTTTTATTAATTTATTTATTTAATTTAAATTAGTAATTAATTTAAGACTAATTTCTTTCTTAAAATAAAAACCAAAAAAGATATTTTCTTTAACCAAAAGGGTCAAAACCCTAAATTTGTGCTCGATTTAATTTCTCGCACGCGGTTTATTTATTTTATCCAATAATGTACTTGCTCCCGGATTGTAATAGCTTAATAGGACTTTTATTATTTTTTATCGCTCTATTTATTTTTAAAGGGTTTGTCTTTGGCGATGTAAATACCCGACGCCTTGTAATTTAATTTCCGCACTTTTATTTTCCGCAAAATATAACTGCTAGATGTTTGATAATAGGATGGCATGACAAGACTGAATATTTTAACCTAAAATCAAATTAGATCACCTTTAACATGTACAAAGATAAAAATAAATTGAAAACGACATACTCGCACATGCACACTCTTTGGGTACACCCCACTCGGTTGCCTTCGTACACGGTCATTGAGTATAGGTCATTTTAGAGGTCGCCCTCTTGTCTAAAAAGATCATAGTCGCCTCAAAATGGTTTCCTCGGATATTGTTGCCTCAAACAAATGATCTAAGACATTAGGGTTACCGCTAAGGCGTTCTAACATTGCTTTGGTGACCGTATGTCCCTCATTCGAATAGACCCTCAAACTCCAACGACGGTGCTACCCACTCATTAATAGTGGGATAGCATAGTCTAAAGGAAATTAGCATAGAACGATTCCTTTCTTGAGTAGGTAGATAGCTCTTAGATACTTGCTCTTTCAAAACAAAACTCTTCACACTTACACTTTTCGAACAAAGTTTTTAAAACACTTCATTACACTCTTGAGGACAGAAGCAAGAGTTAAATCGAAGTTTCAAACAAAAACTTTTTCAAACCCACAAGCACAAAGAAAACAATTTTGAAAACAATTGAGCAAGCACCTAAGAGCCCGTGGATAGCCACGGATAGAAAGGGTGTTAATACCTTCCCTTTCTATAATCTATCCCCCGAACCCGAGAAATATCTCGAAAAAGGAATTTTTCTGTGCGTTTTTCCTTTCCTTGTTGGATAAAATAAAAGTCAGTGGCGACTCTTGCTTACCGCGACATTTTGCAAAAACAAACGCAAAATGCAAACCAGCATTCCAAAAAAATAGTCAGTTCTTCCCACCGTATCACAGAACTCGCGACTCTGCTGGGGAATATTTATAAGTGGGGTGTACCTTAGGAATAAGTTCATAATGTTTTCAATTGCTTGACTTGTATGATTTATATTTGTGGGCTTGTATCAGAGTTACTATAGATCCTAACTTGGATCTAAGGGATACCCTTTAGGTAAGTAGCAATAAACTGTGAGGGAACTGTACGGCGTAGACCGATACGGTTGAAGCAGTAGCTACGTTGGTGTGGCACTTTAGTTTGTACCGATATCCCTTGTGGCACAACGAGGAGAATATGGGTCTGATAAGGAGTCATTAAGCACCAACTGACCTTAGAACCTTTAAATTGACCAACTTGGTCATAGGACAGTAGCAGTATGCTACACTCATTGAGACTAAAATCTCGCGATGATTCCGGCCGTAAGAAAAGGTTGCTAAACTGGAATTATGACCGATCGAGGGTAGTCAGTGATATTGAGATCCTCTAGAACCCAGTTACTATTTTTAGGACAGGTTTGAACCAACTAAACTTAAAGAGGGTAGTACCTAAGCTCCTTGCCAGCCTGAAATCTAAGGGCTATCTGTGTGACTTGTGTGCCTTTACCATGTTTACTATTTGTGGATACTTGTGGTGTGTTTTCTATCATGACATCATGACATCATGACATTGTATGCATCTTGCATTGGACTAACCTATTTCAAAGACAAGAGGGATTCATCTTTGTTCTATTTTGTAGGTCATGGCACCCATGCGTAGAAACACCATTCGGATCAACTTTGTCCAGGTTCCTACTCTGCTTAAAGAATTGGTTGCAAAGATGTCAGATACTACCTCCTTTATCAGAAGACATGGTCACCTCTTGGGTTTGGTCACTTCCAAATTCGACGAGCAGATGATGAGTGTCTTAGTCCAGTTCTTTGATCCAGTGTACCACTGCTTTACTTTTCAGGACTACCAATTGGTCCCTACCTTGGAAGAGTTATCTGATCTGCTTGGTATCTCTATTCTAGAGTAGACCCCGTTCACAGGTTGGGAGAAGATCCTTAGGTCGGAAGAGATTGCTTCAGCTCTCCATCTAACAAAGGCTGAGGTAATGGCTAATTGGGAGACTCGTAGTGCAGCAAAGGGCTTTTTGACTAAGTTCTTGGTTGGTAAAGCTAATCAATTCTAGGATAGTCTAGACTTCCAGGCATTTGAAGACATTCTGGCTCTCCTCATATATGGTTCGGTGTTATTTCCTAACTCGGATTCCTTCATCAACGTGAATGTGGTGAAGATCTTCATATCCGGTAATCTTGTGCCCACTCTCTTGGGTGATATTCTTCATTCTCTTTATGCTCGTGCTGCTCGGAAGCGGGGAACCCTTATGAGCAGTGCTCCATTGCTAGCAAGGTAGTTTATTTCGCACCTCCCCAAATCAGTTCTGAAGAACAAGGAAGGCATGGGTTGGGCCTATAGGATTATGTGTCTCTCTCATAATGACATCATTTGGACTGTTAAGGGTATGGACGAGGTGGCTATTATTGATCCCTGTGGGGAATACCCCAATGTTCCACTGATAGGAACCAATGGGGGAATTACTTATAACCCGTGCTTGGCCTTACGACAGTTTGGGAGAGCCAGGAGGGAAGGACCTCATGAGTTGCTAATGCCTAGTATTGTCTTTGACTTCCAAGGGGATAGTGACGAGCAACACCGCTGATTCATAAGAGCTTAGGATAGAGTACACAGGTCTGATCCGCACGAGCTGGGTGCAAAGACTTCTCTTCTGATGGAGCCATATCTCTGATGGGTTCGTATCCGTGCCCAAAAGCTGGGAATGTCGTATGAAGCCGTCTTGCCTATCATCGTTGAAGTTGCTGATGAGGAAGGGGTACCTCCTACCATCCTACACCCTTACATGCCTACTGACATTAGGGCATTAAAGAGATCTTGGATGCAGCTGAGGGAGGAACGGGATACTTATAGAGAAAAGTATCACGAGCAAGAGCAGAAGATTCAGAAGTTGACAAGGCAGCTAGAGAACGAGCGGATCCTCAATGACTATGTCCGCACCGATAAGAAACGACCATGGGAGCACTGATTATCTTTTGATTATTTCTAGTTTTGATTTACTTTTCAGTTTTTCTTTCTTGTAACGCCTTAAAGGAATCTGTTAAACAATTGATTTTAAAGTTTATCTAATAAAAGTGTGTTTCGTTTTGTTTACGAATTTGAATCCCTAAAAGTATTTGAAATCATTATCATGCGCATATTAATCCCATGCACCTCATAACAGGTACCCTTACAGGTTTTCTCATCTTCTTCGTTGTTTATTTCAGCATCATGTCTTCCGAACCATCAACTGAACAAGCAATCAAGGCTCTACAGGCTCAAAACGCCCAGTTCCAAGAATTGTTCATGAACCTGGATAAGGGTCAGCAAGATCTGAAGGCCCTTATCCTAAAGGAGAAGAAGACGAAGAAGACGGTCCTATTTAATATGGGTCGCAGATTCGTAAATGATTTGCGAGAAGAGGTTGATTTGACCCCCTCATCTGGAGAGAAGGATAATTAGGAGGAAAGAAGGGCTCCTAGCCCTGTGGTTTCAGACAACGATACTGACTTTGACGAAGACCAGTATCCTCCGGCCGAGGATAGATACAAGCAACTGGAAGACCGGTTGAGCGCGATGGAAGTTCAGAAAGTGCCTGGTCTGGATTTTGGAGACTTGGGTCTATCATCTGGGGTGGTAATTCCCCAAAAGTTTAAAGCACCAGCTTTTGCTAAATACGACGGGGTTTCTTGCCCAAAATTGCACCTTCGTTCGTATGTAAGGAAGATTCATCCGTACACCGCTGACAAGAACCTATGGATCCACTTCTTTCAAGACAGTCTTTCAGGGACTCAGCTTGAATGGTTTTACCAATTAGAAGGAGCTAGTATCCGTAATTGGGAAGACTTGGCTGCTTCTTTCTACAAGAAGTACCAATACAACACCGACCTCGCTCCCACACGTACCCAACTCCAGGGTATGTCTATGGGTGCGGGTGAAGGTTTCAAAGATTATGTTCAGAAGTGGAGGGACCTCGCTGGAAGGGTGCAACTACCCTTGGCTGATAGGGAGCTGGTGGATATGTTTTTAGGGACCTTGTCTGGTCCGTATTTCAACCATCTGATTAGAAGTTCTTCGTCCGGGTTTACAGAGCTGATTATGACCGGGGAAAGAATTGAGGTTAGTATCAAGAGCGGTAAGATAAAGAAGGGTGCTTCGTCAAGAACCAAGAAGAAGCCCTTTAAGAAGGAGTCGAGTGTTGTTTACAGCATAAAAAGCCATAATAGACCTGAACACCGCCAAGCTGTTAATGCGGTGGTTATATCAAGACCAGTTGTTGCACCTCAGTGCAACAATCAGCCAAGGGCTGAGAGGCCGCGAAGACAATTCACTCAGCTCAACATGACTTTATCCCAAATTCTGCCACAATTATTGAAAACCAACTTGGTGATTTTGAAGGAGGCCCCAAAGACTCCCAACACTGCATCACCCATGTATGATTCGAATACCCGTTGTGCTTTTCACTCTGGTAGCCCGGGGCATGACACGGATAATTGTTAGGTCTTAAAGAACAAAGTACATGACTTAATTGATGCGAAGGAGATTGAGTTTGAAGCACCTGAAATACCTAATGTTGTGACTGCTCCTATGCCCAAGCATGGAGTGAATCCTATAGATGAAGACTCGTTTGTGGTTTCTGTGAACGACATTGTTACCCCATTGATGACTGTAAAGAAGAACCTTTTGTTAGCCGGTTTATTTTCGGGTTGTGACGAAGGTTGCCGTATGTGTTATGTCCTACCTATCAGTTTCCATATTTTGAAGTCAGGTGTCCAACGCCTGAAGGATAATAAAGAAATTCTGTTTGAGAATACTTTTGTTCCTTTGGTTCCTACTGAGGAAGTTGCTATCATCACCATTTTCGACAATTCTTCCAAGGCTTCCTCGATAAAGCCTGTTAGAATTACATCTGTTTCAAGAATTGCACCATTGATCATCAATGTTCCTGGGCCTATCCCCTATACATCCAATAAAGTTGTCCCGTGGCATTATGGGGCTGACGTATATTATCACAGAGTTAAGCAAGACTTGAATGCTGAAGAGTCTGATACTGACGTCAGCAATATTGTTGGACCTGCCAAAGTCATCCGCGGCAGAAGGCTTTTCTCCCCCGAGATCTCTCCACTAACTATTTAGAAGCCTGTTGTTATTACACCTGCCAGTGTACCTGCTACTGTTCCTGTTCAAGTTCCTATTCTTACCCCTGTTGCCGAGTCATCTGATACTCGGGGTGAAGGGAACACCGATGAGCCTGCCCGGACGGAGGCACCAAAGAAGATTACTGTTGAAGCCTCTAGGCAAGAGATGGAGGAAATTTTGAAGATCATCAAAAGGAGCGACTACAATGTAGTCGAGCAGCTGGGGCAAACCCCATCCAAAATCTCTATGTTGTCTCTATTACTTTTCTCAGAAGCCCATGCCAAGGCTCTGATTGCTTTCCTGAAGACCGCACACCTACCACAAGAAACATCGGTTGATCAGTTTAAGGATTGTGTGGCTAGTCTAACTGCAGATAATGGGTTGGGTTTCTCTGATGCCGACTTGACTGCTAAGGGGAAGAATCACAACGACGCCCTGCATGTCTCCATTAAATGCAGGGGCACTACTCTTGCTCATGTATTGGTGGATACTGGTTCCTCATTGAACGTTTTGCCTAAGAAAGCTCTAGACCGTTTGGACTGTGAGGGTTTAGAGTTGAAGCCAAGTAACATTGTTGTTAGGGCCTTTGATGGGTCTAAGAGAAAGGTACATGGAGAAGTTGATATCCCGATTAAAGTTGGTTCTCAGGTTTTCGCATCTACATTCTATGTGATAGACATTCGGCCATCTTATTCTTGTTTGCTGGGTCGCCCATGGATCCACAAAGCTGGGGCAGTAACCTCAAAGCTCCACTAGAAGCTAAAGTACCCAGTGAAAGGGAAAATCGTGACAGTACAGGGAGAGGAGGAGTACATGGTGAGCCACCTCAACTCTTTCCGATATGTAGAGATGGATGGGGAGTTCATTGAGACCCCATTTCAACATTTTGAAGAGGTTCCCCGGACGCTTGCATCAATTGAGACTGTTGTTGAAGATCCTCCAATGAAGATGGCTTCCTTCAAGGATGCCCGGGCTGTTATCGAGAAAGATGGGTGTGCAAATTGGGGCCAACTCCCTGATTTCGCACAGAAGACTAACAAGTTTGGTTTGGGTTTCACTGCAGAAGCTCAAAGGGCTGTTCAGAGTGCACGGATCGGAAGACCTCTCCTGTTTATCAGCAATTCAGGAGTAAATGCCATTGAAGACGATGTTGAGGAATCTGAGTTCGACAGTTGGATCTACCCAACTACTGATGGTGGACTGAGCAATTGGACAACAAAGGACTTCATCCCAATTTCTTTTATTACCGAGTAATGAGACTTTTGTTTTGAATTTGTAACAGACAATTTTTAAACTTTATGGCTCGGTGTCTTACCCGGGGCACCGTGGTTTTGTTTGTGAGGGCTTTATGTGTGTCATCTACATATATCATTAATAAAAGAATTAGATGTTTTATTGCATTTCAAATTTTGCGCTCCTTGTTTTTCTTTTATTATATTGCAAAACAGCTATTTTACACACACTCACATATACAGGTCTACATCGACTCTGCTACTGCCGGTTATGACTTCGAAACTCCGATCAACTTAGCCAAAGACGAAGGTGAAGATGATTGCAAAGTGCCTGGTGAACTTGCAAGAATGTTACTTCAGGAAGAGAGGGCCATACAGCCGCATGAAGAGCCCATGGAATCAGTAAATCTGGGTACAGAGATAGACAGGAAAGAGGTCAAGATCGGTGAAAATTTGGAGCTTAGTGTCAAGAAACGAATGATTCAGATGTTGCGTGACTACGTTGAGATCTTTGTCTGGTCTTATGAAGATATGCCTAGTTTGGATACCGATATTGTGGTTCACCGATTGCCTACTGTGATACGATGGGAGAACTGACTAGGGTTTTGCGTTTGTTTTCGCAAATGTTTCGGTTGAGCAAGAGTCGCCACCGACTTTTTATTTTATCCTAAGGAAAGGTTTAAAAAGCACAACAAAAAACCTTTGAGATTTTTCTTGGGTTCGGGGAGTAGATTATAGAAGGGGAAGGTATTAGCACCCCTTCTATCCATGGTTATCCATGGGCTCTTAGGTACTTGCTTAGATCAACTTGCCTTAATTTTCAATTGTTTGAAATGGTGCTTTGTGTATGGTTTTGAAAATGTTTTGAAAAGATGCCTTGTGTTAGGCTAACCTTGTAACAATTCTTTACTCGAATGTTTTACAAAAGGTGTTTTATATTTTAAAAAGGATGTTTCAAGGGTTTGAAAAGTTGATTTTGAAAGTGTTTGTGAAGTGGGTTTTGAAATTAGGCAAGTGTTTTCTTGGCAAATTGACGAGTACTTAAGAGTTTATCTACCCTAAAGTTTTCTCCAAGGTTTTGTCATGTTTTAAACCCTTTTGACAAATTTGTTCCACCATTGCATTTGGTGGACAATCTTGTCTTAGGAGATGAAAGGGACAGACGCGGGTCATCGTTTGGACCATAATTGCAATAGTGTTAAAGATCTTCGGGCAATTTTCTTTAAGGGACTTGATCATTTGTTTTTGTTTGTTTTGAAAAGTTTTATCGAGGGACTATGATCATTCAATTTGTTTGTTTTGCCCAAAGAAGTTCAACATGCAATATGGCCCATTTATTTGAAGGCAACAAAGTGGAGTACCCTAGGGGTGCAAGTGTGAGATGTGTTGTTTATTTTCATGCTCATTTATCTTGTATTAGGTCAAACTATTTTTTATCGTTTTCGCATGCAAACCCTAATTCTAACATGGCATAATTAGAAAGCGTATAAAGTGCGAAACTTAAATTCCTACGCTATTACAACATAGTAATATAGGGAGGGGGGTACAAATTTACAAAATGGGGGATATTTAGACAAGAATTTAAATCTAGGCTATTACATCATTTGTTTTGAATATTTTACAAGGTAAATAAATTGCACAACTAAATAGAAATTAAATAAATATGCAAAATGCAAAAAGAAAGTTTTTATATGTATGAAAAAAGTATGGTTTATGTAAAATAAAACAAGAAAATAAAAAGGTATTATTTTTGAGTATTTTCATATTTAGGGCAAAAACCCTAATTTTAATCAAAATGTATATTAATTAATTAATTCACATAATATTTATTATTTACATACAAAAATAAAATAAAATATGGTATATTTATAAAAAAGGCCCTTTTTTTAGTATTAAATATTAAAAAATAAAATATGTACATTATTTGATATTTTATTCTAAGTATATTAACAAATATGTATTTATATATATTATTTTAAATATGTATCATGGAAAAATAATAATAATAATTTTTAATATTTTTTAGAAAATAGTATTTTTTGTATGAAATATTTTCAGAGGGTAATATAAAATAAAAAATGAAAAGGAGAATGTATGTACACTATTTTTCTATTTACCCTAAATAATAATATATATACATATATGTATAAATCAAAAGAAAATCAAATAAATACCAAATAAAATCAAAAAATGATGAGAAAATTATTTTCAAAATTTTAATATGCTGAGAAAAAATAAACAAGTCAAACAAAAAAAGAAAAAGTCAAAAAGAATTAAAAATGAGACAAATGGGCTTGGGGGTGCAAAACAGAAAAGATGGTGTGAATAAAAAAAATGCTCAGGCCCAGCCCAAACCACTTCTTCTTCAACCTTTGAATCACAAAACGTGCGCCTGCAAGCTTGTGTTTGAAATCCTGATTCTTTGATTTTTTGAACAAACTTCCAACACAAAAGATGTTAAGCATGAAATCACGATTCTAACCATATGCATTACTTGATCTAACTCTCTAAGATGAGGGAGAATTTCTCCTCCCCCAATTCCTGACCTAGTTTTTCTGCCATTTTCAAAGCTCAAATTCTCTCTACTCAGACAAAAGAAATGAAAAGTAAAGATATGTACATGTTCAGGGCTATGAGTAGAACCTTGTTTCTTCACAAACTTAAGACTAAAGATGCATAATAAGAGAGATACGAATTCAAACTTTTACCTATTCAGTTGAACTTCTATCTGGAGAATGAGGAACTTTCAGTGCAAGGTGGTGATTGGAAAAGCTTCCTTGAGGTTCAGGGATGCTATTCCAATGTCTACTTTGTCTTGAAAGCTTCTGAATCAAGCTGTAGAACTTCACATGCAAGTCAAAGATGTGAAAATGGTGGAAGTGGTTAGAGCAACTACAGATCGTGCCTTAGCTTCTGGATAGCTTGCATAGGTTGTAAGGAAGGTAGAGGAACAAGTTTGGACAAAAATGCTTGAAGGGATTGAGAGATAGCACTCAATCTGCAGGGCTTGCTCTGTTTGAGCAGTTTTGTGGTGTTTCTGAGATGGAGAGTGTTTGAGAGGCAAATGGCTCGTGCAAAAGCTTGGTTGGGTAGTTTGGAATGTGTTTGATAAGTTCTTTCTTGTGTGTCTAGGCTGATGTCCAAGTTCTTGTGAGATATGCAATGTTACTTGAATTTTAAGCAAACAAAGCAAGTTGGTGTTTTAGATCAGTAGGGGGCCTCTAATCCTGCTGCAAAGTCTCCCTTGATCAGAGCAACTTGTCCATAATCTTGTGCCAAAAGGATTTAGCTTGTACCTTCTTGATTTGCAATTGGACATAAAGCTAATCTTTTCAAGAATGGAAAGTTTACTTTATCTAAAAATGGATCAATCTTGTGTACAATGCTTGAACTCATGGAACAACACTTTGGCACAATGAACAAGCATTAAATTAAGGAGTGTAATTTGGTTTAAGGACCTGTAAAGTAGCACAAACTATGCTGAGTTCAAATTTGCAAAGTTATGGACATGGAACTTGGTCATGAACAAAGTGGTTTTTTGCTATATTGTGAAATTCGATTCTCTCTAACCATGAGGTTGTTTGAGAAGTTCTTGGACATTTTGGAAATCTTGGAATGTGTACTACAATCCATCTTTGAAATGAAAATTGAAATTCCAAGTGGAAGGGTATGAAAAATGGCCTTGAAATGGGGTAGAAAACCTTGTCAAAATAGGTTAAAATTCTACCAAGTTAAAAATGGTTTAGTGCCCTTATTCAAAAAATTGTAACTTGAGATACAAGCTTCAAATGAGAAAACTTTGTGAATCAAAGTTGTAGATTATGCAACAAGCTACAACTTTCATGTTTTGACTTTTGTTTGAATCCAAATGGATCTTGGTGAAAAGGTGGGGCAAAGTTGGGAAAAAATTAGGGTTTTTCATAACTTAGAAAAATTCTAAGTTATGAAAAATTCCATTTTCTAACCCTAATTTGCAATTTGTGATTTCTTGGTGAACAAGTTTCATGATTTGGCATGTTTTGATGAAAAATGAATCTTGACTCTTGATTTTGACCAAAAAGTCAAAGTTTGACTTTTCAGTATACAGTCAAAATTGATCAATTGACTGGGAAATTCAACTGTCAATCTTGTGCATTTGGGATCTTTTGAACTTGTTGAGCATGTCAAGATAATTCCATAGGGTCCTTGAGTCCATATGTGAGCTTGGTTTGCCATTGGCTAGGTCAAACAGTCAAAAATTGCCTTTGTACAGTCAAAACCCTAAAAATGACCATTTTGCCCTTTTAGTGATCTGATCAAATTTCTTGTGGAATTGTGATCCAAACTTGATCAAATGGACCATATGAGTTCATAATGTTGATGTGGATCAAATTTCATGAGATTTGACTGTCAATTGGCCACAGTTGACTTTTTCCCCAATACAGTTGATTTCTAGGTCAACTGTCCAATTGACTGAGCAAAACTTGGGATCAAGACTTGAAACTTGGTATGGATAAACTTAGGAGGTAAATATGAAGCAAGAAAGTCATCTTGGGCACTTTAGGTCAAAACATCTTTGTGCAGACACAAACCCTAATTTGGGGTTAGCAGTGCAAGGAGGAGTCTTGAGCAGATGAAACCCTAACTGGATATTGAGCTTCAAGAGCTGTGTGAGGAGAAATCAATGAGAAATGGGAGGGCAAATTTTGGGGTACAACAGTTGCCCCTGTTCAATCTTCTTGGACCTGAAGAGTTAGATTGGCAAGCTTGCCTTTCGTGACTCGAGGGTAAAAGGAGATTGGACACTAGAGTGCCCGGAAATTTGCACTCATCAAAGCACTGGATGCAGGAATGGACTTAGAGATGCCATTTGGAGATGGGCTTAACGATGCCATCCGGGAGAGTGACAGAAACTTGTCGGGGATGGGCTTAAAGATGCCATCTGGAAGGGAATATCAGGAAAGTGTCCAAGCTTTGGACCATTTCTGAATTGGGGGTCTGAACAAGCAATAGATTGACATCCGTTGTTGGGAGGAACCTGTAAGCTATTTTCAGGAAGTTGCATCTGAACAAGTTGATAGATTAACATCCGTTACTTGGGAAGAATCCATGAACTGTTTTCAGAAGTCTTGAAGAAGAAACTGAGCAAGTGACAGGTTAACATCCGTTTACTGGGAGGACCCGCTAACTGTTTTCAGAAATCTTGAGATTGAATCAGCAATAGAGCCGCGTCCGTTGTTGGGAAGCATCCGTAAACTAAATTCGAAGGTGCATCTGAACAAGCTGATAGATTAACATCCGTTGTTGGGAAGAATCCATGAACTGTTTTCAGAAGTCTTGAGAAGAATCTGAACAAGTGATAGGTTAACATCCGTTTACTTGGAGAACCCGTGAACTGTTTTCAGAAATCTTGAGATTGAATCAGCAATAGAGCCGCGTCCGTTGTTGGGAAGCGTCCGTAAACTAAATTCGAAGGTGCATCTGAACAAGCTGATAGATTAACATCCGTTGTTGGGAAGAATCCATGAACTGTTTTCAGAAGTCTTGAGAAGAATCTGAACAAGTGATAGGTTAACATCCGTTTACTTGGAGAACCCGTGAACTGTTTTCAGAAATCTTGAGATTGAATCAGCAATAGAGCCGCGTCCGTTGTTGGGAAGCGTCCGTAAACTAAATTCGAAGGCACATCTGAACAAGCTGATAGATTAACATCTGTTGTTGGGAAGAATCCATGAACTGTTTTCAGAAGTCTTGAGAAGAATCTGAACAAGTGATAGGTTAACATCCGTTTGCTTGGAGAACCCGTGAACTGTTTTCAGAAATCTTGAGATTTGAATGATTTTAGTCTGTCGACTGATCTTACCTGAAAAGGCAAAGAGTTAGTTGTATGCAATGCTATGATGCATGATACAATGTATATTATGGCGTTGTGAATGTAAATGGATGCGTATGTAAGTTGGAGAGCTATCTTGCACAGGATAGATGAATCCGGGATAGCGGAAGATAAAGGAATCTTGATTGCTGCCGGGGAAAATAAATCCTTGGTTGTTACTGGGGAACCTGGAGCTTGGGTTGTATACCAATCTTCTGGGGAATTCCTGAAGCCTTCTACTGGGGAGTACCAAACTAGTAGACTCATGTTGGGGAGGCCAGATTGAGAATCCTCAGCTTGGTGAGAAGTATCTCTGGAGATTTTACTGGGGAACTCAAGATTTTTTCTTCCTAAGAACTCTGTGGGGAGAAGGTTTGAAAGTCTGACTCCGCTGGGGGTTGTCCATTTGAAGCTTTTGATCTGCTGGGGATACTGAGGCTTAAACTCTGAGGGAAAATGATTTCCGGAAGATTCTCTGGCTGGGGATTTGCAAAGATAAACTCCTCCGGGGATAGTATTGATTTGTTGGGGGAATTTTGAGGAACTCCGCTGGGGATGGGGAGAACTTTAGCGAGCGCGATCTCCCCTGGTTGTTAGCTGAGGATAACCCAGTTATAAGCCTTTGTGAGGAATAACTTTGAATAAAACTCGGGAGGGACTTCCGTACTCTGCGGGGAATACCTTTCAGAACCTTACTGGGGATAAGCTTCGAGGGTCTGCTGGAGATAGACCTCAGGGTTTGCCAGGGATGTGGATTACAGATTTTGAGGGATTTCCTTTGAAAGGGTGTCAAAATGTCCGTTTGTACTTTCACCCTATCAGTAATCCTTTTCTTAGGTTCAATTAGGAAGTGATCGTGTTTCAAATGCATATGCCTATTTAACAAAACATTGGACGTTTCTCAAAATAAAACAAATAGGGCAAGAGAAAAAGAAAAAGGGAAATGACACAAGTTTTGGGAAGAGTATTTGTATTGATTTTCTTTGAGTATATTTGTACAAAGGAAACAATCATCCTAGTAAGAGGATCTTGCTGTAAATATTTGAAAAATTTATACAAAATAAAGATGGCTATGTGAAATAATTCCATGGGATTCCGTTCTGCTGTAGCTTTCACAACTCTGAACCTCTGTCCATTCAATGCTTCGTTTGACGATGGCTGGATTGATCAGAAACCTGGAACCGGTTGATGAAGAGACTGTCTTTGAAGTGATCCGACGAGACATAGTCATACGCTTTAATTCCCTAATTTTTGCCTGAATCGCCCTTTCGGGTTTTCGATCCACCGGGAAACCCCTTTTTGCCCAAGCCGCCCTTTCGGGTTTTCGACTTGCCGGGTGTACGGATTTTTTTGTTTTTATCCCTAATTTTTGCCTGAACCGCCCTTTCGGGTTTTCGGTTCACCGGGATACCCATTTTTGCCCAAGCCGCCCTTTCGGGTTTTCGGCTTGCCGGGTTATTTTATGCGTAGTATCTTTTGACTATGTCTGCATTCGCAGGGTGCGGAAAATCGTCGCCGTCCATGGTGGTCAGAATCATTGCACCACCAGAAAATATGCTCTTGATCACAAATGGTCCTTCATATGTAGGAGTCCATTTGCCCCTGGGATCACTTTGCGGCAAGATAATCCGCTTGACTACTAGATCTCCGACTTGATACACTTGACGTCTGACTTTCTTATTGAAGGCCTTGATCATCCGCTTTTGATACGTCTGACCATGGCATATAGCAGCAAGTCACTTTTCATCGATCAGATTGAGTTGATCAAGTCGGGTCTGCATCCAATCATCTTCATTCAAACCTGCATCCTTCATAATCCTTAGAGACGGGATCTGAACTTCCATAGGCAAAAAAGCTTCCATGCCATAAACCAAAGAAAATGGGGTTGCCCCAGTTGAGGTACGTATCGTCGTACGGTATCCGTGCAGCGCAAACGGTAACATTTCATGCCAGTCTTTGTAAGTGACTGTCATTTTCTGAATAATCTTCTTAATATTTTTGTTCGCAGCTTCAACAGCACCGTTCATCTTCGGCCGATAGGGAGATGAATTGTGATGATAAATCTTGAACTGTTCGCATAATGCAGTGATCATTGTGTTATTCAGATTTGTACCGTTGTCTGTGATAATCCTGTCTGGAACACCGTACCGACATATGAGATTTTGCTTGATAAACCGGGCAACCACATTTTTGGTGACGGAGGCGAAGGAAGCTGCTTCGACCCATTTAGTGAAGTAGTCAATGGCAACCAGGATAAAGCGATGTCCGTTGGAAGCCGTGGGCTTGATCTCTCCAATCATATCAATGCCCCACATTGCAAAGGGCCATGGAGCAGTCAGGACGTTGAGGGGAACCGGAGGGATATGAACTTTGTCAGCATAGACTTGACACTTGTGACAAGTACGGGAATGTTGATGGCAGTCAGCCTCCATGGTAGACCAGTAATAGCCTGCCCTTAGGATCTTCTTAGCCATTGTATGCCCGCTCAAGTGAGTGCCAAATGTGCCGCTGTGTACATCAGTCATGATCAACTCTGCTTCAGCCTTATCCACACATCAGAGTAATACACAATCATGGCTTCGTTTGTAAAGGATGTTGTTGCTCAGGAAGAACTTAGCAGCGAATTTCCTTAAGAACTTCTTGTCGTTCACGGAAGCTCCTTCAGGATAATCTTGGGTCTCGAGATACCTTTTGATTTCATGGAACCAAGGTTGTTCCACTACTTCTTCGGTATTAATCTCGTGACAATGCGCGGGTTCATCCATTCGCTCGATGGTGATTTGGGGAGCCTCGTTATCCCAGTTGAGTTTAAACATGGAGGACATTGTGGCTAGAGCATCTGCTAGCTGATTCTCTTCTCGCGGAAAGTGCTCGAAGGTAATTTGCTCGAAGTGAGGCAACAATGTCAGAACATGTTCTTTGTACGGGATAAGATTAGGATGCTTGGTATCCCAATCTCCTTTGATCTGGCTGAAGACCAAAGCCGAGTCCCCGAATACGATCAAAGATTTGATCCCCAAGTCTATAGCAGCCTTGAGACCAAAGATGCAGGCTTCATACTCAGCCATATTGTTTGTGCAGCTGAAGCAAAGTCGGGCCGTGAAAGAAGTGTGGCATCCTTCCGGAGAAATGAGTACTGCGCCAATGCCGTTTCCGAGTGCATTTGAAGCACCATCAAAGTACAGGGTCCATCGGGATCCCTTTTCGGGTCCGTCATACGGTCCGTCACCTTTAATGTTGTCCAAATTCATGATGTCCTCGTCCGGGAAGTCAAATCTCATGGGTTGATAGTCTTCGATAGCCTGATGAGCCAGATGGTCAGCCAATACACTCCCTTTTATAGCTTTTTGGGTGGTGTATTGGATGTCATATTCAGTTAAGATCATTTGCCATCTGGCTATCCTTCCAGATAAAGCGGGCTTTTCGAAGATATATTTGATAGGGTCCATTTTGGATATCAACAAGGTAGTATGAGTCAACATATACTGTCTTAGTCGGCGAGCAGCCCATACCAAAGCGCAGCAAGTTTTCTCGAGCAGTGAGTAGCGAGTCTCACAGTCGGTAAACTTTTTGCTAAGGTAATAAATAGCATGCTCTTTTCGACCAGACTCGTCATGCTGGCCCAAAACACACCCCATTGAGTTATCCAAGACGGTCAAATACATGATCAATGGTCTTCCTTCGACGGGTGGCATCAGAATGGGAGGTTCTAGCAAATATTCCTTGATTCTATCAAAAGCAGCTTGGCAATCGTCGTTCCATTCCACTACCTGATCTTTTTTCAAGAGTTTGAAAATTGGCTCACAGGTAGAAGTCAGATGTGAGATGAATCTGGCAATATAGTTTATGCGCCCCAAGAAACCTCTAACTTCCTTTTCAGTACGGGGAGCAGGCATATCTTGTATTGCTTTTACTTTTGCCGGATCGACTTCAATGCCTTTGTTGCTTACAATGAATCCCAGGAGTTTACCAGACCTAACTCCAAAAATGCATTTACTCGGATTCAGCCTGAGCTTGTATTCTTTCAATCTGGCAAACAGCTTTTCCAAATGTTCGAGGTGCTCTTCCTCTGTTTGTGACCGAGCTATCATATCGTCTACGTAAACTTCGATCTCATGATGTATCATGTCATGAAATAAAGCTACCATGGCGCGTTGATAAGTTGCCCCTGCGTTCTTCAGCCCGAACGGCATCACCTTATAACAGAAAGTGCCCCATTGTGTGACAAAAGTTGTTTTCTCCATATCCTCGGGGGCCATTTTGATTTGATTGTAGCCCGAGAATCCGTCCATGAAGGAAAACACTTTATGCTGAGCTGTATTGTCGATCAAGATGTCAATATGAGGTAGCGGGAAATCATCCTTAGGGCTGGCCCTATTCAAATCCCGGTAGTCCACACACATTCTGACTTTGCCATCCTTCTTAGGCACTGGCACAATGTTAGCGACCCATTGAGGATAGGACGTAACAGCCAGAAAGCCAGCGTTGAACTGCTTCATTACTTCTGCTTTGATTTTTTTAGACATGTCAGGCCTCATTCGGTGAACTTTTTGCTTGATCGGTGGACAGTCTTCTCTTGTGGGGAGACGGTGAACCACGATGTCTGTGTCTAGACCCGGCATGTCTTCGTAGGACCAAGCGAAGATCTCAACATACTCATTCAACAACTGTACTAGGCGCTCTTTGACTTCTGGTTCCAGGTTGGCACCCACTTGCACCTCCTTCCGATTCTCCTCGGTTCCCAAGTTGACAACTTCCAATGGCTCTTCATGCGGTAAGATGGCCCTTTCCTCTTGTTGCAGGAGTCTGGCTAGTTCTCCGGGTACTTCACAACCTTCGTCATCTTCATACTCTGTTAGATTGACCAGGTCTTCAGAGTTATTGAAAGATACAGCAGAATAGTCACCCATGGAATCCGGAGTGGATGAGTACCTGCATTGGTGAGTGTGGGTGTGTGTAAGGGATAGCCATCCTTAAACAAAAAATGCAAAAGGAAAGAAAATGAACACAAGCAGTTTATCAAATGAAAAACGTCCAATGAATCCTTAAACATGGCATATGAATATGAAAAATAGTCAAAACCCTTACAAGTGGACCTACATGCCCCGGGTAAGGCAGGAGGTGAAAAGATAGTGTACGGATTGTTTGAAAGTAAAATATTACAGACCAAATAGGAAATGTTTAATAGATAGATTACTGATGAATAAAAGTGATGGGGACAAAATCTTTAGCCTCCCAATTGCTCAACCCTCCTTTGACAGTCGGAGGAATCCACTCTTCAAAGTTGCTTTCTTTGTCTTCATCTTCCAGGGCGTTGATTCGGTAAGGAGAAATTTTGATTGGCGCTTTCTCAATCTTTGACTGGCGCATGGCCTTCTGGCCAGCGGCGGTGAAACCTAATCCAAGCTTATCGGTTTTATGCGGAAAATCGGGTAACTGCCCCCACGCTGACTTCTTCCCTTCTTTAACTGCAGCCCTTGCATCCTCCAGAGATGCCATCCTGGCCATCTGTCTCGGTGTCTCAGCTGCCAACTTCGCCACTGCTATCTCAGGAAGTACTTCTTCGAAATGTTGAAACGGTGTCTCAATGAACTCCCCTTCAACCTCCACATACCGGAAAGAATTTAAATGACTAATCATGTACTCTTCTTCGCCGTGGACAGTAATGATTTTTCCCTTTACAGGATACTTCAGCATCTGATGCAAAGAGGAGGTGACTGCCCCAGCATGGTGTATCCAAGGTCTACCCAGCAGACAAGAGTATGATGGACGGATGTCCATTACATAGAAAGTGGATTTAAACACCTCAGTACCTATCTTGACAGGAATTTCAACTTCTCCATGGACCATTCTTTTCGACCCATCGAAAGCTCTGACGACAATATCACTCGGCTTCAATTCCAACCCTTCGCAATCTAACCGGTCCAAGGCCTTTTTAGGAAAAACATTCAGTGATGACCCGGTATCAACCAAAACATGTGCAAGGGTGGTTCCGCGACACTCGACTGAAATATGCAACGCATCATTGTGATTTCGGCCTTTAGGGGTCAGGTCGGCATCAGAAAAACCTAATCCATTGTCTGCAGTCAGACTAGCCACGCAATGTTGAAATTGATCTGCAGAGGTTTCTTGGGGCACATGAGCTGCCTTTAGAAACTTAATCAAAGCTTGAGCGTGTGCTTCTGAGTAAAGCAATAGTGCCAGCATGGAGATCTTGGAGGGGGTTTGCCCCAACTGTTCCACCACATCATAATCACTTCTCTTGATTATCCTCAAAATCTCGTCCATTTCTTTCTTGGAGGCTTCCGGAATCACCAAAGGTTGAGCCCTCGTCCTGACGGGCTCATCTGGTATTCCTTTTCCTTTATCGGCAATGGTAGGAGAGACAGCACTAGGAACGAATATTTCTTCAATCAAAGGAGTTCTAGCGGGGAGTTTTACTGGTGCAGGGAGGACTTCTTTAGCTGGTGAGGGTCCAAAGACTGCTCTTGGAGGAGCAATCTCTGGAGAGAATATTCTCCCTCTCCTGGTGATTTTGCTGGTGCCCGCAATGTTACTGATGCTGGCTTCTTCATCATCTGAATTTTCTTCAATTACCTCGATTTGCTTGATACCATGGTAGTAGATGTCACCACCATAGTTCCAAGGTATCGACTTCTCAGAAACATAGGGGACAGGCCCCAGCATTGTTATCTTCAAAGGTATAGACTTTGCAGCTGGTGTAATCTTAACTGGCTTTTTGACGGCCTCGGAAAGATTGGCGTGAATGGTTATGATTGAGACATTTTCAACATGAACTGGAACAGCAGGAACTTTTTCGAACAAAATTTGTCGGCTATCCATGAGGCCTTGGATGCCTTTCTTTAATAGCGGACAATCAAACGGCAGAGAGTGGCAACAGTAGCAGTCTTCTTTACATCCCGGGAAGATCCCGGCCCTTAACAAATTCAACTTAATGGTTAACAGTGGAGTAGTCAGATCACTAACGTCAGCAACATACAGATCCTCTTCAATGGCATTGACATTCCGACCGTGCTTCGGCATAGGTGCAGATATCACATTGGGTTTTTCTGGAGCGTCAAACTCTACCTCCTTAGCCTCTATCAGGTCCTGGATCTTATGCTTGAGTGCCCAACAATCGTTGGTGTCGTGTCCAACACTGTCTGAATGATAGGCGCACTTAGCATTGGCATGGTAATGCGGAGAGGATGTATTTACATTCTTTGGCTCCTCCTTGATAGTGGCAAGATTCAATTTCAACAGATGGGGAAGCACCTGCGCTGGAGTCATATTAATACGGGTGAATTGCCGTTGTGGCCTTTCCACCCGTTGCTGATTTGGTCTGGATTGGTTGTAGCGAGGCTGCTCACTCGGAGTGTTTTGAATCATTACGGCCCCCACAGTTGGCCGACGTTCCACCTTCCCTGCTCTTCTCTGAGAATATACCATAGTTGTCTCCTTCTTAAAAGGCTTCTTCTCAACACTTGCAGCAACACTCTTCTGAATCTTTCCCGACTTGATGCCAGCCTCAATTCTTTCGCCTGTTAAGATCAAATCAGTAAACCCCGCGGAAGAGTTACCAATTAAATGATTGAAAAATGGCCCAGATAGGGTCCCAAGTGTTGTACCCCAAAATTTTCCCTCGCATTTTTCCTCAAGAAATCTCAGCTTCAAACATTTCCTGACTTTTCAAACTGGCTCAAGAATCGGACAAACGGACTTTTCTTGACAGTCAAGCAGAATTAGGGTTTCACTGATTTTTAGAGCTCTGAATTGTTTCATACAGTGGGCTTAGGGTTTAGTTGATTTTTGGTTCAATTTTGATCAAGCGAGCGTGATTTGGCATTTAATCGGGAATTGGGGTTTTATGGGCATATTCTCAGAAGAATTTAAGTTCCACAGCACTTTGCGGTTTATTTCAAGATTCGGATTAAAATTCGCGTTATCTTGGTTTAATCAGTAAAAGAGACAGTGGTTTGAATTCAGTACGTTTTGATTGGGCCAGTCAGATACAGGATGCAGTATTGGATTCACAGTGTTTATGCGTTTGATCAGTCCATTTGGGTTAATTGCTGCTTTGCTTTGGATGTTGAATAAGACAGGATTAATTGATCAATGTTGTTTTATTTTAGTTATTTATTATTCTGAAATTGAATGATTGAATTTATTTTTCAATTGTTTTAATTCTAAGAATTTTAAATAAATAAATAAACAATAAAGAAATTGGAATTAATTGGATAATTTAGATTTTATTGAATAATTGAATTATTTGTACAAATTGTTGTTTATAATTTAAATTATGAACAATAATATACATTAATTTAAATATTACATAAAATTAAAACTATCCTATTTTCTAATATTCTTCATTCTTCACTCCGCTCCGGTATTCCATTTTTCATCTGCAAAAAGAAACAAGAAAAGTCAGAAAGCAGTTAATTAAAAGACAGTTAAAATTGCTCATCATTAGGGGCCACTGACTGGGATCAGTTGACCCTCTCTGCAAATCACGGGATTTCTCTCGGTTCACAGAGAGGGAAGATTTTTTTCATGAATGCAAATGTCAAAAATGCATAAGTTACAAATTTCAAGCTGCATAGAAATTCAAAATCCAAAATCCAAACTAAACTGAAAAATTCAATCTCAACTTTCTATCCAAAGCAAAGGCAAGCTACTGTCAAAACACTCAAAGTTTACTCAAAGTCCACTCAAAGAAAATCAAGAAAGTACTCAAAAGCTGTAAAAGAAGATTTTGGAAAAGATATCAAAATGCAAAGTCAGATCCAAACTGTCAAAAGAGAGATAAAGGAGATGCAAAATGTGTTATGCAAGCTAAACATCTTAAATCATCACTTCTCATCAAAGGCCCCTTCAGAGCAAGTACAGAATAATAACATATAAACTGTACTAGGAGAGAAGAAAAAAGAGATAAAGCAAGCATAGGCAAGGGTTCAGGCATAGACAGTAGGAAAGGAAGAGAAAAAGATATAATCCAAAGCTCAGTTCAGCATAGCAGGTTAGGACAGTTCAAGGGAGAAACTGTCAAAAACACATCAACTCTGCCTCACCACAATAGACACAAGCCAATACAAGGCAGTAAAAGAGAGATAGAAGAAAAAAAGATACAAAAAAGCCTCATTACTGTCAAGGAAAACACCTGCATCAAGCACTCAACTCTGCATAATATACAAAGGGCCAAGCCAATAAAACAGTTCAGGATAGAGAGAATAGAAGAGAGATATGCAAACCAAAAAATCTGCATCAGTATACAAACTCAGAACACCCTGTCATAACCTCATACGAGTACCATGACCAAAAACTATCAAACCTGAAAAGCCAATCAAACATACAACCGGCCTACTGTCCACAAACTTCATCAACTCTGCCTCAATATACAAGATACACAGGCCAATACAAAGAAGAGAGGTTAGAATAGAGAAGAAATATACAAACTCCAACCACTACTGTCCAGAATCAAAAATCTATCAAGCCTGAGCTGATCAACCCAAACCATTTACCTACATTAAGAAAGCCTAACCTCATCAACTTATCACAAAGCCCAGCTAACATGAAAACCAGTAAAAACCTGCTAGCATCAGAACCTGCCTAACATCCAAACTGAAGAAAACCATAACCAAACACATAATCCCCCAATCATACTGTAAAACCAAAACAGCATCCATCACCACGGCCTCAGAATCTCTTCATCATTGGCCAAACCCAACATACTGTCAATAACCAACATAACCCCTCAACAGAAGTTCAAAGCCAGCAAACATCTCAAGCATATAGACAACCAATACGAGCCCCTCAGAACTGTAAGTTCATCATGGGGGGAACCAAATCAAATCATATAGCATCAAGCACGTAAGCCAAGGCAACACGAGAGAGAAAGAAGCAACTCAGGCAACAATACATAGGCCCTCAGATCTCAGAGATCATCATTGGGCATCTCAAACAATACTCAAGCAAATACTCAAGCAAATACTCAAGCAAATACTCAGGCAATCAACACATAGTGGAAGAAGAAGATAAAGAAGTGAACATATTGGGGTTTCTCAGTGTACATCATCATCAAAACCCTAAATATAGCAAAGAACGAAATACCAGGGAAGCGTCAAAAGCAAGCTCAAAGCTCCATCACCGAACCTCCGGCCTCCTCAACGCCTCCACTCTTCTCTCCTCCATCTCCAAAAAAATCAGGTAACGAGCCTTCTATCTCTTCCCCTTCACCCCATAAAAAACAAAAAAATAAGAGCTCAGAACAAAACATGCATATTCAGAAAAGAAGAAAGAAAACGTAACAACTGAAAAACCAACCTTGTTTCAAAAGGATGTGGAGCCCTTGCTTTGGAGGGAAGAGAGTGTGTGAACGACGTTGGTGGCCGGAATCGAGCGCTCAGGAAATTGATAATCGGAGAAGACGAACCCAACACGGCGCCGCTCAAGCCCTAACCCTCGTTCTGAATAGCAAAATCCCTAACCCTAACTTTGTTCCAAGATTGACATTGGGCCTGACCCGTTTTCGTTTTCCCTCTGAGGCCCATTCGAATGTTTCCTCTCTTTTCCTTTCCACAAAAAAAACATTAATAACTCTTTATTTTACAAACCATATACTTATTTCTTAACTAAATGTAGTTTTAAGAAGTATAATATTCTTAATTAATTTAACAAAATATTAATATTAATACTAAACTATATCTATGTCTAACTTAACATTTTTATCTTATAAATTGAAAATACTTATTTCCTTTTATTTTACTCTTTCATTTGAAATATATTTTGTATATACATTTTTTTATACATAATTTAGTTAGAAACATGAATATTCTATTAAAAACATTTTATTTTGTACATACATTTTAAAACATTAATTTTGTACATATTATACATTTTTTTATACATAATTAAATTGAAACTTTTTAATTAACATTCTTTTTTCATACATAACAATTCAATGCATTTTTCTCTAATATCAAATTCACAATATTTAGTCAAATTACTTTTTTTTTGCAAATAAAGATACTTAACATTCTTTTTGTACATAATAATTCAATACATTTATTTTCTAATATCGAAATTCACAAACATTTGGACTAAAATACTTTCCAATAAAAACTTAACATTTTAATCAAAACACTTCATTTTTCTTTTGTACATAATTAAACATATAAAATACATTTAAAAACATTTCTCTAGGTAAAACCCTAATACGCTTCAACTTCACAATTCACACTTGTACATAATTACACAACTCATATACATCTCGCACTTACACAATACATTGCCCTATACACATTTTTATCTTATATTTGTATATTCGATATTTACATTTGATTGCGAAATTCGATTTGGTTGTAACTTATTGGGTACTATAAGTCTCATCCCCTTGTACATTTATACCCCCACTCCCGGACACTATTTTGTAATAGCGTAGATTTACATTCCGCAATTTACAGTTTTCCAATTATACCATGGTTAAACCTAGGGTTTGTATGTACATAAAATCAAACGCTAGATAACCTAATACAAGACAAATACATGTAATCAATACACAATCACACTTGCACCCCTTAGGGTAATCCCACATGTTGCCTTCCAAAATGGGCCATGCTTGCACGTCGAGTATCTTTGGCAAAACAAAATCAAATGATCATAAGTCTCAAAGTGTTGCCTAAACGGAATGATCATAGTCCCTTCAAAACAAATTGCCAAAGACACTTGGCATCATTGCATTCATGGTCCATACGATGACCCGCGCCCGTCCCGAATAAACTTCCTAAACGCAAGATTGTCTACCAATTTCAATGGTAGAACAAAATTGTTAAAAGGGGTTAAAACATGACAAAAAACCTTTGAGTACAATAGGGTAGACAAAACTCTTAGTTACTTGAGATCAAACTTGCAAAAACACTTGCCTCATTTTCAAAAACCACAATCCACAACACTTTCAAACAAACTCTCAAAAACATTTGAAAACATCTTTTCGAAAAGATTCACACTTTTGTAAAACACTCAAACACGAGTCAAATACATTAGTTGCCTAAGACAAGGCATCTTTTTCCAAAACATTTTCAAAAAGCACCCACACACACACCATTTTCAAGCAATCGAAAAACAAGGCAAGTGATCTAAAAAACCAAGTAACTAAGAGCCCATGGATAACCATGGATGAAAAGGGTGCTAATACCTTCCCTTTTCATAATCTACCCCCCGGACCCACGAAATATCTCAAAAGGTTTTTGCTGTGCTTTTTTAACCTTTCCTTTAGGATAAAATAAAAAGTCGGTGGCGACTCTTGCTAACCGCAACATTTGCGAATACAAACGCAAAACCTCAAGTCAGTTCTCCCACCGTATCACAGAACTGGCGACTCTGCTGGGGATGATTTTTAAAGTGGGGTTACCTTAGGGTTTAGATCACCTTTACTTTCAATTGTTTGCTTTGTTTGCTTTACATTTGTGGGTTTTGTATCGGAGCTTTATAGATCCTAACCCGGATCTGGGGAAACCCTTTTAGGTAGCAACAAGGCTGTGAGGGAACTGTGCGAGGTATACCGACATGGTTGAAGCAGTGTGCTACGTTGATGTGGCACTTTGGTGTGTACCGGTAACCCTTGAGTTCAGTCAAGGAGAGTACGGGGCCGCCGCGTGGTGTCGCGAAGCATCAACTGACCTTAGAACCTTAATTGACCATCTTAGCCTTTTTAGGGTAGTGAGATAACTGACTTTGGTGCAGTCCGAGGTTGGTTGATACTCGATACTACACTCAATTGAGGGTTGCTTTCCTGGAATATTTCGGTCGCCAGTTCAGTGGCTAAATCGAAACGATGAACAATGAAAGCAATCCAGTGATATTGGGACCTTTAGAACCCGGTTACTTTTGATAGGACAGGTTTTAACCAACAAACTGAAAGAGGGTAGTACCTGAACCTCATGCAAGCCTAAACCTAAGGCCTTGTGTGCTTTGTGTGAATATTGTTTGCCTGTATATACGTTCACTTGCTTGTGCATACATGTACATAACATCATAACATCATACCATAGCATTTTAGCATTTTCAATAACCATTTCAAGGATCTCGAGGGTTCTGTTGATGCAGGGTTACGTTGAACCAGACATCTATCAAGGGGCAAGAGGTCTCTCCTCTAACCAATCCAGTCAAAGTTCAAGTACAACAACTTGAATCAGTGGCTATGACCCACTCGACATGGTGAGCTTGATTCTCGTGGAAAGACATCCACCAACACAAAGCTCTCCAAACAAAGATCGAGAACAACAACTTGAATCAGTGGCTATGACCCATTCGACATGGTGAGCTTGATTCTCGTGGAAGGACGTCCACCGATGCAGAGATCTCCAATCCAAGAGCAGAGTTCAACCTCTAACATTTTCTTGTGTTTACCCCAAGAGACCCTTGAAAGCATGCATCCACATATCATGCATTTCATTTTGACAATCTTTCCTTTTTCAGGTTTCCTTACTCTCCTGCTGTTTATTTCAGCAAGAGATGGCTCTAGAACGGTCTGTCAAAGACATCCAAGACCAGACTGCTCAACTGCAGGAGATGTTCCTGAACTTGTCTCTGGGGCAAGAAGAGATGAAAGCTCTCCTCACCAAGGGCTTGGGGAGTTCCAACAATGCCAGAAGTGATCAGATTGCGGAGCTGCAGTTTGATCTGACAACACTGAGGACTCAAATGATGGGACAGTTGGTGGGCCAGATGGCTCTCATCCAAGACCTATCTCAAAGACAAGAGGAACTCAGAGTTCTTGTCCGCCAACTGCTTCCAAACAGCCAACTGGGGCAAACATCTGAGGTCGAAGAGCAAGTTACCGCTCAACCTCCATCAACTCAAGAAGACAAGGGGAAAGCTCCTTTGTTAGCTTCAGGGTCACAAACCCATCAACAACCTCACCAGCGTTAACGGGGCAATCGGCGTAAGCAAGAAAAGTCGGGAAGACAGTTTACGGAGACTGAAATACCATCATTCTTCATACTGAAGCGCCTGTTGGAGGTCAATTTGCTCACCGTAAAGGACCCTCCTCAGAAGCTCAATATCTCCTCTCCTCGCTTTAATCCCGACGAATTTTGTGTTTACCACTCCTGCAGCCCTGGACACAGTACCAACGACTGTTGGGCCTTGAAGAACAAGATTCAAGATCTGATTGACATTGGGGTGCTGGAATTCATGCCAGACGGCGAGATGAAGATCTTCCGTTAAAGGGTTCTCCGCTTGAAGTGACGAGGCTCAACCTGAAAGACTTTTGCTTCTCTTTTTGAATTTTTCAAAGTTGTAATTTCTTTTGCTATCAAACAATTATCTGTTGATGTTAAACTCTGTTTTCATTAATGCATTGCATATGTTTGTCTTGAATTCATCCATTCGTTTCACTACTCTTATGCTTTTCTTTATGATATTTGACTCTTGATAAAAAGCTGCAAGCCTTTAGAGGGAGGATGATGAAACAATACCGTGATCTTATACAGTATGCTCTTGAACAGACCTTGCTGATGATGTACAGGCATTTCTTTCAATTCCCAAACACTGGAGTTATAAGGAAGTTAATCCCTAGTCAACCCCTTCGAGCCAAAGAAATAGGAGTTTCCTGTTCTAAACGATCAAAACCTTTGATATAAACCCGGGGCAGGGTAGTATCTCAGTTAATTCAAAAGAAAATGCGCTTTGAAGTCACAAACTCTCAGTTCGCAATACAATGAACGACGTCAAAAAAGAAAGCGTTCCTTCAGAATCAAAATACAAGGGTGGTTCCCTATCACATAGACAGTCAATCTCTCAAAAGAGAAAAGCCCACTAAGCCAAAACCTATGAAGGAGGCTTAAGAAAGCTGGGGCATCCCGCTGACAGTAATCCCAAAAACGGTAACAGTCAGGCAAAAGTTAGGGATAACAAATCAAAATCAAAATAGTGAGGTCATTACAAAATCCTCAACAACATGAAAAATGTTGGAAAATAAAAAGGAGATGATGACTGTCTCCCAAATTCAAACCGGTGAACCATCGCCCAAAAGTCGTTCCAAACTCAAAACAGAGTGCGACGCACAGTTAACTGAGCTTAGGTTGAAGGACATCACGAAGAGCGGGTGGGTACAAATATACTTTGAGCCTTTATCCTTTGTTTCTTAAACCTTGAACCAGGCCACGTTACAACCCTTCAAAAGTCCTAATTGAAGCATGGGTTAGTTCGAAAGCATACTGTTACAAAAGGTATCCTGACTCCTGTAGGGCTTTGCTCTAAATCTCGTGTTAACTTGTCTTGTGAAAAGTTTTCTGCTAAAAAACGCATTTTTCAAAACTTCGAGACAAACATAAACTTTGCATTATTCGAATATCATTGTCTGCATTTGACCCTTTTATTTGACAGCGAAGAAATTCATACAGCGAATGTTCGGAGGAACGAAAACTCTCTCAGTAAGTCTAAATCACTTCAAGAGGATAACACTCCCATCAAATCTCCTATCAACAAGGGGCATGACATGTCGCAATCCAATTAACCTGGGGTAGTCCAGTCAAGGTCCAACAGATCTTTCAAAAGTTCAGTTAACCTGGGGCAGTCCAGTCAAGATTTCAAGAAATCTCTCAATGTGCAGGGTAATCTGATTCAAGATTCCTTCATCACCACTTGGGGCATTCGAATGTCAAAAGTGTTCAACAAATCAACTACAACATTTCCAGATTCGACTCCTGTATCCAGCCAGGGCATATCTGTTGACCGCATTTCCAGACTCGATTCCTGCATCTAGCCAGGGCACGTCTGAAGAGTTCGAAGATTCGATTCCTGTATCCAGCCAGGGCATATCTGTTGACGACTATTTCCAGATTCGACTCCTGTATCCAGCCAGGGCATATCTGTTGACTACATTTCCAGACTCGATTCCTGTATCTAGCCAGGGCACGTCTGAAGAGTTTGAAGATTCGACTCCTGTATCCTGCCAGGGCATATCTATCAACTATCACCTTTCCAGATTCGACTCCTGTATCCAGCCAGGGCATATCTGTCGATTACACTTCCGGATTCGATTCTTGTATCCAGCCAGGGCATATCTGTTGACCACATTTCCAGACTCGACTCTTGTATCTAGCCAGGGCACGTCTGAAGAGTTCGAAGATTCGACTCCTGTATCCAACCAGGGCATATCTATCAACTATCACCTTTCCAGATTCGACTCCTGTATCCAGCCAGGGCATGTCTGAAGAATTCCAGATCAACACCTGCAACAACCCAGGAAACATCTGTGAACGACCGATTGTAGAACAACACCTGTAACAAGCTAGGAATTTATCTACATCACCACTTGGGGCATTCGAATGTCAAAAGTGTTCAAAACCCGATGCAGTTTTACACAAGCTCATCATCAGGAAACCCTACACCGGTTCCCCTTCAAGATTTCTGAAACAGTTTACGGATTCTTCCCAACAACGGAAGTCAATCTACCAACTTGTTCATACGCTTCTCAAACCTTCGAAATTAGTTTACGGACGCTTCCCAACAACGGATGCGGCTCTATTGCTGATTCAACTTCAAGGTTTCTGAAAATAATTCACGGGTTCTCCAAGTAAACGGATGTTAACCTATCGCTTGTTCAGATTCTTCTCAAGCTAACCACCACGGAAGATCGCGCTCGCCAAAATTCTCCCTATCCCCAGCGGAGTTCCTTCAATCCCCAGCGGAGTCAGACTTTTAAACCTTCTCCCCACAGAGTTTTGGGAGGGCAAATCTTGAGTTCCCCAGTGAAGCCTCCAGAGTCGCTTCCCATCAAGCCGAAGATTCTCAACCTGGCCTCCCCCAGCATGGGTCTCTTAGTTTGGACCCCCCCAGTAGAGGTCATCAGGGATTCTCTTCCCCAGCGACAGCCAAGGATTTATTTTCCCCGGCGGCAGTCAAGATGCTTTTATCTCCAGCCATCTCGGATTCATGTATCCTCGGCAGGATTAGCTCATCCGCTTACATGTGCATTCATTACATTCATATCATAAACATCAATGTCACGTATATTGCATCATGCATCATAACCTTGCATACAGCTAACCCTTTGCCTTTTCAGGTAAGATCAGTCGACAGACACAGATCATCTCCTGAGATTCATCCAAAAATAGTTCAGATGTGACTCGGACACGGCAACATTTTGATACTTATTCCAGATTCATTCAGACGCATCAGCAGAAACCTTACACCGGTTCCTCTTCAACTTCAAGACTTCTGACAACAGTTTACGGATTCTTCCCTACAACGGATGTCAATCTACCAACTGATTCAGACTCTTCTCAACTTTTGAAGACAGTTTACGGATTCTTCCCTACAACGGATGTCAATCTACCAACTGATTCAGACTCTTCTCAACTTCTGAAACAGTTTACGGATTCTTCCCTACAACGGAAGTCAATCTACCAACTGATTCAGACTCTTCACAACTCCTGAGAATAGTTTACAGATTCTCCAGACATGGACGTCAATTTGTTGCTTGTTCAGACCCCAATTCAGAGATGTTCCAAAACAGGGATGCCCTTCTGATACTCGTCCACTCACCATTGACGTACAGTTCAACATCACCATATGGCATCTATAAGCCCATCCTCCTACCAGCAATCGCCGAATGGCATCTGTAAGCCCATTCTCAGATGGCATCTCTAAGCCCATCCCCCGACAAATTCTCTCGCACCAGATGGCATCTTTAAGCCCATCACCAAATGGCATCTTTAAGCCCATTCACCTCCACCGTCACATCGACGAGCGCAAATTTTCTGGGCACATTAGTGTCCAATCTCCTTTTACCTTCAAGTCGCGAAAGGCAAACTTGCCAATCTAACTCTTCAGGTCAAAGAAGATTGAACAGGGGCAACTGTTATACCCCAAAATTTGCCCTCGCATTTTTCCTCAAGAAATCTCAGCTTCAAACATTTCCTGACTTTTCAAACTGGCTCAAGAATCGGACAAACGGACTTTTCTTGACAGTCAAGCAGAATTAGGGTTTCACTGATTTTTAGAGCTCTGAATTGTTTCATACAGTGGGCTTAGGGTTTAGTTGATTTTTGGTTCAATTTTGATCAAGCGAGCGTGATTTGGCATTTAATCGGGAATTGGGGTTTTATGGGCATATTCTCAGAAGAATTTAAGTTCCACAGCACTTTGCGGTTTATTTCAAGATTCGGATTAAAATTCGCGTTATCTTGGTTTAATCAGTAAAAGAGACAGTGGTTTGAATTCAGTACGTTTTGATTGGGCCAGTCAGATACAGGATGCAGTATTGGATTCACAGTGTTTATGCGTTTGATCAGTCCATTTGGGTTAATTGCTGCTTTGCTTTGGATGTTGAATAAGACAGGATTAATTGATCAATGTTGTTTTATTTTAGTTATTTATTATTCTGAAATTGAATGATTGAATTTATTTTTCAATTGTTTTAATTCTAAGAATTTTAAATAAATAAATAAACAATAAAGAAATTGGAATTAATTGGATAATTTAGATTTTATTGAATAATTGAATTATTTGTACAAATTGTTGTTTATAATTTAAATTATGAACAATAATATACATTAATTTAAATATTACATAAAATTAAAACTATCCTATTTTCTAATATTCTTCATTCTTCACTCCGCTCCGGTATTCCATTTTTCATCTGCAAAAAGAAACAAGAAAAGTCAGAAAGCAGTTAATTAAAAGACAGTTAAAATTGCTCATCATTAGGGGCCACTGACTGGGATCAGTTGACCCTCTCTGCAAATCACGGGATTTCTCTCGGTTCACAGAGAGGGAAGATTTTTTTCATGAATGCAAATGTCAAAAATGCATAAGTTACAAATTTCAAGCTGCATAGAAATTCAAAATCCAAAATCCAAACTAAACTGAAAAATTCAATCTCAACTTTCTATCCAAAGCAAAGGCAAGCTACTGTCAAAACACTCAAAGTTTACTCAAAGTCCACTCAAAGAAAATCAAGAAAGTACTCAAAAGCTGTAAAAGAAGATTTTGGAAAAGATATCAAAATGCAAAGTCAGATCCAAACTGTCAAAAGAGAGATAAAGGAGATGCAAAATGTGTTATGCAAGCTAAACATCTTAAATCATCACTTCTCATCAAAGGCCCCTTCAGAGCAAGTACAGAATAATAACATATAAACTGTACTAGGAGAGAAGAAAAAAGAGATAAAGCAAGCATAGGCAAGGGTTCAGGCATAGACAGTAGGAAAGGAAGAGAAAAAGATATAATCCAAAGCTCAGTTCAGCATAGCAGGTTAGGACAGTTCAAGGGAGAAACTGTCAAAAACACATCAACTCTGCCTCACCACAATAGACACAAGCCAATACAAGGCAGTAAAAGAGAGATAGAAGAAAAAAAGATACAAAAAAGCCTCATTACTGTCAAGGAAAACACCTGCATCAAGCACTCAACTATGCATAATATACAAAGGGCCAAGCCAATAAAACAGTTCAGGATAGAGAGAATAGAAGAGAGATATGCAAACCAAAAAATCTGCATCAGTATACAAACTCAGAACACCCTGTCATAACCTCATACGAGTACCATGACCAAAAACTATCAAACCTGAAAAGCCAATCAAACATACAACCGGCCTACT
Source organism: Vicia faba (assembly GCA_948472305.1). Taxonomy (NCBI): domain Eukaryota; kingdom Viridiplantae; phylum Streptophyta; class Magnoliopsida; order Fabales; family Fabaceae; genus Vicia; species Vicia faba. The sequence goes on from OX451736.1 coordinate 731,183,102, forward strand.
GTCCACAAACTTCATCAACTCTGCCTCAATATACAAGATACACAGGCCAATACAAAGAAGAGAGGTTAGAATAGAGAAGAAATATACAAACTCCAACCACTACTGTCCAGAATCAAAAATCTATCAAGCCTGAGCTGATTAACCCAAACCATTTACCTACATTAAGAAAGCCTAACCTCATCAACTTATCACAAAGCCCAGCTAACATGAAAACCAGTAAAAACCTGCTAGCATCAGAACCTGCCTAACATCCAAACTGAAGAAAACCATAACCAAACACATAATCCCCCAATCATACTGTAAAACCAAAACAGCATCCATCACCACGGCCTCAGAATCTCTTCATCATTGGCCAAACCCAACATACTGTCAATAACCAACATAACCCCTCAACAGAAGTTCAAAGCCAGCAAACATCTCAAGCATATAGACAACCAATACGAGCCCCTCAGAACTGTAAGTTCATCATGGGGGGAACCAAATCAAATCATATAGCATCAAGCACGTAAGCCAAGGCAACACGAGAGAGAAAGAAGCAACTCAGGCAACAATACATAGGCCCTCAGATCTCAGAGATCATCATTGGGCATCTCAAACAATACTCAAGCAAATACTCAAGCAAATACTCAAGCAAATACTCAGGCAATCAACACATAGTGGAAGAAGAAGATAAAGAAGTGAACATATTGGGGTTTCTCAGTGTACATCATCATCAAAACCCTAAATATAGCAAAGAACGAAATACCAGGGAAGCGTCAAAAGCAAGCTCAAAGCTCCATCACCGAACCTCCGGCCTCCTCAACGCCTCCACTCTTCTCTCCTCCATCTCCAAAAAAATCAGGTAACGAGCCTTCTATCTCTTCCCCTTCACCCCATAAAAAACAAAAAAATAAGAGCTCAGAACAAAACATGCATATTCAGAAAAGAAGAAAGAAAACGTAACAACTGAAAAACCAACCTTGTTTCAAAAGGATGTGGAGCCCTTGCTTTGGAGGGAAGAGAGTGTGTGAACGACGTTGGTGGCCGGAATCGAGCGCTCAGGAAATTGATAATCGGAGAAGACGAACCCAACACGGCGCCGCTCAAGCCCTAACCCTCGTTCTGAATAGCAAAATCCCTAACCCTAACTTTGTTCCAAGATTGACATTGGGCCTGACCCGTTTTCGTTTTCCCTCTGAGGCCCATTCGAATGTTTCCTCTCTTTTCCTTTCCACAAAAAAAACATTAATAACTCTTTATTTTACAAACCATATACTTATTTCTTAACTAAATGTAGTTTTAAGAAGTATAATATTCTTAATTAATTTAACAAAATATTAATATTAATACTAAACTATATCTATGTCTAACTTAACATTTTTATCTTATAAATTGAAAATACTTATTTCCTTTTATTTTACTCTTTCATTTGAAATATATTTTGTATATACATTTTTTTATACATAATTTAGTTAGAAACATGAATATTCTATTAAAAACATTTTATTTTGTACATACATTTTAAAACATTAATTTTGTACATATTATACATTTTTTTATACATAATTAAATTGAAACTTTTTAATTAACATTCTTTTTTCATACATAACAATTCAATGCATTTTTCTCTAATATCAAATTCACAATATTTAGTCAAATTACTTTTTTTTTGCAAATAAAGATACTTAACATTCTTTTTGTACATAATAATTCAATACATTTATTTTCTAATATCGAAATTCACAAACATTTGGACTAAAATACTTTCCAATAAAAACTTAACATTTTAATCAAAACACTTCATTTTTCTTTTGTACATAATTAAACATATAAAATACATTTAAAAACATTTCTCTAGGTAAAACCCTAATACGCTTCAACTTCACAATTCACACTTGTACATAATTACACAACTCATATACATCTCGCACTTACACAATACATTGCCCTATACACATTTTTATCTTATATTTGTATATTCGATATTTACATTTGATTGCGAAATTCGATTTGGTTGTAACTTATTGGGTACTATAAGTCTCATCCCCTTGTACATTTATACCCCCACTCCCGGACACTATTTTGTAATAGCGTAGATTTACATTCCGCAATTTACAGTTTTCCAATTATACCATGGTTAAACCTAGGGTTTGTATGTACATAAAATCAAACGCTAGATAACCTAATACAAGACAAATACATGTAATCAATACACAATCACACTTGCACCCCTTAGGGTAATCCCACATGTTGCCTTCCAAAATGGGCCATGCTTGCACGTCGAGTATCTTTGGCAAAACAAAATCAAATGATCATAAGTCTCAAAGTGTTGCCTAAACGGAATGATCATAGTCCCTTCAAAACAAATTGCCAAAGACACTTGGCATCATTGCATTCATGGTCCATACGATGACCCGCGCCCGTCCCGAATAAACTTCCTAAACGCAAGATTGTCTACCAATTTCAATGGTAGAACAAAATTGTTAAAAGGGGTTAAAACATGACAAAAAACCTTTGAGTACAATAGGGTAGACAAAACTCTTAGTTACTTGAGATCAAACTTGCAAAAACACTTGCCTCATTTTCAAAAACCACAATCCACAACACTTTCAAACAAACTCTCAAAAACATTTGAAAACATCTTTTCGAAAAGATTCACACTTTTGTAAAACACTCAAACACGAGTCAAATACATTAGTTGCCTAAGACAAGGCATCTTTTTCCAAAACATTTTCAAAAAGCACCCACACACACACCATTTTCAAGCAATCGAAAAACAAGGCAAGTGATCTAAAAAACCAAGTAACTAAGAGCCCATGGATAACCATGGATGAAAAGGGTGCTAATACCTTCCCTTTTCATAATCTACCCCCCGGACCCACGAAATATCTCAAAAGGTTTTTGCTGTGCTTTTTTAACCTTTCCTTTAGGATAAAATAAAAAGTCGGTGGCGACTCTTGCTAACCGCAACATTTGCGAATACAAACGCAAAACCTCAAGTCAGTTCTCCCACCGTATCACACCAAGAAACATATCAACGAGCTCACGATCGGTTAAAGGAGGCTGCACCCTGCCAGCCAAATCCCTCCATTTTTGTGCATATTCCTTGAATCCCTCACTTGTTCCTAGTGACATACCCTGAAGTTGGGTACGGGTAGGAGCAAGATCAGAATTATACTGGTATTGTTTATAGAAAGCGGTGGCCAAATCTTCCCAATTTCTAACACTGGTTCCTTCTAACTGATAAAACCATTCCAATTGAGCTCCCGACAGGCTGTCTTGAAAGAAATGAATCCAGAGATTTTTATCTGCCGTATAGGGTTGAATCTTTCTCACATAGGACCTGAGATGCATTTTGGGGCAGGACAGCCCGTCATACCTTACAAACACCGGCACCTTGAATTTTGGAGGAATCACAATTCCGGCAACCAAGCCCATGTCTTCGAAATCCAGACCCGGTACCCTTTGCAATTCCATGGCAGCCAATCTGTCTTCTAAACCCTTGTACTTATCATCAGCTGGAGGATATTGCTGGTCAGAATAATCTTCATCCTCTTCAACCTCTTCCTCCTCTGCATCAGACTCGGAAGGCACCGCAACCCGATCTCTTTTACTAGTCCCTTCATCAGAAGTTGGAGGAAATTCAAGCACCCTCCGAGCTTCTCTGTCAAATCTTCTCCCCAAAGTAGCCACTCCGACCCTCTTTTTCTTCTTCACTGGGTCTCTACTCTCCAGATGAGCCTTGATATCCTCTTGACTCTTGACCAAGGTCATCAAGAGTTGCTGGAACTGTGCATTCTGGGCTTGTAGGTCTTTAACGGTTTGCTCGAGATCCATCCTACTGAAATAAACAGCAGATAGATAAGGAAACCTGGAGTGAGACCTGCTTATGCACATGATGAATGGTATGCTGATGTATGCAATGCATTCAAGGATTTAGGACATTCAAAATTGTTTCAGACAAAGAAGAACGCACGTCATATTAATAAAAAGAAATCTGTTAGTACATAAATGCCCCATGGGCCAAATGTTACAACATAAACTTCTCAAGGCAGAAAGACATTGCGCATCCTCTTCGGTGCGATGTAGGTATTGAGGGCCTCTTGCTCGTGGAGTCGGCGGGTAAGCTCTAGAACCTTCTTTTCACTGGCGTAGTAGCTAGCTTCAAAAGTGTTCCGTTCCTCTTTGAGCTGAATCCAACTCTTCTGCATTTCCTCCCACGATGTAGGCATGTCTGGATGCAGGATGGTGTAGGGAACCTCTCCTTCATTGACGGGCTCTTTAATCACTGGGAGTACATGAGGATAAGGCATCATTAGACTTTGGGCTCGGGCTCGTACCCATTTGAGATAGGGCTCAAGAGGGATGGAGTTCTTGTGTCCCAGAGTCTTGCTATCAACCTTGTTGAGCTTTCCCCAAGCTCTGATGAATCTTTGGCGAAGTCCTTGCGCATCGTTGTCGAAGTCAAAAACTAGGCTAGGAATCAACATGTCATGAGGGCCATCCCTCCGTGCATATCCAAATTGTCTCAAAGCTAGGCAAGGGTTGTAGGTGATACCTCCCCTGATTCCAAGTAAAGGAACATTAGGAAACTCTCTGCAACGATCGACGATGATGACATTTTCTCTGGACCGAGAACACCAATGTACATCAGAATGAGTAAGAGTCATCAATCGTTGGGACCACCTTGTACTTTGGTCACTCTTCAGGACAGATTATGGAAGGTGCGAAATAAACCACTTTGCAAGGAGAGGAGTACAGCACATGAGAACACCCCTCTTTCTCATTGTTCGTGTGTAAAATGAGTGAAGGATGTCCCCAAGCAATGTTGGTATTGGGTTTCTGGACAAGAAGATTTTGACAGCGTTGACATCTACCAATCGGTCAGGATTTGGGAACAAGACCAACCCATAGATGAGGAGTGCCACAATCTCTTCAAAAGCTTGTAGGTCCAATGAGTTCCAACATTCTTGTGCCTTCTCAAACAAGAATTTTGCTAAGAATCCTTTGACGCCGCTTCTGGTTTCCCAATGCCCCTTGATTTCAGATGGTTGTAGATGTAATGCTCGAGCAACATCTTCAGGCTTTGGTTCCTTCTCCGTACCGTTGAAGGGTAGTTGATTAAGGATAGGGATTCTTAGGAGTTGAGAAAACTCCTCCAAAGTGGGAACCAACTGATAATCAGGGAATGTGAAGCAGTGGTGAAGAGGGTCAAAGAACTGGAATAGCACTTTCATCATGTCTTCTTCAATGTTGGTGTTGACTAGGCTGAGCAGTCTACCATGTCTTTCACTGAAGGATGAACTTTCCGGAATTCTTGAAGTGATCTCCTTGAGTTAAGGAGAGATTCTCACAAGGCTGACTTGAATGGTATTTCTGCGAGGTATTTCCATGACCTACAAAACAAGAACAATGATGAAGATCCAAACCCTTGAAATGGTTAGTAAATGCATATGATGTTTTATGATGTTCATGATGTATGCACAAGACATATGTACAAGAAAATCACACCAAACCCTAGTTTCAGGCTTGCATGGGGTTTCACAGGTAAGTACCCTCTTGAGTGTAGTTGGCTTAAAAACCTGTCCTATAAATAGTAACCGGGTTCTAAGGAGCTCAATATCACTGGATTGTTTTCATTGTTCATTGTTTTGGTTTAGCCACTTAACTAGCGACCAAAATATTCCAAGAAAACAACCCTCAATGAGTGTAGTATCGAGTATCTACCAACTTCGGACTGCACCAAAGCCGGTCATCTCACTACCCCTAATAAAAGGCCAAGATGGTCAAGTAAGGTTCTAGGTCATTAGTGCTTAGTGACATCACTCAGTGGCCCCGTACTCTCCTTGATTGAACTCAAGGGTTACCGGTACTCACAAATATGTCGCACTAATATAGCTATTGCTTAGACCGTGTCGGTATACCCCGCACAGTTTCCACAACGTATTGCTATCTATGAATGTTTCCCAAAATCCGGGTGGAGGATTGTAAACCCAAACAATAGAGCCCAAGTATAAAGCAAGCAAATCAAACAATTAGTCATGCAAGAGGGTGATCTAAGCCCTAAGGTAACCCCACTTTAAAATAATCCCCAGCAGAGTCGCCAGTTCTGTGATACGGTGGGAGAACTGACTAGGGTTTTGCGTTTGTTTTCGCAAATGTTTCGGTTGAGCAAGAGTCGCCACCGACTTTTTATTTTATCCTAAGGAAAGGTTTAAAAAGCACAGCAAAAAACCTTTGAGATTTTTCTTGGGTTCGGGGAGTAGATTATAGAAGGGGAAGGTATTAGCACCCCTTCTATCCATGGTTATCCATGGGCTCTTAGGTACTTGCTTAGATCAACTTGCCTTAATTTTCAATTGTTTGAAATGGTGCTTTGTGTATGGTTTTGAAAATGTTTTGAAAAGATGCCTTGTGTTAGGCTAACCTTGTAACAATTCTTTACTCGAATGTTTTACAAAAGGTGTTTTATCTTTTAAAAAGGATGTTTCAAGGGTTTGAAAAGTTGATTTTGAAAGTGTTTGTGAAGTGGGTTTTGAAATTAGGCAAGTGTTTTCTTGGCAAATTGACGAGTACTTAAGAGTTTATCTACCCTAAAGTTTTCTCAAAGGTTTTGTCATGTTTTAAACCCTTTTGACAAATTTGTTCCACCATTGCATTTGGTGGACAATCTTGTCTTAGGAGATGAAAGGGACAGACGCGGGTCATCGTTTGGACCATAATTGCAATAGTGTTAAAGATCTTCGGGCAATTTTCTTTAAGGGACTTGATCATTTGTTTTTGTTTGTTTTGAAAAGTTTTATCGAGGGACTATGATCATTCAATTTGTTTGTTTTGCCCAAAGAAGTTCAACATGCAATATGGCCCATTTATTTGAAGGCAACAAAGTGGAGTACCCTAGGGGTGCAAGTGTGAGATGTGTTGTTTATTTTCATGCTCATTTATCTTGTATTAGGTCAAACTATTTTTTATCGTTTTCGCATGCAAACCCTAATTCTAACATGGCATAATTAGAAAGCGTATAAAGTGCGAAACTTAAATTCCTACGCTATTACAACATAGTAATATAGGGAGGGGGTACAAATTTACAAAATGGGGGATATTTAGACAAGAATTTAAATCTAGGCTATTACATCATTTGTTTTGAATATTTTACAAGGTAAATAAATTGCACAACTAAATAGAAATTAAATAAATATGCAAAATGCAAAAAGAAAGTTTTTATATGTATGAAAAAAGTATGGTTTATGTAAAATAAAACAAGAAAATAAAAAGGTATTATTTTTGAGTATTTTCATATTTAGGGCAAAAACCCTAATTTTAATCAAAATGTATATTAATTAATTAATTCACATAATATTTATTATTTACATACAAAAATAAAATAAAATATGGTATATTTATAAAAAAGGCCCTTTTTTTAGTATTAAATATTAAAAAATAAAATATGTACATTATTTGATATTTTATTCTAAGTATATTAACAAATATGTATTTATATATATTATTTTAAATATGTATCATGGAAAAATAATAATAATAATTTTTAATATTTTTTAGAAAATAGTATTTTTTGTATGAAATATTTTCAGAGGGTAATATAAAATAAAAAATGAAAAGGAGAATGTATGTACACTATTTTTCTATTTACCCTAAATAATAATATATATACATATATGTATAAATCAAAAGAAAATCAAATAAATACCAAATAAAATCAAAAAATGATGAGAAAATTATTTTCAAAATTTTAATATGCTGAGAAAAAATAAACAAGTCAAACAAAAAAAGAAAAAGTCAAAAAGAATTAAAAATGAGACAAATGGGCTTGGGGGTGCAAAACAGAAAAGATGGTGTGAATAAAAAAAATGCTCAGGCCCAGCCCAAACCACTTCTTCTTCAACCTCTGAATCACAAAACGCGCGCCTGCAAGCTTGTGTTTGAAATCCTGATTCTTTGATTTTTTGAACAAACTTCCAACACAAAAGATGTTAAGCATGAAATCACGATTCTAACCATATGCATTACTTGATCTAACTCTCTAAGATGAGGGAGAATTTCTCCTCCCCCAATTCCTGACCTAGTTTTTCTGCCATTTTCAAAGCTCAAATTCTCTCTACTCAGACAAAAGAAATGAAAAGTAAAGATATGTACATGTTCAGGGCTATGAGTAGAACCTTGTTTCTTCACAAACTTAAGACTAAAGATGCATAATAAGAGAGATACGAATTCAAACTTTTACCTATTCAGTTGAACTTCTATCTGGAGAATGAGGAACTTTCAGTGCAAGGTGGTGATTGGAAAAGCTTCCTTGAGGTTCAGGGATGCTATTCCAATGTCTACTTTGTCTTGAAAGCTTCTGAATCAAGCTGTAGAACTTCACCTGCAAGTCAAAGATGTGAAAATGGTGGAAGTGGTTAGAGCAACTACATATCGTGCCTTAGCTTCTGGATAGCTTGCATAGGTTGTAAGGAAGGTAGAGGAACAAGTTTGGACAAAAATGCTTGAAGGGATTGAGAGATAGCACTCAATCTGCAGGGCTTGCTCTGTTTGAGCAGTTTTGTGGTGTTTCTGAGATGGAGAGTGTTTGAGAGGCAAATGGCTCGTGCAAAAGCTTGGTTGGGTAGTTTGGAATGTGTTTGATAAGTTTTTTCTTGTGTGTCTAGGCTGATGTCCAAGTTCTTGTGAGATATGCAATGTTACTTGAATTTTAAGCAAACAAAGCAAGTTGGTGTTTTAGATCAGTAGGGGGCCTCTAATCCTGCTGCAAAGTCTCCCTTGATCAGAGCAACTTGTCCATAATCTTGTGCCAAAAGGATTTAGCTTGTACCTTCTTGATTTGCAATTGGACATAAAGCTAATCTTTTCAAGAATGGAAAGTTTACTTTATCTAAAAATGGATCAATCTTGTGTACAATGCTTGAACTCATGGAACAACACTTTGGCACAATGAACAAGCATTAAATTAAGGAGTGTAATTTGGTTTAAGGACCTGTAAAGTAGCACAAACTATGCTGAGTTCAAATTTGCAAAGTTATGGACATGGAACTTGGTCATGAACAAAGTGGTTTTTTGCTATATTGTGAAATTCGATTCTCTCTAACCATGAGGTTGTTTGAGAAGTTCTTGGACATTTTGGAAAGCTTGGAATGTGTACTACAATCCATCTTTGAAATGAAAATTGAAATTCCAAGTGGAAGGGTATGAAAAATGGCCTTGAAATGGGGTAGAAAACCTTGTCAAAATAGGTTAAAATTCTACCAAGTTAAAAATGGTTTAGTGCCCTTATTCAAAAAATTGTAACTTGAGATACAAGCTTCAAATGAGAAAACTTTGTGAATCAAAGTTGTAGATTATGCAACAAGCTACAACTTTCATGTTTTGACTTTTGTTTGAATCCAAATGGATCTTGGTGAAAAGGTGGGGCAAAGTTGGGAAAAAATTAGGGTTTTTCATAACTTAGAAAAATTCTAAGTTATGAAAAATTCCATTTTCTAACCCTAATTTGCAATTTGTGATTTCTTGGTGAACAAGTTTCATTATTTGGCATGTTTTGATGAAAAATGAATCTTGACTCTTGATTTTGACCAAAAAGTCAAAGTTTGACTTTTCAGTATACAGTCAAAATTGATCAATTGACTGGGAAATTCAACTGTCAATCTTGTGCATTTGGGATCTTTTGAACTTGTTGAGCATGTCAAGATAATTCCATAGGGTCCTTGAGTCCATATGTGAGCTTGGTTTGCCATTGGCTAGGTCAAACAGTCAAAAATTGCCTTTGTACAGTCAAAACCCTAAAAATGACCATTTTGCCCTTTTAGTGATCTGATCAAATTTCTTGTGGAATTGTGATCCAAACTTGATCAAATGGACCATATGAGTTCATAATGTTGATGTGGATCAAATTTCATGAGATTTGACTGTCAATTGGCCACAGTTGACTTTTTCCCCAATACAGTTGATTTCTAGGTCAACTGTCCAATTGACTGAGCAAAACTTGGGATCAAGACTTGAAACTTGGTATGGATAAACTTAGGAGGTCAATATGAAGCAAGAAAGTCATCTTGGGCACTTTAGGTCAAAACATCTTTGTGCAGACACAAACCCTAATTTGGGGTTAGCAGTGCAAGGAGGAGTCTTGAGCAGATGAAACCCTAACTGGATCTTGAGCTTCAAGAGCTGTGTGAGGAGAAATCAATGAGAAATGGGAGGGAAAATTTTGGGGTACAACACCTACCAAGGAAGACTGTCCTCCACTGAAACAGAAGGTCCGCCGAATGCACCCAGAGATGTCCGAGAAAATCAAGGTTGAAGTTATGAAACAGTTTGACGCTGGTTTTCTAGCAGTTACTTCTTATCCACAGTGGGTGGCCAACATGGTTCCTGTGCCAAAGAAAGATGGTAAGGTTCGAATGTGTGTTGACTACAGGGATCTGAATAGGGCAAGCCCCAAGGATGATTTCCCTCTACCTCATATCGACGTTCTGGTTAACAATACCGCACAGGAAAAAGTCTTCTCCTTTATGGATGGTTTCTCCGGTTATAATCAGATTAAGATGGCTCCCGAAGACATGGAGAAGACAACCTTTGTTACTCAATGGGGTACCTTTTGCTACAAAGTCATGCCTTTCGGACTGAAGAATGCTGGGGAAATGTATCAGCGTTCCATGGTTGCTCTGTTCCATGACATGATCCATCATGAGATTGAGGTATACGTCGACGACATGATTGCAAGATCCCAGACTGAGGAAGAACATCTTGACCATCTTCAGAAGTTATTTGACAGGTTGAGGTTGTACAAGCTGAGGTTAAACCCGAACAAGTGCACCTTCGGGGTGAGATCTGGTAAGCTACTGGGTTTCGTCGTAAGAGACAAAGGTATTCAAGTGGATCTTGCAAAGGTGAAAGCTATACAGGAAATGCCAGCTCCCCGAACAGAGAAAAAAGTCAGAGGCTTTCTGGGGCATTTGAACTATATTGCCCGATTCATCTTACACCTGACTGCTACTTGTGAGCCAATCTTCAAGTTACTGAAGAAAGATCAAGTGGTATGATGGAACAAAGAATGTCAGGCCGCTTTCGAAAGGATTAAAGAATATCTCCAAGAACCACCCATTCTGATGCCACCAGTTGAAGGGAGACCTCTGATCTTATACTTGACAGTACTCGACAACTCAATGGGGTGTGTGTTGGGTCAGCATGACGAGTCTGGCCGAAAAGAGCATGCTATTTATTACCTTAGCAAAAAGTTTACCGACTGTGAGACCCGATACTCACTACTCGAGAAAACTTGCTGTGCTTTGGCATGGGCTGCTCGTCGGCTGAGACAGTATATGTTGACTCACACTACTCTATTGATATCAAAGATGGATCCAATCAAGTATATCTTCGAAAAGCCTTCCTTGTCCGAAAGAATAGCAAGATGGCAGATGATCTTGACTGAGTATGACATCCAATACACAACCCAAAAGGCAATCAAGGGAAGTGTGTTGGCAGACCATTTGGCACACCAGGCAGTGGATGATTACCAGTCTATAAACTTCGAATTCCCAGATGAGAGTATCATGCTGGTAACTGACTATGAGACACCTGGACCGGATGAAGGACCTGAGGAAGGATCCTGATGGTCTATGTACTTTGATGGAGCTTCGAACGCTTTGGGTAATGGCATTAGCGTTGTGATCATATCTCCTAAAGGCTCTCATACTCTGTTCACTGCCCGACTATGTTTCAACTGCACCAACAATATGGTGGAGTATGAAGCATGCATTATGGGTCTTCGAGCAGCAATTGACCTAAGGATTAAGTTCTTGAGTGTTTTCGGAGATTCCTCTCTCGTGATCAGTCAGATCAAAGGCGAGTGGGATACGAAACATCCAAATCTTATTCCTTACAAGGAGTATGTATTGATGTTGCTTACCCATTTCGAGGAGATAACTTTTGAACACTTCCCTAGAGAGGAGAATCAGTTAGCGGACGCGTTAGCTACAATGTCTTCTATGTTCAAAGTCAATTGGGACAACGAAGCTCCTCGGATTATCATTGAAAGATTAGACGAACCTGCACATTGTTGTGATCTTGAGACTGAAGAGGTAGCGGATAAACCCTGGTTTCATGAGGTGAAGAGATACCTTGAGGCTCAGGAATACCCCGAGGGTGCATCTGTTAATGATAAGAAGTTTTTGAGGAGGTTCGTGGCGAAGTTCTTCATCAGCAATGGCATTCTTTACAAGCGCAATCATGATTCAACCTTACTACGATGTGTGAATAATAATGAAGCAGAAAGGATCATGGAAGAGTTACATGAAGGTACTTTCGGAACTCATTCCAGTGGACACACCATGGCAAAGAAAATCCTACGGGTAGGATACTACTGGTCTGCAATGGAAGCCGACTGTTATCAGCATTCTCGGACCTGTCACAAGTGCCAAGTCTATGCTGATAAAGTGCGTATACCTCCAGTACCTCTGAACGTCTTGACAGCTCCGTGGCCTTTTGCAATGTGGGGCATTGACATGATCGGCGAGATCAGACCTACGGCATCTAACGGGCATTGTTTCATCTTGGTAGCTATTGATTACTTTACAAAGTGGGTTGAGGCAGCTTCCTTTGCTACTGTGACCAAGAACGTCGTGGCACGGTTCATTCGACACAACCTGATCTGTCGATACGGTGTACCAGAGAGGATCATTACAGACAATGGTACAAATCTCAACAATAAGATAATCACTGAACTCTGCAAGCAGTTCAAGATACAGCATCACAACTCTTCTCCCTATCGTCCGAAGATGAATGGGGTTATTGAAGCGGCTAATAAGAACATTAAGAAGATTGTGCAGAAGATGACAGTGACATACAAAGATTGGCAAGAGATGTTACCATTTGCTCTTCATGGGTACCGTACCTCAGCACATACGTCAACAGGGACAACCCCCTATTCCTTGGTATATGGCATGGAGGCAGTCTTGCCATTGAAGTTCAGATACCCTCTCTCTGAATCATGAAGGATGCAGGTTTGAGTGAAGACGACTGGATCCAGACCCGGCTTGATCAGCTGAACTTAATCAACAAAAAGAGACTTACTGCTATTTTTCATAGTCAAACGTATAAAAAACGGATGATCAAGGAATTTAACAAGAAAGTCAGACGACAAGAGTATCAAGTTGGGGATCTGGTGATCAAACGCATTATCTTACCTCAAGGAGATCCCAGGGGCAAATGGACCCCTACTTACGAAGGGCCATTTGTGGTTAAGAACATTTTCTCAAGAGGAGCTATGATTCTAACCACCATGGATGGTGACGACCTTCCTCACCCCGTCAATGCAGACATAGTGAAAAAATACTATGCATAATCAAAGACCTGCTAGGTTGACTGGCCTAGGCAAAAATAAAGGCTTCCCGGCGAACCAAAAGGGTTCGGGCAAAAATAAGGGATGAAAATAAAAAAAAATTATGCACTTGGCAAGTCAAAAACCTGAAAAGGCGGCTTGGGCAAAAAAGGGTATCCCGGTGGACTGAAAACCTGAAAGGGCGGTCCAGGCAAAAATTAGGGATCAAGGCGTAACACTATGTCTTATTAGATCACCTTGCAACCAGACATCGGTAACGACTATCAAGCTCGGACGGCACTAATCAATCGGATCTACCTTCAACCAAGTAGCAAAGTGATGAGATGCTCGAGGATATAAAGGCAATAGCAGAGTTGGAACCCAGTGGGATTATTCACATAGTTATTTTGTTTAATTTTTCACAAATTGTGTAAATTCTATTATTCGACGGCGTTCTCTTACTAGGACGTCAGCCTCTTGTACAAAAATGCCTATTTACAGGCCAAACTTCAAAATCAATACAATTCATTTTCAAAGAAATTTCAAACTGTTTTTCCTTTATCTGTTTTGTTTTGCAAAGAACGTCCAATGTTCATTTTTGATATATGCACTTGACATTAATTGCTGCTCATGAATATTTACATGCGAAACAAAATACCATTACCTGTAATAATCAGAAACAGGGGCAGATAAGAATTTTCCAAACTGTACAGTTGCTCTATCCACCAGGTACAAGGTAAATTTAGCTGAAGAATATGGCCCAAGTGCATTCACTCCCCGCAGAGTATGGCAGTAATGATAGCTCTCCCCAGTTGAGACTTGCAACTATGAATAAATCGGTAATCTTCTCCCCGAGCAAAGTTTATCTACCATCAACACTGAAAAGGCTTAATATCCTCGGCAGTCTTAATATTCCCCAATGGAGTATAAGGATATCCCCGGCAGAATACAAAATATCCCCAGTGGAGTTTGAAATTTTTCCCAGCGCAGTCTGAAAAAGCTTCCCTAGTGGAATTTGGAGAATCATCCCCAGTAGACTTTGGAAGATCATCCTCAGCATAACTCAAAGGATCATCCTCATTAGAGTATAAAAGGTTATCCCCAGTGAAGTCGCAACCGAAAGATCATCCCCAGCGGAGTTCTTTCCTTTCACAAACAAGAAGTCAATCCCCAACAGGATTCAGTATCACCAGCAACGGTAATTCATCCCCAGCGGAACTTATCGATGGAATCCTCAGCAGAGCATCTCTTCCCCACAGAGTAATCTCCTCATCAGTTTATTCCCCAACGGAGTTATCCTCTCCTGCAGGTTTATTCTTGCAATCATCTTTGTTCGCCATCCTCAGCAGAAACAAAGAATTCAACTCTTTTCTCCAACAGCTATCTGGGATTTATTCTCCCCAGCTAAAGCATTACATTTCCATACGTCATGACACATGCATATACGCATCATACAACACAATCTCATTTATTTTTAGAACATCATTGCTTGATATATATCATGCATTGCATACGACTGACCTTTACCTTTCAGGATGGATGTAGTTAAGTTCTCAACTATGAAATTTTCCTCCGTCGAAGTGTGGACGAGTTCTTAAATCTCAACAGAATTATTCTCGGTTGAATTACAGACAGTTCCTAGATCTCGATGAAGATGTTTCCCTCAGTCGAAGTACTGACCGGTTCTTAAATCTCAACTGAATTAGTCTCGGTTGAATTACAGATAAGGTTTTAAATCTCGACATTTTTCCTCCGTCGAAGTGTGGACGAGTTCTTAAATCTCAACAGAATTATCCTCTGTTGAAGTACAGACAGTTCCTAGATCTCAATGAAGATGTTTCCCTCAGTCGAAGTACTGACCGGTTCTTAAATCTCAACTGAATTAGTCTCTCTTGAATTACAGATAAGGTTCTAAATCTTGGCAATTCTCCTCAGTCGAAGTACTGACCGGTTCTTAAATCTCAACTGAATTAGTCTCGGTTGAATTACAGATAAGGTTCTAAATTTCGGCAATTCTCCTCAGTCGAAGTATTGACCGGTTCTTAAATCTCAACTGAATTAGTCTCGATTGAATTACAGATAAGGTTCTAAATCTCAACATTTTTCCTCCGTCGAAGTGTGGACGAGTTCTTAAATCTCAACAGAATTATCCTCCGTTGAAGTACAGACAGTTCCTAGATCTCGATGAAGATGTTTCCCTCAGTCTAAGTACTGACCGGTTCGTAAATCTCAACTGAATTAGTCTCGGTTTAATTACAGATAAGGTTCTAAATCTCGGCAATTCTCCTCAGTCGAAGTACTGACCGGTTCTTAAATCTCAACTGAATTATCCTCGGTTGAATTACAGATAAGGTTCTAAATCTCGACAGATTTCCCCCAGTTGAATTACGGACAAGTTCTTAAAACTTAGCAGAGATGTTCTCTCAGCTAAGGTACATGCAAGTTCTTAAATCTCAACAAAGATCAGGCTTCCCCAGCGGAATCTTCCACAACAACAGGTATGCAAGTTCTCGCTAAGGAATCTCTTATGCGATCGTCACTCATGTAGATGGCATCTTTAAGCCTATCCTCCCTCCAGCAATCTCCAAATGGCATCTGTAATCCCATTCCCGATATCACAAGGCTGATACCACTTCATGTGAGTGCAAATTTCTAGGCACTCTAGTGTTCAATCATCTTCCACCTTCGGATCACGAAAGGCACGAAAGACAATCTACATCCTCAGGTTTAAGAAGATTGAACAGGGGAAGCTGTTGTACCCCAAAATTTTCCCTCTCATATTTCTCAAGATATTGCAAGAAAAATCTCCAAGTTGCTCAAAGTTTGCTCAAGAGTTGGACAGACAAGCTATCTCCTAAGGCAGTCAACCCCAAATTATGGTTTTGTGTTGCATCAAGATCCTTAAGCCAAAATGACCTTAAATTCTACCCAATGTCCTAATATGTTATCAAGATCATCCATTCCAAATTTCAAGCCTTGAAGAGTAAGTTTGCTCAGTCAATTGCTCAAAGGTCCAAAAATCGACTGTGTTAGGAAAAAAGTCAACTGTGACCTATAAACAGTCAACCTTCAAGATTTTTTGTCAACATTCTCATTTTGAAGGATATTTCATCATTTGATCAAGGGTTGATCATGATTCATCAAGGATTGCTCAAAATTCATCAAGACTCAAAAGTTGCTAAATTAGGGTTTTGTAGGAAAAGTCAACTCAACTTTGACCAAGCATAACTTTCTCATACTTTATGAGAAATGACTCATCCAAATCTAATTTTTAAGAGGATTCAATTTCCTACAATCCATCTTCATACCCCCAAGATCAAAAAATTCACTCACAAGAAGTTATAAATTTGGACATTATAGGTCATTTTTGAAAGTCAACAAAAACACCTTTTTTTCCAAAACTTATAACTTGAGTATGGAATATCATAATGAGATTAGAATAAAAGGGTTGGTTAGAGGACATCTCAATCTTTCTAAAAACTCCAAGAACACCTCCAAAAGTTCAAAATTGAAGAAGTTATGCATTGTTGAAGTTGGACATTTTTGCAAAATTGCCAAAAGTCAACTATCCCCAAAACTTCAAATTTTGTCAAATAGGCCCATTCCTTTCCACTTTATTTGAGCTTTCATAGTTTCCCACGTGTCCTAGCTTCAGCCATGAGCTCATATTTCATTTTTATTATTTTATTTGATTTTTTATTGAATTTATTCATTTTAAATCAAATTAAATCATTTAAAATCCAAAACTTTAATTACATGAGATCTTTTGGCTATTCAGGATTTGATTATCATCATTAGCATCATCAAACTCGAATCAAGCAAAATCATGGGCAAAAAGATTGAAATTTGGCAGATTTGGCAAGTTTGTAAAGGGTGAATCAAATCAAATTGGCAAGCATTGATGGGAGAAGATTCAATCCATAACTCTTACCCTAATACATTCCCTAGTACATAAGGAAGCAAAGGCAATCGAAACAAGGGTTGGAGGCTGCAAGAAGAGGCTGAACAAAAATTGAAAAGAGTCACAAAAAGTTGGAGATCAAATCCATAGCTAGAGGCATTTTTAGAAGCTGAGACCGGTCCCAATCTCTTCCTGGGTGTTCACACAAGCGATTTGGATCAAAAGCAAGCGTTCTCAGACACCACAATGTGCTGTAAGTATCACGATAACCCGCCCTATTCTTGAAATCTTAATTCATCATTCTTGCATCATTTGAACAAATTGCTTGCATATTTGTAATCCTCACAACATTTCTAAGCTTTTTGCATCATTCAATTTTGTTTATGTAACCTGTAACGTAAAGCGCCATAGTTAGGGTTACTAGAAGCATTTTTGGGGTTTTTCTTTTCAGGTGAAATTAGACTACAAGAGGGACATGGTTGTGACCGGGAGGGAAGGACGAGTACAACCATGTCTTTAGAACTCATTTTTGTGGCCTGGAATGAATTTTAGAATAAGCCTGTGCATTTAGCTGCAGATTCAAATCCGCAGGTAACATTGTTACAGGTCTGAGGACAGGGACGAAATTGTGTCCTCCTCCGATTGGCCAGTTCAAATAACTTTCGTGCATTTTTGTTTTGCTGGCACGTTAACTTGTTTTGTTTTATTATTATTATTTTATATATTACTAACAAACGAAGCAAAACAACGTAGTGGCAAAGCAGGTGTTCCAATCACGTTCAGGACGTGGGTTCGAATCCCAGGTCCCCTACTTTCTTTGTTATTTTTCTTTTTCAGGTGATCATGTGCATATCCAGGCTTGCAGCTCATCGTGCACCATCAAGCATTCAGTAGCCAGATGGCCATTGGCCAGATCTGAAGGTCCACCATGGAGTCAAGTCCATGCATGCACACCAAGTCCAAAAAAGTCAACAGGGCCAGCGTTTTTTGGGCCACAGAATTGTTGTTCAAACACCTTATTTCAGGCCCAACCCCTCTTCTCTTATTTTATCTATTTTGTTTTAGTTAATTGTTTTATTTTTTTTAATTACTAACCAATTAAAATTCTTTTCTATAAAATAAAATCACAAAAATATTTTTATATTTAATCAATTTTTAACTTTTATATTTATTAATAAACATTAATTAATTAATTTAGGTTTTAATTAGAATAACTTTAATCTATTTTTTTGTAAATAATTAAAATTAAATTAGTTTAATTAGGTTTTAATTACTAACATTAATTATTTTATTTTCCTTTCTTAAAATAACAAAAACCCAAAAATAATTTATTTTTATTAATTTATTTATTTAATTTAACTTAGTAATTAATTTAAGACTAATTTCTTTCTTAAAATAAAAACCAAAAAAGATATTTTCTTTAACCAAAAGGGTCAAAACCCTAAATTTGTGCTCGATTTAATTTCCCGCACGCGATTTATTTATTTTATCCAATAATGTACTTGCTCCCGAATTGTAATAGCTTAATAGGACTTTTATTATTTTTTATCGCTTTATTTATTTTTAAAGGGTTTGTCTTTGGCGATGTAAATACCCGACGCCTTGTAATTTAATTTCCGCACTTTTATTTTCCGCAAAATATAACTGCTAGATATTTGATAATAGGATGGCATGACAAGACTGAATGTTTTAACCTAAAATCAAATTAGATCACCTTTAACATGTACAAAGATAAAAATAAACTGAAAACGACACACTCGCACATGCGCACTCTTAGGGTACTCCCCACTCGGTTGCCTTCGTACACGGTCATTGAGTATAGGTTGTTTTAGAGGTCGCCCTCTTGTCTAAAAAGATCATAGTCGCCTCGAAATGGTTGCCTCGGATATTGTTGCCTCAAACAAATGATCTAAGACATTAGGGTTACCGCTAAGGCGTCCTAACATTGCTTTGGTGACCGTATGTTCCTCATTCGAATAGACCCTCAAACTCCAATGATGGTGCTACCCACTCATTAATAGTGGGATAGCATAGTCTAAAGGAAATTAGCATAGAACGATTCCTTTCTCGAGTAGGTAGATATCTCTTAGATACTTGCTCTTTCAAAACAAAACTCTTCACACTTACACTTTTCGAACAAAGTTTTCAAAATACTTCATTACACTCTTGAGGATAGAAGCAAGAGTTAAATCGAAGTTTCAAACAAAAACTTTTTCAAACCCACAAGCACAAAGAAAACAATTTTGAAAACAATTGAGCAAGTACCTAAGAGCATGTGGATAACCATGGATATAAAGGGTGTTAATACCTTCCCTTTCTATAATCTACCCCCCGAACCCGAGAAATATCTCGAAAAAGGAATTTTTCTGTGCTTTTTTCCTTTCCTTGTTGGATAAAATAAAATTCGATGGAGACTCTTGCTTACCGCGACATTTTGCAAAAACAAACGCAAAATGCAAACCAGCATTCCAAAAAAACAGTCAGTTCTTCCCATCGTATCATACTAAGGTGTACCCCACTTATTATTATAATCCCCAGCAGAGTCGTCGGTTCTGTGATACGGTGGCAGAACCGACTGTTATACTGGTTTTCATTTTGTATTCTTAAATGTTTCGGTAAGTAAGAGTCGCCACCGAATTTTACTTCATCCAACAAAGGAAAGGGAAAAAGAACAGAAAAAACCTTTTTTCGAGATATTTCTGAGTACGGGGGTAGATTATAGAAAGGGAAGGTATTAGCACCCTTTCTATCCGTGGTTATCCACGGGCTCTTAGGTACTTGCTCATTTTTAAATTGCTTGTGTGTGTTTGTTTTGAAAAAATTTTACTTCGTTATAACCCTTATATCGGTCCCCAAGAGTGTGACGAAGTTGTTTTGAAAACTGTTTTGAAAAGTGTTTGTGTAAAATTTGTTTGTTTGAGCAAGTACCTAGAAACTATCTACCTACTCAAAAAAGATCTGTTCGTTTTCTTTTAGACAGCGCTATCCTATTATTAAGGAATAGGTGGCCCTATCGTTGGATTTATAAAGGGACATTCGAAGGGACAAAATGGTCTCTGAAGGCAACAAGTAAAGATACCTTAGCATTTCGAAGGGACTATCGTCATAAGATCAATTCACAGGCAACTCGAGGGACAAGTAGGGACTATGATCTTTATGACGATTTTGAATCGCGGGTCATTGCTAAGGTATCCCTACATTCGAGGGACACGACCATTATTTCCGAGGCAACCAAGTGGGGCAAACCCTAGGAGTGAACATGTGCGAGTGTGTTTTTTCAGTTAATTATCTTTGCACGATTAGGGTTTTCTACTGTTTTAATTTGATTTATCTTTCACATGCAAGCATATTGTCCATACATCTAACAGTTAAATAGTTGCGGAAAGTAAAAGCGAGAACTTAAGACCCTAACTATTACAAGGCTTTAGGGAGGGGATTACATATTCAAAAAACCGGGAAAAAATTATAAGCGAAATATTAAACCTAATTAACTATTACAACTTGGGAACAGTTACAATAATTAATAAGAATAAAGAAAATAAGGATGCGCGCGAAGAATTAAATACGAGAATGAAGTCTAAGTCCTAAAAGATCTAATTAATTTAAGAGAAAATATTTTTTTGTATTTTATTATTGAGAAAAATATTTTAAATCTTAACCTAAATCTAATTAATTAAAAAACATTTTTTTGTATTTTATTGAGAAAATCAAATATTTATGAATTAAACCTAATTTGTCTAATTAATTTTAATTATGAAAACAATCAAATCAAAATTAATTAATTTTCCAAAATAAAACTAATTTTAATAAAAACCTAATTCTACCTGTTTTCTGATTTTTTTCTGATTTAATAATAGTAAAAAAAATGATTTTGTGGTAAAATATAATTAAAGGCAAATAAATAAATAAAGAAAGAAAAGAATTAGAATTGGGCCTGGCATTGAGCAATTTGGGAGGTATGCTACCAAATTTCCTGTTAGGCCCAGGGTCTGGCGTTTGGTCCAGTGCAACTCTCTCCTGATAGTTCATGGTGGTCCTTCAAAGTTGGAGCGTGAGATCTGTATGATGATGGATCTCAGGGATGAGATCTGGGATGCACGGTGGACATCTTTGGATATTGTGTATTGGAACCTGTAGGAAATATTAAGAAAATGCAAAAGCACACGCCTGGGGTCGAACCTAAGACGTGCACCTCACAGACTTTCCCCTTTGCCAACTGCGTTGCTAAGTTATTTGTATACATAATCAAATAAAATAAATATAATACAAACTAAGCACTTGGCCTAAGAAAACGCGTGAATTTCAAATCAGCCACTCGTGCACTAACACACCTTCATCCTCTTCCCCAGGGATTGTTGTCTTAGAGGGAACTTTTACCTACGACCAAACTCGTCACTATAGGCTATAGTGACGGTTTTTAAGCGTGGCTACAAACCTTCAAACATCAAAAATACAACCCAAGCAATATAAATCCCATCCAACGCCATGGATTGATTGCAAATCAGTCCCTGCACATGAAGAGGTCCTTAATTTGGCCTAATTTTTCTTCTAACTAGGATTCCCCAAATTAGAGCTCCGGAACCCTAGCCATGGTAAATGTCTATTCCTGCACTCAAACTTCAATCAAACCAATCCAGCATATTGCAAATACGTTAATAAGCACAGACATACAATTAAAACATGTTTATACTGCAAGAATCATGGTAATAGATTTTAGATAGAAAGACAAATTGTGATGATCGTACAACATGTTTCTGGGCTTGTGGAGACTTGGTGATGATTGCAATAACTTTAGAAGATACCCATGGACACGATTATACCTTTAGGACGTCTTGAACTGGTTTGTCGAAGAATATAGGTCTCTCACTTTTGAATAAAAATTTAAGCTTTGATTATGGTTTTTGAGGCAAGCTGCACACGCAAATTCTTCTCTTTAGGGTTAGAATGATCTTTTATATGTATGTGAATCCATTAGGTTAATAGTTTTGGCAAGAATCCAAAGATATGAATGCATTTCAAATCTCTTCAAATCTTTTCAAATTTGGAGATTTCCTCCCTTCTATGGCTTGATGCGATTTTCTCTTCATTGGACAGTTCATATGATATTCAATTAATGCCAAAACAAATCTTATCCCATTTGTTTGATTTATTTTTTATTTTATTTGAATTCTAAATAAATAAAATCAAAATAAATTAAATAAATAAGTAAATGAGACATGGGATGTTTCATGGGTCGTGGACCCGGCTAGGAGTAAGATGCAAGCATAAAAAGTTAGGCCCATTTGAGAAAAAAATGCAATTTTGGGCATTGTTGACTTTGGGCAAATTTCCAAAAATGGCCAATTTTGACAATGCATATCTGCTTCAATCTTGACCCTAAGAAGATGTTCTTGGACTTTTTAGAAGGCTTAGGATGTCCTCTAAACAACCTCTTTGGTTTCATCTCAATTGGATCTTCCATGTTCATGTATGGAGCTTTGACCCATAAGGTGTTTTTGTTGACTTTTTGGAATGACCTATAAGGTCTGAATCCATATATCTTGATGAGTGCATTTATTGAACTTGAGAGCTGAAGATGAGTTTTAAGGAATTGTATTCTCTTCAAAATGATCCTTGGATGAGAAATATATGATAAAGTATGAGAAAGTTATGCTTGGTCAAAGTTTGGTTGACTTTTCCTGAGAAACCCTAATTTAGCAACTTTTGAGTTTTGATGAATTAGGAGCATTCCTTGGGTAATCATTGTCAACCCTTGATAAAATGATGGATATAACTTCAAAATATTAATTTTGACCAAAAATCTCGAAGTTTGACTGTATGTGGGTAACCTTGACTTTTGACCTAGTACAATTGATTTTCAGGCATTTGAGCAGTTGACTAAGCAAACTTCTTATGCAAGGCATGAAACTTGGCATGGATGATCTTGAGGACATATTAGGACTATGGAGAGCATATTAGGCCTTTTGATCTCACCCATATTGATGAAAATGGAAACCCTAGTTGGAGGTTCATTGCTTTAGGAGAGAGTTTGTCTGGTCAACTCTTGGGCATCCTTGAGCAAGTTGAGGATCTCAATGAACATATGTTGAGTAAAATGGGAGGGAAAATTTTGGGGTACAACAAGGGTACTTACCTATAAACTCCATGCAGGCTTATACCTAAGGCTTTGTATGCTTTGCTTTAGTTTGATTAACTGTTCGAACATAATAGCATACATATCATACATCAGGCCATAGCATTTTCATTAACCATTTCGAGGATCTCAAGGGCCTGTGATGCAGGTTTATATTGAACCAGGTGTCTATCAAGGGGAAAGGGGATTTATTTTCCTCTACCCATATATCATCAAATTTGAAAGCATGATATCTTGAGTCAAAGGCTATGACCCACTCGACATGGTGAGCTTGATTCTCGTAGAAGGATACTCAATGATACGAAGTTCTTCAATCAAAACTGCAGTCATATTCGATTTTTAACATTTTCTTTTGTTTACCCCGCGAGATCCTTGAAAACATTGCATCTACATATCATGCATCATGTCATAATAGGTTTTCCCATACATGTTTTCTCATATGCTTACTGTTTATTTTAATAAAGATGGCTCTAGAACAGACTGTCGAAGATCTTCAGATCCAAAATGCCCAGTTCTAAGAAATGTTCTTGAACCTATCCAAGGGTCAAGTGGGATTGAAAGCACTTCTCACTGAGAGCATGACCAAGAAGAATCCTGAAAACAACAAGGATGACCAGTTGGAACAGTTGCAGGCTGAGATGGCAACGATGAGAATCTAAATGATGGGTCAGATGGCTCTTATCTAAAACCTAGCTCGGGGGCACGAAGAGTTGAGAACTCTCATCAGTAAACTTCATCAAGAAAAATACGATCGTATGGGAAGAATGGATAGTATTGGGAAACAAGTCATTAGTCAACCTCCAATGAGACAGGAAGTTAGCTTGGTTAAAAGTAGGCCTTTTTGGATTATTATTACATTGCAAGTCCAACAACAACCTCACCACCAACAACAGGGGAATCAGTGTAAGCAGAATACGCCCAACATACATTTTATCAAAATCAACATGTCTTTGGCTCAAGCATTGCAACACATGTTGAAGGCGGAGTTGGTTACATTGAAGGATCCTCCTGAGAGGCCCAATACTTCTTCTTCCCGTCACAATCCCAATGTAAGGTGCGCGTACCACTCCAACAGTCCAGGGCACGACACCAACAACTGTTGGGCCCTAAAAAACAAGATTCAAGATATGATTGATGCTAAGGAAATTGAGTTTGACCCTACTGAGACTCCTAATGTGATCACTGCTCCCATGCCAAATCATGACTATGATTGATATCGTCCAGTTCATTTGAATTTTCAATTGGAATTTCTTTTGTTTGTTCGAACACTTATCTTTATGTCAGACTTCTGGTTGTCCTCATTAATGCATTGCATATGTTTGTCTTGAATTAATCCATTCGTTTTCACTATACTTAAACTATGCTTTTACTTCCTTTTGTGATATTCAATTATCGATTAAAAGCTATAAACCTTTAGAGGGAGGATGATGAAAAGATACCATAATCTCTACAGTATGCTTTTGAACAAACCTTACTGACGATGTACATGCGTTGTTTCAAATCCTAAACAGTGGATTTATAAGAAATATAATCCCTAGTCAATCCCTAGCAGATAAAGGAGTATGATCTTTTCCTCGACTGGTCTAATGTTCCTTCGAACAGAAATTAGGGCATCTTCCAGCTATTAACATAATCGTACTCACCAGCAGATCCCTCTAACGAGTAAAGGAGAATGATCTATTCTGCAGCAATATCACCCACCTACAGAGTCTCAATCAGTATAGTTCATGGAAATCCTACTCCCTAGCTTAGTTTATTCCTCCAAAACTGTAAAAAAACCCTGCAGATTTCTTCTCTCTAGCAAAATTCAATTTCCCCATGAGAGTTTGTTTCCTCAGAAGAATACTTCTTTGTCAACAGGTTTTATTTCCCTAACAGATTATAGTCTCCCCAGTTTGAGTCTACTCCTCATATGGCTACGAATCACCGTCAAAATTCTTCTCCCCAGTGAAATCGCCATTATCCCTAGAGAGTTGCTACGAAACCTGAAACCGGACCAGATATCAGGCAAATTTATCCTCCCCAGACAAGTCGGAAGGTTGTCCATCTCTTTTATGCCCAGTTAGGGTATATAAGAATTAAATTCCCCGGATGAGTCAGAAGGTTATCCATCTCTTTTATCCCCAGTTAGGGTATATAAGAATTATCCTCCCGAGATGAGTCAGAAGGTTATCCATCTCTTTTATCCCCAGTTAGGGTATATAAGAATTATCCTCACGAGATGAGTTGGAAGGTTATCCATCTCTTTTATCCCCAGTCAGGGTATATAAGAATTAAATTCCCCAGACGAGTCAGAAGGTTATCCATCTCTTTTATCCCCAATTAGGATATATAAGAATTATCCTCCCCAGACGAGTCCGAAGGTTATCCATATCTTTTATCCCCAGTCAGGGTATATAAGATTTAAACTCCCCAGTAGGGAGATGAATGACTAATGTTCCTGAAATATTCTCCCTAAACAAAAGTCAATATTCCTCAGCGGAGTTTCCTCAAACAACAAGCAGGAATCCCCAGCAGAAGCATTCTAGACAAGGTTGAAGATTGCATATGTTCTTCATCACCAACACCAGTCAGGGATTTATTTTCCCAGACATATATATTGCACGGGTTTACAAATACACTTCAAGGACATCTCACATGCATACATCATAACATATGCATACGAAATGTGTATAGCCCAGTCTCATTTATTTTTTAAAACATCATTACACAATGCATTTCATACATCATGACATTGCATACATCTAACTCTTTACCTTTTCAGGAAAGATCAATCAACAAACGAATATCATCAACAATTTTCAAACAGGTCTAAGATTAATTCCCGAAACAAGATGGGGCAACTATCTACGTGACCAGGTCAGAGATTAATTCCTTAAACAAGATGGGGCAACTATCTCTACGGCCAACAAAAAGCAGGTTCCAAATTAATTCCCAAAACAAGACAGGGAAACTATCTGGATGACAAATCACAGATTAATTTCTGAAATAAGACAGGACAACTATCTGTGAAAAACATATTGTAGATCAATTTCTGAAATAGGACGGGGCGACTATCTGCATGAACAGGTTGAAGATTAACTCCTGAAACATGAAGGGGAGATTATCTACATGACGAGCAGCTACTCAAACACCTTTCCCAAAGTTTCATTCAAGAAAGCATGATTCAGATACAATTTGGAGAAGACTTATTCTGGTCCACTTCTAGATACAGTCAGGCGTAGACTGATTCCCATAAATTATTCAGATACAGTTGGGCAAAGACTCATTCTGATCCACTTTTAGATACAGTAGGGCGTAGGCTCATTCTATTACGTTTTTCAGATACGGTCGGACGTAGACTCATTCTAATACATTTTTCAGATACAGTCGGGCGAAGACTCATTCTGATCCACTTCTGGATACAGTCAGGCATAGACTCATTCCCGTAAATTGTTCAGATAGAGTCGGTCAAAGACTCACTTTGATCCACTTTTAGATACAGTCAGGCATAGACTCATTCTAATACATTTTTTAGATACAGTTGGGTGAAGACTCATTCTGATCCACTTTTAAGATACAGTCGGGCATAGATTTATTCTAATATATTTTTCATATACAATCGAGCATAGACCTCTGCTGGCTCAGATTAAATCGACCAAAGATTTATTCTAATACTTCTTCCAGTAGACTTTTCTGGCTCAAATTAAATCGACCAAAGATTTATTCTGATACTTCTCCCAGTTAAAGATGGACAAAAACATTTGTTGGCTCAGATTAAATTGACCAAAGATTTACTCTAATACTTCTTCCAATAGACTTTTTCTGGCTCAGGTTAAATTGACCAAAGATTTATTCTGATACTTTTCCTAGTTAAAGACGGACAAAAACATCTATTGGCTCAGATTAAATCAACCAAAGATTTATTCTGATACTTCTTCCAGTAGACTTTTTCTGGCTTAGATTAAATTGACCAAAGATTTATTCTGATACTTCTCCCAGTTAAAGACGGGAAAAAACATCTATTGGCTTAGATTAAATCGACCAAAGATTTATTCTGATACTTCTTCCAGTAGACATTTCCTGGCTCAGATTAAATCGACCATAGATTTATTCTTATACTTCTTCCAGTAGAAATTTTTTAGCTCAGATTAAGTCGACCAAAGATTTATTCTGATACTTATTCCAGTACACATTTTCCTGGCTCAGATGAAATCAACCAAAGATTTATTCTGATACTTCTTCCAGTAGACATTTTCCTGGCTCATATTAAATCGACCGAAGATTTAACATGATACTTCTCCCGGTAGACATTTTCTGGCTCAAATTAAATCGACCAAAGATTTATTCTGATACTTCTTCCAGTAGACATTTTCCTGGCTCATATTAAATCAACCAAAGATTTAATCTGATACTTCTCCCAATACACCTTTTCTGGCTCAGATTAAATAGACCAAAGACTTACTCTGATACTTCTACCAGTTAAAGTCTAGCGCAGACTTAGTCTAATTTCTCTATCAACAGTTAGATGGCATCTATCAGCCCATCTCCGACAACTCTTTATTACCTCCCCAAATGACATCTTTAAGCTTATTCCCGGTATAGTCAACCAACAGCATTACTTCATGCAAAAGTGAGTGCAAATTTCTGGACACTTAAATGTTTAATCATCTTCCACCTTCAAGTCACGAATGGCGGATATGCCAATCAAACTCTTCAGATTTAAGAAGATTGAACAGGGGCAGCTGTTGTACCCCAAAATTTTCCCTCCCTTTTGTTCAAGACATTCTCTTAAGGTTTCCAACTACTCAAGGATACCAATGCTTCTCTGGCTTCAAGACATGTCAAATGATTTTTTTTCATCAAGGGCTCAGGGTTGCAAGTGTTTCTCTTATATATTGGCTCTTGTGCTAGGGTTTTTTTAGTTACTGAAGTGTGTGGCGTCATTCTTGACTAAATTCTTGAATCATTGTCGTCATGAAGTACACCTTCAATTATCAAAGGAGTTTCTATGTGGGTTTTCATTTAGAAGGGATTTTATCTGGCTTCTGAGACTAAGTAAATATTTGGTTACTTGTTGATTCAATTGTTGAGTTCAAGGGTTGAAGTTATGATGCAAATTTAAGAGAAGAGATCTTTTGAGTTTATTACTAGAGTCAAACCTTTGACTTAGATGTTCATTCACGGGAAAACTCATTATAGAAAAAAGAGTATTGTTGTAGCTTTCACTACTTCAGAAGAAAAGCTCATTTGTTTGTCGAATACCTTGAAATGAAGAGAGAATTACTAATCTAATATATCCTATGATATGCTAATGACAAGATTTCACATCTCTTTTGAACTTTACCTCCAAGACTTCATGCCATGGACTTATCTTCATTCTCTTCATCAAAATTTATCATTTATTTACCCCATATATAGTACCATGTTGAATTATACCTTATCTTTATAAGCTTATGACATCACATTATTTCACTATCATCTGCCTTTCATTATCATCACCATATGATTCATGTTGTTTGAAGTTTGAAAGAAGATAGGTTGAAGTTGGATTATTTGGATTTTTTGAAGTACAAGTAAAACTTGGATTTGATAATTAAAGATTTGGTTTCATTGTTGCTTACTTGATACATCCAAAAGAATTTGTTCAAGAGCATATGTGCTTATGATGTCAAAAGTTAATTCTAAACAAGGATTCAAGTGGTTTTCAATTCAAATCTTTCAAAATTCAAATGAATCTTAAAGAGGTTTAATTTCCAATTCAAAGATCATAAGGTTCTACATGGTGTCCTAAAGCCAAGTTCATTCAAGAATTCAAGATTACAACAAAGCACCATTGTTATTTAAGTTTACAAGTGATTTTGAATACATTTATTACAAGCCTTCAAATCTCAAAGTTCAAATCACAAATTGAAATCACAATGTTACAAAAGTTCGTAACAGATAAGAGGTTTTCTAAACTACAAGGAAATTTTCTTCATCTTCAAGTCTTCATCGAGCACTTCAAGTCGCTCTCGCCTATTTCATTCTCTTCATCAATTTTCTCTATTGCCCGTCATCATTTTGCTCACACATGTAACAAAAGAAAAAGAATGGGTTAGCAAACAAGAAAGAAACAAAAACATGAACAAGAAATCTTTCAACAAAGGTTTCACGATTTCATCATTAGGGGTTTTGTGAAGGAATCATAAATATAGGGAATCACATTCAAATCATGTTCGCAATAACAACAACCTCATATTTGTTTGTTTCAAATCAGATTTCAAATGCTAATCACAGGCCTAAACACCTTTACTACAAATCTCAAACAAATGCTCAAAAAGGGACTTGTTTGGTTCACATTAAAAGTAAAGACTCAAAAAGCAATTTACTACACAAGTATAAACTCAGTGAAAAGGCATCATAGTAATCACAGTAAATAACAGGACAGTAAAGATTTCACACCTCAAGCAAGGAATGTTACTGCAGTAAAAAAGAGAGAGTATAAAATTCGAATTCGAGCCAAAGCATAACAATTACCACAGTAAACCATAATTCACCAACACCATATAAATCACAATCAGAGATATTGTTAAGCCCAATACAGAATTTCTGAAAGGCCTATTAAACAAAACCGAGTCCAACAATAGAAAATCCTAATTTAACAGCATATAAGTAATAAATGCACAGAAAACACAGCAAGAGCAATGTTTAATACACACAGCCGCAGAACCACAGACCCTAAACTATTCATCATCTTCCTCAATATCACAAAACCCTTCAAAATCATTCACAGAGAAAGCAAAAGAAACAATTCACACAAAATATACAGAAACACAGCTGCAGAACCACAAAACCCTAAGTTCGACCATCATTTTCCATTGACAATCCCTTCAGAATCTGAGAAAGAGGAAGAGGAAGAGAAGTTTAGAGCGGTCTCACCCAAAAAGCAATGAAGGAATCGTGAATTTGAAGTTATGGTTTCCAAAAACCCTTCAAGAAATACTCGATTTCGCTCACCATCTGCAAAAATCAATACCAAATTAGAAAAGAGGAGAATAAGACGAAGTTGTTGATGTGAAAAAGTCAGAGATCGGAGCAAGATTCCAGGTCTCCATCGCAGCCGCCACCGTAAGTCGATTTCTGGCGTGACGGGAGCTTCGTCTCTGGCGAGCTCTAGAAGACAGATATAAGAGAGAGCATTTGTGGGAAAAAAAGAGAGTGAGTGTTACAATAGTTTCAACGGAGGGTGTAATTCTTTTTTCTGTTTTTTATTTTGCTTTGTTGGATTTCAGATGATAGGTGTCACCAGTGGGACGGTGACACCCTATCTGTTCCAATGCATCTCACATCCCAGTGTTATCATATACCCTTGCACTCTCAGCCCTAATATCTTTAACAGGCGCTCCAAAGCATGCGTTCCATCGTGCACTCTCCCTGACCTGCTACACCAGATCATTGGACCCTCTTTATTTGGGCCTGGGTTTCTTTCTTTTATTAACACCTCCAAATTTATTCAAATCAGGCCCATTTCTCAACCTTTCTATTTTATTTTATTATTTATATTTGTGTGATTTTATTTATATTTCAACATATATTTAAAATGTAAATAATTGCAATAATGTTTTAAATAGTTATTTATTTTAAAATGATTTTTTTTATAATATTAATTAATTTTATCAAGCTAAAAGAGTTTTAACTTAAATAATTATGTAATAATTTGGACTTGTATTATGTGATTTATTGTTTATATTTATTTAGTATAATATAAAATTCAAAAAGAGATTAATATGTTTTAAATAATTAAAAGATCATAGTCTCTCGATGACCCTTCGATGTTGCCTTCGGTAAATGATCTTAGTCCCTTATGAAAATTGCTAAAATGTCTTACAAGTTGCCTTCTATGACTGTACGATGACCCACATATGTCCCTCATATCCAATGATATGGCTTCCTACTAACTAATGGTAGGATAATACTATCTAAAGGAGGAGGAAAAGAACAAAGACTTTTTGAGTAGGTAGATCGCTCGTAATCTCTTGCTCACGAACTAAAATAATTTCCACACTTCACACTTTTAAAACAACCATCTTCAAAACACTTTTCAAAAACAAACATTTTGTATACATTCTCAACGATACGAGAATCAATACAAAATTGCCTTATATTGGCATTTTTTAAAATATCTTTTCAAAACAACACTTTCTTTCACAAGTATTTTCAAAACAAACATTTTGTATACATTCTCAATGATACGAGAATCATTACAAAATTTCCGTACTTAGGCGTTTTCAAAATATTTTCAAACATACACAAGCACAAAGCATCTTTTCAAAGTGAGCTAGGAATTAAGAGCCTGTAGATAACTACGGATGAAAAGGGTGCTTACACCTTCCCTTTTTTTAACCTACCCCCCGAACTCAAGAGAATTCTCAAAATGTATTTCCTGTTCTTTTCACCCTTTCCTTTATTGGATAAAAGAAAAGTCAGTGGCGATTCTTGCTATCTGCAATATTTGCGATAAAACGCGAAACCTCAAGTCAGTTCTCCCACTGTATTACACTCGCGCATGATGGTAAGGCCGGACTCTGTCTTCCCTTGACTATGTTTAAACTCCTTTAGAGCCTTTTTGAAATCTTCAATCCACTTTCAGGCAACTTCCAAAGATCAATTTGTTTAATTCAAAACCACATCCTTATCAGTTACCACTTTAACTAGTTGTTTCACTCTTTTAGTCAAAGAACAAGAATACCCCAACAGTTTGAAGGAAAATTTCATGGCAAGGAACAATTTGGAAACATCTTGAACATCCTCTATAAATCTATCCCTATCAAGGATAAGTTCATCAACCTTTTTATTCGAACTTTCTCTCTCTCTCTCTCTCTATAAAGTGATAAGGTAAGAAAACTTCCTCTTAGCCAGCAGCACCAATAGCTAAAACAACGGACGCCTGACGAAAATGATAAGCCAAATTGGCCAATTCACCTCGACAAGTATCTTTAGAAATTCCAGAGAAATAAGAATAGTCTTCATCATAGATCGAAGAGTGAAAGTCACTACTCGTCCTCAGACCCAGATGTACCAACAATACAAGGTTGACGCCCATTTATATAGAAGACAATCCACCGACATACATGGACCGTCGAAGATACTTAAGAGGAGGTCCCTCCACACAAACTTCTTATGACTCATGTATGTGATTTTCTTCAAAAAATAGGAGGACCCTCCTCCTCCTGACCAAGGGAGATAAAATTCTCTATAAAAAAGGCACGATTGGGGGAAGGCGGAACCAGCTCTCTAACACCAGGAAAAAATTTATCGGTAACTTGCCCAACAAATGGACATAGCGGGGTACCAGTAGGTGCGTCCGAAGTATACAAACCTTCGGTCGAGGGCGTATTCTGGATCGCGACTAAAGTAGCATCAACTCTAACCCCTTTCTTAAGTTGATGCATGGCATTCTCACTCTTTATAATATCTACAAAGAAAGGGGGAGTTATCGAGCAACAACTTTAACCTATTTCTTAAACATCCAGATAACCAAAGATATTCTTCTCTCTTATTTAGATTTAGAATCCATAATCCAACTAGTTTGAATGTATATCTTTAATCGGGCCTTATAAGATAGGTCAAAGGGAACTACCATAACCATATAACCAAGCTCTTGGCAATAAAACACAAACTGGCCTTTTAGGTATAACTCTTCTTTGGACATATATTATTCCTTGTAACAACATATTTCGACTTCAATAAGGAAATGGCTATGAGTCCTGTATTTGTTAAAAATATCCGTACACGAAGAAGGATCATTTGGATCCAGGTTACAAATCTTCAAATAGGTTTCCTGGTTAAGGGGAACCACCAAGAAAAAATGGCCCTTAAAATTTTCACACTATTAGAATAGGGATCATAATATTTGGTGCTCTATCATATGGAGATTATGCAGGAACCATTTGCATATTTAGAACCAGTTTATACTCTTAAAATGTGAAAAAACAAGGTCACTTTTAGTTTGCCACCTTTATATTCGCACAAATATTGAAAGACATTAATGAACGCCCAACTCACGGGGTGCAACTATGAGGTATCAATAAGTAGATGATTTAGAACACTAATTTCAATCCAATTAAAGGGGATATGGTAACCAACAAGAGAGAACATGCATTCATCAAATGGAATGGCACACCCACCATATTGACCACATACTCTTTGATCCTCGTTTAGAGAAAAGACACCCAAATTTGAAAGAAGGCACACATTGGTCATAGCCTGAGCAAATGCATCGCTATGGGAGAAGACGGAGACATCCCCCAATGTATCAGAACTTACCCAAACTCTCTAAATATACATACAAACCCTCTTAGTCACTATAAAGGAAACAACCATTTTGCAAGAATTGAGTGGCAAATGTGGAAACCAACGGGCAAGACAAATAAATTAGAAATGCTAAGAAACCCTAAAGATCATAAAGAGGAGAAGAGAATGGAAAGATCGGGAACAAAAACTCAGAGGCTTGAGTAGGAAGTCGAAAACGTAAGAAATTGATCCAACAAGTATAAACTCTTGGATAACTTGTCAACCTTCACACTAAAAGAATTTTTAGAGAAAATAAAGTGAAGGGAAAAGAGCTTCTCAACAACGTCAATATGAAGTGAAAAGAGTAAAGCCCCTTAAAAATCTAGTAGATATCCTCAAATGATTCAAGGTCACACGATCATTCCCCACTATCAATGGTTAGGATTCCCCTATGACTATTGGATTGGCATTCTAATATCCCTCCTCTAATAATGTGGATGACTAACTAAGAAATATGGAACGTGTTACTCATTGTCAACCTCCTAAAGCGCCACACATAATAGTTATCCCAAAGTCATTCCTTCTAGAGAAACAATGGCATCTCATCAGACCTCTCCCATTATGACTATTGTGAACACACAAGATAGCTACTGCAAAACCCTTACCCTTCATAACATAATACAATGGCTTGGTGACAACTATTATGGGTTGGTCACCAAGGCCCAATATAACACAAAACTCAATAATAAGAAGGATGAACTAGATGAAAACAACAAAGATACTATGAAAAAACACTTCATCTAGAAACCTTTTCTGGGCTGATAAGATTGACCCCAAATTCATTTACATCGACCATATTGATCTCGGCTAGCAGTCAGATAAGGATGCCACTCCTTCCAGAATCTTCCTAATGCACAGAGATTATCATTCTAGTACTCATCCAATATTTCAATTGTAAAGCATCTAATTGCTCTCCATAATTAACTCATAACTAATAGAAAGTTAGTTATTCCATTTCTACTTTATATATATATATATATATATATATATATATATATATATATATATATATATATATATATATATATATATATATATATATATATATATCTGTGTGTGTGTGTGTACATCCCAAAAATATTTCCCTAATCCGGGTTCTGAATTCGCCTGAGATAAAGAGCACTTATGGTTGTAGGAGCTAAAGAGAGTTCAGGTAGTGAATTCATCTGTGTCCCATCTCGTCCTAAACAAGGATATATTAGTCGAATAACAGTTCTTACCCGGGTACAAACCTTTATCTAGGTGATACCCTAGGACGCGAACTAACCTCTCGGAAGGGTCAGGAACCCAGAGACAAGCTTAACAAATAACGGAAGCACCTGGTTTAATGTGAATGTTATGCGCGTTTAATTGCGCCAATCATGGCTGGCAGTGGATGTTATAAACGTCTGAAATGTAGGAATGTAGGGGATACTTCTTAAATGAAGCTCTTAAAAAAGGGAAATATGAAGGCTATAAAAGGGGCTCCTGTAAGAGGGATAAGCAAGACATTTATCTTTGGACAATATGCATCACTGTCATAGCTCCCAAATCCCCCAAATAATCTACAGAAATCTACCAATTACGGCTCTCCTTATACCTATAGGGAAACTACTCGTTTATTGTTTTTACGCAAGAACATTTGGCACCCACCATGGAACCTCGGTAAAATTGTCCTAGGCCACACCTCAAACCATATTCAACAAAATTTCAACTCATGAGGATCCCCCAGACATGGCACAATTATTGGCCATGGTGGAGGCCCTCTGACAACAGAATGAGACATTACAGGATAGTTGTAATACGATGGGAGAACTGACTTGGGTGTTTTGCGTTTTATCACAAATGTTGTGGATAGCAAGAGTCGCCACCGACTTTTCTTTTATCCAATAAAGGAAAGGGTGAAAAAAATAGGAAATACCTTTTGAGAATTTTCTTGAGTTCGGGGGGCAGGTTATGAAAAGGGAAGGTGTTAGCACCCTTTTCATCCGTAGTTAATTAATTGCTATCTCACTTTGAAATGCTTTGTGTTTGTGTATATTTGAAAATGTTTGAATGTATCTTGAAATTGGTAATTTTGTAATGATTCTCGTATCGTTGAGAATGTATACAAAATTTTTATTTTAGAAATATTTTTAAAATGCCTTGGTGCGGAAAACTTTGTAATGATTCTCGTATCATTGAGAACGCATACAAAGTGTTTGTTTTGAAAGTATTTGTTTGAAAAGAGAGTGTTTGAAAAGATGTTTGTTTTTGAAAGTGTGAGGTGTGAAAATGGTTTTAGTTTGTGAGCAAGCAATTACGAGCAATCTACCTACTCAAAAAGTCTTTATTATTTTCCTCCTCCTTTAGGTAGTGCTACTTTACTATTGGTTGGTAGGGAGCCATATAATTAGATGTGAGGGACAGACGTGGGTCGTCGTACTGTCATAGAAGGCAACTTGTAAGATAATTTAGTAATTTGTTGTAAGGGACTAAGATCGTTTATCAAAGGCAACATCGAAGGGTCATTGAGGGACTATGATCTTTTAATCGAGGGTCTTTGCTAAAGCATCCCACATTCGAGGGACATGAATGTTTATATCTGAGGCAACAAGTAAGGTTAACTCTAGAGGTGCATGTGTGAGAAGTGTGTTTGATTCAATTATTTGTCTTGGATTAGGGTTTTCTAATGTTTGATTTTAGATCTTGCCATACAAATCCTAATTACTAATAATAATAAGGAAATCGATAAATTGCAGAATTTAAATGTCATACGCTATTACAACGTTTTGGGAATGGGGGGTACAGGTTTGTGAATGAGAGGAAAGCAATAAATCCCTAATTATCTATTACAGACCATTGAATAATTAATAATGTGAAATAATAAAATGCGTAAGAATGTAAAGTAGGGGAAAGGGAAATTGTTTTTGATGATTTTTGATGGAAACAAGATTTAATGTTTTAACATAATTAAATTAATTAATTTGGAAAGAGAAATTAACTAATAGTTAAATAAAACCTAAAAATCTAAGTTACTTAAAAATAAAACCTAAGTCTATTAATTTGTTTATAAAATAATTTTAATATTAATTTCAATTTGGAAAAATATTTTGAAGTGTGAAAAATAACAAAATCTAGCCCTAAATATTTTAATTAACATAATAAAACAAAATGTTTAAATTAAATTAAATCTAAAACTATTTTTTTGTGATTTTATGATTTAAATATGATTTTGATTAAATAAAAATGAATTAGAAAAGGAAAAGTTAATTAAAAATAAAAAAGAAATAAAACGTTGGGCATGTGGTGTTTAGAGGGTGTGAAAAGAAAATAAAGGGGTTAGGCCCAAAATCTATTTTTTGTTTGAATCAGAAACAAAATAAAAAAAGTAAGAAAATGATAATGGGCCAGTGTTGTGAAACAATAGGGGTGCGCTGAAAAAAGAAAATTGGGCCCAATGGTCAGGAGGCCCATGTTGTGGCATAAGAGTCACAAAATAACATGAAAAAAAGACAAAAGGATTGTTGGGGCTCGAACCCAGGTCACAAGGGTAACAGACACACGCTTTAACCACTGGCGTGGTGATACATCTGGTAGTTAAAGCATAAACCAATAAATATATTACAAACTTCTTCCTGAATGCAACTTCATCTCCTACCTCGCGCCAGAAGCCATGGACAATATATTTGAAATTATGAACTTGCTCATTTCTCAACCAAATTGAAATGTGTAAACATGAAACTTGCTTGTTTTTTCACCACAAGTTCAACCATGTAACTAACTTAAGCTATAAATCAAATATGAGCATGAATTTTGTTTGGTACCAAAACAAGCCCTAATTTTTCTGTAACTTCAAATCCAAAATTCACATTACTCAGGCAAGATAAATGAAATGTAAGCACATGGTTAGCTTCAGGGCAATGATGTCTATATTTTATCTTCACAAAGTGACCAATAACGATGCTTGTATAGGAAGTTCAAAGTTGAGAAAACTTACCTCATAACTGAAAATTATGTTTGAAGTTGGATCACTCCTGGAGATGTTGTGTTGATCTGGATAGCTTCACTGCACTCCCAGGAAGCTATTGCAATGCTTACTTTGAATTAAGAGTGGCTGGATTCTTCTAAAGAAGTCAAGTTGCAGAGTTGAGTTTTTGAAAAAGGAGGATGATGAAGATGATGTTACAGTGGTGTAGAAAGTGTTTGGATAGCTTCTATATGAGTTATAGAAACTTGGTGGATAATTTAGAGTGAAAATGCACAAGTGGATTATGTGTGTGGGATTCAAAGTCAGAAATTGCAAGCAATGGAGTTTTGGATGCAAATTCTAATTTTAGGGAGTTTAAGAGGGTTAGGAGGCTTGTGAATTTGTGTGTTAGCTTGCAAGTAACTTATCTATTTATAGAGGAAAGGTTTTGAAGGCTGAGAGGGCTTGGTTTACAAAGTCACATGTTATGGCTAAGTTAGATTGTACATGAAGCAAGCTTTGAAATTCATGGTTTCAATGTGAAGTACAAGCATGATCTGAGTGGTTAGAGGCTATAGACAAGTTGCTTCTGGTTTTGACATTGTGTATATTCATAAGAAATAATTGCAAGGCTCAAGGACAGTGGACTTTGTGATTAAAGTCACTTTTCCAAAATGGAAGTGTGAACTTTGTTCCATTAATGGAAAAATGGTTTGGACAATGGCTCAATCACTTGGATAATGGCTCAATCAGTTGTATAAACATTTAATTATGGAGATATTTGCAAGTTAGAAACATGTAAAGCAATATTTTTGCAGCATGGCTTGAGATTGGATCATGTGTTCTTCATGAAAATGACCTATAATTCAAGAATGGATACCCAACTTCATATCTTTGAATCTCTTAGCTCAAGCATGATATCTTCAAGTTCTTTGAAATTTTGGAAAGCTTTAAACATTGTCTACAACCTTTATGTTGACCACTTTGGCTAAATCAACTTAGAACTTCGTTAAAAATTTTCAAGAGGTTGGGACAAAAATCTGACCAAACTTGTTAAAAATTTCACTAAGTGTTTTGTTAAAAATGTCATAACTTCATGGGCCTATATCTCCTAATCCAAGCATTTTTTGGACATTAACCATCAAGGACAAAGTTGTAGAAATCATCATGCTCTACAACATTCATGTTGAAAGTTTTCTTTGAATCATCTTGCATCTTGGTGAAAAATGGTCATGAAGTAGTGAATTTAATAAGGATAAAAACACTTAGAATTTTTCTAAGTCTTGGAAATATTGAATTTTTGTTGACTTTTCTTGACTTTCTTGATTCTTTATGATCAATTTTTATATTTTTGAATATCTTGATGAATATTGATCTTTGAAATTCAATGTTGACCAAAAAGTCAAAGTTTGACTTTTGTGTGTCAGTTGAATTTTCATCAGTTGATCCAAATTTCAACTATCAATGACTTGATCTTTGAGGATGTTTTTAACCATGCAATTAGGATAAGATATTTTGTTTGAGTCCTTAATATCATGCTTCAAGTCATTAGGCCATGTATTAGGTCAAAAGTCAATGTTCAGTCATTCTCAATTAAAACCCTAATTTGGTCAATTTTGCCCCTTTGATGATTTGAATGCTTTCCTTGAGGAATTATGATCATCCCTTGATCAAATAATGAATATGACTTCAAAATGTTGATGTTGGCCAAAATCTTGAAGTTTGACTATATATTGATCACATTTCAGTTTTTACCCAATACAGTTGATTTTCAGTCATTTGAGCAATTGACTGGGCAATTTTAAGATGAAAGACTTGAAACTTGGCACGAGCATTCTTAGAGGTCTATGATGAACCATGAAAGTCATTTTAGGCATTAGAAGTCCAATTTTCCTTGTGAAAACCAAAACCCTAATTTGTGGTCTCAGTGCTTAGGAGGTGAGCTTGTCTGATCAACTCTTTGAGAATCCTTAAGCATTTGAGATCTTTTGTGAGAAATATATTGAAGAAAAGGGATGGAAAATTTTGGGGTACAACATCTTCCTCTATTCAATCTTCTTAAACCTAGATAGTTAGATTGGCATGTCCTCCATTTGTGACTTGAAGGTGTAAGATGATTGAACACTTAAGAGCCTAGAAATTTGCACTCGCCTGTGCATGAAGTAAAATTGTTTGTTGATTATATCAGGAATAGGCTTAGAGATGCCATTTAGAGAGGTGACGGAGATTGGCTTATAGATTCCATCCATAGGTAATTGTTGATAGAAGTATTAGAATGAGTCTACGCTCGACTGTATCTGAAGAGTGTTTTCTAGAATGAACCTCTGGGAAGGGTGTTTAAGTAGATTCTTATCATATAGATAGTCGCCCCGTCATGTTTCAGAAATTGATCTATAATCAGTTTGTTGGCAAACCCGTCCTGTTTCGGGAGTTCATACCATTGGTGATAAAGATAGTCACCCCGTCCTGTTTTGGGAATTGATCTTTATCTGACCATAAAGAAAGAAAGATAGTTTCCCCGT
The DNA here is from genome assembly GCA_948472305.1 of Vicia faba. Lineage (NCBI taxonomy): Eukaryota > Viridiplantae > Streptophyta > Magnoliopsida > Fabales > Fabaceae > Vicia > Vicia faba. The sequence goes on from OX451736.1 coordinate 731,223,209, forward strand.
CCTATTTCGGGAGTTAATATTCAATCTATTCATGTAGATAGTTGCCACGTCCTGTTTTGGGAATTGATCTACAATCAGTTTGTCACAGATAGTTGTCATGTCTTATTTCAGGAGTTAACCTGTGGCTGGTCATTCAAATAGTTACCCCGTCTTGTTTCGGGAATTTATCTAGAACTTGCTTTTTTGTTGGCTGTTGAGATAGTTGCCCCATCTTGTTTTTGGAATTAATCTCTAACCTGGTCTCGTAGATAGTTGCCCCATCTTGTTTCAGGAATTAATCTTGGACATTTATGTGAATTGTTGGTGATATTTGTTTATTGGTTGATCTTTTCTAAAAAGGTAAAGAGTTATTTGTATGTAATGTTTTGATGTATGAAATGCATTTCATGATGATGTTCTCAAATTAAATGAGATTGTGCTATATGCGTTTCGTATGCATATGCTATGACGTATGAATGTGAAATGTTGTTGAAGTGTATTTGTAGACTTGCGCAGTATCTTTGTATGGGAAAATAACTCATTGAATATTATTGGGGATAAAAAGTATGTGTATCTTCAATCTTGTCTAGAATGCTTCCGTTGGGGATTCCTACTTACTTGTTTGAGGAAACTTCGTTGGGGATGTTGATTTCTGCTTTAAGGAGAAGAGTTTAGGAACACCGGTTGTTCATTTCTCTACTGGGGAATTTAATTCTTATATATCCTGACTGGGGATGAAAGAGATAGATAATCTTCTGACTCATCTGGGGAGGATAATTTTTGTACACCCTGACTGGGGATAAAAAGGATGGATAATATTCCGACTCGTCTGGGGAGGATAATTTTTGTACGCCCTGGCTGGGGATAAAAGAGATGGATAACCTTTTGACTCGTCTGGGGAGGATAAAGTTAACTCATATCTGGTCCAATTCCAGGTTTTACAACAATTTCTGGGGATAGTGGTGACTTCAATTGGGAAGAGGAATTTTGTTGGTGATTCGTAGTAATCTGACGAATAGACTCGAGTTGGGGAAATTGAATTTTGCTAGAGAGAAGAAATCTGCAGAGGTTTTACAGTTTTCAAACTCAACTGGGGAAGAGAATTTTCATGAAGTGTACTGATTGGAACTCCGTAAGGAAATTGTGGGGAATGTATCCTTATTGGGGATGAATTTTGTGAATATTATTCTGTGGGGATAATCTCATAGAAGTAGCTCTGTGTGGATTTATGGACAGCTTGAGTGTTATTCCAACTCCTAGAATCTTGAGTAAATGCTTATTCCTGTTCTTATGCGTATATTTGTTAACGGTTAATCATGCTCATATGCATATGTTCATTCAATTTAGTCATTGGTTGTATTGTTTGTTTAACTAGAATTTTAATTGAACTTTCGATTCGACTCATCTCCATTCATAAACTTGTACCCCCATCCCCATATGGTTTGTAATAGTTTAGAATTTCATTTCTTTGCTATTTTCTTTATATATTTAAATTGCCAATGATGCACACTTTATCCAATTAGAACACTTGGCCTCCTCTTGGGCTCATCATCAATGAGAAGGTATCCACTTACAAATGCACACTTGCACACATTTCATAGTTTGGTCCTGGGATTTTCTACAGTGACAACTATTCAATTAATTGTTTCAATTGGTCGTTTAGAATACTAGTGCCATGCCAGTCCCACTTTCTAGGAGCATGCATATAGCCACCTTGTATGGGCTTTTGATTTTCATCTTATACATTGAAGAAACTTCTCTCCCTTTGGTTTACATACCAAGCATCTTCTTAAAGGGTCTCATAGTTGAGTTTGGGCATGGACATTCTCACGAGATTAATCAAGTCTTTCCCTTGGTTAATCATAACCCAAATCAACCACTTTGGTTCATATACCAAGTGTTTCCATGCATAAAGGGTCTCATGGTTTAGGGTAGGAGCACCTACTCTCACGATATTAATCAAGTGCACCCCTTGATTAATCATAACCCGGTTTAATTCCTATACACCAAACATTCCATTTACGCCTTTCATGATACTACTCATTTTATCGTCACTTTTTCCATGATCACCATGCATGGTCACTCTTCACAAACAATGTCTCCTTTTACTTTATGCTTATAACATGATCCCTTAGGATGATAGTTTCCTCTTCTTAAGATATGATCTGATTAGACCTTAGGTTAGAACCCATGCATGATAACATTAGGGCTTTTCCTAGTCTCCCTCTTAAACTTTTCTTCTTTTGTAATTAAAACTTCACATCAAAAATCCAAAAAAATTTAATCATTACTCAAACTCATTTTAAAACTCACAAAACACTCAACCAATCAAAGCTCCCCCAAAAGGGAATGTTATCTCCATTCTACCACGACACAAGCTGTGCCTATTTCTAGAATGCGTGTGTTAATGTCACCCACTAAAAAACACCAACAAACCAACATTTTCTAGAGGAACTATGGTGTTCTGATTCCTTCACTGGATATGTAGCCAAAGGGTTGCGAGACCCTCACGAACGCACTAATAAAAAACCTTTTCTTCCCCCCTAGCAAGTATAGTTTTAGATAAACACACTCTTAGAAGTGAATAAACAAAATGGATCATTTTGAGTATAATGGATGTGAGGGGTGCTGATACCTTCCCCTTGCATAACTGACTTCCTTACCCTTTCTCTTGGCCGTAAGACCATCTTATCCATCCTCTTATGGTTTTATTGATATTTCCCATTCCTTCGAGATAAATAAAGTTCGGTGGTGGCTCTGTGTTTTTTACCGGTAGCTTCAGCTGGCGACTCTGCTGGGGATCTTTGCGAGTCTATCCAAGTTTTGTTTATTTATCTCTTTGGGTGTTCATTTGCTTACTTTATTCACTTTACTACTTTATTTTCTTCAGTATGTATTATATTGTTGCTACTTATATATTCTGGATATGTTGTTGGGTTGGATGATCACATTTGATAAGTCCTCTAGTCAGACTTGGGGTTACATTTAGGATTAGGACAGGCGGTATAGTCATGTTAACTTTGAGGGAGTAATCCCGAAGAAGGAGGCATGAAATCCCCCACTCAGTGGAGGTCCGCTTGAATGTAGCATTGTTTACCAAGTAATCGGGAAGACATTGTTGCTTTTGACCTGGGAACCAGAGAAGCTGAGGGCCGTAAAACCATTAACCCCTCCTGGCCTTTTTTAGGTGTAGTGCGGAGACTATAATAGAGTAATCCGGAAGTAGTTTTTATGCGATGCTGCACTCGGACGAGTTTTTCCTGCGAATATTATTGATTACCGAGTAATTGGGACGTCGATAATATCCAAAGGAAGAGCGTAGACTCTGAGGTTTCCTTAGAACCTTGTTCGGCAGGTGATAAACCCCTAGTAGATACCTTATGCGTGGTTACTTTGACTCCATGCCTGTGACGTCGGACTTTTGATCCTGTTACTTTCAGTTTATGTAAAGGACTACGCAGTGGTTATCCAGAATATGTGGAGCTGAAATCTCGTGCCATAACACGCCATGACATCATACCATCATGAGTATACATCTCATATCTAAGGAATTCCAAAGACAAGTCTCGTTGGTCGAGCTCTTCTAAAATGAAAACAAAATTTTAAAAGACAGACGAGTCTTTGTATTTCCTCATAAATGAAGATAAAACATTCATTCATACTACTATCATGCATTCATTATTCACAAAAAAAAATTATTGGGGTCCCTTTTCCATCATACTTCAGTGAATAGGAAATATGACTTCTCCACATCCCTACCATAAAAGAAGCAACCAGGGAAGACTTATGGATCTTTTTGAAGAAAATCAGAATGCTCTCCACCAAGATATGGTCACCATGGGCACTCTCATGGATCAGCTCATGGAAACCCTTCATGCTATTATCAAGGGTCAAGAAGAGCTACATCAAAGTGTTGTTAAGCTTGCTACTGCTGCCCCCTCCACTTCTACAAATGGAAGGAATGATAATGCAAATGTTGAGACCCCTACGGGAGCTCCTCGGAATTATGTTTATGATTATCACAATGTCATTGACCTTGATTAACCCCGCGTGAATCTCGCAGCTGGAGTTGCTGAAACTACAAAAATGTACCATGCTCTTGAAGAGCGTCTCAAAGCCATGGAGGGTATCAAGGTTTCGGGATTCAATACTGCTGCAATATGTCTCGTGCCTGGGGTAATTATCCCTCCCAAGTTAAAGGTTCCTGATTTTGAAAAATACAAGGGAACCTCCTACCCAGAGACTCTTCTTCGTTTTTACTGTCGCAAGATGGGAGCCTATGCTGAAAATGAACTGTTACTCATGCACTTCTTCCAAGATAGCTTGATCGGGGCACCGTTGGACTGGTATATGCAACTAGAAAGAACTCATTCCAATACTTAGGGAGAACTTGCTGATGACTTTTTGAAACATTACCATTATAATACTGCCATGGCTCCTAGCCGCACTCAGCTTCAAGGTATGATATAGAAATCTGAAGAGTCATTTAAAGAGTACGTCCAAAGGTGGCATAAACTGGCTGCAAGGGTCCAACGTCCTCTCTTTGATCGTGAACTGATTGATTTGTTTATGGGTACTCTACGAGGTCCTTATCTCTAACACATGCTCAGCAGTACCTCTACTTCTTTCTCTGATATGGTCATTATTGGAGAACATGTTGAAACTTGTATTAAGGCTAGAATGATCCAAGGTATCCCTAACAACACCAATAGTAATACTAGCATTGGTAGGAAGTCGTTTTCTGGTTTTGTCAAGAAGAAGAAGGGTGAGACTAGTGTTGTCACAATCAACCAAAGGAAAGCTCCTACATATCCTCAAGTTCGATTTCCTTATTTTATAATACTTATTGCTATTCCTAATCAATTTGTTCCTTAAGTGTATGCTGCTACAACTCCAGCATCCTGGATGGCCCAACAACGACCTTTCTCTCCTTAACCATAGTATATTCCACAATAACAGTTTGCACCACCTCCAAATTATCAACAACAGAATCATCAACCTCAAGGTTCGAGAGCCTAACAGAGAAAAAGAGCGCTCAAAAGAAGATCTGGTCTCATTCCTATGTCTTATGCTCAGCTTCTCCCTCAATTACTTTCTAATTAGTTGGTTCAACTGCGTGAACTTGGTCCACCACCAAATCCTCTCCCCAGGGGGTATGACATTAATGCTTATTGTGAATTTCATTCTGGAGCCCCAAGCCACACGATTGAGAACTATAGAGCACTTAAATGTAAAGTTCAAGACCCCCTCTATGCAAAGGCCATAAATTTCAACCCTGTTGGTCCCAATACTCAGAATAATCCCATGCCTCCTCAGCTAGGGGAAACGGTCAATGTTATTGAAGAAAGTAGTGAACAGACTCTGGTAACCAAGGTTGACGAGATTAAGATGTCATTAGGGATTGTTAAAGAATATTTATTGGAGAATGAGGTGCTGCAAGAACTCCATGATTTTTGCTTAACATGTTCCTCTAAACCTGAAGAGTGTACTAGTTTGAAGACGGTTATCCAACAGTTAATGGATGAAGTTGTCCTACAGGTAGAGAAGATATTTCTAGAAGAAGAGATTGATGTCTTGGAAATTCCTTATTATCCGAGAAGCATCTCTGCAACACCAGGTACCCCATTGAAAATTCAGGCTCCTACTACCCCATTAATGATTCAAGCTCCATTTACCCCCGTGACAACTCAAGCTCCTATTCCTCCTCTATGTAACAACTCGAAGGCAGTTCCGTGGGAGTATAATATGGTCTATATGGAAAACATACTTACTACCCACAATCATGAGAAAGGAGAATTTGCATCATCTCAAAGTGGAGGATATGGCTTGGATTTTAAAATCAAAAATGCCTCACTCAACACCCAAGTGGAAAATATCTCACTTCACTACAAATTGTAGAAGTATGGTTGTTTGTATCACTACAAGGATTGATAAGAGTCAATCTTTTGAGAAAAGTTTTAAAGTAAAAAGCCAAAGTGGCAAAATGGTTTGAAATGAGATTGATTGACTTTTAGTCTTCTTACAAAAAAATGTCAAGGTATTATTAAATTGATTTGAAGTTTATTTATGAAAAGGTTTTGAAAATGCGTGGACCTAAGTCCAAGTTTATTATGAAAATGGTTAATGTTTCAAAACAAGAAGGGTTTTCAAAAGGAGGAAGAATATTTTTGAAATTAAAGAAGATGGATGGAGAAGAAGAGACAATCCTAAAGCATAAGGTAAAAGCTAGGGATAAGAACCATCTAACCAACAAGAAGCCAATACTTGACATTATGAGTCAAGATAGAATTCACATTCCTTGGATTGAAACTAAACAAGCAAAGATACTAGACCTCTTGAGAGAACCAAACTTCAAGTGTATTAAGTCTTCACAAAAATTGGGCAGAGTAACGGTTGTATACAGGTGAATTCCATATTACAAACAAAGAATGTAATCACAATGACCTGCATACAAAATAAATAAACAATCCAATGTCTTGAGGTAAACCTCAATAACTCAAGACAAAATATCAATTAAGGTCACAAGGGTCCAATACTCCATAATGCCAAGGATAGTAACCAAATAGTTCAAGTATCATTAAAGCTTTTTATGATTCATGTTGATTATTAGGTGTCTTGAAAAAGAAAAGAAAAGCTCAAGTGAGCAAAATAAAAATAACAAGAATATAAATGCTCAAGTGAGCAAAGTAAAGATGGAATGAATTGTAATGCTTAAAGTAAATGGTACATAAAGCATAAAAATAAAAGCATAAAGTAAAAACAATTTAAATGATTAGTGGTTAGTTGGATGACCATATTGAAACTTGCATTTGGAACTCATTAAAGGATTGGTAGAACCAAAGCCTCCACACAACAAGTTGCATTTGCTTTTTGTCAAGTATATCATCCATTTGGAATCATCAAAAATACCATTTAATGATCAATGATGTTTAAGTGATCCGCGTTGACCAAAAGTGTTGTAGATCCATTAGAGGATTGGTAGAATCAAAGCCTCCACATAATAAATCTCGAGGTTATTGGATCAAAGAGATCAAATTAACATACTAGGGCTTGCAAACATAGGTTTGGGCCACGAATGATCATTTATTTGAATCGGGACAAAATTTAGCGCTATGTTAAGCAATCGTGAGTGGACTTATATAGAAGTCACTCCTATTTTGAGGCCGGTCAATAGCAATCTATGCACCATTTATTTTGAGACATGATATAGAGATCATGCTCCAATAACACTTAGTGCAATAAGAAAGGGATGAGATGAAGAGGGGTGGGGAAGAATATACAAACCATATTTGAATTAAATTTAAATCAAACTATTATTAAAATTATTCATCCATTTTTATGGAATTAGACTCAACACCATGGATCTAATGATGTTAATAAAGTTCATGATCAAAATTCAACCCAAGATCAGCTAGAAAATAATCACAAAATAATATTGCATTTAATATATACATCCATTTAATTTATAAAGGATTTAAAATGTTTTAAAAATTGAAATAAAAGAGAAAAATAACAACTATACTCTAATTAATCAAGAAATATTAAGTAAGATCATGGAAAAATCAGAAAAGGACTCAAATATTTTTATAAAATTTTTGGCAATTTTTAAAAGTCAGAAACTATTTTAAAACTAATTAAAATTGTTCAAACAAATAGAAAATAGATCAAAATAGTAAACATCAATATAAAATTCCATAAAATTTTCAAAAAGGTCAGAAATATGTAAAATGATATTTATGAAATTTTTAGAATTTAAAAAATGTCAGAAAGTATTTTTAGAGTAATTAAAACAAAGCAAACAATGCAAAAAAAATATAAAAAACATCAAATTTCAAAATAAAAATGTGAAAAAATAGTCATGAAATCATAAATAATTCAAAGTATTTTTGTGAATTTTTTCATAATTTTTGGATTAAAAAAATAAAAGAGTTATGAGTTTTTTGAAAATTAAATCAATTAAAATATAAAATCAGAAAATAAAATAAAACCAAAAAAATGTGGGCCATCAGATCATAGTCAAAACGCGTTAGTAAGCTAATCCAGTGGACCAGACGCGATGTGCTTGATATGGACCTTAATAAGATACACATAGGATCAGAAAAAGGGCAACCAATGAAATTAAAACGTTTGGCACACAATCATTGGCTGAGACGAGACATGTCATCATCATAGACCTCCATCCACCCTGCAATGGAGATTTTGTGAGATCTTTCAAATATAAAAATTAGGATCCCAGACCAGTATCATTGGATTCGTCTCTTCAAGACAATCCTAACACCACCATCGCGTCAAATTTATATAAGGTATGCAAAGAGATATGGATCAAAAACCTAAAAAATAGCGAGCACCTTCAATTTGAGATTTCTCTCTCAATTCTCAATGGATTTAAAAAATTTAAGAAGCACCAAAATTAGGAGAAGGAGTAGAACAGGTTAGTGCTTTATTTGGATCCAAATGGTGGAGAATTCTACCTTTTCTAAGTTCAAGAAGGAAGCTCTGAAACTGGACTTCTGTAGCTTGAATTATAGCTCGTTTTGCTTGGTTTAAGTGCTAGAGAGTTTGTATGATGCTTAAGGAAGATGAATGTGCAAAGAATTTTGGAAGAAAAGGCTTGAATCTCAGAAACTGATTTCAAAATTTTAAAGTTCGTGTGAGGTTTTGACAGAGTGTATTTGGCTCTCAAAGCTTGAGTAAATGAATGGGGGGTGACCCTCTATTTATAGGGAATCAAATGGAATGTTCAAGCGTGTGAAATGATGAAGTTTGGAGGGAAATCGTGTGAACCTGATGCACGAGCAAAGTGTGACCTGATTTGGATCAAAACTCATTCAATCCGTGGGTTTTAAGGCTCTAATCCACTTTGGCAACTGGGTTAAACATGTTAAGATCACAAACACGTGCTAATTTGATGTTTAGAGGCCAGAACATGAATTTGAAATTCTGACTTATGAAGAAACGTCAGTTCTAAGTTACCAAGTTCAATCCAATGGAATTCTCAGCTCAAGGGGTCTTAAGGCGTGATTCTTGATGATTTAGAAAGATGATATTACAAGCTTTGCAATGGAAAAAGAATGGAATCAAATGGATGCTTGAGCTGAAAGTTGCATTGAGTTAAAGTTGGGGATAAAAGGTTGACTTTCCATACTTAGAAATATTTCAAAGTTTTCTTCAAAAGTGACCTATAATGTTTTATATCCAAACATGGCCTTCCACTTGGAATTTGCTCTTCACTAAAAAATATGGCATGAAATAGACCTCTTGAGTGCCATTTTGAAACTTGAACCATTCAAAATATCTAAAAATTGAGAGAGTTGTGAATTGTTGAAGTTGGAAAAAATCATGAAATGACCTATAATATTTTGTATCCTTAGGGTATCTTCCATCCATTTTCTCACTTTTCACATAAAATAAGGAAAAAATTTAACATCCTCAAGATCATTTTGGAAAAAGATTGGGCTCAAGGTGATAAAAATTGACCAAGTTATGATCATTTGAAGTCACACATGGGAAAATGGGGGTTCATCTGAAGGACTTGTAATCTTTCTTCATCATCAAGTTTCTTCCACATGAAAATTCCTTGAAACTTTTGAAGTTATTTGTTGATAACCCTTTGAAGAGAATGATGTCTTTGGAATCACTCAAAAATACCAAAAGATGAGAAAGATATACTTCTTTGAAGTTAAAAACCCTAGCTCCTAGATCAAGAAAATGCTTTGAGGAACTTTGACAATTTTGAACAAACTTCTTGTACCAACACAATTGATTTGTAAATAGAAGTTGTTGAGGATGACAACGAGAATTCATAGCCACTAAAACCACTTCCATATCCTGATAATTGAGAGAAATATGCACTTGTGACCAAAGGGAACATAGTCTTGTCAAAACATGACTACTTATTTAATCAACCCCTTGTACTTTTGAATCAATCTTGATAACTTTTAAATGTGGTGAAACAAGATAAACCTTGCCAATCCATTTCTTCCACAATAACCTTAATGGTGAGGTTTGAACTTTTCAAGCTTTATTACCTAGGGCATGGAAATAAACTCATGAGCCCATGGATCAACTTGCTAAGCCTCATTTCCTTTACCTACATTATTTACAAGTAAGACAAACCAACATTGAATTTCATTAATTAAAAGGAAAGTCAAAACAAATCATGCATGATCACAAAAGAAAAACAGGTCAAGGTGCTTGGTGATTCCTCAAAGAGCAAAGCTAAAGATAGGGAGGAGAACCAAAAGCCCTAATGTGATCTTGTTATGATTGAATCAACATGGTATGATGAAGGGATCTTATGGGAAAAATTGGGGTAAAACAGCTTCCCTTGTTTAAGTTTCTTCTAACCGGAGATATGAAGGTTAAAAATATTTGTGTCGACGCGATCGAAGATACTTAAATATAAAAAAAAAACTATTTTTGGCCCTAAGATGCCATGCAATGCTTATGAGCATGAATGCATATGAACAAAAATCAAAGAGACGCAAAACACCACTGGGGATGTAGCAAAGGTAATAAAGAAACAAAAGAGAAACTCGACCAGGAAAATAAATCATTGGTCGATCAAAAGACCCGACTCATAGAGGATGGTAAAATGGTCAAAGGATACACCAACTTTTACTGATGGCGAAACTACCAACGTTCACTGAAGGTAGAAAGAGGAAAGAAATAACAACACCGATGTTCACTGACGATGAGCTACCAACGTTTACTGAAGGTAGAGAGAAAAAATCATCGACATTTACTGACAATGAACTACCAACTTCCACTGAAGGTAGAGAGAAAATATATCATAGCACCAGCGTTCAGCAACGATGAACTACCAACGTTCACTGAGGGTAGAAAAAAGATAACAATCACCAACTTTCACTGATGGTGACCTACCAACTTTCACCGAAGGTAGAGAGAAACAATATCATAGCACTGTCGTTCACTGACGATGAACTACCAATGTTCACTAAGGGTAGAAAAAAGATAACAATCCCCAACTTTCATTGATGGTGACCTACTAACTTTAACTGAAGGAAGAGAGAAAATATATCATAGCACCACCGTTCACTGACGATGAACTACCAACATTCATTGAGGGTAGCAAAAAGATAACAATCACCAACTTTCACTGATGGTGACCTACCAACTTTCACTGAAGGTAGAGAGAGAAAATATCATAGCACCACCGTTCATTGACGATGAACTACCAACGTTAAATGAGGGTAGCAAAAAGATAACAATCACCAACTTTCACTAATGGTGACCTACCAACTTTCACTGAAGGTAGAGAGAAAAATAGCATAGCACCGCCGTTCACTCACGATGAACTACCAACAATCACTGAGGGTAGTAAAAAGATAACAATCACCAACTTTCACTAATGGTGACCTACTAACTTTCACTGAAGGTAGAGAGAAAAAATATCATAGCACCACTATTCACTGACGATGAACTACCAACATTCACTGAGGGTAGAAAAAAGATAACAATCTCCAACTAGCACTGAAGGTAGAGAGAAAAAATATCATAGCACCGCCGTTCACTGATGATGAACTACCAACGTTCACTGAGGGTAGCGAAAAGATAACAAGTTTCTTCCCAAAATTCTAGCGTTTCACCTAGAACAGGTCTCAACTTCTTCTTTAACCAAGGAATTCTGCCTGGAAAGGGTAATATATAAGCCATCTCAAATAAAGAGACCACTACTTGCAAAGATTTCACAATGAATTGTCTCTGCGATATTGAAAATACTTGCCATCCATTGGACTAATTTGACAATGAATTGCAAACTATCCACTCATAGAGAAGATAGCAAAAAAAAGTAACACCGACTTTTACAGGGAAGTATAAGTTGATCAAGTAAAGAGACCTGCTACTTGTTGTTATGGGAAGGATTGTAAAAATGACCTCCTGGGGAAAGCAATATGACCTTCTGGGGAAAGAATCATGACTTCCTGGGGAACGAATCATGACTTCTTGGGGAAATGCCAATATATTCCTGCTGAGGAGATAAAGTCTTCTTGTGCAAAATAAATGCACACTCTCAAACCAATGCTCGAAGCTTGCATAAATCCCAAGTAATAATATTGTTGAGGATCAAAGATTCAAACCAGAAATAAACTGGAGTAAAACAGTCAACCAAAATACATCCTTTGAGAAATAAACTCAAGAGGGAAATCCAATCTATCCAAGACAAAAAGATGTACAGGAAGGCTTAAAGCAAAAAATATTCCATGAGGGATAACTCAATGGGGAAATTGAAAGAATATACACTTTCTGCTTATGGCTGACACTCTATTGGGGAGAGGATAAGACAACTCTGCAAAATAGGGTAATATGTCAACAAGATATTGATGGATACGAAAGAGCAATGATTCGCTAAGTTTAGTTATGCATGATGTATGTATGAATGTATGAGTGTTATCATGTATATGCTGACAAAACAAACATATAATATTGGGGATAAACAAACAAAACCAACTCGGGCACAAACAACACTCGGCTAAATCACAGCCAAGATAATCATTCCATAAGAAAATAAGCACCAACTGAGGAAACAAAGTCCTACTACATGGCTTAAATTCATTGGGGAGAAACACAATCCGGAAGTAAACAAAACATAGCGATAAAACAGTACAGATACAGAGATATAACATCCTTCTCCAGGCTTTACCAGGGAATAGCACTCAGACTTCAATGGGGAAACAAATGTTTTCACGTGTATCACTTCTATTGGGGATTGTAAAACTGATTCAAAATAAGGCAAATGGAAACCATATTGTCAAAACATCCACTGAGGAATTCAAGCTAACTTCAATGGAGAAATATCATACAGACTTCACTAAGGGAGATAATGCTTCATCATCGAGATATCAATTGGGGACCTCGTGCTGACTTCATTGGGGAGGTCAACACCACATCATTGAGGGGAAGCTAAGATACATTCTTCACTGGGGAAACCGGAGATACGTTCTTCGATATTGAGAATACTTATTGCACCAACTTCTCTGGGGAGAAAGGACTTCTATCAAATAAGCGAGGCCTTCACTAGAGAATCTTGGATTGAGTCTTCATATCATGCAAACTTATTCCACAAAAGATGCCCTGGGATAGCCTTCTTGGGAAATAACTACCAACAATAATGCTAATTACTTCCAAAAAGAGCAACATTTTGCAAATGGTTTCATCTCAGCATACCAAGGGAATAAGACCTTTCATCATATGAAAGAAAACTTTGCTGGGGCATCTGGGATAAAGGCTTCAGACCATGCAAACCCGAAAAATCAGAAAATAAATCAACACTTAACTGAGGACGCTGGGATCACAAACCCAATACTGCATCTTACATCAATTGGTATTGTCTTTAATAAACAAAAAAACACGAGCATACTAGCGAAAACAACCTGAGAACACCTTCCCGAGGAAAACAAAACTTCTCAAAATTACTGGAGTTCGTCCATTCTTGGGATCACTACTTTTGTTTTCCTCTTGAATCACAAAATCTTAAAGTAAAAGTAATTTGTAAATTCTTTTTGAAAAAATAATTTTGTTATTTAATCTTTTTTGCTTTGAAAATTACTATCAATAATAAATGGAGTCTTTGTAAGCTGAATAAAAATAAGAACTACAAAGAATTGGGTAAAAGCTCAAATTTTATTGATAGAATGGTAGTCTGCGAATGGCGAGACTCCATGGATAATTACAAAGTTTGGAAAATGGTAATATATAATGGAAAAGATACATTGAAACACAATGACCATTATTCCCTCTAACAACTTTGAAATTCTGAGCAGCAGCTTCTGTTGAAATATAGTGAGGATCCAAGAAGATTGTTACTTCAATAATCAAGTCTTGTCTGATGTAGTTACTTGCCAAGAAAGTCCCTAAATTTTGCCTAAGCTGCCCTTGTGGGTTTTCAACTTAATGGGAAATTTTATTTTGTTTATCTCTAATTTTTTCCTAGACCGCCCTTTCGGGTTTTCGGCCTACCGAGACGCTCCTTTTTGCCTAAGCCATCCTTTCGGGTTTTCAACTTAGCGAGTTGTTCTTTTATTTCTTTAGGCGAAGTATTTCTTGACTGCATCATCATTCATGGGACGTGGGAACTCCTCGCCATCCATAGTTTCAAGAATTAATGCACCACCAGAGAAGGCTTTCTTGACAACATATGGGCCTTTAAAATTGGGAGTCAACCTGCCCCTAGAATCAGCGTTAAAAGACATGATCTTCTTGAGCACGAGGTCGCCTTCTCTGAACTCACGAGGTTTAACCTTCTTATCAAAAGCTTTCTTCATTCTCTTCTGATATAACTGACCATGACACAAAGTCGTCATTCTCTTCTCTTCGATCAAATTCAATTGTTCAAACTTGTTATGGACCCATTCAACCTCTGACAACTTGGTTTCCATTATCACACGCAAAGAGGGAATCTCAACCTCAATTGGGAGCACTGCTTCCATTCAATACACAAGGGAGAACAGGGTTGCTCCTGTTGAAGTGAGGACAAATGTCCGATATCCATGTAAAGGAAAAGGGAGCATTTCATGCCAATATTTATAAGTAACAACCATCTTCTGGATGATCTTTTTGATATTCTTATTAGCAGCTTCAACAGCCACATTCATCTTCGGCCTGTACGGAGATGAGTTGTGATGGACAATCTTGAATTCTTCAAAAAGTTTTGTCATCACCTTGTTGTTCAGATTCGAGCCATTTTCGGTGATAATTCTGCTCGGTACACCATATCGACATATAAGATTATTCTTAATGAAGCGCACTACCACCTTAGTAACATTAGCATACAAAGCAGCTTTCACCCACTTGGTGAAGTAATCAATTGCTACCAAGATAAAATAGTGTCCATTCAAAGATTTGGGTTATATCATTCCAATCATATAAATACCCGACATAGAGAAAGGCCACGGGGAAGAAATAACATTGAGAAGTGTCGGAGGCACATGATTCTTGTCTGCATAAATCTGGCATTTATAGCACTTCTTTGCAAATTTGTAACAATCAGAATCCATTGTCAGCCAATAGTAACCTGCCCTTAGCATCTTTTTAGCCATCGAATTTCCATTGGCATGAGTGCCCAAGGAACCTTCATGAATCTCATGCATCAACATGTCTTCTTCGTGTCTATCCACACATCTGAGCAAGACCATGTCATAATTTCTCTTGTACAACACATTTTTACTGAGGAAGAAGCTGCCAACCAATCTTCTCAATGTCTTTCTATCTTTATTTGATTCTCCAATTGAGTATTCCTAAGTCTGAAGGAAATTCTTAATATCATAACACCAATGTTTCTCATCTACTACCTCTTCTATTGTAAACACATGAGAAGGCCTATCCAGTCGCTGAACCATAATTCAAGGTATATCATTCCAAGTATTTACTTGACACATAGAAGCCAGAGTTTCCAGAGCATCCGCCATTTGATTTTCATCTCTGAGGATGTGATGGAATTCAACTTTTTAAAAAAGGGTAACAATCTTCTAGCATAATATTTGTAAGGGATCAAGTCGGGGTGACGAGTATCCCACTCTCCTTTAATATGATTTATTACCAAAGTTGAATCGTCATACACATCAAGAATTTTAATTCTGAGATCAATAGGTTCCTCGAGACCCATGATGCAATCCTCATATTCTGCCATATTATTAGTACAATCAAATGTCAATCTTATAGTAAAAGTAATGTGTGACCCATGTGGAGTGACAATCACAACACCAATTCCTTTACCATAAGCATTCACAGCTCCATAAAATATCATACTCCAGCGAGATTCAGGATCAGGACCTTCCTCAAGCAATGGTTCATCGCAGTCTTTCACTTTCAGAAACATCACATCCTCATCGGGGAAATCATACTTCACAGACTGATAATCATCAACTGGTTGGTAAGCAAGATAATCTACCAACATGTTGCTTTTAATAGCTTTTTGAGTGCGGTATCTGAAATCATATTCAGATAACAGCATCTGCCAGCGGGCAATTCTCCCAGTAAGAGCATGATTTTCAAAAATGTACTTCATTGGATCCATTTTGGAGATCAACCAAGTAATGTGATCCAATATATACTGCCGCAAACGTTTTTCCGCCCAGGCCAGAGCACAACATGTCTTTTCCAGCATGGAGTACCATGACTCACAATCAGTAAACTTTTTACTGAGATAATAAATGGAATACTCTTTCTTCCCCGTTTCATCTTGTTGTCCCAGAATACAACCCATGTAATTATCTAACACTGTCAGATACATAACCAACGGTCTTCCTTCAACAGGAGGGAGCAAGATAGGAGGTTCAAGCATATATTCTTTAATACTTTCAAATGCCCTTTGGCAGTCATCTATCCACACACAACCTTGATCTTTCTTTAACAACTTAAAGATTGGTTCACACGTTGCATTCATGTGGGAAATGAATCTGGAAATACAATTCAAACGCCCGAAGAACCCTCTAACTTGCTTTTCAGTTCTCGGTGTTGGCATTTCTTGAATTGCTTTGACTTTATCAGGGTTAACTTCAATCCCTTTCTGGATAACAATGAAACCCAACAATTTCCCTGATCGAACACTGAAGGTACATTTATTTGGATTCAAGCGGAGACGATACTTCCTCAAATGCTGAAACAACTCCAACAAATATTCTACATACCCTTCTTCAGTCTGGGATTTAGAAATCATATCATCAACATATACCTTAATTTCCTTGTGCATCAGATCATGGAATAGGATTTTCATAGCCCTCTAGTACGTTGCACCAACGTTCTTCAACCCGAAGGGCATCACTCTGTAACACAATGTTCCCCAGGGTGTGATAAACGTTGTTTTTCCATGTCCTCGGGAGCCATCCTTTGATTATACCCGGAAAATATGTCCATGAACGAGAAAACTTTGAATTTTGAAGTGCTATCCACTAATATATCAATGTGTGGCAATGGAAAATCATCTTTTGGACTAGCTTTATTTAGATCTTTGTAATCTATGCACATGCGAACTTTTCCATCTTTCTTCGGTACAACGGCCAATATTGGCAATCTACTGAGGATACACTAATGTCACAAGAAAACCGGCATTAATCTACTTTAGAACTTCCTCTTTGATCTTCACTGCCATATCTGGGTGAGTTCTTCGCAACTTTTATTTGATTGTCGGACACTCTGGCTTCAGCAGCAAAAGGTGCTCTACAATATCTGTATCTAAACCAGGCATATCTTTGTAAGACCAAGCAAAAATATCCATATACTCTTTCAGCATCCCAATTAACCTGCTCTTCACATCAGGACATAGCAATGCTCTAATCTTGACTTCTTTCGGATCTTCTTCTGAACCCAAATTGATTACTTCCAACGGCTCTTTATATGGCTGAATGGCATTTTCCTCACGCTCAAGCAACCGTGAGACCTCTTCTGGAATCTCATCATAGTCTTTTTCTCCGACCCCATACACAGGACATTCAAAGTTGGGAGAGGGTGCAGGGTCATTGTAGTCAACGGGTTTTTTAATTAATCTGCACATATGATTTATGATTACTTTTAGAAACTGACACATATAACAAGTGATCATGCAGATTGAATTTCAGTTATTATTTGTTTTTAAAGGTTTTTTTTATTACCATTTTCCAAGAAAAAGCAAAAAATAAAAACACAATTTTGGAAACAAAGACAACTTTTATTATTGATTTTAAAAATCAAAGCAAACAGATAGGCCCATACAATATCAATACTTTCACCTTAGGCGGAGTGAAAGCTTTTCAAAAAGATTAACAAAACAAATTAATTTGAAACATGTATGCAAGAGGTAACATCAATGGTGATCCAGTTCTGAACCCTAACTCTGTGTGTCACCATGATGCAATTTGATTCAAAGAAAACATCCAACATGAAATTTGTAGTCCTCCATGAAATCTACAACTTTTATTCACAAATTTTTCCCAAAATATGCTTGGATCTCAAGTTATGAATTTGTGAATAGGGGTCCATGAACTAAATAACTTAGTGAAATTTTGCCCTAATTTAGGCAGGTTTTTTACCTAACTTCATGGACATTTTTCACATAGTTCCAAGAGGTATCTCAAAATTCATTTCAAATATGGATTATAGAGCATGTTGCAAGCTTTCCAAAATGTCCAATAACTCTCCAAGATCATTTGTGTTTAGGGAGAATCGAAGAAGAGAAATTGGCATTTTGTCACTTTTGTTCAAGCCATTTTCACAATGCACCAAGTTGCAAATCTGATCAAGCATGCTTGTACCTTGCATTACAGGTCCTAAACCCCTTATACGCTCCATAATTAAATTCTAACTCAATGGATAAAGGCTTTGTTTTCACTTTTGGAGCTTTGTACAAGAAATAAATCCATTAATGGCATAATGGGCACATTGCCATTTTCATAAAGCAAGTTTTTGCAAACTTTATCAGCCTTGAGCCTTGGACTTGTTCCTTTGGTGCAAGAATTATCCACAAATATCAAGCATTGTTCACCAACTCTCTGCAGCCCACAAGCAAGCAAGTACAGGCCTTTGGCACAAGTCACTTCACTTTTCTTCAAAAGCAAGAAAAGTTGCAAAAGTCCAAAGAACTTGTACATCTGATAAAGGGTGGACTTGGTATCATTCTAGACATCTTGAAAAACTTATCACAAGGCTAGACATGAATGCTTATGATCTGAAACACTCTCAAACTTTAAAAACACATTTTTCTGCCCAACATTGCAGTTTCTGCAAAATCATAGCAAGCTCAATATTTGCTCGTGCGTTTTGCCTTGTAACACTTCAACCATCTTCCACACATCCCACCAAAGCTATCCAAGCCTTTGTCCTGGTTCTGTAAGCTCTGTTTTAGACATCACCATTTTCACTTTGGAAGGTTGCAGCTTGACTTCTACAGGGAGTTTCAGCCATCCACAAAGCCATCTAAGCATTGGAATAGCTTGAGGGAACTTCAATGGAGCTCACACGATCCTCGGGCCTCACTCAAAGTCCCCACATTGCCATATCCAAATCCAGCTGAAGGAGGTATTTTTCAAAACTCTATCTCTCTATTTAGGCATCCTCAAGCCATGATTTGTGAAGCAAAAATGTAGTCTCTAGCATGGTGAAGTTGTACATATGCATAGTTGTCATTTATATTAATTGAGCTAAGAGAATTTGATTGTTGAACATGCTGGAAAAATTAGGTCAAAAATTAGGGCTACTGAAATTCTCCCTGATCTTTGAGAGTTAGATTATGAATTTTATATCATTGGAATCGAGAGATTCCAAGCTACATTTTTTATGTTACAAGTTTTTGTTTTTGTGCAAGCAATAGAGAGTTGCAGGTTTGAGTTGAAAACGCGCGCAAGGAAGAATAAACCAAGGACAGGGACGAAGCTGAGTTGTCTTGGGCTTTTTTGGCGCTTCTGGCCTTTTTGGTTTTATTTTTCACACCTCTGAATTCCTTTTGCACCCCTCTGACTTATTTCTTATATTTTTATATTTTCCTTGCATATTTTTATTTTATTACTTGCATTTATTTTTTCTAATGATAAAAAATACCCAAAAATAATTTATTTATTTTCACACTTTATTTTATTTATTTATTTATTTTCTCACATAAAAGTAATTTATTTTGACAAATAGATTCGATTTTCTTAAATAGCTTGCAAATAATAAAAATATACTTAACATTTTTATTTTATTATTTTTTCACATAAAAAAATTTTGTTCATACACATTTTAATTTTTAATATTTATACATATAATATTATATATTATTTACTTGTACAAAAAATAGACAAAATATAAATATAAAGCATATTTTTCTTTTAAATCAAAAACTAGGGTTTCACCCTTTCAAAAATAACAATATTTTTTTCTCTTATTTTTAGGGCTTAAATAAATCATTATTCTCTTACAAAAAACAAATACAAAATATTTTTTGCATAAATACATTTTTATTGCATTTTTAATATTTGTATATTTATTTAATTTGTACTTAATTCAATTGGATTGTAATAGTTATTTTAGGGTTTATTTTTGTGCAATATCCCCATTCAAAAACTTGTATCCCCCCTCCCATAATATTTGTTGTAATAGCTTAGTTTACATTTATGCAATTTATCGCTTTAAATACTTGTGTAGTAAATTAGAGTTTTTGCATGATAAGACCAAAAACAAACAAATAGAATGATCTAATCCAAGACAATCAAAATGCATGTAAAATGACACACATTGCACACAAGCACCCTTAGGGTTTCACCCACTTGGTTGCCTTAAAATAAATGGCCATGGTATGCATGCAAAGTATCTTGGCAAAACAAAATAAAACAAAAGATCATAGTCCTTCGATGACACTATCAAAAGGTTGCCTAAAACAAATGATCTTGGTCCTACAAAATGCTAAAGATATTTGGCAACATTGCTATCATGGTCATACGATGACCCACGCCAGTCCCGTTTAACATCCAAAGATAGGTGTGATCGGTGGATCTGGAACTGACTGTTTAACGCTGGTTCACGAAATGTCGCGGAAGCAAGAGTCGCCATCGTCTTTTATTTTCTCCAAATGGAAAGGACAAAAGCACAGAAAAATTCCTTAAAGAGATTGCTCTCGGTTCGGGAGGTAAGTTATAGAAAGGGAAGGTGTTAGCACCCTTTCTATCCATGGTTATCCATGGGCTCTTAGATACTTGCTCATTTGTGTTTTCAAAATGGTTTGTTTGCTTTTCAACTGTGGGTTTCAAAAAAAGTTTCTTTGAAAATTCCAGTTCGACTCTTGTATCGGTCCTCAAGAGTGTTTGAAAAATTGCTTTCGAAAGCTTTTTGAAAAGGTGTCGGTGTGAAAAGTATTTTTTTGATTTGTTTTGTTTTGAATTAGAGCAAGTATCTACGAGAACCTACCTACCCTAAGGAATTCGTCTGTGTAGATGTCCTTTAAAGTAGTGTCATCCCACCATTGAGAGGTAGGTAGCACCACCGTTGGAGGTGTTCGGGTCAATTCGAGTTTGTAGGGACATGGTGATCACCAGAGCAATGGGAAGACACCTTAGAAGCTACCGTCATGCCAGGTTCCCGGATCATGAGGACTTACTAAGACATCCTCTACTCGACGATCACCTTTCGAAGCAAGGCAACAGTGAGGCGTACCCTAGGGGTGGTGTGTGCGATTTGTGTGTCGTTTTCATTTGTATTTGTCTTGTCATGTTTTTGGTGTTCTACGCATTGCTTTTATTTGGACATTTATTCTTGCATGCTTTGTTTAACAGTTAAAATATTTGCAGGAAAGTAAATTCTAAAGCTATTATAAATGGCGCGGGTCCACATCGCCAAAATTAACCAGGACCCGATTTGACAGAAAAATAAAGAAAAGCAAATAAAGAATTAAAAGTGCGAGAAGTAATTACAAGGCTTCGGGAGAGGTACATAATTATTTAAGCAAAATAAAATAAATACGCGAACAAATAAGAAATTAAGAACGTGGGTGTTGGACCCTTTTGCAAAATATTACAATTACATGAATTAATTAATTAAGAAAAGAAATTATTTTTGTTTTTTTTTTGTATTTTTTAGTATTTTATGACTTAATAAAAAAAAAGAATTAATTAAAATTAACTACTAACCCTAATTCTATTTTATTTTAATTTATTAAGAAAACATTAGAATTAAACCTAAATTAAACCTAATTTTTACATGCAAATTTAAATATGAAAATAAATAAAATAAATAATATTATTGTGTAAAGGAAAAAATTAAAAAGGAATAAAACATTTATTAAACCTAGTTCTATATTTTTTAGATTTTGTTATGAAAGGTATTAAAATTAAAACCTTAATTTAAACTAATTAATTTACATGCATTTATTTACAAGAAATATTAAAATAAAAATATCTTTTATATTTTTTATCTTTTCTGATTTTTATGCATTTTTTATATTTTGAAGAAATAATTAATTAAATCAAAACAATAAAGAAAATAAAATAAGAATTGAAAATAAAACATAAGAAAAATGTAGAGAATTGCAAACCAGGGGGGGTAGTAGTCCCCAAATAGGAGGTTTGGCCTTGGTAATTCAGGCCCAATGACCTTCAGGTCCGTTTGACTTTCCCACTAGCGTGTAGCTATGTTGACCTGAGTTTATGGTGTTCCTCCACTCTATGCCTTTGGATTGATCTTGAGAGGGACGTGTCACGCTTGATTTGGAAGTGTATCATAGTCCTCAGTAAGTGAAACGGCATGTGAACCTTGTTTGAAAAATAATATGAAGAATAATGCAGACCTGGGGCTCGAACCCAGGTCTTGGACGTGAACACACTCAACGCTTGCCAGCTGAACCACTGAATCCATTTGTTAAATAAATAAACAACAAATAATATAATATGAAACAACGCGCTAATGGATTATTGCGCGCGAATTTTAAACCAACCAGTCGTCGCCTGCCACGAATTCGTCTTCTTCACCATCCCTGAAATACAAAAACATGAGGCAACGGTTTTATACGCGTTTTGTTAGGTGGCTTTAGGGAAAATAGCGATTAGCCCTCAGGGCTCTATAAATTGAGCGCGAATATGGATTCTTCTTCGTCCAAGCTTGCTGGTTTGAATGGTGGTAGTCTTGAGTCTCAATTTTTCCTTGGGTGAAAAGCCCCAATCTGAAGCTTGCAAAACCCTAAAACTTGGCAATGGTGAAATCGTGTATACAGCATAAAAATGCAATTAATCATATTGGTTAGTTTCAGAATTTCACAAGGAACATGAATCTACAATCAAAATGCTGTGAATGTGCATAAATATTGAAACACGATAATGAATTTTTCATGAGGTATCTTGAATGCTGTATACCAATTCCTTGCGTTTTAATGGTTGTTTCTGATTGGAATACGTTCAATGACACTTGAGCAAGCTATTGAAACACAAATTCTGTCTTGAATCGCCCTCCAATGTGATTTTCAGAGTTGAGGTTTTAGAGAGAAATTTCAAGTTTTTACAATGGTCTTTGGGCGCAGCTGTGCGTGTATCTTGATTAGGGTTGTATTCAGGCTTTTGTATTGAGTGCATTAGGTCAAAAAACTTGCTCCAAATCTCTTGCAATCATGGTTTTGAATATTTGATTTTTCAACATGATTTCCATATCTTTTTCCATGCAATTTTGTGTCAATTAGGATCCAATCAAACCAAATCTTCCCATATTTGAATGTACACGAATTATTGAGTCTAAAACATGTGCAAAAAGATTTGTTAGGTTAAGTTAAGTATTTTTCACATATTTAAATGATTTAAATGAATTAATATAAATAAAAATTCAAATAAATAAATAAAAAATGAATAAAAACTTCCCTTTGGGCCAAGTGGTCGTGCACATGCTTGGAATGATGAATTGTGGAAGAAAAATGGGCCCATTATCAATTTTAGGTCATTTGAATCAATGTTGACTTTTCAAAATATCCAAACATTTCCCAACTTCCACAAGGCATAACTTGCTCAATTTTTAAGCTTTTCTCATGTTCTTGGACATTTTGGAAAGTTCTTTGAGTCCTCTAACCAATGCCTTTGGTCCCATGTCATTTTGATTTACCAATCTCAAGTTATGGCCTTTGACTTAAAGTCCCTTTTTGTTGACTTTTGAAAATGACCTATAATGTTGAAATTGATAACTTTTTGTGAGAGCATTTCTTGGACTTGAAGTATGAAGATGAGTTGTAGGAAATGTCTTTCTCTTCAAAATGAGCTTTGGATGGAATTTTTCTGATAATCCATGTGAAAGTTATGCCCTGGTCAATTTCAGTTGACTTTTTCAGCTGTCCAAATAAGGAAACTTTTGCATCTTGATGATTTTTGAGCCAAACTTTTGAGAATCATGATCAAGCATTGATCAAATGATGTTTGTGGCTTCAAAATGATATGTTGACCAAAAATTTGAACTTCTGACTGTCAAATGACCATTTTGCCCCTACAGTTGACTGTAGTGCAATTAGGGTTTTGACTGTGCAACTTTGAGCTGAATGCTTTGAAACTTGATATGAGGATGCTTGACCATATTTGTAGGCATGTGAGACTTGATTGGGCCTTTGGAAACTTCATTTTCCTGATCAGAACACAAACCCTAGTTTTGACTGTATGGGAGACCTTTGACTGTGCAACCCTTGGGGAGTTTTGTGACTTGGCTTGGTAATTTCTTGAAGAATATGGGAGGGCAAATTTTGTGGTACAACAGTTGCCCCTGTTCAATCTTCTTAGACCTGAGGATGCAGATTGGCTGACGTGCCTTTCGTAATCCGAGGGTGGAAGATGATTGAACACTAGAGTGCCCAGAAATTTGCGCTCACACAGTAGCAGTGATGGTGGAATGGGCTTATAGATGCCATTTAGAGGTTGATGAATAGGACGATGGGCTTATAGATGCCATCTGGATGTTGATTGCATAAGAGATTCCTTAGCGAGAACCTGCATACCTGCAAAATAGAAAATGATTACCTGACACGTTGCAGGAGCTGATTTTCAGATGCTTCGCATAGATATGTCCTGGCTGGTTACGGGAGCTGAGTCTGGAGCTTCACAAGATGATGAATGAACCAGGGATGGTTACTACCTTAGCATGAATGGTAAGAGAACCTTGGACGACTTTAACTTCAACAACGCTCGTTGAGAAAAATCTTAGCGGGAATTACCATCTTTGCAGTATCGGGAAGAGAACCATAGGCAATTATAATCTGAAAGGAATTATCACCTCACTCACCGTCGGAGAGGGAACTAGCTGGAAAGGAATTATTACCTCACTCACCATCGGAGATGGAACCATAGGAGATTATCACATCACTCACCGTTGGAGAGGGAAACATCTGAAAAGGACTTACCACCTCACTCACCGTCGGAGAGGGAACCATAGGAGACTATCACCTCACTCACCGTCGGAGAGGGAAACATCTGAAAAGGACTTACCACCTCACTCACCGTCGGAGAGGGAACCATAGGAGACTATCACCTCACTCACCGTCGGAGAGGGAAACATCTGAAAAGGAATTACCACCTCACTCACCGTCGGAGAGGGGACCATAGGAGACTATCACCTCACTCACCGTCGGAGAGGGAAACATCTGAAAAGGAATTACCACCTCACTCACCGTCGGAGAGGGGACCACAGGAGACTATCACCTCACTCACCGTCGGAGAGGGAAACATCTGAAAAGGAATTACCACCTCACTCACCGTCGGAGAGGGGACCATAGGAGACTATCACCTCACTCACCGTCGGAGAGGGAAACATCTGAAAAGGAATTACCACCTCACTCACCGTCGGAGAGGGGACCACAGGAGACTATCACCTCACTCACCGTCGGAGAGGGAAACATCTGAAAAGGAATTACCACCTCACTCACCGTCGGAGAGGGGACCACAGGAGACTATCACCTCACTCACCGTCGGAGAGGGAAACATCTGAAAAGGAATTACCACCTCACTCACCGTCGGAGAGGGGACCATAGGAGACTATCACCTCACTCACCGTCGGAGAGGGAAACATCTGAAAAGGAATTACCACCTCACTCACCGTCGGAGAGGGGACCATAGGAGACTATCACCTCACTCACCGTCGGAGAGGGAAACATCTGAAAAGGAATTACCACCTCACTCACCGTCGGAGAGGGGACCATAGGAGACTATCACCTCACTCACCGTCGGAGAGGGAAACATCTGAAAAGGAATTACCACCTCACTCACCGTCGGAGAGGGGACCATTAGGGAAGGAATAACCTGAGATAACTTCTACTGAGTCTTTATCGGAAAAAACTGTTGGGAGTCGATTTAGCTGGACTAGAGAAGGCCTGGGACTGGATAAGAAATCTTTGGAGTCGATTAACTGAACCGGTCTTAGGTCTTGAAATATGATTGAGAATTTCAACTGCATCTTTCCTGAAAGGTAAAGGTCAGTCATATGCAATGCATGATATGGATCAAGCAATGATGTTCTCAATATAAATGCGATTTGTATGATATCATGCGTCTATGCATGCTATAATGATGTATGTGATGTTTTCGTCTAGGAAAGTAAATCCTTGACGGGTGCCGGGAAGTCATATCCTGGGCTGATGTTGAAGAATAGCTTTTGCTTCCGCTGGGGATAATAACTGCAAAAATACCGGTAAGAGAAGATGACTCCGTTGCGGAATAAACTTGGCTAACGGAAGATTCTGCGGGGAGAAAAGATACTCTAGCGACCATGCTGGGAAGCAATACTCTGTGGGAAGAGGGATGCCTTGCTGAGTGTTGATAATAATTTGCTGGGGATACCCTTGTGGTTGGAAGTGTTGATGGACTTCGCCGGGGTAAGAAGACCTCGTCGAGGACGCTCTTTCCGTGGCTTTTGGCTGAGGATAACCCAGTTATATTCTGTTAAGGAAATAACTCTTTAAATCAAGCCGGACGACGCATTCGTGCTCTGCGAGGGATAAGCTTCCAGAATCTACTGGGGATAAGCTTAACTGCTTGGGGGAGATGAATTCCATCTTCCCTGGGGAATTGGATTGGATTCTCTTGGGGAAGCTTTGAACTGCGGGGGGACGTGATACCTCTGAACGTTGATATGCCGCCGGGGAATGTTGAGATCTGCTGGAGGATACTCAGCTTCCTTAAGGTTTGATAACTCTGCTTGGAGAAGAATGCACTGACTGCTGACTTACTCTCTGGGGAGTTAAGAGATCTGGTTATGTTCTTTAGCCGAACCTATCTTAGTACTTTGGTGGACAGAGCCATTAGATCATTTGGACGACTCATTGCTGCCCCTGTTTCTGAGATGGGATAGGGAGACCTGTGAGGCGCTGATAGTTGTTGATAGACAAACCTTCTTCTGGTAGGCAGGTGATAAGATGATAGGACATAGTCGTACGCTTTGATCCCTAACTTTTGCCTGGACTGCCCTTTCGGGTTTTCGGTCCACCGGGATACCCATTTTTGCCCAAGCCGCCCTTTCAGGTTTTCGACTTGCCGGGTGTACAGATTTTTTCATTTCATCCCTTATTTTGCCCGAACCCTTTTGGTTCGTCGGAGAGCCCTTATTTTTTCCTAGGTATGTCAACCTAGCGGGTCTTTGATTTTGCGTAGTATCTTTTCGACTATGTTCATGCTCTCAGGATGCAGGGAGGTGCCCCTGCTATTATGTTGCCACGCTACCAGAAGATGTTTGATCATGCAAGATTTGTTGCTGGAATTCCCAAAATGATTCAGGCGGAGATTTGCCCCAGGCTGGTTGGCCTTTTGAGAGATTCTCCGAATCTTGACTTAACTGCCCCAGATGATGAATAATGATTATGTCTGCCCCTTTGTTGGGAGTACTTTTGTTCATCAGGTATTCATCGTGCGAATTTCCCTGCTGTTCAAACAAAAGGTCATGTGCAAACAAAGTTATGTTAAAAATGCAAAGCTTATGTCTGTCTTGAAGATTTTGAAAATGCATTCTTTTTTTTTCATAAAACAAGTGATTGTTTGTAAAACGTGATATCAACTCTGTATTTACCATAAGCCTTAAGGAGTCAGGATACCTTTCGTAACCGTATGCTTTCGAACTAACCCATGCTTCAGCTAGGACTTTTAAGGGTTGTAGCGTGGCCTGGTTCACGGTTTAAGAAACAAAGGATAAAGGCTCAAATTATTTGTACCCACCCGCTCTTCGTGATGTTCTTCAAACCTAAACTCAGTTGATCGTACGTCAGACATTGTTCGAGTCTTTGTCCTGATATACCAGCGATGGTCCAGATATTGATGATTTATTCCGGATAGGCAGTCATTTCTTTTTGTGTTGAGGTTTGTAGGACCTCCTTCCTTTTTTGATTTTGTTATCCCTAAATTTTGCCTGAACTGTCTATTTTGTGATTACAGTCAGCGGGACGCCCCAGTTTTGTAAGTCTCTCTTTTTATAGGTTTTGACTTTTTTTGGGCTTTTATTTTTGAGGTATAATGACTGCCTTTCTTTATTGATTATTCGGAACCATCACTGTATTTCTTCGTTTTGTAAGGATCTCTTTGGTGCCATTCGTTATGCACTTGGATCAACTGAGACTACCCTGCCCCAGGTTATGATTAAGGGTTTTAAATTTCGAAAAGAAAAACTCCTACTTCTTTGGCTCAGAGGGGTTGACGAGGGATTATCATTCTTATAACTCCAGTGTTTAGGAATTGAAACAATGCCTGTACTTCATCAGCGGGGTCTGTTCAAAAGCATACTGTAAAGATCGTGATATTGTTTTCGTCATCCTCCCTCAAGAGGCTTAGAATTCTTAAATGAAAATAATTTGCATATAGTGAATACGAATATATTGTTTCAAAATAGACATAAGCGATGCATTAATGTGATAACAATGTTTAACATGAATAAAGGTTTGAACAAAAAAAAAATTGCAACTTGAACATTCGAATGAACAAAAATTTCCTAATCTCAGGGCTTTGTCACTTCAAATGGTGTCTCCTGTAGGGATGGTAGAAGCACTCATCCTGGCCATCTTGGGTGAATTCCACAGCTCCTTCCTCAATCAGATCCTGGATTTTATTCTTCAAATTCCAACAATCCTCTGTAGCATGCCCCGGGCTGTCAGAATGATAAGCGCAGTGAGCATTGGGGTTATACCTTGAAGGTGTCTTGTTGGGATTCTTAGGAGGATCCTTTCGAGTTACCAAGTTCAACCTCAGCAGTTGTTGTAAGGCCTGAGGCAGCGACACGTTGAGCTCGGTGAATTGCCTTTGGGGCTTGTCTGGTTGAAGCTGGTGAGGTTGATACTGAATTGGTGATACTGGAGCCATATGAGGAACTTTCTCCTTGCCTCTTTGTCTCAAAGATGGTCGAACAATGACTGGCTTTTTACCCTTAGATGTTTGCCCCAATTGGTTACCCTGAAGCAGTTGGTTGACGAGAAACCGGAGCTCATCTTGTCTTTGAGCTAAACCTTGAATGGCATTCCTCTGCCCCAGCATTTGGGCTTTCATAGCATCCATCTCAGCTTGTAGGTGTTTCAGCCTTTCATCCTCAGCACTGTTCCTGACAAAAGTCCCCATGAGAAGTGTCCTTAGTTCCTCCTGCCCCTTGGATAGATTCAGAAGGATTTCCCCGAACCGAGTCTCTTGAGCAAGAAGGTCCCGGTTATCTGGTTGGAGGGCCATTGCTGAAATAAACAGCGAGAAATGGTAAGTGACCTGCAAAGAACGGGTACCTGTAATGCAATGATATGTATGATATGCGTGCAATGTTTTCAAGGACCTCGCAGGATAAACAAGAAAATTTGTTAGAATTTGGGTCCGGTAGCTTGATTGAAAGAACTTCATATTTGTTGAGAGTCTTTCTTCAAGGGTCAAAGGCTCACCATGTCAAGTGGGTCATAGCCCCTGACTTTAGTCATCATGTCTGGTTTTGATTTCCAAACGACCTTGGTTAGGGAACCTTCTTCAGGAGTCAGAGCTCACCATATCAAGTGGGTCATAGCCCCTGACAACTTTGGCTAGAGGAAAATAAATCCTCTTTGCCCCTTGCTAGATGTTTGATTCATCATGACCTGCATCACAAGCCCTTGAGATCCTTGAAATGGGTCAGGATGTATGCAATGGTATGATGTTATGATGCATGGGGTAGTATGGATAAACCCTGTTATGAGCCCTTATTAAGGACTAAAACAAACCCTGCAAGAAACTCAAGTGTCAGATAACAAGCATACAAATAGTCAAGTTGGAAGGCACACAAGTCACACAAGAGAAACCCTTAGAGTTTAGGCCAGCATGGGGTCTGGGTATTACCCTCTTGAAGTTGGTGGGTTCAACCTGTCCTAATCAAAGTAACCGGGTTCTAAGGGTCCCAATATCACGGGATTGCTTTCATTGTTCATCATTTCGATTTAGCCACTGAACTGGCGACCGAAATATTCCAGGAAAGCAACCCTCAATTGGGTGTAGTATCGAGTATCAACCAACCTCGGACTGCACCAAAGTCAGTTATCTCACTACCCTAAAGAGGCCAAGATAGTTCAATTAAGGTTCCTAAGGTCTGTTGATGTTTCACGACACCACGCGGAGGCCCCGTACTCTCCTTGACTGAACTCAAGGGTTACCGGTACACACCAAAGTGCCACATCAACGTAGCAGACTGTTTCAACCATGTCGGTATACCCTGCACAGTTCCCTCACAGCCTTGTTGCTACTTTCTAAGAAGGTATCCCCAGATCCGGGTTAGGATCTATAGAACTCCCAAGACAGTCCCACAATTTAAAGCAAGCAAAGAAAGCAATTGAAAACACAGTGATCTTAGTCCTAAGGTACACCTCACTTTATAAAGATATCCCCAGCAGAGTCGCCAGTTCTGTGATCGGTGGATCTGGAACTGACTGTTTAACGCTGGTTCGCGAAATGTCGCGGAAGTAAGAGTCGCCACCGTCTTTTATTTTCTCCAAATGGAAAGGACAAAAGCACAGAAAAATTCCTTAAAGAGATTGCTCTCGGTTCAGGAGGTAAGTTATAGAAAGGGAAGGTGTTAGCACCCTTTCTATCCATGGTTATCCATGGGCTCTTAGATACTTGCTCATTTGTGTTTTCAAAATGGTTTGTTTGCTTTTCAACTGTGGGTTTCAAAAAAAGTTTCTTTGAAAATTCCAGTTCGACTCTTGTATCGGTCCTCAAGAGTGTTTGAAAAATTGCTTTCGAAAGCTTTTTGAAAAGGTGTCGGTGTGAAAAGTATTTTTTTGATTTGTTTTGTTTTGAATTAGAGCAAGTATCTACGAGAACCTACCTACCCTAAGGAATTCGTCTGTGTAGATGTCCTTTAAAGTAGTGCCATCCCACCATTGAGAGGTAGGTAGCACCACCGTTGGAGGTGTTCGGGTCAATTCGAGTTTGTAGGGACATGGTGATCACCAGAGCAATGGGAAGACACCTTAGAAGCTACCCTCATGCCAGGTTCCCGGATCATGAGGACTTACTAAGACATCCTCTACTCGACGATCACCTTTCGAAGCAAGGCAACAGTGAGGCGTACCCTAGGGGTGGTGTGTACGATTTGTGTGTCGTTTTCATTTGTATTTGTCTTGTCATGTTTTTGGTGTTCTACGCATTGCTTTTATTTGGACATTCATTCTTGCATGCTTTGTTTAACAGTTAAAATATTTGCAGGAAAGTAAATTCTAAAGCTATTACAAATGGCGCGGGTCCACATCGCCAAAATTAACCAGGACCCGATTTGACAGAAAAATAAAGAAAAGCAAATAAAGAATTAAAAGTGCGAGAAGTAATTACAAGGCTTCGGGAGAGGTACATAATTATTTAAGCAAAATAAAATAAATACGCGAACAAATAAGAAATTAAGAACGTGGGCGTTGGACCCTTTTGCAAAATATTACAATTACATGAATTAATTAATTAAGAAAAGAAATTATTTTTGTTTTTTTTTGGTATTTTTTAGTATTTTATGACTTAATAAAAAAAAAGAATTAATTAAAATTAACTACTAACCCTAATTCTATTTTATTTTAATTTATTAAGAAAACATTAGAATTAAACCTAAATTAAACCTAATTTTTACATGCAAATTTAAATATGAAAATAAATAAAATAAATAATATTATTGTGTAAAGGAAAAAATTAAAAAGGAATAAAACATTTATTAAACCTAGTTCTATATTTTTTAGATTTTGTTATGAAAGGTATTAAAATTAAAACCTTAATTTAAACTAATTAATTTACATGCATTTATTTACAAGAAATATTAAAATAAAAATATCTTTTATATTTTTTATCTTTTCTGATTTTTATGCATTTTTTATATTTTGAAGAAATAATTAATTAAATCAAAACAATAAAGAAAATAAAATAAGAATTGAAAATAAAACATAAGAAAAATGTAGAGAATTGCAAACCAGGGGGGGTAGTAGTCCCCAAATAGGAGGTTTGGCCTTGGTAATTCAGGCCCAATGACCTTCAGGTCCGTTTGACTTTCCCACTAGCGTGTAGCTATGTTGACCTGAGTTTATGGTGTTCCTCCACTCTATGCCTTTGGATTGATCTTGAGAGGGACGTGTCACGCTTGATTTGGAAGTGTATCATAGTCCTCAGTAAGTGAAACGGCATGTGAACCTTGTTTGAAAAATAATATGAAGAATAATGCAGACCTGGGGCTCGAACCCAGGTCTTGGACGTGAACACACTCAACGCTTGCCAGCTGAACCACTGAATCCATTTGTTAAATAAATAAACAACAAATAATATAATATGAAACAACGCGCTAATGGATTATTGCGCGCGAATTTTAAACCAACCAGTCGTCGCCTGCCACGAATTCGTCTTCTTCACCATCCCTGAAATACAAAAACATGAGGCAATGGTTTTATACGCGTTTTGTTAGGTGGCTTTAGGGAAAATAGCGATTAGCCCTCAGGGCTCTATAAATTGAGCGCGAATATGGATTCTTCTTCGTCCAAGCTTGCTGGTTTGAATGGTGGTAGTCTTGAGTCTCAATTTTTCCTTGGGTGAAAAGCCCCAATCTGAAGCTTGCAAAACCCTAAAACTTGGCAATGGTGAAATCGTGTATACAGCATAAAAATGCAATTAATCATATTGGTTAGTTTCAGAATTTCACAAGGAACATGAATCTACAATCAAAATGCTGTGAATGTGCATAAATATTGAAACACGATAATGAATTTTTCATGAGGTATCTTGAATGCTGTATACCAATTCCTTGCGTTTTAATGGTTGTTTCTGATTGGAATACGTTCAATGACACTTGAGCAAGCTATTGAAACACAAATTCTGTCTTGAATCGCCCTCCAATGTGATTTTCAGAGTTGAGGTTTTAGAGAGAAATTTCAAGTTTTTACAATGGTCTTTGGGCGCAGCTGTGCGTGTATCTTGATTAGGGTTGTATTCAGGCTTTTGTATTGAGTGCATTAGGTCAAAAAACTTGCTCCAAATCTCTTGCAATCATGGTTTTGAATATTTGATTTTTCAACATGATTTCCATATCTTTTTCCATGCAATTTTGTGTCAATTAGGATCCAATCAAACCAAATCTTCCCATATTTGAATGTACACGAATTATTGAGTCTAAAACATGTGCAAAAAGATTTGTTAGGTTAAGTTAAGTATTTTTCACATATTTAAATGATTTAAATGAATTAATATAAATAAAAATTCAAATAAATAAATAAAAAATGAATAAAAACTTCCCTTTGGGCCAAGTGGTCGTGCACATGCTTGGAATGATGAATTGTGGAAGAAAAATGGGCCCATTATCAATTTTAGGTCATTTGAATCAATGTTGACTTTTCAAAATATCCAAACATTTCCCAACTTCCACAAGGCATAACTTGCTCAATTTTTAAGCTTTTCTCATGTTCTTGGACATTTTGGAAAGTTCTTTGAGTCCTCTAACCAATGCCTTTGGTCCCATGTCATTTTGATTTACCAATCTCAAGTTATGGCCTTTGACTTAAAGTCCCTTTTTGTTGACTTTTGAAAATGACCTATAATGTTGAAATTGATAACTTTTTGTGAGAGCATTTCTTGGACTTGAAGTATGAAGATGAGTTGTAGGAAATGTCTTTCTATTCAAAATGAGCTTTGGATGGAATTTTTCTGATAATCCATGTGAAAGTTATGCCCTGGTCAATTTCAGTTGACTTTTTCAGCTGTCCAAATAAGGAAACTTTTGCATCTTGATGATTTTTGAGCCAAACTTTTGAGAATCATGATCAAGCATTGATCAAATGATGTTTGTGGCTTCAAAATGATATGTTGACCAAAAATTTGAACTTCTGACTGTCAAATGACCATTTTGCCCCTACAGTTGACTGTAGTGCAATTAGGGTTTTGACTGTGCAACTTTGAGCTGAATGCTTTGAAACTTGATATGAGGATGCTTGACCATATTTGTAGGCATGTGAGACTTGATTGGGCCTTTGGAAACTTCATTTTCCTGATCAGAACACAAACCCTAGTTTTGACTGTATGGGAGACCTTTGACTGTGCAACCCTTGGGGAGTTTTGTGACTTGGCTTGGTAATTTCTTGAAGAATATGGGAGGGAAAATTTTGGGGTACAACAATAGGGTTGTTTACCAAAGCAATGGTAAATCAACAATGTCAAAGGAATAAAAATGCATAGGAAAGACATTTGAGTAGGGTAGATAGTTCTAAGTTACTTGCTCTCTTCCAAACAATCCTTGTTATTTTCAAACAAACACACACACATTTTAAAACATTTCCAAATAACTTTCAAAACATTGAAACATTTTTTAAAAAGACAAACATCTTTGTATACATTCTTACGAACGAGAATCATTACAAAGATTGCCTAAACAATGGCCTCTTTTCAAAATACTTTCAAAACCACACAAAGCACCATTTCAAACAATTTCAAAAGCAAAGCAAGTGATCTAAATAAGTAACTAAGAGCCCATGGAAAACCGTGGATGAAAAGGGTGCTAGCACCTTCACTTTTCATAATCTACCCCCGAACTCAAGAAAACATCTCAAAGGTCTTTCCTGTGCTTTTTTACATTTCCTTTTGGATAAAATAAAAGTCGGTGGCGACTCTTGCTAACCGCAACATTTGCAAACACAAATTCAAAACCTCAAGTCAGTTCTCCCACCGCATCACACTCCGGCTCCATGTTCTTACCTTCATCATTCTTCACAGAGAACCCCAAGCCAGCCATATTCTTGTTCACAGGTGGATCAACAATTTGTCCCCATACGTCGCTATGGCCATTACGCACAACCTGTTGCGCATCCTTAAACAAAGCTATAGAGTTCTCATTTCCTCTTATGTTATCAATGGATAAAGCTTGGAACTGGGTTCCAACAGTAGTTTCATCCGCATCCACAACGCTGAAAGAGGAAAAATGAGATATTAATAATTCTTGTTCCCCATTTATAATTACCACTTTTCCTTCACACACAAACTTCAACTTCTGGTGTAAAGTCGAAGTGACATCCCCTGCCTTATGTATCCATGATCGTCCTAGCAAGCAACTGTAAGAGATTACAATATCCATGACATGGAAAGTAATCTGAAACAAATGTGGGCCTATATGAATAGGCAAGTCCACTTCACCAATAACAGATCTCCTTGATCCATCAAACGCTTTCACAATAATGCCACTTGGCCGCATGGGCGTTCCTTGATATTTCAACTTCATAAGTGTGCTCCTCGGTATAACGTTCAATGAGGTCAATCCACACATTGGATAATGAATCATTCTTGCAGTTCATAGAGATGTGGAGGGCCAGATTGTGATTCCTTCCTTCATCGGGCAATTCATCGTTGCAGAAACTCAGGTTATTATATGATGTAATTTTCCCTACCACACTGCTAAATTGGTCTACAGGCATATCTCTTTCAATGAAAGCTTGGTCCAATACCCTCATCAAAGATTCTCTGTAAACAGAGGAGTTCATCAATAAATCCAAGATAGATATGTTTGAAGGAGTATGCAGTAGCTGATCTACAATTCTATAGTCGCTCATCTTGATTATCTTTAAAATATCATCTACCTCCTTTTCTAGCGTAGCTCCACTAGATTCACCCACTGCCTTCTTGGGTTCAATATTTTCAACAATTTTCTTTCCAGTATTAACATCTCCACGAACAACTAGTGCAAATACTCGACCACTGTGGGTCACTCTGCTAGTCTCAGAAATATTTCTAACATTAGGCATTGGCTGGATGGGAATTTCCACACCATCCTCTAAAATTGTAGCATTATATTTGTAGAGTACAGCCTTATCTGACTTGTAGGGGACAAGACCCGATAAACTAATCACCAATGGAGTAATAGATGTCTTGCTATGATATTCAACTTCAAAATGGGTAGACGCACTGAAAAAAGGCACAATAACATTTACTCCTTCTTCAACATATTCAGTCATTACAGAGCCATCTCTAGAAAACATATCTTCATCTGAGGAGAAGAACTTGTCCACAGAGGCATACTCATCATCAGACTCTTCTTCAGCCAAACAAACCTCAATCTCATTAACCTCATGATAATCATCCCTTTGGCCTGTAACCTTTATAGTTCCATTGTCTAATAATAAATGAATACCATTCCTAATAATTGAACATCCTCGGGAGTCTCGACAGCAAATTCGGCAAGATCTATATTGATGTTCACCTGACCAGCCATGTGGCAGAAAGTAGCATTCAATTATACAAGATCCTCATTCATATATTCCATATCAAAGATTATGAATTCTCCAGGACATTCAGAAACCATGTTTACTTCCTCTTCATACTCTGCCCTAGGCCTGATTATGTGGATGAGGCCCTCATCCATCATCTCTTACAAATCAGCCTTTATCTTGTCACAACCATGTATATCTGTACTGCAAATAGAACAATCAGCATGGTCATGCGTATAATAGCTAAATTCACAAAGGTCTGCATGCATATTCACCAAATCTCCTCTAACCAGATTAATATCAAAAATTCAGAAGTCGCCTGGACAACCGGCCACCATATTCACATCATTTGCTCCTCCATGCTTGGGCAGAGGATTGTCTTTCACATTAGGGCCCACATCCTTGAAAGATAGAATACCGGACTTCACTAATTTTTGTACCTCAATCTTCAAAGGATAGCAGTTCTTAACATTATTCCCTGGTGCTCTCTGATGAAAAGCACATGTTTGGTCTGCTTTGTAATACCAAGGCAATAGTAATAGTACAGCGGGAGGTGGTCGGGTCTGAACCAACTTCTTTTGAATTAACGCCAGAAGTAACTCTGTATAACTCATAGGGATAGGGTCATAACTCTCCCTTCTCGGATTATACCCTTGATTACCCTGCTGGGATGGTCTCTGATAATCAATGGTGATTGGAGCTACACCAACAATTGGAGTAACTGAGGCGACTTACTAATGACGCTGATAATTTCTTCTAGGAGTATTAACCCTCCTTTCTTGCATGACAGCATTTGTATCTCCTTCCTTCTTCTTGGCAAACCCATAAGATGGCTTCTTCGCACTTCTAGAACTTTCACTTTTCGTTAGACGGCCCTCTCTTACAGTCTCTTCTAAGAGAATACCCATGCATACCATTTCAGTAAAGTCACTTGGCGCACTCGCTACCATCCTCTCATAGTAGAAAGCACCCAGAGTCTTCAAGAAAATCTTAGTCATCTCCTTCTCTTCCATGGGAGGAATCACTTGGGCGGCTACCTCACGCCATCTCTGTGCATATTCTTTGAATGATTCCCTGTCTTTCTGAACCATGGCCCTGAGTTGATCACGGTCAGGCGCCATGTCCATGTTGTATTTGTATTGTCTGATAAATGCTTCTCCCACGTCATTGAAAGTATAGATATTGACGCTATCCAAACTCATACACCACTTCAATGCAACACCAGTCAAACTATCCTGAAAAAAGTGAATCAGCAGACGCTGATCATCAGAATGGGTAGACATTCTTCTTACATGTATCACAATATGAGCACGATTACAAGTGTTGCCCTTGTACTTCTCAAACTTCGGGACCTTAAACTTCACATGTATCTTAACATTCAGGACCAAGCACAAATCATTCACATTCTTCCCGAACAATTCATTTCCCCCGAGGGCCTTCATCTCCCTCTACATCTTGTCAAACTTATCTTGAAAATCATATATCCTATCATAGAGACTGTTGTACCCCAAAATTTTCCCTCTCATTTATCAAGACTTTTCTCACAAGATCTCTTTGACTCGAGACTGGATTAGGGTTTTATCAGCTCAAGACATCTCATCTTGCACTGACAATCCAAAATTAGGGTTTGAGTTTGCACAATGATTTTTGGACCATCAATGCTTCATATGACTTTCAAACATCATTATGGATCCCTAAGATCACTCATGACAAGTTTCAAGCCTTGAACCACATTTTGGATCAATTAATTGGACAGTTGACCTAAAAATCAGTTGTATTAGGGGGAAAAGTCAACCATGGCCAATTTACAGTCAAACTTCATAATTTTTTATCAACATCAACATTTTAAACTTACATGTGTCATTTGGTCAAGTTTGGATCACAATTCCTCAAGAAATTTGGTCAAATCACAAAAAGGGCAAAATGGTCAAAATTAGGGTTTTGACTGAGGAAGGGAAATTTCTGATTTTTTAACCTAGCAAATGACCAATTGAGTTAAAGCATGATTTCAAGGATTCAATTACATCATCTTTACTTAATTACATGGCCCAAAACATTTCAAATTCATTGGATTGACAGATGAAGTTTGCAGTCAACTGATCAAAAGTCAACTATATACTGAAAAGTCAAACTTTGACTTTTTGGTCAAAATCAAGTGCCAAGGGTCATAATTTATCAAAACATGTCAAAATGTGAAACTTGTTTATCAAGAAAACCAAATTTGAAAATTAGGGTTTGAATTTAAAAATTTTCCTAACTTAGAAATTTTCTAAGTATAGAAAATTTTCTTATTTTTTCTCAACTTTAGGCCACTTTTTCACCATGATGCATAATGATTCAAGGAAAGTTCCCAACATTAAAGTTATAGACCTCCATGAAATATACAAATTATCTTCACACACTTTTCCATAAATATGCTTGGATCTCAAGATATAAATTTATGAATACATGGTCATGAACTAAATAACTTAGTGAAATTTTGCCCTAATTTAGGCAGGTTTTGGACCCAACTTCATGGCCATTTTTTACCTAGTTCCAAGAGGTATCTCAAAATTCATTTCAAATATGAATTATATATCACATTGCAAGATTTCCAAAATGTCCAAGAACTCCTCAAGATCATTTTTGAGTAGGGAGAATTGAAGAGATGAAGTTGGCAATTTCTCACTTTTTGTCCAAGCCATTTCATGAAGAACAAAGTTGCAATCAGTACCTATGATGGCTAATCTATGCTTAACAGGTTCTAAACTTGTTCCACACTCCTTAATTAAATGCTTACTTAGTTGAAAAAGCTTTGATCCATGCCTTAGAATCATTATCCAACTTGCAATTCCACTTATGGCAAAAAGTGACCATTGCCATTTTGAAAAAGATCAACTTTTGCAAACTTTACAATCTTGAGCATTGGACCTGTCCCCTTGGAACACACAAGTACCACAGACCAAAGGCAACTTGTAGGGAAGAAATACCAACCCTAATCAAGCCAGTACAACCATGTAAAGCTTTGTCTTATCACTTTACTTCAAATACAAGAAAAGTGGCAAAAAGGCTAGAACAGGCACATCTGTTAGAGGGTTGACATCAAACCATTTCCACACTAATATACAAACATTATGCAACACAAAACATGATTAGAAAAGGCCTGAAACACTCCCAACCAGAAAAACACCAAAAATCTGTCCAAAACTGCAGTTTTTGCATAAGCATACCCATCTTCTATTTGGCTCGTGCGTTTTGGGTTTTGATCATTCAAACATCTTACATACTTGATATCAAACCCATCCAGGCCTTCATCCCTGTTCTGTAATCACTTTTCCATCATCTGCCATTGTTGATTTCATAGCTTGCAGTTTGACTTGGCCAAGGAGTTTCAGGTGCTTTCAGAGCAAGGCAAGGGTTGGAATACATCCAGTGAAGTTCAAGGAAGCTCAAGCAAGCATCAGGCCTCCATCAAACTCATCCCAGTTTTATCCACGATTCCAACTGAAGGAGGTAAAATCTCAAACTCTATCTCCTTATACATGCAACCATAGGCCATGATTTGTGAATAAAAAATGTAGTCCTCATCATAACGAAGTTGTACATATCCTTATCTTGCATTGATTTTACTTGAGCTGAGAGAATTTGGAACTTGAAATTTTTGAAAATATTAGGTTAAAATTTAGGGCTTTTAAAATTCTCTTTGATCTTTGGTAGTTAGCTTACATAACTTATATGGTTGGAATCGTGAGTTCAAGTACTACAACTTTCATGTTATGAGTTTTCATTTTTATGGAAGTATGAGAGAGTTACAGGATGTCTGGCCAAGCTTGAGGAAGGAGATGAAGTACAGGGCAAGGGCTTATTTTGGGTTATATTGTTTTTGTTTTCCTTAAGACAATGGAAGTATAGTCACCCCAGTGGCAAAGTAGTGTGCTAGTGAGACCCATGTCCTGGGTTCGAACCTGGGCGCTACTTTTGGTTTTTTCATATTTTTGTCATTTTTCAGTTTTTGTCCTTTTGCAGGTTTGGGCTCAATTTTATGGGCTTAGCATTGTTTTTACTAACACTACTACTAATCTGCTACATCACCCCCTCTTGCCATTTTTTTATATTTTTATTTTATTTTCATTTTTAATATATATTAAATATTTTCTTTGATATATAAAAATCCTAAAAAATGGGAATTAATAATATTGAACTTCTATTTTATTTTTAGTTTATTTCTCACATAAAAATATATTTTATTTTAATAAGATATCATTTATTTTCTTAAATAAACTTATAAATATAATTAAAACATGTGTAGTTTAATCTATTTTTCATTTCATACTTATAAATATTTATTTTTGCATATATAAATTTTATATTTTCATACAATATTATTTATCATTTTTAATACAAGAAATACATAAAATAATACACATAAGAACTTTATTTTATTTTAAAATAGAAATTAGTATTAAACCCCTTTTAAAAATTAATTCCTTTTCCTTATATTTTTAGGTTTAGGTGAAAATTTCTTTTACATAAAAAAAAACACAAAAAAATCTTTTCTTACATGTACATTGCATTGAATTTTTAAATATTGTATTGTATTTATTCTAATTCGTACAAATTCGATTTGGTTGTAATGATTTATTTAGGTTTATATTTTTGCAAATCCCCATTCAAATTTATATTCCCCCCTCCCATAAATTGTTGTAATAGCTTAAAAATATTTACATTACGCAATTTATCGCTTTATATGCCATGATTAGTAATTAGGATTTGTATGACAAGAACAAAACAAAGCAAAATAGAAAGCCCTAAATACAAGATAAAATCAAAACATGAAAATGATACACTTGCACACAAGCACCCTTAGGGTTTCTCCACTTGGTTGCCTAAAACAAAAATGGTCATGTTAAGTATGCGAAGTATCTTGGCAAAACAAAACAAAACATAAAGATCAAAGTCCCTCGATGACGCTATTCAAAAGTTGTCTTACAAAATGATCTTGATCCCTCAAAATGATAAGATACTTTGCAAACATTGCTAATCATGGCTACACAATGACCCACGCCCATTCCGTTTACATCCAAAGTTAGGGTTGCTTACCAAATCAATGGTAAGACAACAATGTCAAAAGAATAGAAAATGCACAAGAAATACATTTGAGTAGGTAGATAGCTTCTAGTTACTTGCTCTATTTCAAACAACTATCCTTGTTATTTTCAAAACAAACACACATATTTCCAAACATTTTTACAAACATTGAAAACATTTTCAAAAGGAAAAATGTCTTTGTATACATTCTTACGAACGACAATCATTACAAAGATTGCCTAAACGAATGGCCTCTTTTACAAAATACTTTCAAAACCACACCAAACACAATTTCAAACAAACAAAAGCAAGTGATCTAAGCAAGTAACTAAGAGCCCATGGAAAACCATGGATGAAAAGGGTGCTAACACCTTCCCTTTTCATAATCTACCCCCCGAACTCAAGAAACAATCTCAAAGGTCTTTCCTGTTCTTTTTCACCTTTCCTTTTGGATAAAAGAAAAGTCGGTGGCGACTCTTGCTAACCGCAACATTTGCGATAAAATGCAAACCCTCAAGTCAGTTCTCCCACCGTATCATAGAGACCCACGTCTTCACTTGGTGGAGGAAAAAGACGACACATATCATCATTAATAATTGGAACCATATTCACCGAAGGAGGTGCAGCAGGAGCAACATGCACCGCAGGAGGTGCAGGAGTAACAATAGTCTGGACAACTGGAACTTCTTGAGGACTAAGATTAAATCCTTCAGGCGCAAAGTTCTATGGTATTCCCCATGGATAACCTTGAGGCATGCGATTCTAACCAACAGTTAGAGTAGCAGACACAGGAACAGTCAGAGCTTCAGTGGTAACCCTTGCTTGTTGAGGTTGAACACTCGGTGGCTGATTCTGAGCAGCCACCAGAGATTCCATCAGATCTGTGAGATTGGCCATGCCAGCCTTCACAGCAGAAACTTCCTCGTGTAGCTCGCGATTCTCTTGTTTTAAGTTATCCATCTTTCTTCTGAAATTAGCTCGAGTTTTGTAGTGGTGAGACAGCTTGCTGAACGAAGTAAAGAAGTTTGGTAAGACACGTGGATATGCCAAGAAATGCAAGAAATATGTGCAATGCACATGATTTATTTTAATATTTCAAGGGACTTAAAGATTTATAGACACATTGCAAATATGAAAGTAATAACGCATTTGAAATACTGAAAAAATTTATTATAATAACTTCAAAATGGATTACAAGTTTCAATAATCCCAAGTACAAAAATGAAAATAAAGTCTAAAACCCTAAGAAGTAAAGCTGATGGAGATCACTCTATACGCTGGCGCTTCCCTGTAAGCCTGGAAATCTGATCCTTCAACCTCTGGTTTTCTTCCGCATATCTGGTGGAGACCTCCTTCCAGTCAACTGAATCAGGAAGTGAGCAACTAGCATCTGATCAAGGCTTAGAGGAAAATAAATCCCCTTGCCTCTCCATCATCTCTACAGCCCGACTCTCAAGAATCTTAACCTAGTCGTCTTGCTCCTTCAAGTCTTCTCTATAGGAAATCTCTAAAGTTTGGCACTTATTTTTCCAAGCATCATTTTCCTACTGCATCCTGACCAAAACAATTTGTAGCTCTTCTATATCATCCAATAAGGGAGGAGTGGTCTTCATGAACAAATCAGGCATAGGTGCTTCCTGGGTATACGACATCTTTAACTGAAGAGCTCTCACTTGGACCCACTAAAGATATGGCTCCAAAGAAACAACACCCCTAGGTCCCAAGTCTTTCCTACTCTTCCTATGAATGTGACGTCAGGCCTTTGCAATCTGCTCCCTAGCTTCCTTGTGGTCTTCTCCCTCCTTCAGGAAGAAGCTACTCAAATGAATACTATTTGTTTTATCCCTCATCGGATAACCAAGTTGTCGTCGTGCAAGAACAGGGTTGTAGTTAATTCCTCCCTTCGTACCAAGAAGAGGTACATTGGCGAAACTAACACAACTGTTGATAATCTCTACATCCTGGTAAGCTCGATGATACCAATCAATATCCGAGTGAGTAAGTGCCATGATCTTAGGAGCCCGATGAGGTTCCTT
This sequence comes from Vicia faba, assembly GCA_948472305.1. Classification (NCBI taxonomy): domain Eukaryota; kingdom Viridiplantae; phylum Streptophyta; class Magnoliopsida; order Fabales; family Fabaceae; genus Vicia; species Vicia faba. Next base: position 731,266,403 of record OX451736.1, read on the forward strand.
CCTGACATCCCAGAAAGCATCAGACTGAGGCATATGAGAAATAAACCATCGATACAACAGAGGCGTGCAACAGATAATCATCCCCTTTTGATAAGAATTCTGAAGATGAATAGAGTAATAAGTATCACCCAACAATGTAGGAACTGGGTTTCCAATCATGAAGATCCTGATAGCATTAATGTTAACAAACTTGTCCACATTATGAAATAAAAACAACTCGTAAGCAAGTAGAGCAAAGATGGCCTCAAAAGCGACTGTACTCTTCATCCTAGCAAAGTAACGAGCTTTCTCCAATAAGAACTGAGCTGGTAATCCTCTAATCCCTCCTTTAGTAGTCATATGGGCTTCAACCTCAGACTTCCCCAGATGAATCAAAGTAGCAATCTCATGTGATTTTGGCTCACCCTTCAAACCAGTAAAAGGAACACAATCGATAATAGGTAAATCCAACAGATAAGAATACTCCTCTAGTGTAGGCATCAACTGATAGTCTGGGAAAGTAAAGCAATGATACATCGGATTGTAGAACTGCACCAAGGTCGAGAGAATACCCTTCTTCATCCTAAGTTTCATGAGAGGAATGATGGATCCATACTTCATCCAAAAATCTGCAAAACACTCAATCTCGAGAATTAGACTGATCAACTCTTCTATCTTGGGATCTTTGAAACTGTATTTTCTGGTCTTTCTTTTTCCAGGATCCATGACCAAAAGGTACCTGAGATATTCACAAATGGTCAACTTTTAAGTCCCTGGAAATTAAATTCCTTAAAAAGATGCTTATGAGTGCATGGATGCATGATGCAACAATCACACACAAGATCACAAACATAGGGTTCATAGGTTCAACATCACGAGCATGAGGTCAGGGGTACTACCCATAAGGTATGGTCTAAAATTTATCACCTGACGAACAAGATCCTAGAGGTTCCCAGAGCTTACATCCTTCCTTCGGATATTACCAACTTCCCGATTAACTCAGTAATTAGTAATATTCTCAAGAAAAACTCGTTCGAGCGTAGTATCGCGTGACAACTATTTCTGGATTACTCCGTCATAGCTTCCGCACTACACCTAAAAGGCCAAGATGGGTTAGGTATTCTACGGTCCTTAGCTTCAGCAGGCTCCCATGCCGAAAGCAGTATGTCTTCCCGATTACTTGGTAAACCACACTACAGTCAAAAGGGCCTCCACTGAGTGGGGGATCTCATGCCTCCTTTTTTTGGATTACTCCCTCAAAGTTAACATGACTATACCGCCAATCCTATCTTAAAGTCTGCCCAAGTCCGGGTATAGGACTTATAAGTAATCACCAAGCACCCTGAAAACAAGGAAAATCCAGGTAAACATGTATACAATAAATAATATAACACATAAACACCAATAGCACATATACAGATATAAACAAAGATAGGTTTAATCCACTTAGGGATGAACCAGTAAGAGGTCAATCTTTCCCCAGTGAAGTCGCCATTTTTTATGTAGCGGTAGAAATGTTTAAGACTAAGCCATTGGATTGACTAGACTTACACAGATCAAAATAAAAATCGCCATCGTCCTTTATTGTTTCCAAAGGAATGGGAAAAGAGAGAATAACCCAAAAAAGGGGGAAAGATTCAAGGTAATGGGGTTGGTTATGCAAATGGAAGGTATTAGAACCCTAAACATCTATGGTACTCCGTAGGAACCTCTTTATAAAATTTGTATATTTTAGCTATAAAATGTTGTATAAAAATAGATGGTGGAGGTGAGAAAAGAAACATATTTTTTATGATTTTTGCACCCGCCGCGGTTGCGAACCTTTAGTGCCTAGTACCACCTTTCGTGCAATAGGGGATCAGGGTACACGTAGTTCTTCTTTTAAAATTATTTATAACACAAGTGTGTTGGTTGACTTTATGAGATAAGACATCATCGTCATTGTCTGTGTGAAAAACATACTTACTACCCACAATCATGAGAAAGGAGAATTTGTATCATTTCAAAGTGGAGGATATGGCTTGGATTTTAAAAATCAACAATGCCTCACTCAACACCCAAGTGGAAAACATCTCACTTCACTACATATTGTAGAAGTATAATTGTTTGCAACACTACAAGGATTGACAAGAGTCCAATGTTTTAAGAAAATTTTTTAAGTAAAAAGCCAAAGTGACAAAATGGTCTGAAATGAGATTGATTGACTTTTAGTCTTCTTACAAAAAAATGTCAAGGTATTATTAAATTTATTTGAAGTTTATTTATGAAAAAGTTTTGAAAATGCATGGACCTAAGTCCAAGTTTATTATGAAAATGGTTCAAGTTTCAAAACAAGAAGAGTTTTCAAAAGGAGAAAGAAGATTTTTGAAATTAAAGAAGATGGTGGAGAAGAAGAGATTATCCTAAAGCATAAGGTAAAAGCTAGGGATAAGAACCATATAACCAACAATAAGCCAATACTTGAAATTATGAGTCAAGATATAATTCCCACTCCTTGGATTAAAACCAAACAAGCAAAGATATTAGGCCTCTTGAGAGAACCAAACTTCAAGTGTATTAAGTCTTCACAAAAATTGGGCAGAGTAACGGCTTTATACGCGTGAATTTCATATTACAAACAAAGAATGTAATCACAATGACCTGCATACAAAACAAACAAACAACCCAATGTCTTAAGGTAAACCTCAATAACTCTATACAAAATATCAATTAAGGTCACAAGGTCTCCAACATAGGCCAAGGTTTCTAATCCTAAGTCCAAGAAGTCCAATACTCCATAGTGCCAAGGATAGTAACCAAATAGTCCAAGTATCATTAAAGCTTTTTATGGTTCATGTTGATTATTAGGAGTCTTGAAAAAGAAAATAAAAGCTCGAGTGAGAAAAATAAAAATAACAAGAATTTAAATGCTCAAGTGAGCAAAGTAAAGATGGCATGAAATGTAATGCTTAAAGTAAATGGTACATAAAGCATAAAAATAAAAGCATAAAGTAAAAACAATTTAAATGATTAGTGGTTATTTAGATTACCATCTTGAAACTTGCATTTGGAACTCATTAGAGGATTGGTAGAACCAAAGCCTCCACACAACAAGTTGCATTTGCTTTTTGTCAAGTATATCATCCATTTGGAATCATCGAAAATACCATTTAATAATCAATGATGTTTAAGTGATCCGCGTTGACCAAAAGTGTTGTAGATCCATTAGAGGATTGGTAGAACCAGAGCCTCCACACAATGAATCTCAAGGTTATTAGATCAAAGAGATCAAATTAACATGCTAGGGCTTACAAACATAGGTTTGGGACACGAATGATCATTTATTCGAATTGGGACAAAATTTAGCGCTATGTTAAGCAATCATAAGTGGACTTATATAGAAGTCGCACCTATTTTGAGGCCGGACAATAGCAATCTATGCACCATTTGTTTTGTGACATGATATACACATTATGCTCCTATAACACTTAGTGCAATAAGAAAGGGATGAGATGAAGAGGGGAGGGGAAGAATATATAAACCATATTTGAATTAAATTTAAATCAAACTAGTATTAAAATCATTCATCTATTTTTATGGAGTTAGACTCAACACCATGGATCCAATGATGTTAATAAAGTTCATGATCAAAATTCAACCCAAGATCAGCCAGAAAATAATCACAAAATAATATTGCATTTAATATATACATTAAAAAGGTTTTAAAATGTTTTAAAAATAGAAATAAAAGAGAAAAATATCAACTATACTCAAATTAATCATGAAATATTAAGTAAAATCATAAAAGGACTCAAATTTTTTAATAAAAATGTTGGAAATTTTTAAAAGTCAGAAACTATTTTAAAACTAATTAAAATTGTTCAAACAAATAGAAAATAGATCAAAAATAGTAAACATCAATATAAAATTCCTTAAAATTTTCAAAAAGGTCAGAAATATGTAAAATGATATTTATGAAATTTTTAGAATTAAAAAAAAAAGTCAGAAAGTATTTTTAGAGTAATTAAAATAAAGCAAACAATGCAAAAAATATAAAAAATATCAAATATCAAAATAAAATGTGAAAAAATAGTCATGAAATCAGAAATAATTCAAAGTATTTTTTTGAATTTTTTCATAATTTTTGGATAAAAAATAAAAGAGTTATGAATTTTTTAAAAATTAAATCAATTAAAATATAAAATCAGAAAATAAAATAAAACAAAAAAGATGTGGGCCATCAGATCATAGTCAAAACACGTTAGTAAGCTAATCTAATGGACCATGTGCGTTGTGCTTGATATGGACCTCAGTAAGATACGCATAGTATCAGAAAAAGGGCAACCAATAAAATTAAAATGTTTGGCACGCTATCATTGGCTGATACGAGACATGTCATCGTCTTCAACCTCCAGTCACCCTACAATGGAGATTTTGTGAGATCTTTCAAATGGAAAAATTAGGATCCCAGACCAGCATCATTGGATTCGTCTCTTCAAGACAATCCTAACACCACCATTGCGCCAAATTTATATAAGGTATGCAAAGAGATATGAATCAAAAACCCAAAAAATAGAGAGCACCTTCAATTTGAAATTTCTCTCTCAATTCTCAATGGATTTAAAAATTGTAAGAAGCACCAGAATCAGGAGAAGGAGTAGAACAGGTTAGTGCTTTATTTGGATCCAAATGATGGAGAATTCTACCTTTTCAAAGTTCAAGAAGGAAGCTCTGAAACTGGACTTCTGTAGCTTGAATTATAGCTTGTTTTGCTTGGTTCAAGTGCTGGAGAGTTTGTATGATGCTTAAGGAAGAATAATGTGCAAAGAATTTTGGAAGAAAAGGCTTGAACTCATAAACTGATTTCTAAAATTTGAAGTTCGTGTGAGGTTTTGACAGAGTGTATTTGACTCTCAAAGCTTGAGGAAGTGAATGGGGGTGACCCTATATTTATATGGAATCAAATGGAATGTTCAAGCGTGTGAAATGATGAAGTTTTGAGGGAAATCGTGTGAACCTGATGCACGAGCAAAGTGTGATCTGATTTGCATCAAAACTCATCCAATCCTTGTGTTTTAAGGCTATAATCCACTTTGGCAACTTGGTTAAACATGTTTAAATATCAAATGCGTGCTAATTTGATGTTTAGAGGCCAAAACATGAATTTCAAATTCTGAATTATGAAGAAACTTCAGTTCCAAGTTATCAAGTTCAATCCAATGGCATTCTCAGCTCAAGGGGTCTTAAGGCATAATTCTTGGTGCTTTAGAAAGACGAGATTACAAGCTTTGCAATGGAAAAAGAATGGAATCAAATGGATGCTTGAGCTGAAAGTTGCATTGAGTCAAAGTTGGGGGAAAAAGGTTGACTTTCCATACTTAGAAATATTTTAAAAAAATCTTCAAAAGTGACCTATAATGTTTTGCATCCAAACATGGCATTCCACTTGGAATTGTCTCTTGACCAAAAAATATGGCATGAAATATACCTCTTGAATTCCATTTTGAAACTTTAACCATTCAAAATATCCAAAAATTGATAGAGTTATGAATTGTTGAAGTTGGCAAAAAATCATGAAATGACCTATAATCTTTTGTATCCTTAGGGCATCTTGCATCCATTTTCTCACTTTGCATATAAAAGAAGGAATAAATTTCACATCCTCAATATCATTGTGGAAAAAGAGTGGGATCAAGGTGATAAAAATAGACCAAGTTATGATCATTTGAAGTCACACATGGGAAAATGGGGGTTCATCTGGAGGACTTGTAATCTTTCTTCATCATCAAGTTTCTTCCACATGAAAATTACTTGAAACTTTTGAAGTGATTTGTCTATAACCATTTGAAGATAAGGATGTCTTTGGAATCACTCAAAAATACCAATAGATGAGCAAGATATACTTCTTTGAAGTTCAAAACCCTAGCTCCTAGATCAAGAAAATGTTTTTAGGAAATTTGACAATTTTGAACAAACTTCTTGTACCAACACAATTGCTTTGTAAACAGAAGTTGTTGAGGATGATAATGAGAATTCATATCCACCAAAACCACTTCCATATCCTTATAATTGAAAGAAATATGCATTTGTAACCAAAGGGAACAAAGTCTTGTCCAAACATGACTACTTCTTCAATCAACCCCTTGTACTTTTGAATCAATATTGATAACTTTTAAATGTGGTGAACCAAGATAAACCTTGCCAAGCCATTTCTTCCACAATAACCTCACTAGTGAGGTTTGAACTTATAAAGCTTTATTGACTATGGCATGGAAATAAACTCATGAACCCATGGATCAACTTGCTAAGCCTCATTGCCTTTACCTACATTATTAACAAGTAAGACAAACCAACATTACATTTCATTAGTTAAAAGGAAAGTAAAAATAAATCATGCATAATCACAAAATAAAAACAGGTCAAGATGCTTGGTGATTCCTCAAAGAGCAAAGCTAAAGATAGGGAGGAGAACCAAAAGCCCTAATGTGATCTTGTTGTGATTGAATCAACATGGTATGATGAAGGGATCTTAGGGGGAAAATTTGGGGTACAACACCCCCACCACTGCCTCCCAAAGAAACTAACAGTGATGCTCTGGCCAAGGCTAGGGGCAAGCAAGTGATTGATAACCAGCCTGAACCTTCTATAGGACAAGAAACAGAGCAACTTTTGAGGATTCTTAAGCGAAGTGATTACAAAGTGGTGGATCAACTTAACCAGACTTCGTCTAAGATCTCCATATTGTCTCTCTTCTTGTGTTCAGAGACCCACTGTAATGCTTTACTGAAGATTTTGTGTTTCTCCCATGTTACTCAAGACATTTTTGTGGCCAAGTTTGAAGGGATCGTAACCAATATTGTTGTGGGAAATTGTTTGGGTTTCTGTGATGATGAGCTCCCAGTTGAAGGCAAAGCCCACAACAAAGCGCTGCGCATTTCCATGAAGTGTTTGAATATGGTTTTATCTCGAGTTTTGGTAGATACAGGTTCTTCACTCAATGTGATGCTCAAGGCTACTCTATTTAAGCTGAATATGGATGGGGTAATGATGAGGCCTTCCACCCTGAGTGTTTGAGCGTTTGATTGTTCAAGGAGATCTGTGGAGGGAGAAGTGGACTTTCCTGTCAAGATTGGTCCTCACACTTTCTATCTGTCATTCTATGTTATGGACATTCGTTCATCCTACACTTGCCTTTTGGGTCGCCCATGGATTCAAGTAACAGGAGTTGTGACATCTACTCTTCATCAACGCCTGAAATTCATTGTAAATGACAAAGTTATTATCGTTTATGGAGAAGAAGATATAGTGATTAACAATCTGACAACCTACCGTTATATAGAAGTGGAAGGTGATGTGCAGGAGTTACCCTTTCAAGCTCTCGAGATTGTTTCTGTTGACAGGTTCCTCATCATGGAAGGTAAGAAGTCTGAAGCACCCACGGCCTCTTTGAATAATGCCAAGGCCCTCACGGAAGCTAGATCTCCACATGATGGTTGGGGAAAATTGATTGAAGTACCTGACAAGAAATATCATTGTGGTCTTGGGTATCAGCCATCGTCCTCCCTACAAGCTAGTTTGGTTCCTCTCAAAGGAAAGCAGGTTCTCCCAATTTCTGAAGTGTTCATCAGCGCTGGTATAGGAAAAGAAGGACGAGTGCTTGCAACAGATGATAAAGGTGACGATGAAGATGTTTCCAGATTTATCTATCAGGTTGCGCCAGACCTGGAGCTCAGCAATTGGATTGTCGTAGACATCCCTGGAGTTGTTTTCCTTGATGTGTAATTTCCTATTTCCATTAAGTCATATGCCCTTCCCAAGGCATAGAGACAGCTTGTAGAAGGGGCCCCTTATGTTTCAATCTCCGTTTAAAATTGAATGAGAATCACACTTTCGCATACAATTGTGTTCCCTGTCTTTTCTTTTTCTTTTACTTTTCAAAATAAAAATGGCAATGCTTTTCTTTTCATATTCTAAATATTTTCTTGCACTTTCTAAAATAAAACATAAAATCATCAATCATGCTGATCCGTCTCGAACTCCATCGAAAATGATATTGCTATGGTTCCTAATATACTTGAGAATTCAGTTGACCATGCTGACGAAGATAGTGGGGAAGATTTTGAAGTCCCTGAAGAACTAGCAAGACTCTTAAGACAGGAAGAGAAGGTCATCCAGCCATATCAGGAAGAAACAGAAGTTATCAATCTCGGTACTAAAGAGGTAAAGAGAGAAGTCAATATAGGTGTTGCCTTGTAAAGTGAATAAAAGAAGGGGTTGATTGAGTTGCATCGAGAGTATGTCGACATCTTCGTCTGGTCGTATGAAGACATGCCCAATTTAGATACTGATATAGTGATGCACAGATTGTCACTCAAGCCAGAATGTCCTCCTGTAAAGCAGAAGCCGAGAAGGACCAGCCCGACATGGACTCCCACCTATGAAGGGCCATTTGTAATCAAGAAGATATTCTATGGCGGTGTTATGATACTTACCACCATAGACGGTGAAGATTTTCTGCACCCTGTAAATGCGGACATAGTTAAGAAATACTACGCCTAAAAGAGACCTGCTAGGTTGACTGACCTAGGAAAAAATAAGGGCATCCCGGCGAACCAAAAGGGTTCAGGCAAAAATTAGGGATATACATATATAATTATACACCCGACAAGTCGAAAACTGAAAAGGCGGCTTGGGCAAAAAAGGGTATCCCGGTGGACTGAAAACCTGAAAAGGCGGTCCAGGAAAAAGTTAGGGATTAAAGCGTACGACTATGTCCCATTGGATCGCCTATTTACAATAACCTTTATTACCAACGTCAAGTTCTGATAATACATATCAATCCAGTCAACTTCTTTCGACAACAAGGGATAAGATGCTCGAAGACGTAGGGGCAATAGTAGATTTGAAACTCGAGGGGGTCATTTACACATATCTATATGTTTTGTTTTTACTATGTACTCTTTTCATTGTATGACGATTTCCTCTTATTAGGATTTCTGTCTCTATGTACAAAATCGCTTGTTTATAGGCAAATTTTCAATACAAATACAATTTCTAAATTCAAAATTTGTTTTACTTTCTCTGTTTTGTTTGAAAAAATATCCAATGACTAAATTGAATGAACATATACATATGAATATGATAATTGTTAACAAATATATGCATAAAACAGGAATAAGCATTTACTAAAGATGCTAGGAGTTGGGATAATGTTCAAGTTACCCAGAAATCCCCATGAGCAATCCCCATAGAGCTACCTTCATAAGCTCATCACCAACAACGATACATTCCTTGCAAGTCTAGTATGACTTCAAGACAGGAATTGGGGCATCTTCCAGTTATTAACATGACCATACTCCCTAACAGATCCCCCTAGTGGATAAAGGAGTTTGATCATTTCCCCAACATACAACAGAAACTTCCTCATCACAGTTAACAGGAATTTAACTCCCCAACTGAGTTTATTTCTCCAACACTGAAATCCCCTACAAAATTCTCTTCCCCTGCAGAATTCACTTCTCTAGCAGGTTTTATTTCCCCGACAGGGTTTATTTCCCCAACAAAGTTCATTTCTCTGATCACTGCAAATCCCCGACAAAATTCCTCTCTCCAGCAAAGTGTAGTCCAGGTTGTTATCCCCAGAGAGTTGCTATGGAATCTGAAATTGGGCCAAATATCTTTTAACTTTGTCCGCCCCATAATAGTTAGCATCCACATCGGAAACTCGGTCAGACAATGCCTAAGAAGGTTATTCGCCTCTTTTATCCCCATTCAGGGTATATAAGAACTACATTCCCCAGTAGAGCGATGAACGACCAATGTTCCTGAACTCTTCTATCCCTAAGCAGAAGTCAAACATTCCCAGCGGAATATCCTCAAAGAAGAAGGCAGGAATCCCCAGTGTAGACATTCTAAACAAGATTGGAGAGACATATCCTTCATCCCCAGCAACAGTCAAGGATTTATTTCCCCAGTCAAACATGTCATACAAAGCTATCTGTGATGCGGTGGGAGAACTGACTTGAGGTTTTGCATTTGTGTTTGCAAATGTTCCGGTTAGCAAGAGTCGCCACTGACTTTTCTTTTATCCAAAAGGAAAGGTAAAAAATCACAGGAAATACTTTTGAGATGTTTTCTTGAGTTTGGGGGGTAGATTATGAAAAGGGAAGGTGCTAGCACCCTTTTCATCCATGGTTTTCCATGGGCTCTTAGTTACTTGTTTAGATCACTTGCTTTGCTTTGTTTGAAATGGTGTTTGGTGTGATTTTGAAAGTATTTTGTAAAAGAGGCCATTGTTTAGGCAATCTTTGTAATGATTCTCGTTCGTAAGAATGTATACAAAGATGTTTGTCTTTTGAAAATATTTTCAATGTTTTGTAAGATGTTTTGAAATGTGTGTGTGTGTTTTTTTTTTTGAAAATAGCAAGGATTGTTTTGAAATGGAGCAAGTAACTTAGAAGCTATTTACCTACTCAAATGTCTTTCTTATGCATTTTTATTCCTTTGACATTGTTGAGTTACCATTGATTTGGTAAGCAACCCTATCTTTGGATGTAAACGGGACGGGCGTGGGTCATCGTATAACCATGATAGCAATGTTGCCAAGTATCTTAGCATGTTTGAGGGACCAAGAACATTTTGTTTTAGGCAACCTTTGAATAGCTTCATCGAGGGACTATGATCTTATGTTTGTTTTGTTTTGCCAAGATACTTCGCGTGCGTAACATGGCCATTTTATTTTAGGAAACCAAGTGGGAGAAACCCTAGGGGTGCTTGTGTGCAAAGTGTATCATTTTCATGCTTTTGTCTTGCATTTAGGGTTTTCTATTTTGCTTTGTTTTTGTTCTTGTCATGCAAACCCTAATTTACTAATCATGGTATAAAAGCGATAAATTGCGTAAAATAAACTAAGCTATTACAACAATTATTATGGGAGGGGGGATACAAGTTTGAATAGGGATTTGCACAAATATAAAGCTAAATATATTATTACAACCAAATCGAATGTGCGCGAATTTAAATAAATAAAGTACAAATATTTAAAATGCAATGCAATGTTCATGTTAAAAAAAAGTTTTTATGTCATGTTTTTTTGTATGAAAAATATTTAATTTAAACCTAAAAATATGAGGAAAAAATATATTAATTCTTTTTGAAATGGGTAAACCCTAGTTTTTAATTAAAATAAAATAAATGTTCTGTATTTATTATTTTGTACATTTTTGTATAAGAAAATAATAAATAATATTATATGTAAATATTAAAAATTAAGTATGTATAAAAATAAGTATTTATGAGTATAAAATGCATAATAAAAATGTTAAGTATTTTTTAAATATATTTACAAGTTACTTAAGAAAATAAGTCCTATTCTAATTAAATAAATTAATTTTCATTGAAAAAAAATAATAAATAAAATAAAATAAAATTGTAAAAATAAAGAAATTATTTTTAGGATTTTTTATTATTCAGAAAAAATAATCAAAAGCATATAAATATGAAAATATGAAAAAATATGAAAAATATAAAAATCAGCCAGGGGGTGCAGATAACAAGTCAGGGGGGTGTGATTAGCAAAAACAAAAAGGCCCAGGGCGCCAAAAAGCCCAGAACTTCATCCCTGTCCTTTGGCCAGCTCCCATGCGTGCGTTTTAGTTCAAACATGGATCTTGCTCATGCTTGCATAAAAACAAAAACCCATAACATGAAACATGTGGCATTTGAGCTCACGATTCCAACCATATAAATTACCCCTAATTTGTGACCTAACTTTTTCAGAGTTTTCAATCTTCAAATTCTCTTAGCACAAGTAATATAAATGAAAAGTAATGATATGTACAGTTTCATTATGATAAGGACTACATTTTTCCTTCACAAATTGTGGCCTGAAGTTGCCTATTTAGATAGATAGCGTTTGAAAAAAATACCTCCTTCAGCTGGACTCGAGCAGGGCAATGTAGGGACTTTAATGGAGGCCTGATGATTGTTTGAGCTTCCTTGAACTTCCCTGAAGCTATTTCAATGCTTATCTTGCTTTGAGGATGGCTGGAACTCTCTGGACAAGTCAAGCTGCAAGCTTCCAAAGTGAAAATGGTGGATGCTGAAACAGGGGTTACAGAACCAGGGTGATGGCTTGGATTGCTTTGGTATGATGTTTATGAGATGCTTGAAGTGTTTAAACACAAAACGCACGAGCCAAATGAGAGTTGGCTATGGTTTTACAAAAGCTGTGTGTTTTGGCAGAATTTTGGTGTTTTTGAATTTGAGAGTGTTTCAGGTTCAATCCAAGCGTGCTATGCCTTGTAACAAGTTTGTATATTTGTATAGAAATGATATAAAGTCAACCCTTACTAGTTGTGCAAGCTTTGGACCTTTTTGCAACTTTTCTTGTATTTGAAGTAAAGTGACAAGACCAATGCTAAATGCTTTTACTAGCTTTCTTGATGGATGATAAGAGTTGGTACACATTGATTGAGACCTGTAGAAATTGCTTGCACCAAAGGGACAGGTTCAATGCTCAAGATTGACAAAGTTGCAAAAGTTCCCCTTTATGAAAATGGCATTGTAACCTTTTGGTGAAAAATGGAAATACACATTGTGTAAAGCTTCAAAAGCAAAGATAAAGCTTTTTCCAACTGAGTTTGAATTTAATTATGGAGTGTATAGCAAGCTTAGGATCTGTAAAGCAAGATACAACCAGCATAGATTTGATTTGCAACTTGATGCTATGTGAAAATGGTTTGAACAAAAGTGAGAAAATGCCAACTTCCCTTATTCGATTCTCCCTACTCAAAAATGATCTTGGAGAGTTATTGGACATTTTGGAAAGCTTGAAATGCTCTCTATAATCCATCTTTGAAATGCAATTTGAGATACCTCTTGGAACTAGGTGAAAAATTTCCATGAAGTTGGGTCCAAAACCTGCCTAAATTAGGGTAAAATTTCACTAAGTTAAGAAGTTCATGGACCTATATTCACAAATTCATAACTTGAGATCCAAGCATATTTCGGGAAAAGTTTGTGAAGCAGAGTTGTATATTTAATGGAGAACTACAACTTTCATGTTGGAAGCTTTCTTTGAATCAAAATGCATCATGGTTAAAAAGAGGTGAAAATTTGGGAAAAAATAAGAAAAATTTTATACTTAGAAAAATTCTAAGATATGAAAATTTTCAAATTAAAACCCTAATTTTCAATTTTGAGTTTCTTGGTGAACAAGTTTCATATTTTTACATATCTTGATGAATTATGACCCTTGGCACTTGATTTTGACCAAAAAGTCAAAGTTTGACTTTTCAGTGCACATTTGACTTTTGATTAGTTGACTGCAAAATTCATCTGTCAATCCAATGAACTTGAGATCTTTTGAACCATGTAATTAGGTCAAGATGATGCCATTGAATCCTTGAAATCATGTTTGAACTCAATTGGTCATTGGCTAGGTTAAAAATCAGAAATTGCCCTTTCTCAGCCAAAACCCTAATTTTGACCATTTTGCCCTTTTGATGATTTGATCAAATTTCTTGAGGAGTTGTGATACAAACTTGATCAAATGGTACATATGAGTCTAAAATATTTATGTGGATCAAAAATTATGAAGTTTGATTGTAAATTGGCCATGGTTGACTTTTTCCCCAATACAGTTGATTTTTAGGTCAATTGTCCAATTGACTGATCAAAAATGTGGTTCAAGGCTTGAAACTTAACATGAGCAATCTTAGGGGTCCAAAATGGTGTATGAAAGTCACATGAAGCAATGGTGGTCCAAAAATCCTTGTGCAAACTCAAACCCTAATTTTGGGTTATCAGTGCAAGATGAGATGTCTTGAGCTGACCAAACCCTAATCTTGTCTTGAGTCCAAGAAGTCTTGTGAGAAAGTATTGATAAATGAGAGGGAAAATTTTGGGGTACAACAGCTGCCCCTGTTCAATCTTCTTGAACCTGAAGAGTTAGATTGGCGAGCTTTGTCGTTCGTGACTCGAAGGTAAAAGATGATTGGACACTAGAGTGCCCATAAATTTGCACTCGATAAAGTGTAGTTGAGGGAATGGGCTTAAAGATGCCATTTGGAGAGGTGATAGAATCCTGTTGAAGATGGTCTTGTAGATGCCATCCAAGAGTGTTTGCTGAATTGTAAGTTGTAAGTCTGAAGAATGAGTATCAGAATGGTGTCCGTATCTGGAACGTATCTGAACTGTATCTGGAGACGGAACCTGTATGAGCAACAGAATAGCATCTGCATCTGGAGTGTATTCGTACTGTAACAAGAGTGTGAAAATCTGAATGAGTATCAGAATGGCTTCCGTGTCTGGAGCGTATTTGGACTATATCTGATAGTTGAAAATTGAATGAATATCATAATGGCATCCGTATCTGGAGCGTATCTGAACTTGAAATCTGAATAAGGGCCAGAATGGCATTCATGTCTGGAGCGTATCTGAACTGTATCTGATAGTTGAAAATTGAATGAGTATCAGAATGGCATCCGTGTCTGGAGCGTATCTGAACTATATCTGAATGTTGAAGTCTGAATAAGTAATAGAATAACTTTCGTGTCTGGAGCGTATCTAAACTGTATCTGAAAGTTGAACCTGAATAAGTATCAGAATGGCATCCTTACCTGGAGCGTATCTGAACTGTATCATGATTGCATAATCTGAATGAGTAACAGAATGAATTCCATGTCTGGAGCGTATCTATACTGTATCTGAAAGCTGAATCTGAATGAGTATCAGAATGACTTCCGTGTCTGGAGTGCATCTGTACTGTATCTAGAATCTTTGAACATTGTTAATGGTAGCTGTTAATCTTATCCTGAAAAGGGTAAAATGTTAGTTGAAGCACAAAGTTATGATGCATGAAATGTATGATGCAATATATGTATTTTATCAATGTTTATGATATATGGATGTAATGTATGCGCATGTAAGCTGATTTGCTGAGGAAAATAAATCCTAGACTGCTGAGGATATGTGGATTCTTCATGTCTTGAAGTTGGAGTATTGACAAAACTTTCGTTGTGAGGGTAATGCCATGTACTGCTTGAGTAATCTGCTTGGGGAATCCAGAGAATTTTGATGACTTCTGCTGGGAATTAATAAGGAAAATCTTCATTCTGTTGGGGAGCAATGAAAACTCCATGGGGAAAAAGCTTATTCCTGTTTGGAAAAAGTTCAGGAGTTTCGATCGTCTTCCACTCTACTGGGGAATTATCCTGGGTTGGGGAGAAACAAAGTTACTTGTTATTCGGTTGATTTTCGGGCTTCAAGACAACTTGCTGGGGAATTTGAAGAAACTGAATGGTTTCCGCTGGGGATTGGTAGTTCGAAGTTTTGGCTCCACTGGGGATCTTAATGATGTACTGTAGGGATTGTTCATGGAATAGCCTAAATACATTTTCCTATTCTTTCAACCTGTCAGTAATTGTTCTTTTCCATTTTGTTTATTTGTAAACAGTAATTATGTTCAAATGCATATGTTCATTAATGAATCATTGGACGTTTTTGCAAATAAAAACACAAGTGTAAAGAAAAAGGAAAATAGTTTTCTGTACTTTGAAAGAGATATCTTTGTATTTACTTTGAATAAGTATTTTTTTACAAAGGAGACAGACATCCTAGTAAGAGGATGGTGTCATAAAAGTAAGAAAAAATTTTACAAAGAAAGATAGCTATATGTGATAATCCCATGGGGTTCCCATTCTGCTATAGCCTTCGTATCTCCGAGTATCTTGTCCATTTGTCGCTTCGTCCGAAGATGATTGAATTGATCAGAAGCTCTGAGTTTGTCCGTGAAGAGATTGTCCTTAAAATGATCCGATGAGACATAGTCATATGCTTTAATTCCCTAACTTTTGCCTGGACCACCCTTTCGGGTTTTCAGTCCACCGGGAAACCCTTTTTTGCCCAAGTCGCCCTTTCGGGTTTTCAACGTGCCGGGTGTACAGATTTTTTTTATTTTATCCCTAATTTTTGCCCGAACCTTTTGGTTCGCCGGGATGCCCTTGTTTTGCCTAGGTGTGTCAACCTAGCGGGTCTCTTATGCGTAGTATCTTTTGACTGTGTGACAGGTCTTCGCCGTCCATGGTGGTTAAGATCATTGCCCCACCAGAAAAGATGTTCTTGATTACAAATGGTCCTTCATAGGTAGGAGTCCATTTGCCCCTGGGATCACTTTGTTGCAAGATGATGCGCTTTATCACTAGATCTCCAACTTGATATACCTGGCGTCTGACTTTCTTGTTGAAGGCCTTGATCATCCACTTTTGATACGTCTGACCATGGCAAACAGCAGTAAGTCTCTTCTCATCAATTAAGTTCAGTTGATCAAGTCGAGTCTGGATGCAATCGTCTTCACTCAAACCTGCATCTTTCATGATTCTCAAAGAGGGAATCTGAACCTCGATAGGCAAGACAGCCTCCATGACATAAACCAAAGAATAGGGTGTTGCCCCAGCTGATGTGCGAGTCGTGGCACGGTACTCGTGGAGAGCAAACGGTAGCATTTCATGCCAGTCCTTGTAGGTGATTGTCATCTTCTGTATGATCTTTTTAATGTTTTTATTAACAACTTCGACCGCACCATTCATATTTGGCCGATAGGGGGATGAATTGTGATGTTGAATCTTGAACTTCTTGCACAAGGCGGTGATCATAGTATTGTTAAGGTTTGTACCGTTATCGGTGATGATCCTTTCTGGGATACTGTATCGGCAAATAAGATTCTGCTTGATGAAGCGGGCAACAACATTCTTAGTAACGGATGCGAAGGAAGCTGCTTCGACCCACTTGGTGAAATAGTCAATAGCCACTAGAATGAAGCGGTGTCCATTGGAGGTTGTAGGCTTGATCTCCCCAATCATATTGATTCCCCACATAGCGAAGGGCCAAGGAGCTGTTAAGACATTTAGAGGAACCAGAGGCACGTGCACCTTGTCTGCATAGATTTGGCACTTATGACAGGTCCAAGAGTGTTGATAGCAGTCAACTTCCATGGTAGACCAGTAATAGCCTGCCCGTAGGATTTTCTTCGCTATCGTATGCCCACTAGAGTGAGTGCCAAAGGTACCTTCATGCAATTCAGCCATGATCTTCTCATCTTCAACCTTATCCACACAACGGAGCAGAATAGAGTCATGATTATGTTTGTACAGGATGCCATTACTTAGGAATAACTTAGCAGAGAATCTCCTTAGGAACTTTTTATCATTGATTGAAGCTCCTTCTAGATATTCTTGAGCCTCGAGATACCTTTTGACTTCATGAAACCACGGCTGGTCCACTACTTCTTCAGTATTAATCTCGTGACAGTGTGTTGGTTCGTCCATTCGTTCAATGGTGATTTGGGGAGCCTCGTTATCCCAATTAAGTTTAAACATAGATGACATTGTAGTTAGAGCATCTGCTAGCTGATTTTCTTCTCGTGGGAAATGCTCGAAGGTAATCTGCTCGAAATGTGGTAACAATGTCAAAACATGTTCTTTGTAAGGGATGAGGTTTGGATGCTTAGTGTCCCATTCTCCTTTGATCTGACTGATGACCAAAGCTGAATCCCCAAACACATCTAAAGATTTGATTCCCAAGTCTATGGCAGCCTTGAGATCAAAGATGCATGCTTCGTATTCTGCCATGTTGTTCGTACAGTTGAAGCAAAGTCTGGCAGTAAAAGGAGTATGGCATCCTTCCAGAGATATAAGTACAGCGCCGATATTGTTACCAAGTGCATTGGATGCCCCATCAAAGAATAGGGTCCATCGGGATCCTTGTCCAGGTCCGTCATATGGTCTTATCTCTTCATAGTTGTCTACTGTCATGATGTCTTCGTCAGGGAAGTCAAACTTCATGGACTGATAATCTTCTACAGCTTGATGAGCCAGATGATCAGCTAGCATACTACCCTTTATAGATTTTTGGGTGGTGTACTGTATGTCATATTCTGTTAGGATCATCTGCCATCTAGCTATCCTCCTAGACATAGCGGGCTTCTCAAAGATGTACTTTATCGGATCCATCTTAGATATCAGCAAAGTGGTATGAGTCAACATATATTGCCTTAGCCGGCGAGCAGTCCATACCAGAGCGCAGCAAGTTTTCTCGAGCAGTGAATATCTGGTTTCACAGTCGGTAAACTTTTTGCTCAGGTAATAAATAGCGTGCTCTTTTTGGCCAGATTCGTCATGCTGCCCCAATACGCACCCCCATTGAGTTCTCTAAAATGGTCAGATACATGATTAGCGGTCTCCCCTCGACTGGAGGCATCAAGACAGAAGGCTCTTGTAAATACTCCTTAATTTTGTCAAAAGCAATCTGGCAATCATCATTCCACCTGACTACTTGATCTTTCTTAAACAGTTTGAAGATTGGTTCACAAGTAGATGTTAGGTGAGAAATGAATCTGGCAATATAGTTTAGGCGTCCTAAGAATCCTCTGACTTCCTTCTCAGTGCGAGGAGCAGGCATTTCTTGTATTGCTTTAACCTTGGTAGGATCAACCTTGATGCCTTTGTTGCTGACAATGAAACCTAAGAGTTTACCGGACCGGACTCCGAATGTGCACTTGTTTGGGTTTAAACTTAGTTTGTACTCCTTCAATCTGACAAACAGCTTTTGCAAGTGATCAAGGTGTTCTTCCTCAGTTTTTGATCGGGCTATCATGTCATCTACGTAGACCTCTATCTCATGATGTATCATATCATGAAAAAAAGCTACCATGGCGTGTTGATAGGTTGCCCCGGCATTCTTCAGTCCGAATGGCATCACTTTGTAGCAGAACGTACCCCACTGTGTGACAAATGTAGTTTTCTCCATGTCCTCAAGTGCCATTTTGATCTGGTTATAGCCTGAGAATCCGTCCATGAAAGAAAATACTTTATGCTGGGTTGTATTATCAACTAGGATGTCGATGTGTGGAAGTGGAAAATCATCTTTAGGGTTGGCCCTGTTTAAATCTCTATAATTTACGCACATTCTCACTTTGTCGTCCTTTTTAGGCACGGGAACAATGTTGGATACCCATTGAGGATAAGAAGTAACAGCCAGAAATCCAGCATTGAATTGTTTCATAACCTCCACTTTGATCTTCTCTGACATGTCAAGTCTCATGTGGCGGACTTTTTGTTTCACCAGTGGACAGTCTTCTCTTCTGGGTAGACGGTGTACCACGATGTCTGTATCGAGTCCCGACATGTCTTCGTATGACCAGACAAAGATCTCAACATAATCATGCAATAGCTGAATTAGGCGCTCCTTGACACTCGGCTCTAGATTGGCACCCACTTTGATTTCCTTTTTATCTTCCTCGGTACCCAAGTTGATTATATCTAACAGCTCCTCGTGAGGCTGAATAGCTCTTTCTTCTTGTTATAATAGTCTTGCCAATTCCCCTGGCACCGCACAATCTTCCTCACCTTCGTATTCGGCTTGGTAGATCAGATCTTCAGAGTAACTGAAGGCTATAGCAGTATCGTTACCCATGGGATCCGGAATGGAAGGGTACTTGTATTTGTGAGTGTGGGTGTGTGTAAGGGTATAGCCATCTTAAAACAATAAAATGTAAAAGAAAGACAATGAGCAAAAAAGGTTTGTATATGAAAAAGCGTCCATGATTCATTGAATGTCATATGAAGATGAAATAAAAACCCTTACAAATGGATCATTGCGCCTCGGGTAAGACACAAGGTTTTTAAAGTGTGAATTGTTCGTGAATATTACAAGTCCAACAGAAATGTAAAAGATAAATTACTAAGAGATGAAAGTTATCGGGACAAAGTCTTTGGCTTCCCAGTTGCGAAGTCCTTCGTTGACAGTAGGAAATATCCAATCTTCCAAACTGCCATCTTCTTCATTGTCTTCTACTGCATTGACGTTTTGGTTGTTAATCTTTACAGGTGGCCCCCCAGCACGGGCACGGCGCACAGTCTTCTGACCAGTTAAAGTAAACCCCAAGCCAAACTTGTCTAATTTGTACGGAATATCCGTAAGCTGCCCCCAGATGGTGCATCCTCCCTCTTCCACTACTGCCTTTGCATCCTTTAGAGATGACATCCGAGGTAGAGGTCTTGTGATCTTAGGAATCGAGGATACCGCCTTGGTCGCTGCTACTTCTAGAGAGACTTCTTCAAAATGTTGGAAAGGGGTTTCAATGAACTCGCCATCTAACTCCACATATCAGAAAGAATTCAGATGACTAATCATGTACTCCTCCTTCCTATGGACAATTATGATCTTTCCTTGGACGGGATATTTTAGCATCTGATGTAAGGTGGAGGTGACAGCACCGGCGTTGTGGATCCAGGGGCGTCCCAACAGACAGGAATAAGAAGGACGGATGTCCATCACGTAGAAGGTTGAGTTGAAAACCTGAGTTCCCACCTTTATTAGGATGTCCACCTCCCCGTGGACCATCCTCTTCGAACCATCAAAAGCTCTCACCACTATATTACTGGGTTTTAAAGTCAGCCTCTCACAATCCAATCTATCAAGGGCTTTCTTTGGCAAGACGTTCAAAGATGATCCAGTATCAACCAAGACATGGGCTAGGGTTATTCCTCTACACTCCACTGAGACATGTAATGCCTCGTTATGTTTTCTCCCTCTGGGTCTCAAGTCAGCATCAGAGAAACCCAGGCCATTATCAGCTGTCAAACTGGCCACACAGTCCTGGAACTGGTCAGCAGACGTCTCTTGTGGCACATGAGTTGTCTTCAGAAATTTTACCAGAGCTTTGGCATGTGCTTCAGAGCACAGCAGCAGGGCTAACATAGAGATCTTGGAAGGGGTTTTCCCCAACTGTTCTACCATATCATAATCACTTTTCTTTATTATCCTCGGGATTTCTTCCATCTCCTTCTTGGATGTTTCAGGAATAGCTAGTGATTAAGCCTTCGTCCGGACATGCTCTTCTTGAACGTTCTTTCCTTTATTCTCAACAGAAGTAGGGATAAGGATTGTATTGTCTTTGTCAGTGAGTACGCTTGCAGGTATAATCACTGGTGCAAATGTAATCTTCGGAATGGCCACAGGTCCAAAGACTGTCCTTGGAGGAGCAATCTCTAGATAAAAAAATTCTACCACTGCGGGTAATCTTGCTAGTTCCAGCAATATTGCTAATGTCGGAATTGTCCTCTTCGGAGCTTTCTTCTTCGGCAGTCAGTTCATCCTGTTTAATACCATGGTAGTAGATTTCTCCACCATAATTCCATGGTACTATTTTATCTGATTTGTAAGGGGTCGGCCCGGGCATTGTAATCTTAAGTGGAGTAGTCTTTGGAGCAGGTGTAATCCTAACGGGTCTTTTAGGGGCCCTGAAAGGATTGGCGTAGATGGTTATAATTGAAACTTCTTTAATTGGAACGGGTGAAATAGGAGCATTCTCAAACAGAATTTCTCGATTATCAATCAGTCGTTGGATACCTTTTTTCAACAGAGGGCAGTCAAATGATGAGGACAGGAAAACATGGCAGTCTTTGTCACAACCTGGGAATATGCCAGCTTTCAACAAATTCAACTTAATAATCGGGAGCGGAGTCAACAGTTTATCCATGGTAGCAACAAACAAATCTTCTTCAATAGCGTTGGCATTGTGACCATGCCTAGGCATTGGGGCGGAAATAACATTTGGTTTCTCAGGCGCTTCAAACTCAACCTCCTTCGCGTCTATCAGGTCTTGAATTTTATTCTTCAGAGCCCAACAGTTGTTGGTGTCGTGCCCTGGACTTTCAGAATGGTACGCGCATCTGGAGTTGGGATGGTAATGTGGAGATGTAGTATTGGGATTCTTTGGGGCCTCTTTTAGAGTGGCCAGATTCAACTTCAGAAGATGTGGTAGAACTTGGGCTGGAGTCATGTTAATCTTGGTGAATTGCCGAACTAGCCTTTCCACCCTTTGCTGGTTATTTCTTGGCTGGTCTGATGCAGGCTTTGGAATCATAACGGCCCCCACCATTGGTTGATGCTCAGTTCTTCCCTGATTCCTCTGTGAATAGACAGCGGATACTTCCTTTCTTCCAGTGAAGGTTTTTTCCACAACTGTTGAGGCAGACACATCTTTCTGAATTTTCCCACTTCTTATACCAGCCTCCACCCTTTCGCCGGTTAAAATCAATTCAGTAAACCCTGTAGAGGAGCTCCCAATCATATGATTGAAGAAAGGACCTGATAGAGTTTCCAGGAACATGTCCACCAACTCCCTCTCAGATAGAGGGGGTTGTACCCTTCCGGCTAGATCCCTCCACTTTTGGGCGTAATCTTTGAAGCCCTCATTGGAAACCATAGCCATACTCTGAAGCTGAGTATGGGTAGGTGCCAAGTCGGAGTTGTACTGATATTGTTTATAGAAAGATGCTGCCAGGTCTTCCCAATTATGGACATCAGCCCTTTCTTATTGGTAGAACCAATCAAGTTGCGTTCCTGATAAACTGTCTTGGAAAAAATGGACCCACAAGTCTTTGTTGGCAGAGTGCGGTTGAATCTTCCTGACATATGATCTGAGGTGCATTTTAGGGCAAGATAGCCCATCATACTTGGCAAATAGTGGCACTTTAAATTTTGGTGGGATCATAATCCCTGACACCAGCCCCAACTCTTCAAAATCTAGCCCCGGTACTCTCTGGATTTCCATAGCGCTAAGTCGCTCTTCAAGGTGTTTGTACTTGTCATCAGCCGGAGGGTATTGTTGTTCAGAGTAGTCCTCCTCTTCCTCTTCTTCTTCAGAATCTGATGGTACTACCATTTCTTTTCCTTTTCTTTCCCCCTCTTCAGATATTGTTGGAAATTCTAAGGTCCTTCTGGCTTGTCCCTGAAATCTTTTGCCCATGATTACCACACCAGCTGGCTTCTTCTTCTTTTTCTCTTTCTCTTTTTCTAGCAAAGTCTTCAGTTCCTCCTACACCTTGGCTAAGGTCATGAGTAATTGTTGAAATTGTGAGTTCTGAGCTTGCAGATCTTTAACCGTTTGTTCGAGATCTATCTTACTGAAATAAACAGTAGAGAGATGAGGAAACTTGTTGCAAAGACCTGTTTATGTTTATGATGAATGATATGTATTCATGCAATGTTTTCAAGGATTTAGAAATTCAAATTTGTTTTAAACAAAAAAGAAACACACGTCATATTAATAAAATAGAATTTGAGTACATCAATGCCCCTTGGGCAAAATAATACAAAATCCTAAGGTAAAAAGACATTGCGCATCCTCTTTGGTGCAATGTAGGTATTGAGAGTCTGCTCTTCATGAAGTAGCCAAGTGAGTTCCAAAACCTTCTTCTCGCTTGCGTAGAATTGGGCTTCGAAAGTATCGTGCTCTCCTTTAAGCTGTATCCAATCCCTTTGTAGGTCTTCGAGTGATGTCATCATGTTAGGATGTAGGATAGTGTATGGAACTTCTCATTCCTTAACAGGCTCTATAATCACTGGGAGAATGGAGGGATAAGGCATCATAAGAATTTGAGCGCGGGTTCGTACCCACTTGAGGTAAGGCTCAATAGGGATGGAATTCTTGTGTCCCAAAGTCTTTCTATCCACCTTGTTTAGAATCCTCCAAGCTCGGATGAATCTCTGGCGGAGTCCTTGGTCGTCGTTGTCGTAGTCGAAAACCAATCCTTGAATCAGCATATCATGTGGGCCATCCCTTCGAGCATGACCAAACTGTCTTAGAGCCAAGCATGGGTTGTAGGTGATGCATCCCATAATTCCAAGTAGAGGGACATTAGGGAATTCCCCATAACAGTCAACAATGATAACATTCTCTTTGGATCGAGAACACCAATGAATATCTGAATGTTTAAGTGTCATTAACCTTTGTGACCACCTCAAACCTTGCTCATTCTTCAAGACTGATTGGGGAAGATTAGAAATAAACCATCTTGCCAGGAGAGGAGTACAACACATAAGAACACCTCTTTTCCTCATTGTACGAGTGTGAAAAGAGTGAAGGATATCCCCAAGCAATGTAGGTACCGGGTTGAGAGACATGAAGATTTTGACAGTGCTTACATCTATGAGTTGGTCAGGATTAGGGAACAAGACCATCCCATAGATGAGAAGAGCTACAATCTCCTCAAAAGCTTGCAAGTCTAGGGAATTCCAACAGCTTTGGGCCTTCTCAAACAGAAACTTTGCCAAAAAGCCTTTGACACCACTTCTAGTTTCCCAATGAGTTGTGACGTCAGATGAGTGCAAGTGCAGGGCTTGAGCAATCTCTTATGGCTTTGGATCTCTTTCCGTACTGTTGAAGGTTAGTTGATTGAGAATAGGAATCCTCAGAAGTTGATAAAATTCTTCCAAAGTGGGCACAAGTTGATAGTTAGGAAATGTGAAGCAATGATGCAAAGGGTCAAAGAACTAGGGGAGAACCTTCATCATATCCTCCTATGTGTTGGAAGTGACCAAGTTGAGTAGACGACCATGTCTCTCGGTGAATGGAGAATTCTCAGGAATCCTTGAAGCTAGATCATTGAGTTGTGGAGGAATTCTTACAAGGTTGATTTGGATAGTTTTCCTGTGAAGTGAATCCATAACCTACAAAACAAGAACAAAGATGAATCTCCAAAATCCTTGAAATGGTTAGTGAATGCATATGATGTTCATGATGTCCATGATGTTATGCACAAGTGTATATGTACAAGCAAATCAAACAAGTTCTTAGTTTAGGCTTGCATGGGGTTTAATAGGTAAGTACCCTCTTGAAGTTTAGTTGGCTCAACCTGTCCTAGTAATAGTAACCGGGTTCTAAGGAGCTCAATATCACTGGATTGTTTCCTTTGTTCATTGTTTCAGTTCAAGCCTCTTTACTGGTGACCGAAATATCCCAAGAAAACAACCCTCAATGAGTGTAGTATCGAGTATCTACCAACTTCGGACTGCACCAAAGCCAGTCATCTCACTACATCCTAAAAGGCCAAGTTGGTCAAGTAAAGGTTCTAGAAGTTCATTAGTGCTTCATGACATCACTCAGCGGCCCCGTATTCTCTTTGATTGACTCAAAGGCTACCGGTACCCACAAATATGTCACACTAATATAGATATTGCTTAGACCATGTTGGTATACCCCGCACAGTTTCCATAATGTATTGTTATTTACCTATAATGTTTCCCAAATCCGGGTGGAGGATTCAAACCCAAACAATAGAATCAAAATGTAAAGCATACAAGTCAAACAATGTAAGCAAGTAAATGTGATATAAACCCTAAGGTAACCCCACTTTTAGAATTTTCCCCAGCAGAGTCGCCAGTTCTGTGATGCGGTGGGAGAATTGACTTGAGGTTTTGCGTTTGTGTTCACAAATGTTGCGGTTAGCAATAGTCGCCACCGACTTTTATTTTATCCAAAAGGAAAGGTAAAAAATCATAGGAAAGACCTTTGAGATGTTTTCTTGAGTTCGGGGGGTAGATTATGAAAAGGGAAGGTGCTAGCACCCTTTTCATCCATGGTTTTCCATGGGATCTTAGTTACTTATTTAGATCACTTGCTTTGCTTTGTTTGAAATGGTGTTTGGTGTGATTTTGAAAGTATTTTGTAAAAGAGGCCATTGTTTAGGCAATCTTTGTAATGATTCTCGTTCGTAAGAATGTATACAAAGATGTTTGTCTTTTGAAAATGTTTTCAATGTTTTGTAAGATGTTTTGAAATGTGTGTGTGTGTTTTTTTTTAAATAGCAAGGATTGTTTTGAAATGGAGCAAGTAACTTAGAAGTTATCTACCTACTCAAATGTCTTTCTTTTGCATTTTTATTCCTTTGGTATTGTTGACTTACCATTGATTTGGTAAGAAACCCTATCTTTGGATGTAAACGGGATGGGCGTGGGTCATTGTATAACCATGATAGCAATGTTGCCAAGTATCTTAGCATGTTTGAGGGACCAAGATCATTTTGTTTTAGGCAACCTTTGAATAGCGTCATCGAGGGACTATGATCTTATGTTTGTTTTGTTTTGCCAAGATACTTCGTGTGCGTAACATGGCCATTTTATTTTAGGCAACCAAGTGGGAGAAACCCTAGGGGTGCTTGTGTGCAAAGTGTATCATTTTCATGATTTTGTCTTGCATTTAGGATTTTCTATTTTGCTTTGTTTTTGTTCTTGTCAGGCAAACCCTAATTTACTAATCATGGTATAAAAGCGATAAATTGCGTAAAATAAACTAAGCTATTACAACAATTATTATGGGAGGGGGGATACAAGTTTGAATAGGGATTTTCACAAATATAAAGCTAAATATATTATTACAACCAAATCGAATGTGCGTGAATTTAAATAAATAAAGTACAAATATTTAAAATGCAATGCAATGTTTATGTTTAAAAAAAAGTTTTTATGTCATGTTTTTTTGTATGAAAAACATTTAATTTAAACCTAAAAATATGAGGAAAAAATATGTTAGTTCTTTTTGAAAGGGGTAAACCCTAGTTTTTAATTAAAAGAAAATAAATGTTCTATATTTATTATTTTGTACATTTTTGTATAAGAAAATAATAAATAATATTATATGTAAATATTAAAAATTAAGTATGTATAAAAATAAGTATTTATGAGTATAAAATGCATAATAAAAATATTAAGTATTTTTTAAATATATTTACAAGTTATTTAAGAAAATAAGTCCTATTCTAATTAAATAAATTAATTTTCATGTAAAAAATAATAAAATAAAATTGTGAAAATAAAGAAATTATTTTTAGGAATTTTTATTATTCAGAAAAAATAATCAAAAGCATATAAATATGAAAATATGAAAAAATATGAAAATATAAAAATCAGCCAGGGGTGCAGATAACAAGTCAGGGGGGTGTGATTAGCAAAAACAAAAAGGCCTATGGGCCAAAAAGCCCAGAACTTCATCCTTGTCCTTTGGCCAGCTTCCCTGCGCACGTTTTAGTTCAAACATGGATCTTGCTCATGCTTGCATAAAAACAAAAACTCATAACATGAAACATGTGGCATTTGAGCTCACAATTCCAACCATATAAATTATGTAACCTAACTCTCAAAGATCAGAGAAACTTTTTGAACCCCTAATTTGTGACCTAACTTTTTCAGAGTTTTCAATCTTCAAATTCTCTTAGCACAAGTAATATAAATGAAAAGTAATGATATGTACATCTTCGTTATGATAAGGACTACATTTTTCCTTCACAAATCGTGGCCTGAAGTTGCCTATTTAGAGAGATAGAGTTTGAAAAAAATACCTCCTTCAGCTGGATTCGAGCAGGGCAATGTAGGGACTTTAATGGAGGCCTGATGATTGTTTGAGCTTCCTTGAACTTCCCTGAAGCTATTCCAATGCTTATCTTGCTTTGAGGATGGATGGAACTCTCTAGACAAGTCAAGCTGCAAGCTTCCAAAGTGAAAATGGTGGATGCTGAAACAGGGGTTACAGAACCAGGGTGATGGCTTTGATTGCTTGGGTATGATGTTTATGAGATGCTTGAAGTGTTTAAACACAAAACGCACGAGCCAAATGAGAGTTGGCTATGGTTTTGCAGAAATTGTGTGTTTTGGCAGAATTTTGGTGTTTTTGAATTTGAGAGTGTTTAAGGTTCAATCCAAGTGTGCTATGCCTTGTAACAAGTTTGTATATTTGTATAGAAATGATACAAAGTCAACCATTACTAGTTGTGCAAGCTTTGGACCTTTTTGCAACTTTTCTTGCATTTGAAGTAAAGTGATAAGACCAATGCTAAATGCTTGTACTAGCTTGCTTGATGGCTGATAAGAGTCGGTACACATTGCTTGAGACATGTAGAAATTGCTTGCACCAAAGAGACAGGTTCAATGCTCAAGATTGACAAAGTTGCAAAAGTTCCCCTTTATAAAAATGGCATTGTAACCTTTTGGCCAAAAATGGAAATACACCTTGTGTAAAGCTTCAAAAGCAAAGATAAAGCCTTTTTCAACTGAGTTTGCATTTAATTATGAAGTGTATACAAGCTTAGGACTTGTAAAGCAATATACAACAAGCATAGATTTGATTTGCAACTTGATGCTATGTGAAAATGGCTTGAACAAAAGTGAGAAAATGCCAACTTCCCTTCTTCGATTCTCCCTACTCAAAAATGATCTTGGAGAGTTCTTGGACATTTTAGAAAGCTTGAAATGTGCTCTATAATCTATCTTTGAAATGAAATTTGAGATACCTCTTGGAACTAGGTGAAAAATGTCCATGAAGTTGGGTCCAAAACCTGCCTAAATTAGGGCAAAATTTCACTAAGTTAAGAAGTTCATGGACCTATATTCACAAATTCATAACTTGAGATACAAGCATCTTTTGGGAAAAGTTTGTGAAGAAAAGTTGTATATTTCATGGAGGAATACAACTTTCATGTTTGAAGATTTCTTTGAATCAAAATGCATCATGGTGAAAAAGTGGTGAAAAGTTGGGAAAAAATTAGAAAATTTTTATACTTAGAAAAATTCTAAGTTATGAAATTTTTCAAATTAAAACCCAAATTTTCAATTTTGAGTTTCTTGGTGAACAATTTTCATATTTTGACATATCTTGATGAAATATGACCCTTGGCACTTGATTTTGACCAAAAAGTCAAAGTTTGACTTTTCAGTGCACAGTTGACTTTTGATCAGTTGACTACAAAATTCATCTGTCAATCCAATGAACTTGAGATCTTTTGAACCATGTAATTAGGTCAAGATGATGCCATTGAACCCTTGAAATCATGTTTTAACTCAATTGGTCAGTGACTAGGTTAAAAATCATAAATTGCCCTTTCTCAATAAAAACCCTAATTTTGACCATTTTGCCCTTTTGATGATTTGATCAAATTTCTTGAGGAGTTGTGATACA
Organism: Vicia faba; assembly: GCA_948472305.1. Lineage (NCBI taxonomy): Eukaryota > Viridiplantae > Streptophyta > Magnoliopsida > Fabales > Fabaceae > Vicia > Vicia faba. The sequence goes on from OX451736.1 coordinate 731,295,156, forward strand.
AACTTGATCAAATGGTACATATGAGTCTAAAATATTTATGTGGATAAAAAATTATGAAGTTTGACTGTAAATTGGCCATGGTTGACTTTTTCCTCAATACAGCTGATTTTTAGGTCAACTGTCCAATTGACTGATCAAAAATATGGTTCAAGGCTTGAAACTTAACATGAGCAATATTAGGGGTCCAAAATGGTGTATGAAAGTCACATGAAGCATTGGTGGTCCAAAAATCCTTGTGCAAACTCAAACCCTAATTTTGGGTTATCAGTGCAAGATGAGATGTCTTGAGCTGACCAAACCCTAATCTTGTCTTGAGTCCAAGAAGTCTTGTGAGAAAGTCTTGATAAATGAGAGGGCAAATTTTAGGGTACAACACTATCGATACGCTTCTATTACATCTTACATCCATACATCATTTACAAGTATCATAGCATATGCATATGACACTCTCATTTATTTTGAGAAACGTTATTACTCAATGCATTACATACATTATGACATTGTATAAATACTAACTTTGTTTTTTCAGGTAAAAGTCTACAAACATACGAATATCATCAACAATTCTCAAACAGGTCAAAGATTAACTCCCAAAACAGGACGAGGAAAATATCTTTATAACCAGGCAAAGATTAACTCCTGAAACAGGACGGGGAAATTATCTTTATAACCAGGAAAATATTAACTCCCGAAATAGGATGGAGCAATTATATTTATAACCAGGAAAAGATTAACTCCCAAAACAAGATGGGGAAACTATCTATATGACCAGGTGGTATGAATTCCCAAAATAGGATGGGTTTACCAATAAAATCAGATTGTGGATCAAATCCTGAAGCAGGACGGGGCAACTATCTACATGACAAGCATTTCCCTCAAAGACTGAATTTGACAAGCATTACCCTCAGAGACTAAATTTGACAAGTATCTACTTAAGCACCTTCCCCAAAGGATCATTCTGGAAAGCATTCTTCAGGTGCAGTCAAGCGTAGACTCATTCTAATACTTCTATCAACAATTACCTTGGATGGCCTCTATAAGCCCATCTTCGACGACATTTTGTCACTTTTCCGAATGGCATCTTTAAGCACATTCAAGCAATATTATCAACCAACAACTTTACATCCTGCACATGCGAGTACAAATTTTTGGGCACTTAAGTGTTCAATCATCTTCCACCTTCAAGTCACGAATGACACACATGCCAATCTAACTCCTCAGGTCTAAGAATATTGAACAGGGATAGATGTTGTAACCCAAAATTTTCCCTCCCACTATTCAAAATATTCTCCTAGGGTTTTCATTTGCTCAAGGTTGCTCAAGAATTGATCAAACAAATTCTCCTTCTAAGCAATGGATTTACAACTAGGGTTTTACTTTTCATAAGGAAGATTAGGTTTATAAGGTCTTAAGTGGACTTCATGGTTTCTAATATGTCTTCAATAATGCTCATTCCAAGTTTCATGCCTTGCATCACAAGTTTGCTCAGTCAATGGCTCAAATGATTGAAAATCAACGGTATTGGACAAAAAGTCAATTATGGTCAACATACAGTCAAACTTCGACATTTTTGGTCAACATCAAGATTTTGTAGTCATATTCATCATTTGATCAAGGTTTGACCATGATTTATCAAGAAAACTCCCAAATCATCAAAATTTAAAAGTTGCCAAATTAGGGTTTTCTTAAGGAGAAGTAATTGAACTTTGACTAAGCATAACTTTCATATGCTTCATCATATTCTCATCAAGATATGCTCATTTTGAAGGAAATTCAATTCTCTACTACTCTGTCTCTCTAAGATCAAGTCCAAAAAATGCTTCATTTGAGAGATATGAGCCAATACATTATAAGTCATTTTAAAAAATCAACAAAAAGACACTTTTTGTCAAGGCAACTTACATCAATATAAAATCTTCAAATGTAAAAATAATAAAAATAGAGATTGTAGAGGACATATTTAGCTTTTCAAAAAGTCTAATATCACCTTCAAATGATGAAAATTGTGAGAGTTATGACTAGTGCAAGTTGGGAAATTTTGAGCAAATGCATGAAGTTCAAATTGAGCAAACTTGAATTTTTGGGCTAATGGGCTATTGTTTCAAGGTCCAAATGTGTTCTACACTTCATATGCACCTCAAATCTCATTCATACACCCCCTTTTGGTTTATTCTATTTATTTTTTTTTATTATTATTTTAAAAGTCAAAATAAATAAGATAAAAACAAGGCTTTTTCATACAAGTCCAAGCCCATGTTTATTTGGGCTAATTGCAAGCTATATATTCTTATAAATTCAGACATCAGAGGGGACAAAAACCTTGTGCAAGAAACAATTTCCAAAATCTCAAAAATTATTAAATTAGGGTAATCTTGAAACCCTAGCTTGCAACCATCTTCCAAGCATTCCAGCATTACCAATCGATTCCAGCAACACCACCGAGTAAGAATGGATCAAAACTGATGATCCAAAGCTTCCAAAACCTGCATGCATACATCTCTAATCTCATTATTTTTGAAAAATCATATTTTTATTTTTCGTTTTGTTTTAAGGCATACTAACGTTATCAATATGTTCCTGAGATGTGTTTATACATGATTGGATCATCGTAGAAGTCTCATGTAATCGAAACCATGAATTGTCATGTTTGGTCTGATCCATGATGTTTTCATTGTACCTCCCTAACTAATGCGTTTTAGCCCAAGATAATGGTCTCATTGAATTCACATGCCTTAATTTAGGGGGGGGGGTAGGGTTCTCCTGGATTTCTAATATTTGTTTGCTTCGCAGGTTTGAACAAAGAAGCCACCATAGAAGACGACCAGAGCTATGGCTCCGACGCCTCTCCGGTTCATGCAATTTGTTGATGTTATGTTTAATTTGTTTCAATTATAATACTGAATGTATCACCACCCCAGTGGTTAAAACGCGCACGCTAAGTCACTACTATCCCAGGGCACGGGTTTGATCCCTACTTTTGGCACTTTGAGTTTTTTCATATTTTTCATGTTTTGCAAGAATAACAAAATGCGTTGGTCCTATCCTTTCAACACAAATGCAGCGCTGGTGCAATGGTGAAGATGTTGGCTGAAAGAGCTAAGGGTGTAGGTTCAACACCCACCCCTGGCAGTATTTTTTAAACCTTGTCTTTTTTTTACATTTTCCTTATTTTTCACTTAGAAATCCTAAATTCATAAACTATAAACCTTTTTAAGCAAACTTAATTTTTCAAAACCTTTTTTACAAACCCTAATCAAATTAGGTTTTAGATTTTTTGTTAATTTAATTAATCAATTTTTTAATTAAAAATTAATTTGACTTTTTAGGTTTATTCGACTAATCGTCAAAACCTTTTTCATCAAAAATCACCAAAAACATTTTTTGTTTTCCTTTCTTATTCTTACATTCTTTTTCGCGTAGTTTATTATTCTCACTTTTTTGTTATTGTAACTGTTTCCTGGGATGTAATAATAATTAGGGTTTACTTACTTGCATTCTGTTACTTATGTACCTCTCCCAAAGCATTGTAATAGTCTAGGGTTTACCTTTATGCACTTTACTGCTTTTCATTATTTTTATGTTTACTGCTTAGTTATTAGGCTTGTATGAAAAGACTAATAATGAAACGATAGCTAGCCCTAATTTTAAAGATAAACATAATTGAAATAACACACCTCACGCACTCGCACCTCTAAGGTAACCTCCCTTGTTGCCTCGAAAAAACAGTCATGTCTCTCGAAAGTGGGGACGCTTTAGCAAAGTCCCTCAAAAACAAAGATCATAATCCCTCGATGACCCCTTTAACTTTGTCTTCGGTAAATGATCTAGTCCCTTACAAAAAATTGCTAAAACATCCCTACAAGTTGTCTCCGATGACCCGCGCCTGTCCCTTCACATCCAATGATAGGGCTTTCTACTAACTAATGGTAGGATAACACTATCTAAAGGAGGAGGAAATTACATTAAAGACTTTGAGTAGGTAGACCGCTGTTAATCGCTTACTCACAAATATTTCAAAAAAAAAAAACATTCCACATAGACAATTTTCAAAATATTTTCAAACACTTTGTACGCATTCTCGAGGACAAATATGAGAATCATTACAAATTCCGCCTTACATTGGCAAACTTTTCAAAATATTTTTCAAACATGCAACACAAAGCAATTTTCAAGGCATCATATATTCTCCAGGCATCATATAATTTATCAGTATCCATTAACCTTCAACACCATCAAAAAACCTGCACTTAAACCACCAAAAACATCAAACATGTATAAACATAAGCAGATCGCAAAACTCAACACAGATATTTCAAAACAAACTGGAACCAGATCCATAAACCGCAACTTTTCATCTTTTGTGATTGCAACTTTGTTTGGTGGATGTTGTTTTTGTTTTAATTTTGCAGGTCTCCGCATTCGATTGAACATCTTTACTGCACACTCGTGTTTCGCTTATCCTGGCCCTTTTTTATTTTGTTTATTTCTTTATTTGTTTTTACTAGTTATTGGTAATAATTAGCTAGTTATTTGTTTATTTTATTTTATTTTATTTGTGTCAGTGATGTTTAATTTTGATAATTTTTTATTTTATTAAATTAATGTTGATCAATTAATTTTATTCAATATTTTCAATTATCTTAATTTAGTTGTGTGTTAATCGTTTAATTGTTTAATTAATTTCTTTTAATTGTTTAGTTTCTACTATTTGATTCCATCTTTGCATACTTTGTTGCTTTTAATCAGTTAATTAGATGCTGATTTAGTTAGTTGATTTTGTTATTAAAAATTAATTAATTTTGCTAATTAATTTTTCTTAACCTAATTATTTAAGTTTAATCGACTTTTAATTAATTGATTAAACCTCTACTTGTGGCTTCTTTGTTACCCACTCATCTAAGTAGGTATATTTGTTTAGGTATCTTATCTAAGTGCCTAATGCTTGAGTAAGTCTTTACTTCCCTTTTTGATGCGTGATTGTCTAATTGTCATATTTTCTCATCTTACCTTGATGACATGATATCTTGGTTAAGTGTTTGTTTCTTGAGTAAGTTTTTACTTTTCGTGTGATATCTTGCTTGCTTTCGTTCTCTTATCTAAGCATTTGTTTGCTTGCTTTTTATTCTTCTTCTTCTTCTTCTTTTCTTTTGAGAGATTACATGCTCCCTATAGGACCTTTAGTTCATTCTTCTCTAAGATTGAACTAAATAGACCTTAGGTTTGATATCCATGCATGACAACATTAGGTAGTCTTTCCTTCATCCTAACTTTAGGTCCACATTGTATGCCAACATTAGGATATCTAGTCTTCCTTAGACTTTTTCATTCCCCTTTTGCATATTCAAAATAAATAAAAAATTCTTTCAAACTTCGAAACACTTAATAAATAATTGATGATAATCACACTTTTATTAAGCAATGGGAATGATAAGTTGGTTTCTTATCGATATTACCATTCTCTCATTCTTAGTTTTTTATATGGTTCAAGTCTTAAAGACTTTTTTTATTGATAAGTGGAGAAGTGGCTAATATCTCTCTCTTGAGGTCAACTAGCTATTACTCGCAACAAAAATACCAACCAATATAAATCTTTTTATCTTTGGACTTATTTCTTTTAAAACCTCTTCAAAAAGGACATGCTTCTCCAACATTGTTCATAAAAAACATATAACACGCCAAACCTCTTGAGGTGAACTACCAGTGCCTTGATCCTCATTGTATGGTTGGTGGTATGTAGGTACAAAGGTCTGCAACTACGGCAAGTATAACTAATAAAAACTTTCTTTTTGTACATACTTTGTATGCATTCCCTTTTAGCATTAAGATTTAAACTTTGATTTTTAGACACCCTTATTAGAGCAAACTCAAGTGGATCATATGGAGTATCACAGGCGTGAGGGGTATTAATACCTTCCCCTCACGTAATCGACTTTCTTACCCTTTTTCTCTTGGTTGTGAGACTATGTTCTTTCCTTCCCCCGGGTTAACTTAGTATTTCATTTCCCTCTTTTGGGATAAATAACATTAATGGTGACTCTTCTGTTTTTCGCCTTCGTTCGTGCTTCAATGAAAATCCCATACGCGACACCCGGTCACTATAAACCGGATTTATCCATCTCTTGCCAACAAGAAAGGAAAATGCCAAATAAACAAGCCTAGATAAACCTATGTTGCTTGGGAAAGTGAAAGTGAATCCTTAAGCAATGAAAGCTAAAGTGAGAGTGATGAAGAGAAAAATTATTGTTTCATGGCAAATCATTGACAAGGCAAGAAAAGGGATGTAAGTTCTAAATACCATAACATTTCCACTTTGTCTTATAATGAATTAAAAAGATGATTTACAAAACTACAAATAGAGTTTTTGAATGATAACAAAAGATTGTCCTCCCAATAGAAAGTCTTCACATTTTTATAGACCAAGGTTGATGAAGCCAATAATGAGTTAGAAGCATTAAAAGAACTTATTGTAGATAGTTCAAATCATGAAAAAGTGGATGAGTCTTCTTACAAGTATGATTGTGACACATGTCAAATTTGCCAACAATAAGTGAGTACTCTTACTACCAAATTAGATAGTCTACATCATCCTATGGAGAAATGCCTATTAGATTATTCAAGATTGAAAAGCCTCATAAAAATTACTCTTTGGTTAAGAAAGAACCTAATAGCATAATTAGTTCTCATCATAAGATACTTTATCATTATTGTTGCAAAAAGGGTGACACTATTGTTGCAAAAAGGGTCACACTATTGAAACATTCAAGTTTAGGACTTTTTTTATTCCTAAGGGTGATTTTCAATGGTTGCCTAAATACAACATTTATTTAGCTCACTCTCAAGGACCTAATGAGAATTGGGTACCTACCACCCTTGTTTGATTTTTGTAGGATGAATGTCTTGATGCTGTAACGGGAAAGTGAATTCTCGATAGTGGATGTTCAAGACATATGACGAGAGACATATCACTCTTATTCGACTTTATGGCGAAGAAGAAAGGATTTGTGTCCTATGGTGATCACAATAAAGGTGCAATACTTGGAAAAGGTAGTATAGGTAATCCCTTAACTATTACTATCTTAAATATTATGTTAGTTATAGGTCTTAGACATGATCTTCTTAGTATTAGTCAATTATGTGATAATGGATCTAAAGTCTCCTTTGCAAAAGATTGTTGCATAATTAAGCATAGTGAAAATAAGGATTGTATGTTTAGGGATTTGATGTTTAGTAAACCCTGCTCATTCTTCAAAACTGTTTGGGGAAGTTGAGAAATAAACCACCTTGCTAGAAGAGGAGTACAGCACATGAGAACACCTATTTTCCTCATTGTTCGTGTGTAAAATGAGTGTAGGATGACTTAAGAGATATTTCCTTAAATAATGCTTAATGTCTTGTTACCTTGAGTGAAGACTCTTGGTTATGGCATATACATTTAGTTCATGTCAACTTTGACTTACTTAATAAAATAGTCTCAAAAGATCTAGTAATCGATCTACCAAAAATAAAATTTTCTAAAGGCCACATATGTGATGCATGTCAAAAGGGTAAGCAAACAAGGGCCTTTTTAGAATCTAATAAAGTTATTTCTACATCAAGTCCACTTAAGCTCCTTCACATGCATTTGTTTGGTCCCTCGCGGACTAAAAGCATAGGTGGAAATTACTATGACTTAGTGATTGTAAATGATTACTCTAGATTTTGTTGGACTTTCTTCTTACGTAGAAAGGATAAAACATTCATAGCTTTCACACGTTTTTCCAAGATTGCTTAAAATAAAATTAATTCAAAGATAGTTGCTATTCGTAGCTGTAACACGGTGGAAGAACTAACTTGGGTGTTTTGTGTTTGATTGTAATTGTTGCGGATAGCAAGAGTTGTCACCGACTTTTCTTTTATCCAATAAGGAAATGGTGAAAAGAACAGGAAAGACCTTTGAGATATTTTTTTGAGTTAGGGGGGTAGATTATGAAAAGGGAAGGGGTTAGCACTCTTTTCATCCATAGTTATCTATGGGCTCTTAGTTGCTTGCTATATCACTTGCTTTTGTTTGAAAATGTGTTTGTGATGTAGGTTTGAAAGTATTTTGAAAAATGTCTTTATAATGATTCTCGTTTATATAAGAATGCGTACAAAGTGTTGGTTTTGAAAATAGTTCAAAGACGTGTTTGTGGAATGTGTTTTTGAAAGTGATTTTGAAAAGTGTATTTGTAATGATTCACATTTTTATAAGAATGCGTACAAAGAGCTTTATATTTTGAAAATGTTTCAATTTGAAAGTGTTGGTGTAAAAATCTTTTTATTGTGAGCAAGCGACCAACTATGAGCATTCTACCTACTCAAAAGGTCTATGTCCTTTTCCCCTCCTTTAGATGTTATTATCTTACAATTAATTTGGTAAGAAGCCCTATCGTTGGATGTGAAGGGACAGGCGTAGGTTGTTTGTATAGTCATAGAAGGCAACCTATGAGACGTTTTAGCAATGTCGTTTAGGGACTAAATCGTTTACCGAAGGCAACATCGAGGGACTAAGATCTTTTATCGAGGGTCTTTGCTAAAACGCCCATATTCGAGGGGCATGACTATTTTTCCAAGGCAACAAATGGGACTACTCTAGAGTTGCATGTGTGCAAAGTGTGTTTGATTGCATGCATTTTGTCTTTTAATTTTAGGTTGTCTATTTGTTGGTTTTATCTTGTCATGCATCCTAATTACTAACATTTGTACAAAAGTAATCAAAATACAGAAAATAAATCCTACATTATTACAACCATATTGAATAATAAGAAAATGTAAAGACAAAACAAAAATAAAAGGCGGAAAAATGAGCTTTTTGATCTAGGCAGAAACACCCATCGATTCTGCCCTTCCTGCATCCTTCGATTTGGCCTGGAAGTAGTAAGGACATGCCTTTCGATTTCACCCATTTCCTGTTTCTTTCGAATGGGACCTGGAAGTCAGTGTGGCCATCCTTCTGGCTACTTCTTTCGTTTGAGGCCTGGCAGTCAATATGGACATCCTACTGGCTACTTCTTTCAATTGAGCTTAGTAGTTAGCGTGAGAGACAGCCTTCGATTCTTCCTTCTGGCTGCTGCTTTCGACTGGGCCAGGGAATCAGTGTGAACACCTTTCGTTTCTCCCTTCTTTCTCCTTCGTTTGGAATGTGAAGCGGTAAGGGGGTGAAGCCTGAGGCTTCGTTTAACACAAAAAACTCTTTCTTTCGTTTGGGGCCTATACTGGTTAGTTCTACCATATATTTGACAAGAAAACTAACGAAAATGGCAAAAACGAAAAGTAAACAAATATCATGTACATGCTTGAAACGAAAGGAATGACTATTCACATGTTATGCTACAAACGAAGGGTTTAAGGTTAAGAGAAACTTACCTTGCTTGAAGCTGGAACGTGTGTGCTGGACCTTGAGTGGCTGCCCTGAGTGTCCTTGGATTTAAAGGAAAGAAACAAGGGTAATGTTTATAGTGTTGGATTCGAAAGAAGGAACCAAGTGTTGAGTTGGTGTTTCACTGGGTTTTGGATGCGAAGGGAAGAAATAAGTGTATTGTTTCGTTTGACTCTCGGTTTGAGTATGTGTTTAAGTGTTTGGGAGTGTTTGATAATTTGAGAGTTTGATGATTTTTTTTCTCCACCCAAAAGTCTCTGGATGTGTTGTCCATCCCCTTATACATGTTATGGAGCTTCTTATTTATAGGTGAATGTTGGTTGAGGTTTAAGAGGGAAAACAAAATAATTTGAACAAAATGGGTAACTTGTTTTTGTAGCTTTCGATGGGTAGTGTTCGTATGCCAAATTGGTGCAAGAATAGGGGCAGTGTTTCGGGACTGTTATACAACAGTTTTGGAGTGTTATGGCCAGTGTGTCAGGACTGTTGTGCATCAGTTTTGGAGTGTTATGGCCAGTGTATCAGCTTGAACTTGGAAGCAAACATCTTTTGATATCTCCACCTTTCGTTTTGACCACCTTCGACCAAATTCTCCTTTAAACAACATTATTTGATTTTCATCCAACAAGTGTCTTTTGAATGGGCTCTTTTTGTGCATCCTTCGAAGGAGCCAAATGTGTTCCCCTTAAATGGGTCACCAAAATATGTCTTAAGGTATGTCTTGCAGGTCCTTCGAATGGGCCATCAAACATGTCCTTTGAATGGGTCATGTATGTATCTTTGAAAGGGCCAAATATGTGTCCTTTGAATGGACTATGCATTTGTCCTTCGACGGGATCAAATGCAATTCTTCGAATGGGCTAGTAAGGTATATTCTTTGAGAGGGATCCCTATGTATGCCCTTCAAATCCACCAATACATGTCCTTTGAAGGGGGCACCAACCATGTGCGTTGAAGGTTTTCAAGGGTGGAATTGAAGCAAACTATTTCAAAGGGAAATATTGTCCAGTCGAAGCCAGTGTAAACATAGCCAATGTCATGTCGAAGCCTGCATGCAGGAGGTCACTACTTTGTGACTCCAAGCAAGCATACAAGAGGCTATTGCTCAAATAAAGGTTTGCATAAAGAGTCAATGCCCTGTCAAAGCCTGCACACATGGAGTCACTGCTTTGTGACTCAAGGCAAACATGTAAGAGGTCTTTGCTCAAACGAAAGCTTGCATGAAGGGAGCCACATGCCCAAACGAAGGGTGTAACCAAAACTTGCATTGAAGGAAGCCACATGCCCAAACAAAGGGTGTAACCAAAGCTTGTGTTAAAGGGGGCCACACGCCCAAACGAAGGGTGTAACCAAAGCTTGTATTGAAGGGGTCCACATGCCCCAAAGAAAGAATGCATGCAGAGCTTGTATTTGAAGGAAGCCACACGCCCAAACGAAGAAAGCATTTAGGAGGTAAAGGGCATAATTGAAGGAGACCAGAAAAGAGGTCTTTGCCTTCTGAATCGAAGGAAGCTAACAGGAGGCTTTTCCTCTTTGAATCAAAAGAGGCTACAAGGGGTTTCTTTGCCTTGTGCCTGCTGGCCTGGTGGGAGCCTCTTGCTTTGAAGCATGCAAGAAGGAAACTATTGTTCAATCGAAGGCTACATGCAGCCAGCCATCACTTTGTGAATTAAAGCAAGCATGTAAGGAAATATTTGTCCAATAAACACAGGCATGCAAGCATCAAATGTCCAATCCAAGCAGGTATGCAGGCCACCATTACATTATGAACCATGTGAGACCAATGATGCAATCGAAGGTTGCATGCAGGAAGTTCCTGCTTTGTAAATTAAAGACAGCGTGTTGAAGGAAAATTGCGATCAAAAGCGCAGCGGAATTTAAAATTTTCCTTTAGCGATCCTTACGAATGAGCATGGTCAGTGATAGAAATATTTACCTCTTGTGGTGATTCAGACCTTTGATGTTGTGATCACAAGCGTTGATGAAGAACAACGCCTCTACTCAGTCCACACGAACAGATCTCTTCCGGTCACAGTGCTAGCTGATCACGAACGGAAACCTTGAGTGAGAGAGAGAATCAAAAACGAAATTGTATCAAGTGAAATTGCTTCATCACAAGGGATCTATTTATAGAATCACTCGTGTGGGCTACAAGCTAAAAGCCCAATTAAGGCTATAAGCTAAAAACCCAATTAAGCTTATGGACATCATACCTTATGATGTACCATATATCACTTATCCACGTGGTACCTTACCACTTTCCGTATTACACTTAAGTGCACCGTACCTTACGGTGTTCCTTATTTATTCTATCTCTCATCAACCTGTCCTTATGTGTGTGACCCTGTAGGTTTTCGCGACGTTGGCAATTATATTAAATCACACATTTAATATAATAAACAGTGAGCGGTATCTAGCAACACATCACTGTTACCCAAGTCACGAAAATGTCATGTGATCTGACCAAACCTTTTCCGTGATAATATTTGTGTTGTACAATTACCCTTTTGCCCTCATGTCTATATTGAACACAAGGCATACACTGTGTCACCCTTGTCCAGTTCAATATTGGGCCCTTAGACATTTATCTTGTTATGCAGGATGAGCAAATTCCATCTAGGTCACTCATGTCCCTTAGCATGCTTTGTGAAGTACCCATCAACCGTCTTTATAGTCATCTAGTTACGGATGACGTTTGATCAGCAATAAAGTACTTGACTCTACATCTAGGGTCCATAGTGGTTTCAGGTCGAAGGGTGGTATACACCATTATCATCATGAGAATAACTTATGACACTTTGCATAACATTCTATGTAGTATTCTCATAGCGGGTCAATCCAGTATAAATATTACTCCTAATATTCATACCTATGTCAAGACTTGATAACTCCTTATCTATGATCCATGAGATGTGATCATCAATCTATCTTCATAATAATCTTAATGCTTTAATGTTATCCCACTTCACATTAAAGCTTGACTACGGATACTTTAAGAATAGTGTCTTATGTTTAATGGGATCTCATGATTAAGTCACACTTAACATTTCATTAAACCAATAAACCATTATAGGGACTTTATTATTTTGGAAAGCAAACATAATAAAGAAATGCCTTTTATTATTAATAAATAATTCGATACAAGTACCAAAAGTATTTGCCTCTAGGGCTTACACCAACACGTGTCAGAGGCCAACGCCCAATCGAAGGATGCAAGCCAAGCTTGCATCGAAAGAGGCCAGAAGTCCAATCGAAGGATGTGAATTGAAGGAAACTTGTTTTTCCTTCAATTTTGTCAAAATAATTATATTTTATCTACTTTTCCCTTTTTAACAGTTTCCCCTTTAACTTAATGTTGTAAAATCCAATTGTACTTGTGTAAGCTTGAATTTTTTAGAATCCTTATGAGAAATGCCTTGAGAAAAGAGGGGGGAAATTTTGGGGTACAACAGCTGCCCCTGTTCAATCTTCTTAAACCTGAAGAGTTAGATTGACGAGTCTTCCATTCGTGACTTGAAGGTGGAAGATAATTGAACACTAGAGTGCCTAGAAATTTACACTCGATGATGTGGTTGTTGATTGTGTAGGAAATGGGTCTAAAGATGTCATTTGGGGAGTTGTCGGAGATGGGCTTACAAATGTCATTCAAAGTGATTGTTGATAAAAATTAGACTAAGTCTAAGCTTTACTTCAACTGGAAAAGGAATCAAAATATATCTTTGATTGATTTAGACTGAACCAGAAGAAGTGTATACCGGAAAGGAATCAGGATAAACCATTGATCGATTTAAACTGAACCAGTTGAGGCCTTGGATATTCCTTCATTTATGATGGGCCTGTGTAGGGCTGATTTTAGGAGACATGTGAGTGGGAAGCCTAGGTAGGGTTGCTTCAGGATGAATCCATATGAAACTTCATCTAGAATTTAAGAGAAGGAACCTGGGTAGAGTTACTTTATGATGAGTATTGTGAAACTTCATCTAGAATTTAAAAGAAGGAACCTGGGTAAGGTTGCTTCATGATGAGTCAGTGTAAAACTGCATCTGGAAATGAGAAGGAACCTTTGTAGGGTTGCTTCAGAATAAATCCATGTAAAATTGCATCTAGGAATAAGAAGGAACCTGGGTAGGGTTGCTTTAGGATGAGTCTATGTAAAACTGTATCTAGGAATATAGAGAAGGAACCTGGTTAGGGTTGCTTCATGATTAGTCCGTGTGAAACTGCATCTGGAAATGTATGAGAAGGAACCTGGGTAGGGTTGCTTTAGGATGAGTCCGTGTAAAACTGCATTTGGGAATGTAGAGAAGGAACCTGGTTAGGGTTGCTTCATGACGAGTCCGTGTAAAACTTCATCTGGGAATGAGAAGGAACCTGGGTATGGTTTCTTCATGATGAGTCTGTGTTAAACTTCATATGGAATTTAAGAGAATGAACCTGGGTAGGGTTGCTTCATGATGAGTCCGTGTGAAACTGCATGAGAAGGAACCTGGATAGGGTTGCTTCAGGATGAGTCTGTGTAAAACTGCATATGAGAATGTAGAGAAGGAACCTGCGTAGGGTTGCTTCATGATGAGTCTGTGTAAAACTTCATCTGGGAATGAGAAGGAACCTGGGTAGGGTTGCTTCATGATGAGTCCGTGTTAAACTTCATCTGGAACTTAAGAGAAGGAACCTGGGTAGGGTTGCTTCATAATGAGTCAGTGTTAAACTTCATCTGGAAAGGAGAAGGAACTAGGGTATGGTTGCTTCATGATGAGTCTGTGTAAAACTGCATTTGGAAAGGAGAAGGAACCTGGGTAGGGTTTCTTCATGATGAGTTTGTGTAAAACTGCATCTAGAAATGAGAAGGAACCTGGGTAGGGTTGCTTCAGCTGGTCGTGTAGATAGTTTCCCTGGCTTATTTCAGGTATTGATCTTCGACCTTAGAAAGAAAGATAGTTTTCTTGGCTTGTTACAGGTATTAATCTTCAATATGTTCATGCAGATAGCTTTCCTGACTTGTTACATGTATTAATCTACAATCGATCATCCACAAATAGTTGTCCTGTCTTATTACAAGTATTAATCTGGAACTATTGAAAATTATTGACGATAATTATCTGTTGTTTGATCTTTCCTGAAAAGGTAAAAAGTTAGTTGTATGCAATATTGTGATGTATGAAATGCATGGCGTAATGATGTTCTCAAAATAAATGAGATTATGTTGTATGCATTTATCATGCATGAAATGTTGTCGGAATGTAATTTTGTCTTGGAAAATAAATCCTTGACAAGTGCTGGGGAGTTTTGGGAAGTTGAATCTCTGACGGCCGTTGGGGATGAAGAGTATGCACACATTTCTAGACCTTGTTTTTAGAATGTTTCTGTTGGGGATTCCTGTTTTGTTGTTTGTGGAGAACTCTGCTAGGGAATGTTGATTTTGCTTGAAAGAAAATTGTGGAGAGTATTGATTTTTGCTCGGGGAAAAGAGTTTAGGAGTTTCAATTGTCCATTGCGCTACTGGGGAGCTATCTCTTGAGGGAGTTAACAACCTATTGGGGGATAAAGAAATTAACTGTTATCTGGTTGTCTCCCAGGTTTTGCAGCAACTCACTGGGGATTGTAGAGCAGTCTACTGGGGAAGAGGAGTTGTGGTCCCTGATTTGTGATAGTCTGAAAGGAAAATTCAAGCTGGGGAATCTTGTCATTTGTTGGGGAAATAAACCTTATCGCCAATCTGTTGGAGAGGTGTTTTCTTTTGGCAGAACTCCTCGAGGATTCTTGAGATCAACTTATTTGGGGAGAAGTCTTCAGAGATTAAAACTTTGGTTGGGGATTACCCTAAGAAAAGGACTTTGTGGGAGATTTATCACTGCTCCTAGTAGTAAGTGTTTGTAGTATTTCCAGGAAATGTCTGCTTGACTATACATAACCCTTTGTTGGAATTCACGTTCCATGCCCCAAATGATTCAGATACAGACATGCCCCTGGTTATTCAGCATTTCTTGAGAGATTTCTTAGAATCTTGACTTGACTGCCCCGGACGGGTTGGACAATAATCATGTCATGCCTCCTTGCTTATAAGAGATTTGTCATTGGAAGTGTCATCCCATTTGAAGTGATTTTGTCCACTGAGAGAGTTTTTGTTCGCTGGATATTTGTCATGTGAATTTCTCTGCTGTCAAATAAAAAGCCATATGCAAACAGCGATATTCAAAGTAATGCAAGGTTTATGCTCGTCTTGAAATTTTGAAAATGCATTTTATAAAAGAATTTTTGTAAGAATGCGAATTCAACTCAGGATTTAGAGTAAAGCCTTACAGGAGTCAGGATACCTTTTGTAACAATATGCTTTTGAACTAACCCATGCTTCAATTAGGACTTTTGAAGGTTGTAGTGTGTCTTGGTTCACGGTTTAAGAAACAAAGGATAAGGCTCAAAGTGTATTTGTACTCGCCCGTTCTTCGTGATGTTCTCCAGTCCTAAGCTCAGTCAATTGTGCGTTTGAACTCCAATTGAGCCTGAAATGGCGTTTTGGTGATGGTTTAGACACTTGGAAGTTTATTTGCAAAGTCGGTCATTTTTACAACATTTTTCATGTTGTCGAGGATTTGTAGTGACCTCTTTTTGATTTATTATCCCTAATTTTTGCCTAACTGTTCTTGTTTCGAGATTACAGTCTGTGGGATGCCCCAGTTTTTCTTAAGTCTCCTTCGTAGGTTTTGACTTAGTGGGCTTTTTCCTTTGGAGAGGTAATGACTACCTAGCTTATGGGATGAACCATCACCGTCTTTTGATTCAGAAGGATGTCTTTGGTGTCATTCGTTGTATACGAGGTGAAAGTTTGTGATTGAACGTGCATTTGAATTAATTGAGAGACTACCCTGCCCCAGGTTTTGATTAAAGGTTTCAACTTGTGTAAAAAGGAAACTCCTACTTCTTTGGATCGAAGGGGGTTGACTAGGGATTATCCTCCTTATAACTCCAGTGTTTAGGAATTGAAAGAACACATGTACATCGTCAGCAAGGTCTGTCTAAAAGCATACTGTATGAGATTATAGCATTGTTTACGTCATCCTCCCGCTAAAGGCTTGCAACTTTTTTGAAACAAGAGTTGAATATCATAAAGGGAGTAAAATCATAGTTTAAATAGAGTGAAAATGAATCGATTAATTCAAGATAAACATATGCAACACATTAATGAAACAAAGTTTGACATTAATAGATAAGTGTTTGAACAACAAAAGAGATTACAATTGAAAATTCAAAATGAACTGGAACACTCAATGATTTGGCATGGGAGCGGTGGTCATGTTGGGAGTCTTTGGAGGATCGAACTAGATCTCCTTGGCATCAATCATGTTTTGAATCTTGTATTTCAACGCCCAACAATCATTAGTATCATGCCCATGACTGCCGGAATGATATGCACATATTGCATCAGGATTGTAGTTAGGGGAAGAAGTTATGGGGTTTGGATGAGGTCTTATCAACGTAATCAGATTCATCTTTAACAGGTGTTGCAGTGCTTGAGACAGCGGCATGTTGATGTTGGTAAACTGTATTTTGGGCTCGTCTTGCCTTCACTGATTTCTCCTTTGTTGTTGTCGCTGCGATGCAGGACCGGAGATCAGAACCGCCCCCCACATGTTGGTCGTGGATGCTCTTGTTATGACCCTTTTGACCATACACAACATTAGACTCTTTCTTTCCATTGTATGGATTTTCTGAGTATCAGAGGATGTAGCTCCTTGGATCTTTCCGCTTTTGATGCCAACTTCGACTATTTCACCAGTCAGTATTAGCTCGGTGTACCCGACCGAGGAGCTTCCAATTAGGTGATTGAAGAAAGGTCCCATCAAGGTTCCCATAAAGATGTCAATCAGATCCCTGTCAGTTAAGGGTGGCTGCACCCTGCTAGCTAGGTCTCTCCATTTTTGGGCGTACTCTTTGAAGCCCTCGTTGGAACGCATGGTCATATTCTGCAACTGCATACAAGTCAGTACAAGATCAACGTTGTATTGGTACTGCTTGTAGAAAGCAGTAGCTAGATCTTCCCAAGTGTGAATGTGGGAACTCTCCAATTTATATAACCACTCAAGTTGCGTCCCAGCTAAGCTATCTTGGAAGAAATGGACCCAGAGCTTATGATCAGTTGTGTATGGTTGAATCTTGCGGACATAAGATCTCAGATGCATCTTAGGACAAGAGACCCCAACATACGTGGTAAAGGTAGGGATTTTGAACTTTGGTGGGATGACCACTCCAGAAATCAAACCCATTTCTTCAAAGTCCAGACCAAGTACTCCCTGGATCTCCATGGTGTTGAGACGATCCTCCAATTGTTTGTATTTGTCGTCCGCAGGAGGATACTATTCTTCAGCATAGTCAGCCTCTTCTTCATTAGACTCCAGACTGTAATCCCCTTCTTTTGTCTAATTTCCCCCTCAGTTGACAGAGTTACGAATCCTAGAGCTATCTATGTTGGTCTTTTGAACCTCCTTCCCAAATTCAGGACACCCAGTGATTTCTTTTTCTTCTTGTCTTTGAGAAGAAGAGTCTTCAGGTCCTCTTTCCCTTTAGCCAAAGTCAGGAACATTTGTTGGAATTTGGCATTTTGTGCTTGAAGATCCTTCACGGTTTGTTCCATATCCATCTTACTGAAATAAACAGTAGGAAGATAAGAGGCATGTATGGGAGAAACCTGTCATGATATGATGCATGGTATGTGGATGAATGTTTTCAAGGATCTCGCGGGGTAAACATAAGAAGATGTTAGAAGTTGAATTTTGATCAACCGCTTTGATTGGAGAACTTCGTATCAATGGATGTCCTTCCACGAGAATCAAGCTCACCATGTCAAGTGGGTCATAGTCCTTGACTCAAGTTACCGTGCTTTGGTCTTGACGGCGTTTGATTAGAGAATGAATCCTTTTGCCCCTTGATAGGCGTCTGGTTCAACATGACCCTGCATCATAGGCCCTTGAGATCCTTGAAATGGTTATTGAAAATGCTATGGTATGATGTCATGATGTTATGTACAAGTATGCAAAGCAAGCAAGTTGTTATGTACACATAGTCATATACACACAAAGCAGACAAATCCTTAGGTTTAGGCTAGCATGGAGTTTGTAGGTAAGTACCCACTTGAAGTTTAGTTGGCTCAACCTGTCATAGTAATAGTAACCGAGTTCTAGGGAGTCTCATATCACCGACCTTTCTTTTAGGCATTGTTCTAGCTCAAGCACCGAAGTATTGCGGCCAGAATATCCCAAAAGTCTAATCTCAATGAGTGTAACATCGAGTATCAACCAATCTTTGGTCAGAACCAAAGTCGGCCATCTCATTACTTTCTAGTGGCTTAGGATGAGTCAATTAAAGGTTATAAAGGTCAGTTAGCGCTTAATGACACTATAAGGAAGCCTAATGTTATCCTTGACTGACTCAAGGAACATTAGTACAAGCCAGAGTATCACGCTAACGTAGGTATCACTTTGTCCATATCGGTCTATGCCGTACAACCTCCATGATTTACCACTACTTACCTAAAAAGGCACCCCAGATCCGGGTGTAGGATCTTTAACAATAACCCAAACAAAGACCCCAAAAAATGTAAAGCAAGCAAGTCAAACAAAGAAAGCAAGTAAAGGTGATCTAGCCCTAAGGTAACCCCACTTTTAGTAAAATTCCCCAACAGAGTCGCCAGTTCTGTAACACGGTGGAAGAACTGCCTTGGGCATTTTGCGTTTGATCGCAATTGTTGCGGATAGCAAGAGTCGCTACCGACTTTTCTTTTATCCAATAAGGAAAGGGTGAAAAGAACAGGAAAGACCTTTGAAATGTTTTCTTGAGTTCGGGGGATAGATTATGAAAAGGGAAGGGGTAAGCACCCTTTTCATCCATAGTTATCTATGGGCTCTTGGTTGCTTTCTATATCACTTGATTTTGTTTGAAAATGTGCTTGTGATGTGGGTTTGAAAGTATTTTGAAAAACGTCTTTATAATGATTCTTGTTTCTATAAGAATGCGTACAAAGTGTTGGTTTTGAAAATAGTTCAAAGACGTGTTTGTGGAATGTGTTCTTGAAAGTGATTTTGAAAAGTGTCTTTGTAATGATTCTCGTTTCAATAAGAATGCGTACAAAGAGCTTTTTCTTTTGAAAATGTTTCAATTTGAAAGTTTTGGTGTAAAAATGTTTTTGTTGTGAGCAAGCGAGCAACTATGAGCATCCTACCTACTCAAAAGGTATATGTTCTTTTCCTCCTCCTTTAGATGTTGCTATCTTGCCATCGATTTGGTAAGAAGCCCTATCATTGGATGTGAAGGGACAGTCGTGGGTCGTTTGTATAGTCATAGAAGGCAATCTATGAGACATTTTAGCAATGTTGTTTAGGGACTAGATCGTTTACCAAAGGCAATATCGAGGGTCATCGAGGGACTACAGTCTTTTATCGAGTGTCTTTGCTAAAACGCCCATATTAGAGGGACATGACTATTTTTACAAGGCAACAAGTGGGATTACTCTAGAGGTGCATGTGTGCAAAGTGTGTTTAATTGCATGCATTTTGTCTTTCAATTTTAGGTTATCTATTTGTTAGTTTTATCTTACCATACATCCTAATTACTAATATTTGTACAAAAGTAATAAAAATGCAGAAAATAAATCCTA
This sequence comes from Vicia faba, assembly GCA_948472305.1. Taxonomy (NCBI): domain Eukaryota; kingdom Viridiplantae; phylum Streptophyta; class Magnoliopsida; order Fabales; family Fabaceae; genus Vicia; species Vicia faba. The sequence goes on from OX451736.1 coordinate 731,315,201, forward strand.
CACTATTATAACCATATTGAATAGCAAGAAAATGTAAAGACAAAACAAAAATAAAAGGAGGAAAAATGAGCTTTTCGATCTAGGCAGAAACACCCTTTGATTCTGCCCTTCCTGACTTCCTTCGATTTGGCCTGGAATTAGTAAGGACATGTCTTTCGATTTCACCCCTTTCCTGTTTCTTTCAAATGGGACCTGGAAGTCAGTGTGGCCATCCTTCTGGATGCTTCTTTCGTTTGAGGCCTGGCAGTCAGTGTGGACATCCTACTGACTGCTTCTTTCGATTGAGCTTAGCAGTTAGCGTGAGAGGTAGCCTTCGATTCCTCCTTCTGGCTGCTGCTTTCAATTGGGCCAGGGAATCAGTGTGAACACCTTTCGTTTCTCCCTTCTTGCTCCTTTGTTTGGATTGTGAAGTAGTAAGGGGGTGAAGCCCGAGGCTTCGTTTCATACAAAAAACTCCTTCTTTCGCTTGGGGCCTATACTGGTTAGTTCTACCATATATTTGACAAGAAAACAAACAAAAAGGGCAAAAACAAAAAGTAAACAAATATCATGTACATGCTTGAAATGAAAGGAATGACTATTCACATGTTATGCTAGAAATGAAAGGTTCAAGGTTAAGAGAAACTTACCTTTCTTGAAGCTGGAACGTGTGTGCTAGACCTTGAGTGGCTGCCCTGAGTGTCCATGGATTTGAAGGAAAGAAACAAGGGTAATTTTTCTAGTGTTGGATTCGAAAGAAGGAACCAAGTGTTGAGTTGGTGTTTCACTGGGTTTTGGATTCGAAGGGAAGAAATAAGTGTATTGTTTCTTTTGACTCTGGGTTTGAATATGTGTTTAAGTGTTTGATAGTTTGAGAGTTTGATGATTTTTTCTCGACCCAAAAGTCTTTGGATGTGTTGTCCAGCCCCTTATACATGTTTTGGAGCTTCTTATTTATAGGTGAATGTTGGCTGAGGTTTAGGAGGGAAAACAAAGCAATTTGAACAAAATGGGTAGACTATTTTTGTAGATTTCGAGGGGCAGTGTTCGTATGCCAAATTGGTGCAAGAATAGGGGCAGTGTTTCAGGACTGCTGTGTAGCAGTTTTGGAGCGTTATGGCCAGTGTATCAGGCCTGAACTTGGAAGCAAGTATCTTTTGATATCTCCACCTTTCATTTGGACCACCTTCGACCAGATTCTACTTCAAACAACATTATTTGATTTTCACCCAACAAGTGTCTTTTGAATGGGCTCTTTTTGTGCATCCTTCGAAGGAGCCAAATGTGTTCCCCTTAAATGGGTCACCAAAATATGTCTTAAGGTATGTCTTGCAGGTCCTTCGAATGGGCCATCAAACATGTCCTTCGAATGGGACACCCAAACATGTCCTTTGAATGAGTCATGTGTGTATCTTTGAAAGGGCCAAATATGTGTCCTTCGAATGGACTATGCGTTTGTCCTTCGACGGGATCAAATGAAATTCTTCGAATGGGCTAGTAAGGTATATCATTTGAGAGGGATCCTTATGTATGCCCTTCAAATCCACCAATACATGTCCTTTGAAGGGGGCACCAACCATGTGCGTTGAAGGTTTTCAAGGGTGGAATTGAAGCAAACCATTTCAAAGGGAAATATTGTCCAGTCAAAGCCAGTGTAAACATAGCCAAATCCTTGTCGAAGCCTGCATGCAGGAGGTCACTACTTTGTGACTCCAAGTAAGCATACAAGAGGCCATTGCTCAAAAAAAAGGTTTGCATGAAGAGTCAATGCCCTGTCGAAGCCTACACGCATGGGGTTACTGCTTTATGACTCAAGGCAAACATGTAAGAGGTCTTTGCTCAAACGAAAGCTTGCATGAAGGGAGCCACATGCCCAAACGAAGGGTGTAACCAAAACTTGCATTGAAGGAAGCCACATGCCCAAACGAAGGGTGTAACCAAAGCTTGTGTTGAAGGGGGCCACACGCCCAAATGAAGGGTGTAACCAAAGCTTGTATTAAAGGGGGACACACTCCCCAAATGAAGAATGCATACAGAGCTTGTATTTGAAGGAAGTCACACGCCCAAACGAAGAAAGCATGCAGGAGGTAAAGGGCATAATCGAAGGAAGCTAATAGGAGGCTTTTACTCTTTGAATCGAAAGAGGCCACAAGGGGTTTCTTTGCCTTGTGAAGAAGTGAAAAACACAAGAAGGGGGTTGAATTGTAAAACTTAAAATCAAATGCAGACAACACGTTATTTTTATCCTGGTTCGTTTGATCTCAAACTACTCCAGTCCACCCGTCAAGGTGATTTCGCCTCTCTCCAACGAGGTCTTAATACACTATATTCAACTGAATACAACAACTACTTTAACAACTGTTAAAGCCTTCTTGATTCTAACCACAAACCGGTTTATCTCAAGGAATTTCTCTTACAGATAAATGAACAAAAGTGTGTTTGATGTTTTCTAGTAAAACTATATATCACAACTGTGATAATACACAATATCAAGCTTAGGATGAAACTAGATTGCTATAGCTATAGAGTAAGCGGTTGAGAGCTTTAGCAAATTGGATGAGTGAGAACGTGAAGATGATTGGCTTATGCGTATGTGCGTATGGAGAATTCTCCATTTCTTTTCTCACTGACTTGTTTAAATAGCCACGGAAGAGATACGTTGGTTGTCCATAAATCCATTTCAATGCAAATAACGTTCTTTCCTTTTTGAGAAGATCATGTCTTGGATAAAGCCGTTGGTAATTAATCTGCCTTGAATGCTTAGTAACGTTGACACTTCAGAGTCTTCTCTGCTTATGGTAATCAGAGTGTTCTTTCCTTTGTGCTGACGCTTCTGAGTGCCGATGACTTGGTTAGGATCTTGATCAGAGTCAGAGTATGTTATGTGCAGATTCTGTTCATCAGGCTTCAGCGTATAGCACATGTTATTTGATCTTCTGATACTGACATATCTTCTGATGCTGATGTTGATATTGATCTTCTGATGCTGATTCCATCAGAGTTTCTGTAAATACACAACATAAATTTTAAGTAGCATATATGTCATATATAAATCTTACAATTTATTTAATCTTGTATTTTGTTATCATCAAAACTCTAACTGAGGGTTGTAGAATCAAACTATGTTCTAACACCTTGTGCCAGCTGGCCTGGTAGGAGCCTCTTGCTTTGAAGCATGCAAGAAGGAAACTATTGTTCAATCGAAGGCTACATGCAGCCAGCCATCACTTTGTGAATTAAAGCAAGCATGTAGCAAAATATTTGTCCAATCAACACAAGTATGCAGGCATCAAATGTTCAATCCAAGCAGGTATGCAGGCCACCATTACATTGTGAACCATGTGAGGCTAATGATGCAATCGAAGGTTGCATGCAAGAAGCTCATGCTTTGTGAATCAAAGACAGTGTGTCAGAGTCCAACTCTCAGTCGAAGGATGCAAGCCAAGCTTGCATCAAAAGAGGCCAGAAGTCCAATTGAAGGATGTGAATCGAAGGAAACTAGTTTTTCCTTCAATTTTGTCAAATTAATTATATTTTATCTGCTTTGCCCTTTTTAACAGTTTCCCCTTTAACTTGATGCTGTAAAATCCAATTGTACTTGTGTAAGATTGAATTTTTTATAATCCTTGTGAGAAATGCCTTGAGAAAAGAGAGGGAAAATTTTGGGGTACAACAGTAGCGATCATAGATGTGAATTTGGAAACCACCTCTTTGAAGAATATTGTGATAAATTTAGTATTAAACATAACTTTTCAGCTCCTAGAACTCCACAACAAAATGATGTTGTTGAGAGGAAAAATCGCATTTTAGCGGAGTTGGCAAGAACAATGCTTAATGATTGTGGTCTATAAAATATTTTTGGGTCAATGCTATTAGCACGACATGTTATGTATTGAATAAGATAATTATTCGTCCAATTCTTGACAAAACTCCTTATGAACTTTTGAAAGGTAGAAAACCAAATTTTTCTCATCTTCATGTCTTTGGATGTAAATGTTTTGTTTTAAATAATGGAGAAGACAATGTTGGAAAATTTGACGCGAAAGTCAATGAAGGTATTTTTCTTGGATACTCTCAATCTAGTAAAGCATATAGAGTTTATAACAAGAGATTACTTATTGTTAAAGAGTCTGTTCATGTTACTTTTGATGAGATTTCCCCAAATAGTGTTGGGAAAAGTAGTTATTTTCATGGTGTAGGTGCATCCATGGAAGACATACTAAAAGACACCGACGAAGGAGTTGATCAACCTAAAGCGGTGGAGATTGAGGAGGATAGGGATAACTCCTAAGAAAATAAAAATGATGAAGGTAATGAATAAAATGTTGGTCTTCCTTTGGAGTGGAGAACCTCCAAAGATCATCCACTTGACAATATTATAGGTGATATCAAAAAGGGGGTAACAACTCGCTCTAAGATAAGTAGTCTTTATTTTCATTGTGCTTATGTATCACAAGTTGAACCTAAAAACAATAACAATGACTTACTTGATAAGCATTGGCTTATTTCCATGCAAGAAGAATTAAACCAATTTGAAAGAAATGACGTTTGGGATCTTGTCCCTCATCCTACAAATCATCAAATCATAGGCACCCGATGGGTATTTAGGAATAAGTTTGACGAACATGGTGTGATAACAAGAAATAAGGCTTATCTTGTAGATCAAGGGTATAACCAAGAGGAGGGATTGACTATGAGGAGACTTATGCTCCGGTGGTCCAACTTGAGGCTATACCCCTTTTATTAGCTTATGCTTGTTCTAAGAATTTCAAATTATTTCAAATGGACATAAAAAGTGAATTCCTTAATGGATACATAAGTGAAGAGGTGAATATTTCTCAACCTACCAGATTTGAAAACAATAAGTTTCCTAATCATGTTTTCAAGCTTAAACGTGCATTGTACTGTCTTAAACAAGCCCCTAAGGCATGGTATGATAAACTTGGAAATTTTTTGATTGAACAAGGATACTCTAGAGGGAAAGTTGACTCTACTCTCTTTATTAAACGTCAGGGAAAGCATAATTTATTAGTTCAAATTTATGTAGATGATATCATTTTTGGATCTACTAATATGCATCTTGTCAAGGAGTTCTCTAAGCTTATGTAGGGAGAGTTTGAGATGAGCCTAATGGAGGAGTTGAATTACTTTCTCGGGCTACAAATTAAACAACTCAATGAAGGACCATTTGTATTTCAAACCAAATATTGTCTCAAATTACTTAAGAGATTCAGAATGGATAGTACTAAGGAAATTGACACTCCCATGGAAACAAACGGTAATCTAGACAAGGATGAGAAAGGTAAGGACATTGAGGTAAAAAGGTATGATTGGTTCTCTTCTTTATCTTACAACATCTTGTCCCGGTATTATGTTTAGTGTTTGTATGTGTGCATGATATCAAGCAGTTCCCAAGGAATCTCACTTAAAAGTCGTAAAATGAATCTTTAGATACCTCATTGGTACCTCAAATTTTGGGTTTTGGTATTCTAAGTGAAACGATTGTAATTTGGTTGGTTATTTCGATTCTGATTTTGTTGGTTGCAAATTGGATAGGAAAAGTACTAGTGGAACTTGTCACTTGTTTGCAAAATCCATGGTAAGTTGGCATAGGAAAAAACAAGTTTCTATAGATCTGTCAATTGCTGAGGAGGAATACATGGCAGTCGGTAGTTGTTGTGCTCAAATATTGCGGCTCAAATAACAACTATTGGACTTTGATATTAAACTATCACATATTCCTATCATGTGCAACAACACTAGTGCCATAAATTAACCAAAAAACAGGTGCTTCATTCAAGGACTAAACACATTGAGACACATCACCACTTTCTCATGTTGAAAAGGGGATGTTGAGTTTGAGCACGTTGATAGTAAAAATCAACTTGCCGATATCTTCACTAAACCACTCGCAACTGAATCTTTTGTCAACATACGCAGAGAATTGGGGATCATTGATATCTCAAATGTTGTCCAGTTCTCTCTCATTACTTGCATTTTAAGTTTTCGCTCTAACTATGTGTATGAGTGTATTATTCTTTATGAGTGCAACTTTAAACCCTTCAAGAGTAAGGTAATATCGTTTCAATTTCTCCTTAAATGTAAGTTTTGCCTAAATGCATATTTCTAGTTTTCTTTCAAATATGCTTCATATACTCTCAAATGATGAAAACCATGATTGTTCATTTCCAAAAAATTTCGATTAATAACCATCGTGTGTTCTTGATCTATATGCTTACAATGACTTCATGTATTAATTCTTTCACATTTGTATAAATTTGTTTCTTAATATGCAAGCACGTGTTATAGTTATTTCCCTTATTTTATGTTAAAATGTGTTTCTCATGTTGTCATAGTTACGTTGTATGATAGACATTTTCATTTTGGTGTTATAGCGATATTATGTTGTCGTTATCGTTGGCACATGTGTGTGCGACATCGGGAGTTCCATTATGAAGTGTTACACAATTGTGATTCTCAAATTGACTTTAATTGCTTTTGCATTACATTATATTTGTTGTGATGTGTGTTGATCATTATTTAAAAGTTCACATCATTACACACACACACACACACACACACACACACACACACACACACACACACACACACACACACACACACACACACACACACACACACACACACACACACACACACACACACACACACACACACACACACACACACACACACATATATATATATATATATATATATATATATATATATATATATATATATATATATATATATATATATATATATATATATATATATGGGGATATGTATTTGTTGCTCTTATATGCAAAATTTGCCTTTGTTTGGTATTTGTTAATTGTTTGGAAACTTTGGTACTTCTAATCGGTTGCTTTCTTCTTTTTGATGTTGTCAAAGGGGGATAAGCATATGCTAGATGAAGATAGGAAGCACAAAGACAGGGGGAGCCTTTGAAAATTACAAGAAGTGCATCGTCGAAAGTTTTGCCACTAAGTCGGTTACGCCTTAGGGCCTCTGTCCACCACTAAGCCGGTTACACCTTAGGGCCTTTATCTGCCACTAAGTCGGTCACACCTTAGGGCCTCTGTCCGCCACTAAGTCGGTTACTCCTTAGGGCCTCTGTCCGCCACTAAGTCGGATAGGGTCTCTGTTTGCCACTAAGTCGGTTATGCCTTAGGGAATCTGCCTGCCACTAAGCCAATTACACCTTAGAGCCTTTGTCCACCACTAAGCCGATTACGCCTTAGGGCCTATGTCTGCCACTAAGCCGGTTACACCTTATGGCCTCTATCTTCCACTAAGTTAGTTATTCCTTAGGGTCTCTGTATGCCACTAAGTCAGTTACACCTTAGGTCCTCTGTCTGCACCTAATGACACTCCTCGTTAAGAGTCAAGTTCCATAATAATTACTCCCCATTCATGAGTCAGGTACTAAAACAAACATTTCTCGTATAAGAGTCGAGTTCCACAATTCAACAGTCCTTATTTAAAGGGTCGAATACTCATTCCACTACTCCTTGTCAAAGAGTTGAACTGTCTAAACTTTACACTTCTCATCAAAAGAGTTGAGTACATCACCGGAGTAGAGTCAGGGCTTAGCCGGCCATGTTCCCCGGATTAAAACTAACATTCCTAGAAACGAATAAACATCTCAGCTGAATAGAGCTAAAATCCATGCAAACTCAAAGTCTCTGGCATTCATAAACGATCAACCCCACCTCTGGTTAATAAAGCTCTGAACCATTAAACGGTCAAATGCCACGATGCCTCGACTATATTAATATGCCTCAAACCCGGTCAAGTTAATAAAATTTTGACCATTAACCAAGAGAGCTTGGGGATTCTATTGATTCTGGTGAATAACCAAGAGTAATGTTAGGCTATATTTCAGCCATGATATAAGTGCAAACTTATCTTAGTAGCAAAAAGTACTTTAAACCAAACGGATACAGCCCAATGAGGCAATTTCAAAAACACAACAAGTTCGCTTGGGGCTCATTAGCCCGAAAAATAAACAAGTGAGTGATCACCCAACCTCATACATGCTTGGGGATCTTAAAAGAGACACCATGGCTGACTTCACAAAAACATTTGAAGGTGATATAAAGCTGGGTATATAGCTCTAAGACGCTTACTCCTACAAACTTTGTATTTGGGAAACCTCTCGCTTATGACACAACCCGGACGAAAAAGATATTTTAATGGTTTCTGTACACAGGAAGTCTTTCGCATATATCAAATATAAATACAAGTCTACAACCCGCCTGGGGCTATAAGTCATTTGGAAAAATCCCAAATAAAAGACATGAATGTCGCTAGGGCTCTTAAGGTTAAAATAATACTGACACTACATAATCAGACACATACAGTCCAAAGGACTTTGTGTCCGAGGGGATTAGGTACATGAACATGATTATTTAAGTTGTATTAAAAACTAAAAAATCAAGCAAAAAAATTAAAGCAAAGTGACAATATGGTTATAAAGCCATGGAGGGCAGTTCAAATACAAAGCCCGCAGGCAGAAGTCATAGTCATAACAAAAAAGGGGGGACAAAACCACACTCCCTACAAAATCATATAATTGCATCCTTATCGAATGAATAACAGAAATATAACCAAAAAATAACATCATGCAGACGATTTCTCCTTCCCGTCACCATCATTGTTGTTATTTTTCTCCTCGCCAGAAGGATCTTCAGGATTCGACTGAGGAGAGGGATTCTTTTCCACTTCTTCGAGGTCTACAAGGCGACTATTATGCACCACCTTAAAGAAATTCACCTCAGATAAATCCAAGTCGAAATGAAGACACAACACCTGGTCTTTAGCCCTATAAAAAGCCAAGTCGCTGGAGGAGAGGACATCCATTTGGGACTTCTTAAAGGACTTTGTAAGTTCATCATTGGTAGTCTTGGTTGACTTCAGCTTGTCAGTAAGTTGTGAAAGGGAAGCCCTACTCTCCGACTCCAAGGTCTCCCTTTTCTTCCTCTCTGCAGAAAAGCTCTTCTCTAAGTCAGCTATCTTTTCAGACTTGGTCTTCTGATCATCCTTTAATCGGGTAATCTCCTCTTTGAGTTGCAACTCAGCCTTCTCGTAATTGTGAGTATAACTTCAATACAAGGTGTTTTGCAAGATGTCGAAACCGGGAAAGATGTCATGGTAGTAAAATCAATTGCATCTCTTTGTCTTATGGCACTTCTCTGTATCATACGTCTTAGGAATCATCAAAAAGCACTTTGAAATTGACCCAACATATTGAAAAACACTTTCTGCATGTTTTTGCATTGCATGTGTCGACACATTTGATTTTCAGGTCGACACATACAACTCAGTTTTTAAGCCTGTAAGCTTGTGCATCATTTATAACTTGATGATAACATAAAATTAGCCTATTTTTCTCTTCATTTGCAACCTTCCAATCTATGCATACACACCAAGTTTACATTGTGACGATGTTCCATCGGGGTGTCATCTAGAAGAAGAATTTTAGATTTCCAATTGGTTTGGGTTAAGTTCTTGTAGGGGTCTTCATCCAGAAAAACCATCGGGTTTGTCCTCCAACATCATTTGTTGAATTTGGGGTTTTCGTGCAAGATCGTGCAAGAAGGAATCGTCCATGTGAAAAATCCCTTGGAGTGTTTGAAATATTTTCAAGGAACCTTAGAGTGGTTGAAATCTTTTTAAGGAAGTAGCAAGAATTGGATGATAGAATCAGTGATCTTGTGTTGATAGTTTGCAATCGGATATACTTGAGTGAAAAATCCCTTGGAGTGTTTGAAATCTTTGCAAGGAACCTTGGGGTGTTTGAAATCCTTTTAAGGAAGTAGCTTAAATGGCAAATAAGTTACATCTATCAGTTAATTTGATCTTGCTTAAGATTAAAGGTTGGAAGAAGGAGCGTCAACACCAAATTGGAGAATTTTGTATTGTTGTTTCTAACTCTTCCATTGTATTAAACATTTTACATATAAGAATTATCCTAGTTCCATTGGAATTAGGCGCAGACATATCCACACGCGAGGACAACAGTGGGGAACTGTGTAGACAAATTCCTTGTGCGTTTTTACTTGCTTTCAATTTCATCAATCTTTTTATCAAATAACATTGTGATAGTAATTGAATTGTAATAATTTTGCTCTCAAAATATGTTTTTGAATTAGGTTTGGATATAGCTTATAATCATTTTTTATTATAAGTAGTTTTGAATATCAACACCACTCAAAGAGAAATTATGAAAATTCACTTGCACGCCAAGTGTTTGATAAAAAAGATCAAGTTAGTTCTTTGATTGTTTAGCCTTGGAAATAGCATTGCAAAGTGATTGTGTTCAAACAATAAATAAGTGGATTGTTGAATTGAGTTGCAGTTAATCAAGTATTCTTTTTTGTCTCATAGATTCATCTTTTATAATTTGTATACCCGGGTTTTCAATAAGTTGTTTTTAGATGACTTATTCAGTTAATTGCTTCTGCACTAAAAAGTTTTGAAAACAAATTAAATTCTAGATTTTTGTCTAGAATAATTTTTGCACCTCTATTCACCCCGCTCTAGATATGCACCGTCGGTTAACAGTAATCATCTTCAGACTCAAAAAGACCTCACCACAAAACGGCGCACCTCATGAGGTAGGAGCTGGTGTTTTGAAACATTTTTTGTGACCTATGGTCTTCACTTTATTGACGCCCTCGTTAGCGTTAAGATGGTCATAGAAGAACTTGATTCTATCAAAGTTGTTGGACCAAAACTTGAACTCCCCAGTGGGATTGAAATTTCCTCCCCTAATGTCTTGCATCAGCGAGGTAATCTCCATATCCCCCCAACAAATGTCATTGCTCATAAGAGTTTTTAACTTCTTCAGAGTGCCCTGGTAGATCTCCTCCTGAACAGAAGGAGTCGGAGACTAGGGCTCAGTCGCACCAAAAGCCGCCTTCGTACCCATCATTTTCTTCCTCTTCTGTTGCCGAGTCTCAAGCCAGGCAAGGTCAAATTTGGCTACATTGGGACCCCTGGCTTCTTTCCTGGCAGCACAGGCCTCTAGCATCAACAAAAGATGTGTCTGTTATCTTGTCTGCAAAAGAGAAAGATAAAACAAACATAAGTACCTAAAGGAGAACTTAAGCATGGACGCTAATAAACGGATTATAAACATTTACCAAGAAAGGTTGGAAGTTATTTATCGGTTAAATGAAATCATTCCTTAGTCCTCATCATCTGGAAGGAATCGAGAACTTCTAAAGATTGGATCTCTAATTCACTTGATTTCCCATACGTAAAGTCCGAGATCTAAAGCGGGTCCCAGGTCAAATAGTGGGGGAAACGAGGGTGCTCGTCCAAAGAATATAGCACTTGAGGGCACCTCGACCCACACTTAACTCGCATAAGTCGGTCTTTAAATCCTTTATAGTTGCTGGTATACACCTGAAGAAAGCTCTTTTGAGAGATTCCACTAATCGAAATCCAGCTATGCTTCTCAACTCCTTTCACCTCAAATAAGAAGAAGAACAAACCTACAGTGGATATAATATGCATGGCCTTACAAAACCTTTCGAAGTATTTTATAAAGCCCCAAATATTAAGGCATAGTTATTAAGGGGGCACATTCATGGTCTTCAAAATGTCCGCCTCGAAGTCCGAGAATGGTATACAGACCTGAAAAATCCTCCAAAACCCCAGGGTAAAAATAAAAGAACTATTCTCTTGAGCTCTTAAGACGGAGAATGCACTCACATTCTCCTAGAACACAAGCTTCCAGAACAACGTCACCTTCATTCCTAGTAGATGAAACGTTCCTCAAAGACCGGAGCTTGCCAATCTCTATATCGTCGAAGGAGTTATTCTTGTAACCCATCACTTCTTCGTCAAAATGAGCGACCATCTCTATCCGCATCTCGATAGAACCCGAGGAGGAAGAGGAGGAATCAGAATCACTTAAAGGGGCATATACATCACTATAAAGTTCTTCTATGACTCGATCATACCCTTCCTGACCTAAAGCCCCCTTCATCTCACACGTGCATTGATCCCACAAATCTTTTCTTTCCTCGATATTTCTGGGTTTCATAATATTACCCTCACTATCGCATTCTCTAATGGTAACTATTCTCTAAAGAAATACGAAAAGTTTGAATAAAAGATAATAAGAGAAAATAGGAAAATACCTGAGAAAAATGTACGCTTTGGCTGAAGAGGATTTGCTGGGAAGAAAGAATGTTTCAAATGTTGAGTTGAGATGAAAGAGAAAAGGGGAAATATGGTTTAAATAGGGACCCAATGGAACAATATCGTAGGGGAAGGAACATTTGCCTACAAATAAATTCCCCATAAAAAGTCATCATTGCACCAAGAGAGAGAAATACACTCAGAGGTTACAACTCTTCATTTCTTTGCCATGTAGGCATAAATACATTCCGTGTTCATTACCCGTTTCTGGCTTGAAATATGTTATGAATCCTTCTTGACTGAACATTTCATCCCCTCAGCTGGGTTCATGCTCGGGGGCTTATGTACATCCCGAAAATATTTCCCCTGGCCGGGTTCTGAAGTCGCCAGAGATAAATAATACTTATGGTTGTAGGAGCTAAAGAGAGTCCGGGTAGTGAATTCATCTGCGTACCATCTCGTCCTAAACAAGAACATATTAGCCGGATAGAAGGCCTTATCCGGATACAACCCTTTACTTAGGTGATACCCTAGGATGCGCCATAACCTCTTTGAAGGATCAGGAACTTGGAGACAAGCGTAACGCATGACGATAACCACCTGGTTTAATGAGAATGTTATGTGCGCTTAATTGCGCCAATCATGGTTGACGGCGTATGCTATAAATGTATGAAACATAGGAATGCATGGGGATACTTCTTAAATGAAGCTCTTAAAGGAGGGAAATATGAAGGCTATAAAATGGGCTCCCGCAAGAGGAATTAGAAAGACATTCATCTTGGGATAATACACATCCCAGTCGTAGCTCCCAAATTCCCCAAATAATCTACAAAAATCCACTCATCGCGGCTCTCCCTATACCTATAGGGAAGCTACTCGTTTATTGTTTTTACACAAGAACAATATATATATATATATATATATATATATATATATATATATATATATATATATATATATATATATATATATATATATATATATATATATATATATATATATATATATATATATATATATATATATATATATATATATATATATATATATATATATATATATATATATATATATATATATATATACACATATGTGTGTGTGTGTGACACTAAAATCTAGTAACATGTTTCAAATACAATTTTATTTCACTCTTCTTCTTCATATACTAACTTGAGCATTGGAGTGTTAACCTTACACGACCCTCCACTCCACCATTTCAGAAGTCATGATCCATCATCAAAATTGTTCACTTCTAACTTTTGGTTCCAGAATGTAACTGTGGCACCGTTTATGGGAATCGACTTCTGATTCCTACGATTTTCACAAATTCACATTCTTTCTCCATTTTTTGTAGTTCATAATTTCTTCTAATCATTAGAGAATGTATTTTGCACTCAAATATGAAGATATATCAATTTTTATTTGAATCAACGTCATCTTGATCTATTTTTCTCAGATATCATGATTCTCAGTTCTTACTTTCATTGGCGATGGCTGGATCTAAGGCTACTAGATCCACCACTGCACGAGAAGTTATCATCATTGCTCTATCAGTAAGGAATCAACCACTTGTTCCTTCAGAACAAAACACTATAGATCCTAAAACAGTCGTTATGTTGCATCCAGATCTAGTTCAAGCTTCGTAATTATCCAAATTTATTCGAGTGAATTTGTTAGAGACTCTTGTTCCACTTCCAATTACACAACCTGAAGACTTCCCTAGCCTCCAAACTCTCTAGATGAACCTCGATACGCAATGTGATAATGAACTGTTGAACAACATGTTTAACATCATTTGATAAAAGAATTCACACGCCTTTGAAGTAAGGCTTCAACGGATGGAAGAAATCCTTCACAATGCTCCCTCCGGCGAAAATACAGTTCAAGAAGTTACTTCAAGAAAGACTCGTGTTACCATTCAGGAACCAACATGGACAAAAGAGACAAGTCTCCTTAATTGAAGGACCAAGGTAGAAGTAGGAATCATCAAACTCCTCCTCCTAGCCCCTATAGAGACTGAAGCATCCATTCTTATTCCCTAGCTCAAGCAAAAACTCATCCGAGAAAGGTGCAATCGAAGCACCTACTATTAGTAAGAATACTAGAGAGCAATATTCCAAAGTTTATGGAGAAACCACCCAAATTGAGCGATTATTGCGAGAATGGGGATCCATACGAGCATTTGCAACTTATGGATGACCGACTGAGTTACTTCAATGTTGATGAAGCGTCCAAGTGCAAATTGTTTGCACTAACACTATCGGACAACCTCAGTTATGGTTCAATGTCTTCCCGATGAATGTATTGATTCTTGGACGGGGTTCTGAAAAGATTTTTACGTAGTTCATTGCCCATAAGCGTCTGCCTATAACTGAAGCTGCCTTAAGCGGGATCATGCAACATAAGAGAGAAATTATGTGGTTATATATAGACTGATTCACACAGGTCTCCACTAAGGTATACGGAACTCGAGAAGGTAAAAGGTGAGCAGAGAAGGAGCTTAACGACCTTGAGTAGAGTGAGAGCATAATCCCATCAGTAAAAGGAGAGTAGTCCAACAATGGGCATTCGATGAAGTCAGAGGGATCTCCGCATTGACATTATTTTTGACATGCCATACTCCTCGCCTTAGAAGTTGGGACCACTATTCCTTATCCATGCATTCTGCACACTAATGAGTAAATGTATACATCAGACACGTGCAAATTAAAAATACCATAAAACTTACAAAGTTTGAAGCTTACCCAAAATCCCCCCCCCCCCCCTTGAGAGCAGGCTTTTATCAACAATTGGACATTAATGAGATGCTTTAAATGTTTCTTATTAACCTCTATCATCAGAGTAACTCCCCTTATATATCCTAGATTATTGATAAACTTAACCAATCAACCTTTTTGATACCGAGCCTTTTCAAATAGATCTTTTTCATTATATATGAAAAAGTTATCCCCCAATAGAAAGTGACCCTCAGTCCAATACTTGGAGAACAGGTCGACACATATGCCCTCCACTCCATTACCTATGTTATAAATTATAGCATTAGATTCAAGACTGACATGGGTTGCTAAAAAGAATCAATTCTTAAAGAGCGGGAGCTCCAGAAGAGGTTCGAAACCATGAATGATCGGCTTGAGGCAGAGTAATCTTCTACCTCTAGTTTAGGATGTCGAGTCACAGAGACAATTAAAAAGATGAAGGAAGAAGAACTCTCAGGGTCTTCCACTCACATAGTCACACCAATACTAATAGAATCTCATGTATACCCAACATGAAGGGTGAAGTTGCAAATGAGCCATGGCCAGATGTTTTAGAACCTCTATCTCAAAAGCAGTGAAAGAGAAAAGAAGGCATGTGATGGAAAAAATACACTCATAAAAGGGAATGATGCAAGTGTCATATTTGTCGCATACTTTTTTGGCGAAAATAGAAGCAGTGGAAGAATAAATAAAATCCATTCAAGAAAATGAAATATTCTTTTGAGACTTACGAATACTCTTATGTGATTTCTTGTTCATAGTGCACTAACTTTGTAGTTGCATGAAATAAAAGACAGAAGAGCAAATCAGTTAAACTGTTAAACTAGAAAAAAGAAGACTTAGAAAAGGGAATACGATACTTATTTTCTTAAAAGAAAAACTATGCTATGGAGGACAAAAAGTTTCACCAAACATGTCTAATCACTCACGCGCAACACTCAAAGAGTTTTGGTTTCTAAAAATTGTAATGACTTAGGGGGAGGTGCAACTATTATAGGCCGATCAGATCGATCCCAGATGGATTTATGTCAACCATACAGATCCCGACTAGCAGTCAGATAAGAGTCTCACTCCTTCTAAAATCTTTCCAATACGCGAAGATTATCATTCCAGTGATCATTTAAGACCTCGATTGTAAAACATCCAATGATTCTCCTCAATTCACTCCTAACTAATAGTGGGTTAGTTATTTTTTCTACTATATATAAATATGACGCCAAAATCAGGTAAAGGGTTTCAAATACAATTTCACCTTCTCATTTATATTTCTGAACAAAACAAAACTCATCTTTCGTTGCCTGATCAATCCTACTGTTATCTTCATTCCACGCTACCTTCGTATTTCAGTTACCAACAAACTCTTATATAAAAGACATCATTAACATTTCATTTCATATATGATTCACTCTCATTTAAAAATTTACTATTCATTTCCTTCGATAAATTGAGTATTAGAGTGTTAACTTTGTAAACTAGCTTCACCCACCGCTTCAAAATATAGATCAAATATATATATCACTTCCTTCTTAATGAGAATTTTTTATTTTATAATATATATGTAGACATGATTAGCATACATAGCATAAGCACATCGAATGCGAAATCTATATTTAAAGATATTAATGGCGGTTAACAGTTCTCTCTCTAATGAAACGGACCCACAATTTTCACTTCCTTTTTCTTCTCTCTTTTCCCTTTCTTCTCTTACAACCACACACACACACATAACACAACACTCCTTTCACTCTAAATCCCACTCTTTCCCTTTCATCCAAAAAGACTCGTCCTCTTTTCTTCCATGAATTAGCTTCTTCTTCTTTCTCATTTCAATTTCCCACCTCCCGAATCTCATTGTGAATGCTTCAACCAAAATGGGTCACCTCCATTTTGCACTGGCTTTCTCTCTTCTGCTTCTACTCACAAATGTCTCAGCTGCACCACCATTACCCTCCACCATCTCACCTGCAAGTAAGTCATTCATTCTCATACCAACTTCTCTTTAACTACTAATCCATCTTTTACCTTTCTACACTCAAATTTTCTTTCTTTCTTTAGAAATCGTTAATGGGTTTCTCTCAAATGCTGTTCCTGCTTTCACCAAATGGGTTTTCTCTCTCAAACCAACCACCAAAAAAGGTACAGATCTATCACAATCTATCATTTTCTGTTGTTCTTTTCATTGTGATGTGGAATTGGAAAACGTTGATTGTTGAATGACAGCGGTTGCTGGGAAGTCAATGATGAAATTTGAGAGTGGATACACTGTGGAAACTGTCTTTGATGGAAGCAAGCTTGGAATTGAGCCTTATGCAGTTGAGGTCTTGTCTAATGGAGAGCTTCTGGTTCTGGATTCGGCTAATAGTAACATTTATAAGATCTCATCTTCACTTTCTTTGTGTAAGTGTGTTAATGTTGTAGCTTAATCTTATGATCTCACTAATTGTTAGCTCTGTAGCACCGACACTTTAGAGAACGCTTGTGATTACGTTTAATTTATTCATTTTTTTCAAATTACTAAGTTATTATCGGTGTTCATTGTGGTTGTGTTAGTGTCGTGTTTCTGGTGTTTGTGCTTACTATTAACTACTTTCTTAATTTGATTTATCTGCCTTACTTGAAACTGTTGGCATGTGTATGTTTTCTTCACTTCAAAAATAACATTTACGTTTTACATTACGAATTGACAGATAGCAGACCAAAACTAGTAGCAGGATCGGCGGAAGGATATTCAGGGCATGTTGATGGAAGATTAAGAGAGGCTAGGATGAACCATCCAAAGGGGATTACAGTTGATGACCGAGGAAATATCTATGTTGCAGATATTATGAATATGGCAATTAGGAAAATTAGCGATTCAGGTAGCTTTGTGTTATACTTTAATTAATCTTATGGAAACAACTTATGACATGTCTATAAGTTATTTCCAACTTATGTTTGAGAGAGCTTATGGAAACAGCTTATGACATGTCTATAAGTTGTTTCCAACTTAGTTCATAAGTTCTCCAGGATAGCTTATGAAAACGACTTATAGGTCATGTGAAAACAATTTGACATTATTTTAGCTTTTGCTATAGAAATAACTTAAACGTAAACCTTTATATGAGAGGCGCTTATGCTATAAATGTTCAGTTAAACTAGTTATCCAAACATGGCATTGATTATAAAGCCGTTCTACTTCTGACATTTGAGTTTGAGTTAGAACATTTTATTGAACTAAAGTATCTGTTTTCAGGCGTCACAACAATTGCGGGAGGTAAATTAAGCCGTGGAGGTGGCCATGTTGATGGACCAAGTGAAGAGGCTAAATTCTCTAATGACTTTGATGTGGTCTATGTGGGAAGTAGTTGTTCCCTACTTGTTATTGACAGGGGAAACCAAGCCATTCGGGAGATCCAACTGCGCTTTGATGACTGTGCTTATCAATACGAAAGTGGATTTCCACTTGGTAAACTGAATCAATTCAGAGTCTATCTTTAGAGTCTTTATTAGTTGCAAATTAACAATGTGTTTGCCTTCATTTTGTAGGAATTGCAATGCTTGTTGGAGCTGGCTTCTTTGGTTATATGCTGGCATTGCTGCAGCGTCGACTAAGTACAATTGTCGCATCTCAAGATGTGACTCATGTGAGTCTTTGTCTTGTCCTTTGCTTTCTGATGCATTATATTATATTAAATAAGATGAATATAGTCTATGTAGCATTGACACTTCAAATCAATGGTTTGTCTGGCGTACGACACTGACACTAAACCACATTTGGTTACATCCAATTACTTTCATTTTTAAAATTATTACTGGTGTGTATGTGTGTGTCCTGTGTTTTTGTCTTCGTGTTTGTGATTGATAGAAAAATTCAGCCAATAATTGTTCTCATGCTTATGTAGGCTGAGGGCCAAGTAATGTCAGACATTTCACCGAGTCCATACCAAAAGCCGTTGAAATATGTAAGGCCTCCTTTGATTCCATCTGAAGATGAATCTTATAAGCAAGAAGAAGGTCTATTTGGATCCATTGGGAAGCTTCTTACCAATGCTGGGGCATCAGTAGTGGAAATAATGGGTTTCAAGAAAAAACCGCAAGGCTATGAATTTCAAAGCCAACCCTTATTTCATCAACCTGAAAAGCAAGTAAATGGTTGGCCTGTGCAAGAAAGTTTTGTAATTCCAAATGAAGACGAGCCCCCTTCTATTGACCCGAGAACTCCAACCCCTAAGAAAACATATCCTTTCATGTCAAAAGATGCTGAAAAAATGCAACAACTCTGGCAAGGTCGAGCTTTCTATAATGGATGGGACGGCAATCTTCAGCAACAACAACAACAACAGCAGCAACCAAAACATCTCTATAGTGGATGGGAAGGTGATCTTCAGCAGCATCAACAACAACAACAACAACAACAACAAAAACATCTGTACAATGGATGGGATGGAGATCTTCAGCAGCAACAACTGCAAAAACATCATTTTCGTCATCAGTATCATTCATCAGTCTCTCACACCTACTATGAGCAAAGTCGCGAAGAAACCAATGAGATAGTATTTGGTGCAGTGCAGGAACAGGATAAGGAGTCTGCAGTTATCAAGCCTCTGGATTATGGCGATTCTCTCTATGATCATCACAATATGCGGTCTCGAATCAGTTCCATTGGTTATATCCAGAAGTACTGAGTATATATACAATAAAAAATGTTTGCGGTAATGAATTCCCAATAGAGGAGGGTGAAATCAAGTACAGAAATTATAATGATTTCTTTTTAATAGTAGGATCTCATCTAAGTTGGTCATCAGAAGATTGATTATTTGTTCAGTTTCGCCAAATCTTCGGTTGGTCAGTCGCTCTGGTGTGAAAACAAATTGAAAACTGAGCAAATTTGAAGGGCAAGATCAAGAAATTTTGGCATGATATATCCTTCTGATGATCATGGTTAAATATTTAGTAGTAAATTATATAGCATGAAAAATCTAAAATGCTTCTTGGAAAAATTTTCTTTCTCCATTTAGAATTAGAAGTAAAATAAATATCATTACATTTATGTGATATCTACTTGTTATGTTGGTGCTTAGTAACCATTCAATTATCTATTGGTTGTTATAACTCTACCTCATGGAGCATGTTAGTATTTCATCTTCACAAAATTGGCTTCTAAACTGTACTACCTTTGTATTTATTATTATTTACATTATATCATCTTTTAATGTGGACCTCTGACCAATTTTATTTGCCTATTGCATCTATTTTTTTTGCAATTAATTTCGACAAAATTGGTTGTTGAAAATTTTAGTTTAGTAAAGATAGTTAAAAAAGCACGATTATCAATTGAATTTCTTGATGTGAATTCTTGAAGTTCTTCATCAAGAGGAAGAAATATAACAGAAAAAAAGAAGAAAATGGAAAAGCTAACAAACTCAATTAATTGAAATCGGAAACTGAATTGAATTCTACTTGGTTAAAAGATGCTATTTATAGCATCATTCTAAATATAACTAACAACCAAAGCTAACAACCTGTATCAACCTGTGACATTGACAGCAGGTCAAGTAAAGAGTACAATACCAAGGCAGCAACTTGTACGGTGAGTTACAAGATTCAGAGGTCAAGTAAAGAGTACAAAACCAAGGCAGCAACTTGTACTATGTTACAAGTTTTACAGTTATTTTGGCAAGATACTTGAACTCCATGATCGTACAAGTTCAGAGGAAGCTTTGAAAAGGATAAAAGTTTTTAAAACAAATTGAAGTGTATATGAGTGTGAGCGCGTGCGATACTATTTTATTTTATTATTTTGATAATATATACTTAATTTTATATTTGATCTTATAAAAGATAAATAAACAGGCTGAATCATAATCAGAATTATTGGCAAAACCATATCATGTGATATGGAAGAAGTATGCTTCCACATGAGATGAAGATCTAATCAAGTGTCTTTCTTCCAACTAAATGACATATAAGAGGGAAAATAAAGAACAAAAATATGGATGAGATGAAGAAGTGAAGAATGAAGGTGCCACAATCATGGAGATTGATAAGTCAAGAAGAATCGCCACAATAGTAAAGAAGTCATTGATAAAATTCAATTATGGTTCCAATTCAAAAACCAAAAAGAAGAGACTTAGTTCACTCACATTTCTCTTGAGAGGAAATTTTAATTCATTCCAAACTTATTCGAAAGAGGTTACAAAATGCTTACTTATAGTAAGAGTTATTCTGAACCTAAGTGGATCATAAACACCACCTTTTAGGAGCATATTAGAACGCATCATATTTTCCTAAAATAAATGTAAGGAGATAACATCAACTAATTCTAAATTAAAACAGTTGCAATCCCAAATTAAAATTAAATAAAATTATTACGAAACAAATTAAAATAACCAATTTAATTATTTTCATCATGTTCTTGATTAGTCGTCATCACGTTCAACCTTCTCTATTCGTAGGATCTGCTCTGCGATTTCAGCAAATTGAACCATCGTTTAGGCCTCTAGTACCGCTGGTGGTATCGAGACCATATACACTGTCTGGATTTCAATTATTATAATTCAACCTCGTCGTACAAGTCATAAACAAACTGTTTAACAACGTGTATAACATGGTTCGATAACAAAACTCACAAGTAGTAGCAGAAAGATTGTTCTGTCTTGAAGAAAGCATGCCTAACGCGAATCCAAGAGATAACACAGTGTTGAAAGTTGCCTCCCAAAATAATTATACCACTGTCCTTGAGCCGACAACATCTTGTAGGGATGCTACTCTAAGATCTCCGAGTCATCAAAAGAGCAAGAGACATCAGTCTCTTCATCACAATCATACAGGATGTTGAGGTAGTCATGTTACCTCTAAAGAACTAATAGAGAAACCGTTGGTGAAGAACAAGCATAAACATCCTTTTTGTGCATGTAATCTTGATATTTGAATATCGAGATTGTTGGAAAAACCTCTGAAGCGAAAGAAGTGTGATGAAAAGGGGGTCTCGGTCTGTTAAATTGTAATTCATAGGTGTCAAAAAGAATATTTGATTTGTTTAGATTTAAATATATTTGAATTTAAATCTAGATTAGATTTGATTTAGTAAAGAGATATTTTGGACTTGGGTTTTAGCTTATGGAGCAAGCTAACCTAAATCTATAAATAGAGGGAGTAACCCCTTATTTTTGTATTCAAGTCATTGAACTCATTCACAGTATTTTGCAGTTGCAAAGTGAATTAATAAAGTTTCCACAGTTTGTGGGCAGAGAGAAACTCTGCAGAAATAATTCTATTGTCTTTTCTTAGTTTGTTTCATAACTAATCATCAGTGGTGGTCGAAATTCATCATAGAGTATTGGTGGATTTCCAACATCTGGTATCAAGAGCTTGTGTTTCGATTCAAGGGAAATATCAATCAAGAACGATTGAAGAATTCACGATGACAAGTTATGGGAATGCAAATTATCCAGCAACGCTGCCAATTCTGAAAGTTGACAACTATGAGAATTGGTGCAAGCAGATGAAAGTCCTATTAAGGTGTCAAGGCCTTTGGGACCTTGTAAAAGATGGAGTCGAAGCGCTTGGCGAAAACGCTTCAGAAGAAGAAAAGAAGAAATATACAGAATCTGAGAAACAGAGTTATAAAGCATTGTTTATAATTCATCAATGTGTCAGTCCAGACAATTTCGAGAAGATTGGTGATTCAGAATCTGCAAAAGAAGCTTGGGAGATCCTGGAGAAGTATTTTGGAGGCGCTGAGAAGGTGAAAGAAGTGAGGTTACAAACTCACAAAAGGACCTATGAACTGCTTCAGATGGAAGACAGTGAAAACATATCTGATTTCTTCACTAGAGTTACAAAACTAGTAAATCAAATCAAGACATGTGGAGAAACATTAACAACAAGAGCTGTTGTTTCGAAGATTCTGAGATCCTTAGCCCCTAAGTTCGACCACATAGTGGTGGCGATAGAAGAAGGGAAAGACTTGTCGAAATTGACAAAGGAAGAGCTTCAAGGGACGCTCGAATCCCATGAACAAAGAATGAACGAAAGAGCTGCAGGAAAATCGAAGAGTGATGTGGCCTTGCAGGCACATTCAGCAAAAGAGACCAAAGGCAAAGGAAAGTATTTCGACAGAAGTAGAGGTGGCTACAACAAATCGAATGACAGAGGAAACCAAATCGAAGGAGACGTGTCGAATCAAAGAAGACCACACCAAGGCAACCAAAGAGGTGGTGCTGCAAACAGAGGAAGAGGTGGTGGTCGAAAACCTGATAAGAGTCACATTCAATGTTACAATTGTCAGAAATATGGTCACTATTCGAGTGATTGTCCAGAAAAACGAAAAAATCAAGAAAGTGATGCAAAGCTGGCAAAACATGAAGAAGAAGAAGAGATGATGCTGATGGTCACAACAAGAGATGAAGATAGATTCAAGGACCAATGGTACTTGGATTCAGGATGTTCATCACATATGTCTGGAAGGAAAGACTGGTTCATCAACATAAAACCCTCAACGAAAAATTTGGTAAAATTTGCAAATGACAACACCCTAGCAGCTGAAGGTATTGGTGATGTTATGATCATGAGGAAATATGGCAAGAAGTCAGTAATTTCGAATGTATTGTACATACCAGGCATGAAGAGCAATTTGCTCAGTATAGGGCAGTTGGTCGAAAAGAACTATAAAGTGTCAATCGAAGATAAGTTGATGAGAGTTGTTGATGCAAATGGGAGAGTAATCTTGAAGGCTCCTATGTCTCAGAATCGAACCTTCAAGATTGAACTAAATGTGATGGAGCACAAATGCCTTTCGACTACAGCTAGCAGAGATGAATGGATATGGCATTATAGACTAGGCCATCTCAACTTCAGAGACATCAGAGATTTGAAGAGAAGAAATATGGTTTCAGGATTGCCTGAAATTGACATTCCAAACGAAGTATGTGAAGAATGTGTGCAGGCGAAGCAACACAAGAACAGCTTCAGCAAGGATGCAGGAAGCAGATCGAAGGCTAATCTCGAAGTCATATACTCTGATGTATGTGGACCAATTTAGGTGGATTCGATGGGAGGTAACAAATACTTTGTTACATTCATAGATGATTTCAGTCGAAAGCTATGGACTTACCTGATCAAGAAGAAAAGTGAAGTGTTCGAAGTATTTATCAAGTTCAAGTCCATGGTCGAAAGACAAAGTGGTCGAAAGCTCAAAGTTTTGAGAACTGATGGTGGAGGAGAATATGTGTCGAAAGATTTCGACAGATTATGTGAAAAAGAAGGGATTGTGCATGAGGTGGTGCCACCCTATACTCCACAGCAAAATGGAATTGCAGAAAGGAAAAATCGAACCATCATGAACATGGTGAGAAGTATGTTGAAAGGCAAGAATTTACCCAAAGAGTTATGGGGTGAAGCTGTTTCGACTGCAACATACATTTTGAACAGAAGTCCTACAAAGAAGCTAGAAGGAATTACTCCAGAAGAATGTTGGTCTGGTGTGAAGCCTAGCTTAAGTCATCTGAAAGTATTTGGATCTATTGCACATAGACATGTGCCAGATCAGTTGAGAAAGAAACTTGATGACAAGTCAAGTCAAATGATCCTAGTTGGATATCATTCGACAGGAGGCTACAAGTTGTTCGATCCGGAGAACAAGAAGATTGTGATCAGCAGGGACGTGATCATAGATGAGTTCAAAGAATGGGATTGGACTGCAAATGTCAAGAAAGATTCAGTGGGAATCTTATTCGAAGAGCCAGAAACTCAAGTCGAAAGAAAAGTTCGACAAGAGGAGCCAACAGATATACCCAGTACAAGCAGACCTCAAAGAACAAGACGCATGCCTGCAAGATTGCAAGATTGTGTGATTACATCAGATGATGTAATAGATGATGAAGGTGAGATGGTACATTATGCTTTCTATGCAGATGTCGAACCTGTTAATGCAGCTGAAGCATTAAAGGATTCGAAGTGGGTGAAAGCAATGAACGAAGAAGTAAAGTCTATCGAAGACAACAACACTTGGTCACTTGTCGAATTGCCTCAAGGCAAGAAGGCAATTGATGTCAAGTGGGTATACAAAGTGAAGACGAATTCGAAAGGTGAAATAACTCGACACAAAGCAAGACTTGTAGTGAAAGGATTTCTACAGAAAGAAGGAATAGACTTCGACGAAGTTTTTGCACCTGTTGCTAGGATCGAAACAATCAGGCTGGTTGTTGGTCTAGCAGAAATCAACAGTTGGCACATATGTCAGATGGACGTGAAGTGTGCATTCCTAAATGGACCCTTAGATGAAGAAGTCTATGTTAAACAACCAGTTGGGTTTGTGAAACATGACGAAGAAAGAAAGGTGTACAGGCTACATAAAGCTCTGTATGGTTTGAAACAAGCTCCAAGGGCTTGGAATAAGAAAATTGATAGTTTTCTAAGGGAGAAGGAATTTGTGAAGTGCATAACTGAACATGGAGTATATGTAAGAAGAAGCAAGAGTAAATTGCTTATACTATGTCTCTATGTAGATGATTTGTTGATAACAGGTAGCTGCAAGAGTGAGATCGAAGACTTCAAAGTTGATCTTAGCAAGGAATTCGAAATGTCTGATTTGGGTGAGATTTCATATTTCCTTGGTATCGAATTCCACAAAAGCAGTAGAGGTTTGATGATGCATCAAAGAAGATATGCAGGGGAAATTCTCAAGAGGTTTGAGATGGAAGAATGCAACTCAACTTCGACACCTGCAGAACCAAGACTGCAACTGTCGAAAGATGCAGATGAAGATGATGTTGATCCAACCCAATACAGAAGACTTATTGGATCATTGAGATACCTTTGTCATACAAGGCCTGACTTAGCATACAGTGTAGGTATGGTAAGTAGATTCATGCAGAAGCCAAAGGTATCACATCTAGCAGCTGTGAAGAGGATACTAAGGTATCTCAAAGGAACTTTCGATTATGGCATTCTGTTTCCTGCAGTTGATAAAGGAAAAGAATGCAAGCTAGTGGGATACACTGATTCGAGTTGGTGTAGTGATGCTGAAGATCGAAAGTCAACAGCAGGATATGTGTTTATGCTAGGTGGTGCAACAATTGCTTGGAGTTCGAGAAAAGAACCAGTAGTAGCATTATCATCATGCGAAGCAGAATACATAGCTGCTTCTCTTTGTGCATGCCAAGCAACCTGGATGGTGAACTTGGTCGAAGAGATAACAGGGAAAAATCATGGAGCAATTACTATGAAGATAGACATCATGTCAGTGTGATACGGTGGGAGAACTGACTAGTGTTTTGCGTTGGTATTCGCACTTGTGCGGTTGAGCAAGAGTCGCCACCGACTTTTTATTTTATCCTAAAGGAAAGGTTAAAAAAGCACAGCAAAAACCTTTTGAGATATTTTGTGGGTTCGGGGGGTAGATTATGAAAAGGGAAGGTGTTAGCACCCTTTTCATCCATGGTTATCCATGGGCTCTTAGGTACTTGCTTAGATCAATCTTGCCTTGGTTTTCATTTGTATGAAATGGTGCTTTGTGTGTTGTTTTGAAAATGTTTTGAAAAGATGCCTTGTGCTAGGCTAACCTTGTAACAATTCTTTACTCGAATGTTTTACAAAAGGTGTTTTATCTTTTAAAAAGATGTTTCAAGGGTTTGAAAAGTTTGATTTTTGAAAGTGTTTGTGAAGTGGGTTTTGAAATTAGGCAAGTGTTTTCTTTGCAAATTGACAAGTACTTAAGAGTTTATCTACCCTAAAGCTTTCTCAAAGATTTTTGTCATGTTTTAAACCCTTTTGACAATTTTGTTCTACCATTGAAATTGGTAGGCAATCTTGCATTTAGGAAGTTTATTCGGGACGGGCGCGGGTCATCGCATGGACCATGAATGCAATGATGCCAAGTGTCTTTGGCAATTTACTTTGAAGGGACTATGATCATTCCGTTTAGGCAACATTTTGAGGGACTAGTGATCATTTGATTTTGTTTTGCCAAAGATACTTGACGTGCAAACATGGCCCATTTTGGAAGGCAACATGTGGGATTACCCTAGGGGGTGCAAGTGTGATTTGTGTATTGATTACATGCATTTGTCTTGTATTAGGTTATCTAGCGTTTGATTTTATGTACATACAAACCCTAGGTCTAACCATGGTATAATTGAAAACTGTAAATTGCGGAATGTAAAACCTACGCTATTACAAGATAGTGTCCGGGAGTGGGGGTATAAATGTACAAAGGGGATGAGACTTATAGTACCCAAATAAATTACAACCCAATCGAAGTCGCAACCAAATGTAAATATCGAATATACAAATATAAGATAAAAAGGTGTATAGGGCAATGTATTTGTGTAAGTGTAAATGTGAGATGTATATGAGTATGTGTAATTACGTACAAGTGCGAATTGTGGAATTGAAACGTATTAGGGTTTTTGACCTAGATACATGTATTTTAATGAATCTTTGATTTTGTATGTTTAATTATGTACAAAAGAAAAAGAAAGTGTTTTGATTTAAATGTTCAAGTTTTTAATTAGATTTATTATGTATGAATATGTATATAAAAAAAAAGGTTTTCAATTTTAATTATATGATAAAAATGATATGTATTATTTTATATACAACTATATTTTAATGTGTATTAAGAAATATTTTCAAGTTAATTATGTATAAAAAGTATCTTATTATTTTATATACAAATATCTACCTAAAAAGAAAAAAAGATGTTTTAACCATATGATAAAAATGTATTTTATTTAAGTTAGTATTTTACAAGAAATAAAATAAAAAAAAGAGTAAACATTTGTTTATAAAATAAAATAAAAAAGGTTAGTATTTTACACAAGAAAAACAAAAGAAGTAAATATTGTTTATAAAATAAAAAGAGGGTTAGTGTTTTAAAAATGGTTAAGTGAAAAAAATGTTAACTTGGGCTTCAGAGGAAAATGAGGACGGGTCAGGCCCAATGCTGGAAACAAGTTTTAGGGTTAGGCATTTGTTTGTTCAGAACACATCAGGGCTTGAACGGCGCCGCGTTCGTACGTTCGTCTTCGTCGCCTTCTGACCAACGCTCCTCCGTCCGGCCACCGGTATTGCTTCCCAACCTCTCTTCCCTCCAAGGCGTAAGCTTCGCGTCCTCTTGACTTAGGGTTCGTTCCAACTTTTTATGTCCTTATCTCTTTTCTTTTACGAATTGCGTGTTTTTGATTTGAATTTTTGACTCTTAAATTTGTGTTATTGTGAGGTGGTGGAGAAAGAGAGGGAGAAAATTCACTACCTGATCTTGGAGATGGAGGAGAGGTGGAGGGCGTGATGCTTAGGAGGCCGGAGATTCGGTGATGAGGCTGGAAGCTTGCTTGGATGCTTTCCTGGTATTCTTGTATATTTCTTTTGCTTATTAGGGTTTTAATGATGACTTATGCTGAGAACCCCTTTTTTCACTTCTTTATCCCTTCTTCTGTGCCCCTGAATATTTGCTTATGTTGCCCTGAACATGCTTCCTTCTTCTTCTTCTCTCGTGTTGCCTTTGCCTCTGTTTGTCTTGAATGTTTTTGAACAGTTATTGCCTTGGACTGGATGCCTTTCTGAGATTTAATGCCCGATGATGTTCATGCTGAGGGCTTAGGAATTGGTTTCGTGCTTGACAGTAGGTTTGATGGATTTGGATTTTGTTTATCAGGTTTTGAAAGCTAGGCCATGTCTTGATGGTTTGGCTTTTGAGGTTAAGACAGGGTGTTAGCGTCTTTACTGATGCAGACTTTGGGTTTGTATGTTTATGTTTTAGGGGTTCAGGCTTGACAGTAGTAGTGTTCTTTGATTAGGCAGGTTGTGGCATTTTCAAGTTATGTGTTTGTATGTTCTTGAGGGTGAGGTTTGATGCTTGAGGTTTTTTTGTTTTTGTATTATGCTGGTTTAGTTTGACAGTATGATGGTTGAGGGGTTATGTTTCAGTTTTGAGTTTTGGAAAAGGTTTGATAACTTATGAGGCTTGGGTTTAACACAGTTTTTTGGCTAGGTTTCTGCTTCAGTATATGTGATAGGCAGGTTGTTGGTAGTTCTGGTATAAAGTTTTTGTTATGACAGGGTATTGGTGGTGCTGGTATAAAGTTTTGAGATGTGTTTTGATAACTTGATGTGTTTTTTAGACAGGTATCCGGTTATTGCCTATGCTGGTTTTGTTCTGAGTTATAGAGGTGATATTGGTGCTTGGCTCAATCAGTATGTTTTCTTGTGTTCTTTTGTCTTCTTCCTATTGGTCTTTGGCGCCCAACCTTATTTCAAACTTTGGTCTTCCCTTTGATCCACGCTTGCTGGGTAGTTTGACAAAATTTCTTGGCACCTTTCCATTTTTGGTAACTGTCTAGGCTGTGTAGTTTTGAACAATGCTGAATTGTATCTTCTTCTTTGTATATCTTTTCTGTCTTGTTATACTGCCTATGCCTAAGACCTGAACTCTGCTGCTTTATCTCTCTTTTTCCTCTCCAAAGTACAGTTAATATATTATTATATGATTTATGTGTACTTGGTTCTGAAGGGGCCCCCTCTTATGCTGGGAAATGATGAAAAGAATCAAGTTGCTTGCATATACTTCTCTGCATTTTTATCCTGCTTTTGACAGCTTTGCTACACTTTTTGCATTTCTTTGATATCTTGGGATTTTGACTTTGCAGCAAGTGTACTTTTGGGTAATCCTTGAGTAAACTTAGGCATTTTGACAGTAACTTCCCTTTTGCTTTGGATAGAAAGTTGAAATTGGATTTTTCAGTTTAGTTTGAATTGGAAATTGAGATTCTATGCAGCTTGAATTTTTAGAAATTATGCATTTGACATTTGCATTTCATGAACAAAAAATCTTCCCTCTCTGTGAACCGGGAGAAATCCTGTGATTTGCAGAGAGGGTCAACTGATCCCAGTCAGTGGCCCCTAATGATGAGCGAATTTTTAACAGTCTTTTCCAATTTCAATTGCTTTCTGACTTCCTCTTTCTTTTTGCAGATAAAAAAATGGAGCACCGGCATGAAGCGAAGAATGAAGAATTTAGAAATAGGATAGAATTTTTATTTTCAGTTTAATTCTTGTACATTATTATTATTTTAAATACTTTGTAACAAATATTAGTATCCAAATAATAACAATTGTAACAATTATTAAATGTGAAATAAAAATTCCATTGATATTTAATTCTCTTTCAATTCCTTTTCTTTAATTGTTTATTTGTTATTTATAGTTCCTTAAAATAAAATAAAATGAAGGTTTAAACTTCAAATATTTTAATTCTTAGAATCATAAATAATCAACTAAACCTTCAATGATCAAAATAAATGAATTCGACGTATCCATTATTCAAAGCAACGCACAGTCGAACACAAAAACTTAATCAGATACAATCCTTTTTTCACTGATTCTTTTGCCAAGCACTGTAACTCCACATTGCACATATCCCTTTTGACTGGTGAATTCAAACCAACTGCCTCATTTACTGATTAAATCAAGATAACGCGAATTTTAACCCGAATCTCGGAATAAACTGTAAAGTGCGGTAGAATTTAAATTCTTCTGAGAATGTGTCCATAAAACCTTAATTTCTGATTAAATTCTAGATAACGCTCGCCTGATCAAAATTTGAACCAAAAATCATCCCAACCCTAAGCCGACTGTATGAGACAAATCAGAGCTCTGAAAATCAGTAAAAACCCTAATTTTGCTCGACTGTAAAAAAAAATCCGTTTGTCCGATTCTTGCGCCAGTTTGAAAAGTCAGGAAATGTCTGAAGCTGAGATTGCTTGTAGAAAAATGCGAGGGCAAATTTTGGGGTACAACAGTTGCCCCTGTTCCATCTTCTTGGACCTGAAGAGTTAGATTGGCAAGTTTGCCTTTCGCGACCTGAAGGTAAAAGGAGATTGGACACTAGAGTGCCCGGAAATTTGCACTCATCAAAGCACTGGATGCGGGAATGGGCTTAGAGATGCCATTTGGAGATGGGCTTAACGATGCCATCTAGGAGAGTGACAGAAACTTGTCGGGGATGGGCTTAAAGATGCCATCTGGAAGGGAACATTAGGAAACTGTCCGAGCTTTGGACCATTTCTGAATTGGGGGTCTGAACAAGCAATAGGTTGACATCCGTTGTCGGGAGGAACCTGCAGGCTATTTTCAGGAAGTCGCATCTAAACAAGTTGATAGATTAACATCCGTTACTTGGGAAGAATCCATGAACCGCTTTCAGAAGTCTGGAAGAAGAAACTGAACAAGTGACAGGTTAACATCCGTTTACTTGGAGAAACCGTGAACTGTTTTCAGAAGTCTTGAGACTAGATCAGCAATAGAGCAGCATCAGTTGTTGGGAAGCTTCCGTAAACTGTCTTTAAGAAATTGCATCTGAACAAGTTGATGGATTAACATCCGTTACTTGGGAAGAATCCATGAACTGTTTTCAGAAGTCTTGAGAAGAATCTGAACAAGTGATAGGTTAACATCCGTTTACTTGGAGAACCCGTGAACTGTTTTCAGAAATCTTGAAGTTGAATCAGCAATAGAGCAGCATCCATTGTTGGGAAGCTTCCGTAAACTGAATTCAAAGGTGCATCTGAACAAGCTGATAGATTAACATCTGTTACTTGGGAAGAATCCATGAACTGTTTTCAGAAGTCTTGTGAAGAATCTGAACAAGTGATAGGTTAACATCCGTTTACTTGGAGAACCCGTGAACTGTTTTCAGAAATCTTGAAGTTGAATCAGCAATAGAGCAGCATCCGTTGTTGGGAAGCTTCCGTAAACTGAATTCAAAGGTGCATCTGAACAAGCTGATAGATTAACATCCGTTACTTGGGAAGAATCCATGAACTGTTTTCAGAAGTCTTGTGAAGAATCTGAACAAGTGATAGGTTAACATCTGTTTACTTGGAGAACCCGTGAACTGTTTTCAGAAATCTTGAAGTTGAATCAGCAATAGAGCAGCATCCGTTGTTGGGAAGCTTCCGTAAACTGAATTCAAAGGTGCATCTGAACAAGCTGATAGATTAACATCCGTTACTTGGGAAGAATCCATGAACTGTTTTCAGAAGTATTGTGAAGAATCTGAACAAGTGATAGGTTAACATCCGTTTACTTGGAGAACCCGTGAACTGTTTTCAGAAATTTTGAGATTGAATGATTTTAATCTGTCGACTGATCTTACCTGAAAAAGGCAAAGAGTTAGTTGGATGCAATGCTATGATGCATGATACAATGTATATCATGGTTTTATGAATGTAAATGGATGTGCATGTAAGCTGGAGAGCTGTCTTGCATAGGATAGATGAATCCGGGACATCGGAAGATAGAAGTATCTTGACTGCTGCCGGGGAAAATAAGTCCTGGGTCGTTGCTGGGGAACCTGGAGCTTGGGTTGTATATCAATCTTCTGGGGAACTCCTGAAGTCTTCTACTAGGGAGTACCAAACTAGTGGACTTAATGCCGGGGAGGCCAGATTGAGAATCTTCAGCTGGGAGAGAAGTATCTCTGGAGATTTCACTGGGGAATTCAAGATTTTTCTTCTAAAAACTCTGTGGGGAGAAGATTTAAAAGTCTGACTCCGCTGGGGATTGTCCATTTGAAGCTTTTGATCTGCTGGGGATACTGAAGCTTAAACTCTGAGGAAAAATGATTTCTGGAAGATTCTTTGGCTGGGGATTTGCAGAGATAAACTCCTCCGGGGATAGTATTGATGAGTTATTGTTGGGGGAATTTTGAGGAACTCCGCTGGGGATGGGAAGAATTCTGGCGAGCGCGACCTCCCCTGGTTGTTAGCTGAGGATAACCCAGCTATAAGCCTTTGTGAGAATAACTTTGAATAAAACTCGGAAGGGACGTCTGTACTCTGCGGGGAATACCTTTCAGAACCTTATTGGGGATAAGCTTCAAGAGTTTGCTAGAGATAGACCTCAGAGTTTGCCAGGGATATGGATTACAGATCTCGAGGGATTTCCTTTGAAAGGGTGTCAAAATATCCGTTTGTACTTTTATCCTATCAGTAATCCTTTTTCTTAGGTTCAATTAGGAAGTGATCATGTTTCAAATGCATATGCCTATTTAACAAAACATTGGACGTTTCTCAAAATAAAACAAATAGTGCAAGAGAAAAAGAAAAAGGGAAATGACACAAATTTTGGGAAGAGTATTTGTATTGATTTTCTTTGAGTATATTTGTACAAAGGAGACAATCATCCCAGTAAGAGGATCTTGTCGTAAATATTTGAAAAATTTATACAAAACAAAGATGGCTATGTGAAATAATTCCATGGGATGCCATTTTGCTGTAGCTTTCACAACTCTGAACCTCTGTCCATTCAATGCTTCGTTTGACGATGGCTGGATTGATCAGAAACCTGGAACCGGTTGATGAAGAGATCGTCTTTGAAGTGATCCGACGAGACATAGTCATACGCTTTAATTCCCTAATTTTTGCCTGAATCGCCCTTTCGGGTTTTCGATCCACCGGGAAACCCCTTTTTGCCCAAGCCGCCCTTTCGGGTTTTCGACTTGCCGGGTGTACGGATTTTTTTGTTTTTATCCCTAATTTTTGCCTGAACCGCCCTTTCGGGTTTTCGGTTCACCGGGATACCCATTTTTGCCCAAGCCGCCCTTTCGGGTTTTCGACTTGTCGGGTTATTTTATGCGTAGTATCTTTTGACTATGTCTGCGTTCGCAGGGTGTGGCAAATCGTCGCCATCCATGGTGGTCAGAATCATTGCACCACCAGAAAATATGCTCTTGATTACAAATGGTCCTTCGTATGTAGGAGTCCATTTGCCCCTGGGATCACTTTGCGGCAAGATAATCCGCTTGACTACTAGATCTCCGACTTGATACACTTGACGTATGACTTTCTTATTGAAGGCCTTGATCATTCGTTTTTGATACGTCTGACCGTGGCATATAGCAGCAAGTTGTTTTTCGTCGATCAGATTGAGTTGATCAAGTCGGGTCTGCATCCAATCATCTTCGTTCAAATCTGCGTCCTTCATAATCCTTAGAGATGGGATCTGAACTTCCATAGGCAAAACAGCTTCCATGCCATAAACCAAAGAAAATGGGGTTGCCCCAGTTGAGGTACGTATCGTCGTACGGTATCCATGCAGCGCAAATGGTAACATCTCATGCCAGTCTTTGTAAGTGACTGTCATTTTCTGAATAATCTTCTTGATATTTTTGTTCGCAGCTTCAACAGCACCGTTCATCTTCGGCCGATAGGGAGATGAATTGTGATGATAAATCTTGAACTGTTCGCATAATGCAGTGATCA
The DNA here is from genome assembly GCA_948472305.1 of Vicia faba. Lineage (NCBI taxonomy): Eukaryota > Viridiplantae > Streptophyta > Magnoliopsida > Fabales > Fabaceae > Vicia > Vicia faba. The sequence goes on from OX451736.1 coordinate 731,349,336, forward strand.
TTGTATTATTCAGATTTGTACCGTTGTCTGTGATGATTCTGTCTGGAACACCGTACCGACATATGAGATTTTGCTTGATAAAGCGGGCAACCACATTTTTGGTGACGGAGGCGAAGGAAGCTGCTTCGACCCATTTAGTGAAGTAGTCAATGGCAACCAGGATGAAGCGATGTCCGTTGGAAGCCGTGGGTTTGATCTCTCCAATCATATCAATGCCCCACATTGCAAAGGGCCATGGAGTAGTTAGGACGTTGAGGGGAACCGGAGGGATATGGACTTTGTCAGCATAGACTTGACACTTGTGGCAAGTACGGGAATGTTGATGGCAGTCAGCCTCCATGGTAGACCAGTAATAGCCTGCCCTCAGGATCTTCTTAGACATTGTATGCCCGCTCAAATGAGTGCCAAATGGCCCGCTGTGTATATCAGTCATGATTAACTCTGCCTCAGCCTTATCCACACATCGGAGTAATACACAATCATGGCTTCGTTTGTAAAGGATGCCGTTGCTCAGGAAGAACTTAGCAGCGAATTTCCTTAAGAACTTCTTGTCATTCACGGAAGCTCCTTCAGGATAATCTTGGGTCTCGAGATACCTTTTGATTTCATGGAACCAAGGTTGTTCCACTACTTCTTCGGTGTTAATCTCGTGACAATGCGCGGGTTCATCCATTCGCTCGATGGTGATTTGGGGAGCCTCGTTATCCCAGTTGAGTTTAAACATGGAGGACATTGTGGCTAGAGCATCTGCTAGCTGATTCTCTTCTCGTGGAAAGTGCTCGAAGGTAATTTGCTCGAAGTGAGGCAACAATGTCAGAACATGTTCTTTGTATGGAATAAGATTAGGATGTTTGGTATCCCAATCTCCTTTGATCTGGCTGATGACCAAAGCCGAGTCCCCGAATACGATCAAAGATTTGATCCCTAAGTCTATAGCAGCCTTGAGACCAAAGATGCAGGCTTCATACTCAGCCATATTGTTTGTGCAGCTGAAGCAAAGTCGGGCCGTGAAAGGAGTGTGGCATCCTTCCGGAGAAATGAGTACTGCGCCAATTCCGTTTCCAAGTGCATTTGAAGCACCATCAAAGTACAGGGTCCATCGGGATCCCTTTTCGGGTCCGTCATACGGTCCGTCACCTTTAATGTTGTCCAAATTCATGATGTCCTCGTCTGGGAAATCAAATCTCATGGGTTGATAGTCTTCGATAGCCTGATGAGCCAGATGGTCAGCTAATATACTCCCTTTTATGGCTTTTTGGGTGGTGTACTGGATGTCATACTCGGTCAAGATCATTTGCCATCTGGCTATCCTTCCAGATAAAGCGGGCTTTTCGAAGATATATTTGATAGGGTCCATTTTGGATATCAACAAGGTAGTATGAGTCAACATATACTGTCTTAGTCGGCGAGCAGCCCATACCAAAGCGCAGCAAGTTTTCTCGAGCAGCGAGTAGCGAGTCTCACAGTCGGTAAACTTTTTGCTAAGGTAATAAATAGCATGCTCTTTTCGACCAGACTCGTCATGCTGGCCCAAAACACACCCCATTGAGTTATCCAAGACGGTCAAATACATGATCAATGGTCTTCCTTCGACGGGTGGCATCAGAATAGGAGGTTCTAGCAAATATTCCTTGATTCTATCAAAAGCAGCTTGGCAGTCGTCGTTCCATTCAACTACCTGGTCTTTCTTCAAGAGTTTGAAAATTGGCTCACAGGTAGAAGTCAGATGTGAAATGAACCTGGCAATATAGTTTATGCGCCCCAAGAAACCTCTAACTTCCTTTTCAGTACGGGGAGCAGGCATCTCTTGTATTGCCTTTACTTTTGCCGGATCGACCTCAATGCCTTTGTTGCTCACAATGAATCCCAGGAGTTTACCAGACCTAACTCCAAAAGTGCATTTACTCGGATTCAGCCTGAGCTTGTATTCTTTCAATCTGGCAAACAGCTTTTCCAGATGTTCAAGGTGCTCTTCCTCTGTTTGTGACCGAGCTATCATATCGTCTACGTAAACTTCAATCTCATGATGTATCATGTCATGAAATAGAGCTACCATGGCGCGTTGATAAGTTGCCCCTGCGTTCTTCAGCCCGAACGGCATCACTTTGTAACAGAAAGTGCCCCATTGCGTGACAAAAGTTGTTTTCTCCATGTCCTCGGGGGCCATTTTGATTTGATTGTAGCCCGAGAATCCGTCCATGAAAGAAAACACCTTATGCTGAGCTGTATTGTCGATCAGGATGTCAATATGAGGTAGCGGGAAATCATCCTTAGGGCTGGCCCTATTCAAATCCCTGTAGTCCACACACATTCTGACTTTGCCATCCTTCTTAGGCACTGGCACAATATTAGCGACCCATTAAGGATAAGACGTAACAGCCAGAAAGCCAGCATTGAACTGCTTCATCACTTCTGCTTTGATTTTTTCGGACATGTCAGGCCTCATTCGGCGAACTTTTTGCTTGATCGGTGGACAGTCTTCTCTTGTGGGGAGACGGTGAACCACGATGTCGGTGTCTAGGCCCGGCATGTCTTCATAGGACCAAGCGAAGATTTCAACATACTCATTCAGTAACTGTACCAAGCGTTCCTTGATTTCTGGTTCCAGGTTGGCACCCACTTGCACCTCCTTCCGATTCTCCTCGGTTCCCAAGTTAATAGTTTCCAACGGCTCTTCATGCGGTAAGATGGCCCTTTCCTCTTGTTGCAGGAGTCTGGCTAGTTCCCCGGGTACTTCACAACCTTCGTCATCTTCATACTCTGCTAGATTGACCAGGTCTTCCGAGTTATTGAAAGATACAGCAGAATGGTCACCCATGGAATCCGGAGTGGATGGGTACCTGCATTGGTGAGTGGTGGGTGTGTGTAAGGGATAACCATCCTTAAACAATAACAAAAAAAAATGCAAAAGGAAAGAAAATGAACACAAGCAGTTTATCAAAGGAAAAACGTCCAATGAATCATTAAACATGGCATATGAATATGAAAGATAGTAAAAACCCTTACAAGTGGACCTACATGCCCCGGGTAAGGCAGGAGGTGGAAAGATAGTGTACGGATTGTTTGAAAGTAAAATATTACAGACCAAATAGAAAATGTTTGATAGATAAATTACTGAGGAATAAAAGTGATGGGGACAAAGTCTTTAGCCTCCCAATTGCTCAACCCTCCTCTGACGGTTGGATGAATCCACTCTTCAAAGTTGCTTTCTTTGTCTTCATCTTCCAGGACGTTGATTCGGTAAGGAGAAATCTTGACTGGCGCTCTCTCAATCTTTGACCGGCGCATAGCTTTCTGGCCAGCGGTGGTGAAACCTAATCCAAGCTTATCAACCTTATGCGGAAAATCGGGTAACTGCCCCCACGCTGAATTCTTTCCTTCCTTAACTGCAGCCCTTGCATCCTCCAGAGATGCCATCCTGGCCATCTGTCTTGGTGCCTCAGCTGCCAACTTCGCCATTGCTATCTCAGGAAGTACTTCTTCGAAATGTTGAAACGGTGTCTCAATGAACTACCCTTCAACCTCCACATATCGGAAAGAATTTAAATGGCTAACCATGTACTCTTCTTCGCCGTGGACAGTAATGATCTTTCCCTTTACAGGATATTTCAGCATCTGGTGCAAGGAGGAGGTGACAGCTCCAGCATGGTGTATCCAAGGTCTACCCAGCAGGCAGGAGTATGATGGACGGATGTCCATTACATAGAAAGTGGATTTAAACACCTCGGTACCTATCTTGACCGGAATTTCAACTTCTCCATGGACCATTCTTTTCGACCCATCGAAAGCTCTGACGACAATATCACTCGGCTTTAATTCCAACCCTTTGCAATCTAGCCGGTCCAAGGCCTTTTTAGGCAAAACATTCAGCGATGAGCCGGTATCAACCAAAACATGCGCAAGGGTGGTTCCGCGACACTCGATTGAAATATGCAACGCATCATTGTGATTCCGTCCTTTAGGGGTCAGGTCGGCATCAGAAAAACCTAATCCATTGTCTGCAGTCAAACTAGCCACGCAATGTTGAAATTGATCTGCAGAAGTTTCTTGGGGCACATGAGCTGCCTTTAGAAACTTAATCAAAGCTTGAGCGTGTGCTTCTGAGCAAAGCAACAGTGCCAGCATGGAGATCTTGGAGGGGGTTTGCCCCAACTGTTCCACCACATCATAATCACTTTTCTTGATTATCCTCAAAATTTCGTCCATCTCTTTCTTGGAGGCTTCCGGAATTACCAAGGGTTGAGCCCTCGTCCTGACGGGCTCATCTTGTATTCCTTTTCCTTTATCGGCAATGGTAGGAGAGACGGCACTAGGAACGAAAATTTCTTCAATCAAAGGAGTTCTGGCAGGGAGCTTTACTGGTGCAGGGATGACTTCTTTAGCTGATGAGGGTCCAAAGACTGCTTTTGGAGGAGCAATCTCTGGAGAAAATATCCTCCCACTCCTGGTGATTTTGCTGGTGCCCGCAATGTTACTAATGCTGGCTTTTTCATCATCTGAATCTTCTTCAATTATTTCAACTTGCTTGATACCATGGTAGTAGATGTCACCACCATAGTTCCAAGGTATTGACTTCTCGGAGACATAGGGAACAGGCCCTGGCATTGTTATCTTTAAGGGAACAGATTTTGCAGCTGGTGTAATCTTAACTGGCTTTTTGACGGCCTCAGAAAGATTGGCGTGAATGGTTATGATTGAGACATTTTCAACATGAACTGGAACAGCAGGAACTTTTTCGAACAAAATTTGTCGGCTATCCATGAGGCCTTGGATGCCTTCCTTTAATAGCGGACAATCAAACGGCAGAGAGTGGCAACAGTAACAGTCTTCTTTACATCCCGGGAAGATCCCGGCCCTCAACAAATTCAACTTAATGGTTAACAGTGGAGTAGTCAGATCACTAACGTCAGCAACATACAGATCCTCTTCAATGGCATTGACATTCCGACCGTGCTTCGGCATAGGTGCAGATATCACATTGGGTTTTTCTGGAGCGTCAAACTCTACTTCCTTAGCCTCTATTAGGTCCTGGATCTTATGCTTGAGCGCCCAACAATCATTGGTGTCGTGTCCGACACTGTCTGAATGATAGGCGCACTTGGCATTGGCATGGTAATGCGGAGAGGATGTATTTACATTCTTTGGCGCCTCCTTGATAGTGGCAAGATTCAATTTCAACAGATGGGGAAGTACCTGTGCTGGAGTCATATTAATACGGGTGAACTGCCGGTGCGGCCTTTCCACCTGTTGCTGGTTTGGTCTGGATTGGTTGTAGCGAGGCGGCTCACTTGGAGTGTTTTGAATCATCACGGCCCCCACATTTGGCCGACGCTCCATCTTCCCTGCTCTTTTCTGAGAATATACCATAGCTGTCTCCTTCTTAAACGGCTTCTTCTCAACACTTGCAGCGACACCCTTCTGAATCTTTCCTGACTTGATGCCAGCCTCAATTCTTTCACCTGTTAAGATCAAATCGGTAAACCCTGCGGAAGAGTTACCAATTAAATGGTTGAAAAATGGCCCAGATAGGGTCCCCAGAAACATATCAACGAGCTCACGATCGGTTAAAGGAGGCTGCACCCTGCCAGCCAAATCCCTCCACTTTTGTGCGTATTCCTTGAATCCCTCACTTGTTCCTAGCGACATACCCTAAAGTTGGGTACGAGTAGGAGCAAGATCGGAATTATACTGGTATTGTTTATAGAAAGCGGTGGCCAAATCTTCCCAATTTCTGACACTGGTCCCTTCTAACTGATAAAACCATTCCAACTGAGCTCCCGACAGGCTGTCTTGAAAGAAATGAATCCAGAGATTTTTATCTGCTGTATAGGGTTGAATCTTCCTCACATAGGACCTGAGATGCATTTTGGGGCAGGACAGCCCGTCATACCTTACAAACACTGGCACTTTGAATTTTGGGGGAATCACAATTCCGGCGACCAAGCCCATGTCTTCAAAATCCAAACCCGGTACCCTTTGCAATTCCATGGCAGCCAATCTGTCTTCTAAACCCTTGTACTTATCATCAGCTGGAGGATACTGCTGGTCAGAATAATCTTCGTCCTCTTCAACCTCTTCCTCCTCTGCATCAGACTCGGAAGGCACCGCAACCCGATCTCTTTTATTAGTCCCTTCATCAGAGGTAGGAGGAAATTCAAGCACCCTCCGAGCTTCTCTGTCAAATCTTCTTCCCAAAGTAGCCACTCCGACCCTCTTTTTCTTCTTCACTGGGTCTCTACTCTCTAGATGAGACTTGATATCCTCTTGACTCTTGACCAAGGTCATCAAGAGTTGCTGGAACTGTGCATTCTGGGCTTGTAGGTCTTTGACTGTTTGCTCGAGATCCATCCTACTGAAATAAACAGCAGATAGATAAGGAAACCTGGAGTGAGACCTGCTTATGCACATGATGAATGGTATGCTGATGTATGCAATGCATTCAAGGATTTAGGACATTCAAAATTGTTTCAGACAAAGAAGAACGCACGTCATATTAATAAGAAGAAATTTGTTAGTACATAAATGCCCCATGGGCCAAATGTTACAACATAAACTTCTCAAGGCAGAAAGACATTGCGCATCCTCTTTGGTGCGATGTAGGTATTGAGGGCCTCTTGCTCGTGGAGTTGGCGGGTAAGCTCTAGAACCTTCTTTTCACTGGCGTAGTAGCTAGCCTCAAAAGTGTTCCGTTCCTCCTTGAGCTGAATCCAACTCTTCTGCATTTCCTCCCACGATATAGGCATGTCTGGATGCAGGATGGTGTAGGGGACCTCTCCTTCATTGACGGGCTCCTTAATCACTGGGAGTACATGAGGATAAGGCATCATTAGACTTTGGGCTCGGGCTCGTACCCACTTGAGATAGGGCTCAAGAGGGATGGAGTTCTTGTGTCCCAGAGTCTTGCTATCAACCTTGTTGAGTTTTCCCCAAGCTCTGATGAATCTTTGGCGAAGTCCTTGTGCATCGTTGTCGAAGTCAAAAACTAGGCTAGGAATCAACATGTCATGAGGGCCATCCCTCCGTGCATATCCAAATTGCCTCAAAGCTAGGCAAGGGTTGTAGGTGATACCTCCTCTAATTCCAAGTAAAGGGACATTAGGAAATTCTCCGCAACGATCGACGATGATGACATTTTCTCTGGACCGAGAACACCAATGCACATCAGAATGAGTGAGAGTCATCAATCGTTGGGACCACCTTATACCTTGATCATTCTTCAAGACAGATTGTGGAAGGTGCGAAATAAACCACCTTGCGAGGATAGGAGTACAGCACATGAGAACACCCCTCTTTCTCATTGTTCGTGTGTAAAATGAGTGAAGGATGTCTCCAAGCAATGTTGGTATTGGATTTCTGGACAAGAAGATTTTGACAGCGTTGACATCTACCAATTGGTCAGGATTTGGGAACAGGACCAACCCATAGATAAGGAGTGCCACAATTTCTTCAAATGCTTGTAGGTCCAATGAGTTCCAACATTCTTGTGCCTTCTCCAACAAGAATTTTGCTAAGAATCCTTTGACGCCGCTTCTGGTTTCCCAATGCCCCTTGATTTCAGATGGTTGTAGATGTAATGCTCGAGCAACATCTTCAGGCTTTGGTTCCTTCTCCGTACCGTTGAAGGGTAGTTGATTAAGGATAGGGATTCTTAGGAGTTGAGAAAACTCCTCCAAAGTGGGCACCAACTGATAATCAGGGAAAGTGAAGCAATGGTGAAGGGGGTCAAAGAACTGGAATAGCACTTTCATCATGTCTTCTTCAATGTTGGTGTTGACTAGGCTGAGCAGTCTACCATGTCTTTCACTGAAGGATGAATTTTCCAGAATTCTGGAAGTGATCTCCTTGAGTTGAGGAGAGATTCTCACAAGGTTGACTTGAATGGTATTTCGGCGAGGTATTTCCATGACCTACAAAACAAGAACAATGATGAAGATCCAAACCCTTGAAATGGTTAGTAAATGCATATGATGCTTCATGATGTTTATGATGTATGCATAAAACATATGTACAAGCAAATCACACCAAACCCTAGTTTCAAGCTTGCATGGGGTTTCATAGGTAAGTACCCTCTTGAGTGTAGTTGGCTTAAAAACCTGTCCTATAAATAGTAACCGGGTTCTAAGGAGCTCAATATCACTGGATCGTTTTCATTGTTCATTGTTTTGGTTTAGCCACTTAACTGGCGACCAAAATATTCCAAGAAAACAACCCTCAATGAGTGTAGTATCGAGTATCTACCAACTTCGGACTGCACCAAAGCCGGTCATCTCACTACCCCTAATAAAAGGCCAAGATGGTCAAGTAAGGTTCTAGGTCATTAGTGCTTAGTGACATCACTCAGCGGCCCCGTACTCTCCTTGATTGAACTCAAGGGTTACCGGTACCCACAAATATGTCGCACTAATATAGCTATTGCTTAGACCGTGTCGGTATACCCCGCACAGTTTCCACAACGTATTGCTATCTATGAATGTTTCCCAAAATCCGGGTGGAGGATTGTAAACCCAAACAATAGAGCCAAAGTATAAAGCAAGCAAATCAAACAATTAGTCATGCAAGAGGGTGATCTAAGCCCTAAGGTAACCCCACTTTGAAATAGTCCCCAGCAGAGTCGCCAGTTCTGGTGATACGGTGGGAGAACTGACTAGTGTTTTGCGTTGGTATTCGCACTTGTGCGGTTGAGCAAGAGTCGCCACCGACTTTTTATTTTATCCTAAAGGAAAGGTTAAAAAAGCACAGCAAAAACCTTTTGAGATATTTTGTGGGTTCGGGGGGTAGATTATGAAAAGGGAAGGTGTTAGCACCCTTTTCATCCATGGTTATCCATGGGCTCTTAGGTAGTTGCTTAGATCAATCTTGCCTTGGTTTTCATTTGTATGAAATGGTGCTTTGTGTGTTGTTTTGAAAATGTTTTGAAAAGATGCCTTGTGCTAGGCTAACCTTGTGTAACAATTCTTTACTCGAATGTTTTACAAAAGGTGTTTTATCTTTTAAAAAGATGTTTCAAGGGTTTGAAAAGTTTGATTTTTGAAAGTGTTTGTGAAGTGGGTTTTGAAATTAGGCAAGTGTTTTCTTTGCAAATTGACAAGTACTTAAGAGTTTATCTACCCTAAAGCTTTCTCAAAGATTTTTGTCATGTTTTAAACCCTTTTGACAATTTTGTTCTACCATTGAAATTGGTAGGCAATCTTGCATTTAGGAAGTTTATTCGGGACGGGCGCGGGTCATCGCATGGACCATGAATGCAATTATGCCAAGTGTCTTTGGCAATTTACTTTGAAGGGACTATGATCATTCCGTTTAGGCAACATTTTGAGGGACTAATGATCATTTGATTTTGTTTTGCCAAAGATACTTGACGTGCAAACATGGCCCATTTTGGAAGGCAACATGTGGGATTACCCTAGGGGGTGCAAGTGTGATTTGTGTATTGATTACATGCATTTGTCTTGTATTAGGTTATCTAGCGTTTGATTTTATGTACATACAAACCCTAGGTCTAACCATGGTATAATTGAAAACTGTAAATTGCGGAATGTAAAACCTACGCTATTACAAGATAGTGTCCGGGAGTGGGGGTATAAATGTACAAAGGGGATGAGACTTATAGTACCCAAATAAATTACAACCCAATCGAAGTCGCAACCAAATGTAAATATCGAATATACAAATATAAGATAAAAAGGTGTATAGGGCAATGTATTTGTGTAAGTGTAAATGTGAGATGTATATGAGTATGTGTAATTACGTACAAGTGCGAATTGTGGAATTGAAACGTATTAGGGTTTTTGACCTAGATACATGTATTTTAATGAATCTTTGATTTTGTATGTTTAATTATGTACAAAAGAAAAAGAAAGTGTTTTGATTTAAATGTTCAAGTTTTTAATTAGATTTATTATGTATGAATATGTATATAAAAAAAAAGGTTTTCAATTTTAATTATATGATAAAAATGATATGTATTATTTTATATACAACTATATTTTAATGTGTATTAAGAAATATTTTCAAGTTAATTATGTATAAAAAGTATCTTATTATTTTATATACAAATATCTACCTAAAAAGAAAAAAAGATGTTTTAACCATATGATAAAAATGTATTTTATTTAAGTTAGTATTTTACAAGAAATAAAATAAAAAAAAGAGTAAACATTTGTTTATAAAATAAAATAAAAAAGGTTAGTATTTTACACAAGAAAAACAAAAGAAGTAAATATTGTTTATAAAATAAAAAGAGGGTTAGTGTTTTAAAAATGGTTAAGTGAAAAAAATGTTAACTTGGGCTTCAGAGGAAAATGAGGACGGGTCAGGCCCAATGCTGGAAACAAGTTTTAGGGTTAGGCATTTGTTTGTTCAGAACACATCAGGGCTTGAACGGCGCCGCGTTCGTACGTTCGTCTTCGTCGCCTTCTGACCAACGCTCCTCCGTCCGGCCACCGGTATTGCTTCCCAACCTCTCTTCCCTCCAAGGCGTAAGCTTCGCGTCCTCTTGACTTAGGGTTCGTTCCAACTTTTTATGTCCTTATCTCTTTTCTTTTACGAATTGCGTGTTTTTGATTTGAATTTTTGACTCTTAAATTTGTGTTATTGTGAGGTGGTGGAGAAAGAGAGGGAGAAAATTCACTACCTGATCTTGGAGATGGAGGAGAGGTGGAGGGCGTGATGCTTAGGAGGCCGGAGATTCGGTGATGAGGCTGGAAGCTTGCTTGGATGCTTTCCTGGTATTCTTGTATATTTCTTTTGCTTATTAGGGTTTTGATGATGACTTATGCTGAGAACCCCTTTTTTCACTTCTTTATCCCTTCTTCTGTGCCCCTGAATATTTGCTTATGTTGCCCTGAACATGCTTCCTTCTTCTTCTTCTCTCGTGTTTCCTTTGCCTCTGTTTGTCTTGAATGTTTTTGAACAGTTATTGCCTTGGACTGGATGCCTTTCTGAGATTTAATGCCCGATGATGTTCATGCTGAGGGCTTAGGAATTGGTTTCGTGCTTGACAGTAGGTTTGATGGATTTGGATTTTGTTTATCAGGTTTTGAAAGCTAGGCCATGTCTTGATGGTTTGGCTTTTGAGGTTAAGACAGGGTGTTGGCGTCTTTACTGATGCTGACTTTGGGTTTGTATGTTTATGTTTTAGGGGTTCAGGCTTGACAGTAGTAGTGTTCTTTGATTAGGCAGGTTGTGGCATTTTCAAGTTATGTGTTTGTATGTTCTTGAGGGTGAGGTTTGATGCTTGAGGTTTTTTTGTTTTTGTATTATGCTGGTTTAGTTTGACAGTATGATGGTTGAGGGGTTATGTTTCAGTTTTGAGTTTTGGAAAAGGTTTGATAACTTATGAGGCTTGGGTTTAACACAGTTTTTTGGCTAGGTTTCTGCTTCAGTATATGTGATAGGCAGGTTGTTGGTAGTTCTGGTATAAAGTTTTTGTTATGACAGGGTATTGGTGGTGCTGGTATAAAGTTTTGAGATGTGTTTTGATAACTTGATGTGTTTTTTAGACAGGTATCCGGTTATTGCCTATGCTGGTTTTGTTCTGAGTTATAGAGGTGATATTGGTGCTTGGCTCAATCAGTATGTTTTCTTGTGTTCTTTTGTCTTCTTCCTATTGGTCTTTGGCGCCCAACCTTATTTCAAACTTTGGTCTTCCCTTTGATCCACGCTTGCTGGGTAGTTTGACAAAATTTCTTGGCACCTTTCCATTTTTGGTAACTGTCTAGGCTGTGTAGTTTTGAACAATGCTGAATTGTATCTTCTTCTTTGTATATCTTTTCTGTCTTGTTATACTGCCTATGCCTAAGACCTGAACTCTGCTGCTTTATCTCTCTTTTTCCTCTCCAAAGTACAGTTAATATATTATTATATGATTTATGTGTACTTGGTTCTGAAGGGGCCCCCTCTTATGCTGGGAAATGATGAAAAGAATCAAGTTGCTTGCATATACTTCTCTGCATTTTTATCCTGCTTTTGACAGCTTTGCTACACTTTTTGCATTTCTTTGATATCTTGGGATTTTGACTTTGCAGCAAGTGTACTTTTGGGTAATCCTTGAGTAAACTTAGGCATTTTGACAGTAACTTCCCTTTTGCTTTGGATAGAAAGTTGAAATTGGATTTTTCAGTTTAGTTTGAATTGGAAATTGAGATTCTATGCAGCTTGAATTTTTAGAAATTATGCATTTGACATTTGCATTTCATGAACAAAAAATCTTCCCTCTCTGTGAACCGGGAGAAATCCCGTGGTTTGCAGAGAGGGTCAACTGATCCCAGTCAGTGGCCCCTAATGATGAGCGAATTTTTAACAGTCTTTTCCAATTTCAATTGCTTTCTGACTTCCTCTTTCTTTTTGCAGATAAAAAAATGGAGCACCGGCATGAAGCGAAGAATGAAGAATTTAGAAATAGGATAGAATTTTTATTTTCAGTTTAATTCTTGTACATTATTATTATTTTAAATACTTTGTAACAAATATTAGTATCCAAATAATAACAATTGTAACAATTATTAAATGTGAAATAAAAATTCCATTGATATTTAATTCTCTTTCAATTCCTTTTCTTTAATTGTTTATTTGTTATTTATAGTTCCTTAAAATAAAATAAAATGAAGGTTTAAACTTCAAATATTTTAATTCTTAGAATCATAAATAATCAACTAAACCTTCAATGATCAAAATAAATGAATTCGACGTATCCATTATTCAAAGCAACGCACAGTCGAACACAAAAACTTAATCAGATGCAATCCTTTTTTCACTGATTCTTTTGCCAAACACTGTAACTCCATATTGCACATATCCCTTTTGACTGGTGAATTCAAACCAACTGCCTCATTTACTGATTAAATCAAGATAACGCGAATTTTAACCCGAATCTCGGAATAAACTGTAAAGTGCGGTAGAATTTAAATTCTTCTGAGAATGTGCCCATAAAACCTTAATTTCTGATTAAATTCTAGATAACGCTCGCCTGATCAAAATTTGAACCAAAAATCATCCCAACCCTAAGCCGACTGTATGAGACAAATCAGAGCTCTGAAAATCAGTAAAAACCCTAATTTTGCTCGACTGTCAAAAAAAATCCGTTTGTCCGATTCTTGCGCCAGTTTGAAAAGTCAGGAAATGTCTGAAGCTGAGATTGCTTGTAGAAAAATGCGAGGGCAAATTTTGGGGTACAACAGTCAGCTATCAACCTGGCAAAGAACCCAATAGCACATGGTCGAAGTAAGCACATCGAAATGAGGTTCCATTATCTTCGAGAGCAGGTAGCAGATGGAAAGATGAATTTGGAACACTGCAGAACTGAGAATCAGATTGCAGACATCATGACAAAGGGAGTACAGGTCGAAGTATTCAGAAAGCTAAGGGCCATGATGAACATAGACAGTTTAGACACAATGAATTAGGTGGTGTGTTAAATTGTAATTCATAGGTGTCAAAAAGAATATTTGATTTGTTTAGATTTAAATATATTTGAATTTAAATCTAGATTAGATTTGATTTAGTAAAGAGATATTTTGGACTTGGGTTTTAGCTTAGGGAGCAAGCTAACCTAAATCTATAAATAGAGGGAGTAACCCCTTATTTTTGTATTCAAGTCATTGAACTCATTCACAGTATTTTGCAGTTGCAAAGTGAATTAATAAAGTTTCCACAGTTTGTGGGCAGAGAGAAACTCTGCAGAAATAATTCTATTGTCTTTTCTTAGTTTGTTTCATAACTAATCATCAGTGGTGGTCGAAATTCATCATAGAGTATTGGTGGATTTCCAACACGGTCAACATGTGCAATATGTTGATGACCACTTGAATTAATAGCACGAGGATGGGGCAGCAAAGTGAAAACTCTTTGCACTAACACTAATATGATCATTTAGGCTCTAGTTCAAAGCTCTTTTGGATGGGAGCATCGATTCATGGACCGATCTATGTGAGAACTTCATTGCTTGTTTCACTATTCCGAAAACACAACAGGTGAAAATAGCTGCCCTCAGTGGGATCACGCAAGGGAAGAATGAGAGTTTGTGTTGATACATCGACCGTTTCACACAATGGGTTGTGAAAGTGGGAGACTCCGAAGAAAGCCTCAAGTGATGGATCTTTGAGAACGGACTGAAGCAAAACAATTCCTTCAATGAGAAACTAGGGCACTAGGAAGCCCGTAGTATGGAGGAACTACTTAACAGGGTGCAACCTTTCATTAATCTTGAAGGAAAACTCACTGCCCTTGTAGATAGCCATACGCCAATAGATACGGAATCTAGCCGACTGTTTAGGAAGGAGTCCAACAAACAAAGGGAAGAGTTTGACAGCGGGATCTACGACAGGTATGAAAACTATACTCCCTTCAACATTTCTCAGGAGAAAATATACAAAGTGTATGCTAACATTGAATTCTTGAAGGCCACGATCAAAAACCCTTTCCGGTTAGAGAATCATCCATAAATGACAAAACAAAGTATTTCCACTTTCACAAAGCCACAACTATACCGCCAACTACTACATCTAGATAAATGATGCATATGAATATTTGATAAAGAGAGGTTGTTTGTCAGAATATACCAAGTGTGGCAAGAGGGATCGAGAAGTGTCACCGAAGAGCAAGTCTTTGTATAAGGCGGTTGATATCGTGATTAACAGTGAAAAGGCTAGCAATGAAGAAAAAAGGGCAGTAAGGGAAAACAATAACACATTGTGATCATTACTATGGGTGCTCCCTGAGCAAACATCCCGTCAAAATGGACAATGAACAAGTATATTGCAAAATTGATGGTCGTTATAAGAAAGACATAAGCATCTTGGCCAAGACCCCCAGATAGACCAATGCTCAAATTCCAAAATAGCGAGAAAGTCAGGGAATCCCAGATACTGATTGATGGTGGCAGCTACTGCGACCTAATGTATTCAGATATGTTTGAGAAGATGAGCCTCCAGAAGGAAAATTTATGGCCATACAAAGGGTGAGAATCGCAAGAATTCTACGGCATGACAAAAAGTCCTTGAGGATACATTAAGTTAATGGTATACGTGGGAGAAGGAAATGATGTTAAGACTGTGAATGTGTGATTCCTTGTGGTTTCTTGCAAGAACATCTACAATTGTATACTCGACAAACCTTTCGCGAAAGCTTTAGACATTGTGGTTTTGTAACACCCTCGTATAATATAAGTTTAGAATAATATCATACACAATGTTAATCGGTATTGATACAACATAAGTGTCTAAGGATGTCATTTATAAGTACGTGTCCAAAATTTATAATGCATCATATGGAAAATGATATACAAAAGTGGATAATCAAAATACTAAAATACATACAGTAAAAACTATCTTGAATATTGAAATCTTCAAAACATCTTCGCACAAATTTACCTTTTTCTTTGTCCTGCCTTGAGTTACCTGAAAATTCAACAATATAATGGGGTGAAATGATAATCTTAGTGGGTTCTCCTATATTATGGGTCCATTTGGCTCTAAAGGGCCATTTTATGATACTATAACTCAAGTCATTCGTACAATAGAATGGTCACTTGAGTATCTATTTGCTTCGTTTGGAGAAACATAAACTCGGGTCCACATAATACAATAAATCACTATTGGGGAATTAAAACAAAAAAGTAGCCTTCCTTGACCGATCCCACGTCTGGTGTTGGACTTGAGACTTCACACACAAAAGGGGAGTGAATTGTGCGGTTTGAAAAAACATGATTTTGAAAACTTTTTCGAAGATTAAAAACATAGTTTGAAAAACATTTTCCAAATCCTAAGATATATCAGAGTTAAATTTTTTTTATAACTTAACAGCGGAAAAACAAATTTAATGTAAAATAAAAAGTTAAGGGAAAAGAAAAACATCATAATATATAGACGTTTATTCAAAACTGAAGGACACATTTCTCTCTCCAAGAACTGGTCTTGAGAGTTTCTATTAAGTACTTGAGATTTTTTAGTAGGTGAAGCTCATGAACCCCCTTATACAAGGAAATGTTAGTTATCCTACAACCATGATAAATACAAGACGAAATATATTAACATTTGCATCTTCTCCATTGTTGAGATTGAAGTGGCCAAGCTCCTCTCTCAACTTGTAGATTGAAGCACCATTACTTCTCTCTACTAAAAAATCTGAGCTCAATATGGTTTAACAAGATAACCGTTAACCTCTTATGATTTTAACAGGATAATCAACTAACTTATGGTTTTATAATGGGCTAACCATGAACCTAACGGTGAGTTAATCAATATTATTGATCTTTAACCTTTTAATAAAGAAGACTTTACAATAGTGTTAAGAGAATCTCAATAACATTGATAATCTCCAACCTATATAGATTACGGGAACCTAATCACACAAATTCTCAACCAAAACTTTTAACGGATTTAACTTCGATCCACATAATTTTTTATCCCTAAACATGGATGATGTTCATCAAGGTGAAACAATAACAACCTTGAAGAACTTTTTACATTTCTACCCAACCAAAAGTACATAAACCTCTCTTCACAAAAAAACTTTCCTCGCAAAAGCATTTGGCTTTAAGAACTAGTGAGAGAAAGTGACAAAAAAAGCTTAGAGATTGTGTGTGTGTGTGTGTGTGTGTGTGTGTGTGTGTGTGTGTGTGTCAATACACATTTCATCTTCCGGATGATTTGAACCAAGGTCAAATTCTGGCTGTCAGATTCCGGATGTCATAAAAGATGTCGAGACACCAAATCCGACTTCACACACAACAATAAGTATAAACAAATAAAATAATGCTGAAAGTAAATAACACCATATATGTTTACCCAGTTCGGAGACAACAACTCCTACTCTGGAGGATACCAAGCCAGGGACAAAATTAACTAGATAGTATCAATTTGTAGACCTCACGGCAAACCTCCAATTTATAGCCTACGCATTTATCACTACCCTTTGTCTAACTTATACCTAAGAAACACCTAGGTATGAGGCCCTCCTCAAATCCCTCTTCAATTACACTCAGCAATTGGAGACACTCTAACACGAGTAGAGAACCAAAATGGAAGTCACTCTTCCAAGACACACAAAACTCAATATTTAAAAGCTTACGAGAATTGACACACAAGTACTCAATGCTTCATAGCTTGTGAGTATCTGACACACAAATGTTCTATGTTTAAAAGCTTAAGAACATCTGACAAGGAACTTAAAACCCAACAATAAGGATTTCTAAAACTCTAACAAAATACACACATAAGTTCCACCTAAAACTAAGTATACACCAGTATATTTATATCATTATTATAGACTGGGTTGGACTTCAAAATTGCAATAATGAGGTTGCACAAAGTCTGCAAAAACTTCTCCAAGATAATTGGTATTCAATCAATAGTTTCCTAACATGTCTCTATATTTAGAAACTATACAAATCTTTAAAAACCAATATAAAATAATCTGAGTTCTCAATCTTGGATGCCACGCCAACTAACTGAATATTCCCTAAATATTCAGTAATTGATAAATCAATTGAGACATTACTATCGCCTGATACAGACACGATACCCTATCTCTAGGTTGAGACATCTTCTTTGTCATGTTGAAAACAACAAGTTGATACTTCTTTATTCAATATGTTGCTTCCAAGTTTCTTTTACCAAAATAATTGCCAATCACAAATCCAGAGAAATAACAATCTCCTCATTTGGCACATTTTGGTTAAAACAACCAAATAACCCTTGCATGCAAAACGCCATAATATATTTGAAAAATCAAACATACATATCGGAGGCACAACAGCGGAAAAGAAACAAGCAAGGTTAGCACCACAAAAATAGCAGCACATAACCAAAACACAATTAGTAGTTAAAGGATCTACTAACATAGTTATAACACATATAGAGAATCTAAGTTCTCCATGCCATGATGTCGAGAAATCATGTCTGACATCCTTCAGTCTAGAACAGCAGGAACTCCCCCTCAATACCTGCTATCACAAAAATGGAGGAACATAAATTGTCCCCCTTACAAGTACCATCAGTAGTACCTATTCCAGCACCCTCAATATCATACTACTCCCCCTTTTTAACCATAATATGACAAAACTAAGTAGACAATACTAGCAAAAATTTAAAGCACCTAAAATTTATAAAGTAGCAGGGTGCAAAAAATTAAAAATATCTTGGGTATTTAACCCTTACATAATCATAAAACAAAATTGATAAAGCAAACATAACAAAGGAAATAGAGTCTTTAAGCACCAGCAGTACCAGTTCCACCGTCAGAGCTGAAGTCATCACTATCTTCATCAGCTTTATCACTTGAAGATGCATTATCATCCGATGTACTTGCATGATCAGTATCAGAGGTAGTATCAGAATTACTTTGTCAATCAAGTGATTATCACCATGTTCAGCTTGCGTGGTATCTTCTTTAGTTAGAGCATTGATTAATCCTTCAAGCTTGGCTTTTCTAATAGTATTAATTCTGATAGAGTCTTCCAACTCTCTACACATTTCCTTCAGCTGAGCAATTAATTATCCTTTTTCAGTTTTAGGGACCAGTACCTGCAAGGATGTTACAGTAATGTCTGAAACACGTGTTCCACCAAACAACCTATGATGCAAGGACAAAGGAGATTTCCTTGGCTTCACATTGTTATTAGGAAATAGTATTCAAGGATGCTGATTCAGCATTATCCCACATATGAGAGTGGGAAAGCAAATGGGCATCTTTGTAGCAGTGGATGTGGCATGCTTCAAGATTTTATCAAAGATATACTTGCCATAATTAAATATCCTTCTAGTACCTACAAAAAATTTAATTTACCGAGACTAATAGAAATAGTAGAAGTGTGTTGAGTAGGAACCCATTTCACTGTAGCAACTCTTTGGAGGATTTCATATTTCATAGGGAGTCTACCAGAGGACACCTTCCCATTTATAGGCTAGTGGTCTATACTACCACCAGGGATTTCCTTACAGATTTGATTATCTAAATATTCGAGCTCAACTTGAGCTTCTTCATTTATGCCCATAAATTTGTTGATGATCGTAGGAGATAAATCCACAGCTTTTCTTCTTACATTAACCTACTTATAGTCTTTGTAATTTGCATTAGCACACTCATCAGGAATATTCACAACAAACTCCCTGACTAGTCTTTCATAGCATGGACCAAAGTTGGTAATTGTTTTCATTAGCCCACCATCCTCGACGAGTTCTATAATTTTTAGAACTTTCCGAAAATCCTTTACTAAGGCCCTTTCTAGACCAACCCTCCCCTACTCTATATACTCCCACTTATCAACATTCTCTTTATAATGGAAGTAAACTTTGTCTGTTAGAGTCTTGTGGGCTGTCACACAAGTTTTCTTCAAAGTGGCCCTTTTGGAAGGAATGATGTTCTAGATATCTTCTCTAACATTAAACTCAGAGTCACTTGTGTCAACTGCTTTCCTCTTCTTAGTGGAAACCACCACCTTACTCCAACTCTTCACATGCATAACCAATGGGATTCTTTTATACCTCTTAGCAGTAGTTCCCTTCAACTCTTTAGACATTCTAGAAGGAGAATTGTCAATCAACATACCTTTACCTCTTTTTTTCTTGAGCCTTTTTTCTACTTCAGAAGCCAAACATTTGGTAATAGGCTCATCATCAAACTCAATTACATCAGCTTGTTGTTTCCCATGTCGAACAACCAAGCTGAATACGAGGCCCTGCTTGCAAGATTAAGGTTGGTCGAAGACCTAGGTGCCCAAGAAGTACAAGTATTCACGGACTCCTAACTTGCAATGTCTCAAGTTCGAGAAGAATATCAGGCTAAGAATGATAACCTCATCAAAAACCTGAACCTAGTTAAAGAGAGGATGAAGAAGTTTGTTTGGGAGGAAATCAAACACGTGCCCCACAAATAGAACACGCGGGCCGACATACTTTAAAAACTCGCGAGCACAAAGAAAAAAGGTGGGAACAAATTCATCATACGAGAATCCCTTTCTCGTACGAGCATTGAAAAACCCACTACGTCGCCCGAGGTAAATGCCATTGGGGATAATTTGTGTTGGATGACCCCAATATTTAATTATCTCACAAAGGGAGAATTTCCCGCCGACCCAAAAGAGGCCAATGCAACCAAACGATGAGCCTACTCTTACGTATTGTTCGAGCATAAACTCTATCGATGGGGATTCTCCATCCCACTCCTGAAATGCGTCGAGGAGTCCAAAATCCCTGAGATATTATGGGAAATCCACGAGGGAATTAACGCCCAACACTTGGGCGGAAGATCTCTGGCATGAAAGGCGCTGCGAGCAGGCTATTATTGGCCCACCATGCAACAAGACACAAAGGAGCACGTCAACAAATGCAACAAATGTCAAAGAGACGCGGACATGCACCTCGCGCCTCCACACGAACTCAAAACATTATCATCCTCGTAGTCGTTCGCTTGTGGGGAATGGACATCCTCAGATCATTCGTACAAGGATAATATCAAAATAAATTCTTGATTGTGGTCGTCGACTATTTCACAAAGTGGATAGAGGCTGAAGCCCTGGCCATAATCACATCACACAACATCCTTGGTTTCTACAAACGAAACGTGCTTTCCCGATTCAGCATACCATAATCGCTTGTCATCGACAACAGGACACAATTCATTGACCAAGGCTTCCAAGAGTTCATCGCCAAACTCGACACCAAACAACACTTCATGTTCGTCGAAAATACTCAAACCAACGAGAAAGTCGAGGTCGTAAATAGAGTCATCTTACGAGGACTCAAAAGTAGGTTGGGCGAAGCCAAAAAGGGGTGGGTTGAATAGTTGCACAGTGTCCTGTGGGATTACTGAACAACACCACACTCGACGACTGGAGAAACCCCGTTTCGACTAACCTATGGCACCAAAGCTATAATTCTCGTGGATATCATGGAGTCATCCAGGAGAATCGAAGTCCCTTTAGACGAGGAACTAAATGAAGAGGCCCTAAGGGAAGAGCTCGACCTGGTCGAAGAAATCCGATAAGGAGTAGCTCTTTGCAAAGCCATACTAAAATAACAGATAGCCCTGTGTCATGAAACCAAAGTCATAAAACGCGAATTCTAGGCCGGCAGCCAAGTCTTACAGAGAAATAAGAAATATTCCCATGAAGGAAAGCTGACGGACAACTAGGAAGGACTATACCGCGTCCGTAGGGCAACTGGCACTGAAGCCTACCACCTCGAACGCCTAAGTGGAGAACCACTACCTCGACCATGTAACGCTACAAAGCTGAAACAATATTATAGCTAGGTCCCTGATAAACATTAGGGCCCAACAGTCGATATACCCTCTTCGACAAATGATAAGGCTCGCTCGATCATAAAAGCATCTTGAGGTACAAACATAGCCTCCAACCAATAACGAAAGGCAGGTTTGTTGCTCATTGATCGAGCCGAACCTTAGCCCGACGGAGACACCTTGACTGATCTCTACCGTCGAAGTACCCAACATGCAGAATACCCAGCTCGCGATGGGCAGTTTACACCATAAAGTCAAGACCCTGACCTCTATCTTGACCTCGTACCTACGGACTCCTACTCCTTCCCCTCGACACATCCCAGCATGTGTCGACCACAACTAAGGTCGAGCACAAACCTCCACTCATCAAAATGCCATGTTTCATGAAATAAACAAGTTAAGCACAACAACAAGAAAATATCTAACAATATAATAGAAAAGCAAAGTAAAGGCATTTACAAGAGCCTACCACGAAGGCCGATGTTGTCCAAATATTACAAAAATATGGGCATGCATGCCCTAATACAAATGATTACAAATCACGGGCGCACAGGCAAAAAAAAACAACCAAGTCATCAAGAAAATATTAGTCACTCCTCGGAGTACCCTCTTAGGTCTTTGGCTCGAAAGATTTAGGAGGAGGGACTACCTTACCATCAACCACATGAGAACAAACTCAAGTGCCTTCAGTATTGAGCCTGAAATTTAGCACGGCCAACTGAACCATCACGATCTCAAAATTATCGGATAATGCGTCTACGCAATCCGACTCGAGGACCTGGATCTGAGCAACTAGTTCTGCACGAGTCTTCAAGCTGGAGATTCCCTCAGGATCATCTTCCGTGAGAAGTAAGACAACCTTAAAATCAATGACCTCTTTCTCTAGGTTTTTCCTCTCAAGCAGCCACGAGTCCCTCTCCTCAAAGGCTTTCACCACCTTTTCCTTCTCTCTCGCTAACTCAATAACTTGTGCCCGGAACTTCTCCTTGCCTCGCTCAAGAGCAGCCTTCAACTTCTATGCTTTTTCCTGAAGCGCCGCTTTCTCTGACTCCAGTTTGCTCACCATGGTAGAAGAATTGACATTCTCACCTGCAAGGACGACAACCATCTCGGTGACCTTCATTAGAGCGACCATTCCCGAGGCCAAATGTTTCCTCCTACCTTCCTCATCGAGTGGCTTGATGACATCATATTCACCATCAAACACAGCCAGGGGAATACTTCAAAGAAATCATTCTCGATAAAGAAAGGAGGAAGGGTCAATGCCCGAGCAACTGACCCTTCGTCAGTCAATTCCATAACCCCGCCTTCAGGGCGACTTCTTTTTTTCCGACACGACCGCGCACTGAGCGACATCACGAGGCCCCGACGAACCACTAGACTTGTCCCTGACCTGCTCGAGAATAAGACCAAGGCGCGTAGGCTAGTTAGGCTTCACTAACCTTTTGTTGTTCTTTTTATCATGGGTCAACTTTTGTAAACGTTCGTGACGCTCAACCATATTACCTACAAAAACAAAAACAACATGATTGAGTCAGTACCTATAGAGGGATATACCCGAAACAAGTTACAAACATAATACAATAGACTCACGCGGACAGAGATCCAGAAAAACCATGGCGTACCCGTAGGTACGACATTCAACAAATGCCTTGATGTTGATCGGGCAGGCCTTGAACGTAGATTTACCATCTTCACCAATAACGTCATCTCCCTTCCTCGTCACCCACCTGGAGGGGAAGAAACCATCGACGAATTTATTGAGGATAACGAAGGCCCTTTCATCCTCGACACCCATGCTGTCGGCAAGAGTATGATAGTGGCCAGGCCTATGGTCGTAGTGAGCTCGACACCAATGAATATGGAACTTAGAGAGCCTCTCGATATCTTCGTTTCTATCCTTGTCATAACAAACTTCCCCGTCCTCATCAACGAGAGAAACTGGGTCGAACACCGCATCCACTACCTCTTGGGACGAAGGTTGCACGACATACCACTTGTCTTTAAAGTCACGGACAAAGTCCATATACATCCGGAACAATCTCTTGGATTACTTGAAAGAAACCCAACTATGTTTTCCTCCCCTAGATTGTCTTTGAAGATGGAAAACTTTAAAGAACAAAGGAATCTTCGCCCCAGTCCTCAATTGTCAATAAGTAATCTCAAAATCTTGTATAAAAGCAATCACGTTGGGGTGCAGTTGGGAGGGCGCCAAGTACAAATGACTGAAGACGCCAATTTGAAAGTAACTGAAGGGAAGACGAAGCCCCGGGTCCCTGAAGACAATCTCCTACATGGGGAAGTGATCTTCTGGGAAAGACGAGCATATTCTGGCCGTAGGTGTCGGGCGAAAGATCATGAAATTTCGCCTGAAAACCTCTTGGTCGCCGCCATATTTGATAATAGTGTACGCCTCCTTCCTTGTATGGATAAAGACTGAGGCTATTTCTCAAGGCTCTGGCCTGACCCAGGATAATGGCAAATCGGTAACGGTGTTAATCAAGTTGACACCCTCGTCGGCCCCACTTATTTCTTCTACCTTGACCTGCTCGGGTATCTCGATTGGTTTGGCCATTTCACGTGTAAAGCAGAGTAATCCAGTGAATTCAACAGCTAAATAAAATCCAACCTTCCACCGCATTACAAGTGAAATGTGGTTGCTACGACCAAACTAGGTCGACGAACCCTCGTTTAGTAAAAGCAAGCAAACTCGTGAACTCCACGAGGAGAATATAAATCTCTCGAGCAACCTCATGAACGCCATGATGAGAATGTGAATCTCTCGAGCAACCTCATGAAGGTGACAAAGATGAGATGAATCTCCCGAGAAATCACATGAACATTGTGAGGAGGGGATGAATTCCCCGAGCAATTTCATGAGTTCTGCAGGGAGCATATAAGTTTCACGAGCCATTCTGCGAGTATCACGAAGAAAGGTATGAATATCCCAAGTAAAAAATCCCCCGGGTAGTGAAATTCATCAGGAAATCTATGAAATTTATCAAAAAACCAACTATAAACGAGAATAATCACTGGGAAACACTTACTTGATTAAGGTTGGTAAAGATTCTGCGACGGAAGCTACGTTGACGCTTACGGTTGGAGAAGGAAATTGAGGGCAGTAGAAAATTGAGGACTCTAGGGAGAAAAGATAGGGCGAGAGTTTGTAAATGTTACAAATGATCCCTTAGGCGTTATTTATAAAGCTGGCACAGAAGACGAAGCGTCACGTCGAACAACATGTCGGCTATTCGTCTCTCCTCCTCCCACGCGTTCAGGGTCATAATAACCCTACTCCCTAGGCCATCATTCTATTCCAAAAGCTACACCATGTGGCTTACGAAGTAAACATCATGTGAACCTTCATCTCCTCGCGAGTCAA
The DNA here is from genome assembly GCA_948472305.1 of Vicia faba. Taxonomy (NCBI): domain Eukaryota; kingdom Viridiplantae; phylum Streptophyta; class Magnoliopsida; order Fabales; family Fabaceae; genus Vicia; species Vicia faba. The sequence continues at coordinate 731,373,955 of OX451736.1, forward strand.
GGAGCAGATAAATGTTTTTAGTGAACACACTCCAATCTCCACTCGAGTAGTCGCATGTAAAAATGACTTTATCCTTCAACATGATAAGGGACCCTGATGAAACTATAATCACCATACAGAGAAGTTGGTCTTAAGTCATAAATCCTTTCCTCATGAGCAACGACTTGATGGGCTCCTGTTCTAGACTGGGCCTGCACTTGGCCCAAACATCATACAAGGCCCAATCCCACTATGCTACAGGAGGAAACCAACAGGAGAAAGTCTTCCCTTGACAATGTCGGGCAATAATTCCACTCTTCTCATCGACCAGGATATGTCCTCTGGGGACAACCTCATGACTGGCGAAGAGGATCAATGACACTCAGGAGGTCCTCGTGAGCACCCTCCCCATAGGGGAGACATCCAACGCCCCTGAATGTCATGGAGTTCTCTTAACCCCGAAAGGACCACATCCACGTCCTCCTGATAATTCTGAGGAGTCCATTCAGGTTGAGGACAATGTGCTAGCTTCCACTACATACGTAGGACCTGGCAGTCTCCATTTTGAGCATGCTTGGTCAGCCCAACAATGGGGACCTTTGCCCAACACCGGGGATATAAATACCCCATCACTTGAGAGGGCCATGTATTGATTCATTCACCCATACTCCCACACTTACTTTCACTTACTTTGAACCTTACTTTGACATCCAAGTGTCTTGCAGGTATCCCCCCACTTCACATTCAACCAATGCTCGACTTGAAACTCGTGGGCCTTGACAATCCCTTCTGATCAGGTACGATAAAAAATGTATCCCAATTGGTTCATGGTAAGTATCTATCTATCATAATGAACTGGAACATCATATGCCAATTGTACATCAACATGATCAAAAGTATCAACATATTATTTATCTATTCTTAGACGATTAACTAGATGATCAAACCCTTGCCTTAGCATATCGCCCAAAAAAAGAATGATTACAAAAACAAAAGTCCATATGGTGTACACATATACCTTTTTATGTGATTACTACTCTCACAAATCCAATAATACATGAATTTAAAATTTTATAATTTTTCCAAAGTTTGAAATTAATTGCAATACCAACTTTAATGATTACATTGATAATTGATAGTTCTAACTTGACAGCGGTGTTAAACACTCAAGCACAATCCTGAACCAATTGCTGTTAAATAAAATACATGCATATAATCCTTGTTTCAAATAATATATACTTCTTGTATATCATGATATCTAGTGTAGCCCCATTAATGCCAAGATATACCACACTCATTATAAACCTTACACACAAAATTGTTACTGAGCACCTTTACCACAAGAACCACCACATTCAAACTTCATACAAGAAATATTATTATGGAAACTTCATAATTTTCAGAACATCCTGTTAAATAACCACTAGAGTTCCATACGGTGCTGAGCAGTCCACTCGAACATCTCTGCATAGTTTATCATACCTGTTTGATCAACCAATATCAACAATAATATATATATATATATATATATATATATATATATATATATATATATATATATATATATATATATATATATATATATATATATATATATATATATATATATATATATATATATATATATATATATATATATATATATATATATATATATATATATATATATATATATATATATATCACAGTGAGCAAAAGAACACCAAACATTTCTTTCAGGAATTTCATCAAACATCTTCTGAGCATTTTCACGTTACTAGTTTCAACACGCCATTCACATAAATGCAACATTTTGCTAACAACTTAGCATCAGCCAACTTATTAACCAACCTAAAATTGACAATTTCAATCTTTTGACGAACTTTCCTTTCTCAAATCAAATATGAGAATGAATGTTTGAGAGAAAGAAATGAGGAAGAAGGTGAAAAACATGCAAAGATAAACTCAATTTATGCTAAGAAGCCAATACATATCACTACGTGGTCTAACCTAGAAAGCGTGTTCAACTCCTAGATTCTCTTAAAGATACCATTACGAAATTTGCTCCCACTTTCAAATTTAGGGAGGTTTGAAACCCCACAATCTAACACTTATTTTTTCAGTATTGACTTTTAGTGATGTGGCGTGCAACGTGGCCTACCACGCCAGCTTTCGTTAGGCAAAATAGACGGTAGAGACTAAAATTATGGACGAAAAACTTTAGGAAGATCATTCTAATAAGAAAATATTTATAGGGATCAAAATTAGATTTTGGGTTATTTACAGCGACAAAAAACATATTTAACCCTTATTTTTGTTTTATTGCTTTAATATATATATATATATATATATATATATATATATATATATATATATATATATATATATATATATATATATATATATATATATATATATATATATATATATATATATATATATATATATATATATATATATATATATATATATATATATATATATATATATATATATATATATATATATATATATATATATATATATATATATATATATATATATATATATCTTAGTTTTAGGATTGTTTAGAAATTAGTTATTATTATTATTATTATTTCTTTAAAGTACATTTCATAAAAAATCACAAAAAAATATTTTATTTCATTTACTATTTTATTAGGCTTGTTTATTTATGATGTTTAATATTTATGTTAAGTTTAGTTTGACCTAATTCCTTGTCATACCTTTATGCTATTCTCTTGATGAGTGATGATGCCTTGATTTACATTAATGAATCTTTGTGATTTTGATGACTTTTATCCATGAGCTTGATATTTGGTCACCTATTGCCATGAGATTGATGAATGCAACTTGTTGATGTTTATGTTTAAATCTAATGGGAAAGGATTGTTTCGTTGACTTTATGTCATTGTGTGTGGCTCCCTTGTATAGTTGTGATTCCTTCGTCTATCTATAGTTTTTGTTAATCTTAAATCTCCTAAAAAACCCAACTTTCAAACTTACACCTCTTTCATAGAAACTTAGACATTAGGTCATTGCATTTTCAAAATTTCTTTTCTTTAATAAAAATTTCAAGAAATCTTAAGTATATTAAACTCTTTTCACAAAACCAATAAAAATATCTCTTTTCTCATCACTCCACTCTTTTAGCAAACACTCAATTTTAGTTAAAATACACAAATATTTCAAGAGGTTTCTATATGATACTATAGATACATATGATGCTAGTACCTTCCTTTTGTATAACCAGCCCTCGTACCTTAGATATCTTTAAATGCACATGTTTTCTTTACTTTTAGTGTTGCTTTTACTTTGCATATTTATGGGTTTTATTTCGCTCTTTTCCCATTCCCTTGGAAATAATAAAGCGCAGTGGCAATTTTCACTATAATAAGTCAAGTCAATCAATGACTTGCTCTCAATTTTTCACCGCTATAATTAGTAGATGTTATGGACCAAGAAAAAGATCCATTTTAGGTCCGTATTAATGATTCAATGGATTTTGAAAAGGAAAGTGGTAGCGACCCACAATACTTGTATTGTCCAAAAATAGATATGAGGAGCAATAAATCATGCAAAATTAATGTCTCAAAAGAGGATAATCAACAATAATTAGGGTTTATTAAACCCTTATGCTTCTTAATTCTCTACCTTGGAAAATCGAAAGAAATCAATAAAGAAATAAGGCAGGATAAGTGAGGAGAGCCATCAGATAAATACTCAGGAGGTTTCACTTTGTGTTGTGAATTCATAATTGATTCAGACATGATGCATGACAATAAGCACTTTTGGAATAATTTGGAATTCAGAGATTTTGTAATAGAAATGGAAGTGGTAGATGTACCAAGTATAAGTAATAAGTTCACATGGTTATGTGGGGATGGAAAGTCAATGAGAATACTGAATATATTTCTTCTATTTGAGCATTTAATTGATAGGTGAAAGGTTGTGGGGGAATTAATTATCCCTAGGGACATTTCTGACCATTGTCCCATTTGGTTGAAGGCTAACAATTCTAACTGGGGCCCCAAACCATTTAGGATTACTAACTGTTGGTTGGAACATCCAGGGTGTGCTAAATTTATGGAGGAGGAGTGGAACTCTTTGAGAGTAGAAGGAAGGAATACCTTTGTCATGAAAGAGAAATTAAAAGAATTGAAAAATAGATTAAAATGGCGGAACATGGATGTATTTGGCTGGAAAGATTTAAAGGTGGAAAAGGACACTAAAGATCTCAATGTTATGGATGAATTAACAAGGTCTTTATGGATTGTATGGATTCTAACTTGGCTAAAAAGAGGAATTCAACATCAATTAACATTTTGAAAAACTTATGGCTGAAAGAATGCTTAATTAAACAAAAGTCAAGTGCAGATTGGTTGAAGGAGGGTGACATGAACACTAGCTTTTCCATAGTTCTGTGAGATTAAGATACATTAGGAACTTCATTCCATTTGTTGATTCAGCTAGAGGGAGGGTGGAGGACGTGGAGGGGGCTAAATTGGAGGTTTGAAAGTTTTTTGAATAGAGATTTAAAGAAAGAAAACCTTTCTTGAATGAGGGTGGAGTCCAGGTGCCTATCAATGGAGGATAAGTTAAAACTTGAAGAGCAGTTTTCTAGGGAAGAAATTAAGAGTATAATCTGGTGCAGTGATGGGAACAAAAACCCATGCTAAGACAGTTTCAATTTTGATTTTTTCAAAAGGAATTGGCTTAGTTTGGAAACTAACTTAATGGATTTTGTTAATGAATTCCATTTAAGTGCCAAATTATCCAAATCCATCTCATCCTCTTTATTAACTCTCATTCCCAAATCTAAGAACCCTCAATCTCTAAATGAATATAAGCCAATTTGTTTGGTAGGGTGTCTTTATAAGATCATAACTAAGATACTAGCATCTAGGGTTAAAAAATTTATTGGAACAATAATTTCAAACAACCAATCAACTTCCATACTAGGTAGACAAATTTATGACGAAGTTTTAGTTTTGAGTGAACTGATTGACCTAGCTAAAAGGGAGAAAAAAGAATGTTTGATTTTGAAATTAGACTTTGAGAAGGCCTATGATAGGGTGAATTGGAATCATCTAAGAGACTTACTTAGAAGATTAGGTTTTGGATCCAAATGGAGGGCTTGGATGAAGACTTGCTTATTTTCAAGCAGGATATCAATGCTAGTTAATGGAAGTCCCTCCAAGGAGTTTAATGTGACGTGTGGCCTAAGACAGGATGATCCACTGTCACCTTTTATGTCTATAATAGTAATAAAGGGCCTAATAAGACTGGTCAAGAAAGTTGTGGATTAAGGGACTTTCAGGATTTCATAATTAATAATGGGGTGAAGTATGTTATTATGAAATTTACAAATGACATAATAATAGTGTGTGAATGGTCTTGGGAAAACATGTGGAGCATAAAAGCTGTATTAAGAGGTTTTGAATTGGTGTCGGGTTTAGGGGTTAAATGAATACATTGATCATTTTCTCTGTCTTTCATTTTTCAGTTTTTATAAATACATTTCTAAAATTTAATATATTGCATGTTATTCCTTGTAAATTTTTAAAAAATTGCAATCGATTCAGATAAATTTAAAAATTTAGTGAAGCGACATCAAAAAGTTTAAAATTTTACTAGTCCCCATTTTTTAATATTTTAAAATTGGTCTCTCAATCTTTTGAAATTTCAAATTTGGCCAAAATACATACTTATATTTTTATCTCAATTTTTTCAAAGTTTATAAAAATAAAATGGAGATGTTAGCTTAAAAATTATGAATTTAAATTTTAAAAATATAAAATATTTTAAACAAAATAATATTTCAATTAAAAATAATAATAAAAAACACATAATAAATAATAATATTTATTTATTCGATAATTAATAATAATAATAATAATATAAAATAAAAATTATTAATTGATTAGTATAGATAAATTAATAACAATAATATATCATCACATTTGTTTGATTATATTAAACACGATGATTGAAAAAAAAAACCACAAATCTTGTTGATAATTCTTTTTTTGGAATAGTTTGAGAAAATCTTAAAGATTTGAATGAGATTGTTGAAGGACTATAATGTATATTTTCAACTAATTTTTTTATATAAATTCACTTCATTATGAAAAAATCTATTAAAGTTTATATACTTTTGAATTTTTTATAAGTGTGAAAACTATTAATTAAATATCAAAGAATTCCAATGTTCTAGAAAAAAACAAATTGTTTTAATTTAATATGATACAAAATTTATTTATATTTTTTAAATGTTTAACATTCTGAAACCAATACGAGTGGAACAATAATTTCAAACAACCAATCAACTTTCATACTAGGTAAACAAATTTATGATGGAATTTTAGTTTTGAGTGAACTGATTGACCTAGTTAAAAGGGAGAAAAAAGAATATTTGATTTTGAAATTAGACTTTGAGAAGGCCTATGATAGGGTGAATTGGAATTATCTAAGAGACTTACTTAGAAGATTAGGTTTTGGATCCAAATGGAGGGCTTGGATGAAGGCTTGCTTATTTTCAAGCAGGATATCAGTGCTAATTAATGGAAGTCCCTCCAAGGAGTTTAACGTGACATGTGGCCTAAGACAGGATGATCCACTCTCACCTTTTATGTCTATAATAGTTATAAAGGGCCTAATAAGACTAGTCAAGAAAGTTGTAGATTAAGGGACTTTCAGGGTTTCACAATCAATAATAAGGTGAAGTATGTTATTATGAAATTTACAGATAACATAATAATAGTGTGTCAATGGTCTTGGGCAAACCTGTGGAGCATAAAAGTTGTATTAAGAGGTTTTAAATTGGTGTCAGGTTTAGGGGTTAACTTTTACAAAAGTAGCTTATATGGAATTAACTTGAGGGAATAACTCTTATAGGTGGCTTCAACCTTCTTAGCCTGTTGTAGAAGATATTTTCCTTTCAATTTCTTGGGAATCTCTATAGGCTCAAATCTAAGAATGATAACAATGTGGAGATATATAGTTGAAAAACTGAAGAATAAACTGAACAATTGGAAAGGGAGACAATTATCAATGAGAGGTAGGATAAATTTGGTGAAATCAATTTTGAACAATTTATCAACATACCAATTAGCATTATAAGGCACTTGTGCATGTTAGGAGGAAATGACTAGAATTCAATAGAGCTTCATCCAAAGAGGGTCAAATATGAAAAATAAAATTCACTGGGTGAGTTAGAAAAAAGATATGTAGACCAAAAGATCAGGTAGGTTTGGGAATCAAATATGTAGAGATCCTTAACAAGGTCTTGATTTGCAAGTGGAAATGAAGGATATTAGTGGAGAAGAATGCAATATGGGCGGAATTGTTGAAACAGAGATATGGCGACATAAAGATGCTAGTGATGTCTGGTGCGGGGAGCAAGATGAGAAATAAGGAATCAAATTGGCGGAGAGATATTAAAGCAGCTAGTGGAACAGGAAGTGCTACATGAACAACTCAATAAGAATATAGAATTAATAGAGGGTAAATAAAACATGTTTGATTTTTGGAAAGCAAATTGGTTAGGAAATCAAACCATAACATATGTGTGATACGGTGGGAGAACTGACTATGAGTTTTGCGTTTGTATTCGCACTTGTTCGGTTGAGCAAGAGTCGCCACCGACTTTTTATTTTATCCTAAAGGAAAGGTTAAAAAAGCACAGCAAAAACCTTTTGAGATATTTCGTGGGTCCGGGGGGTAGATTATGAAAAGGGAAGGTATTATCACCCTTTTCATCCATGGTTATCCATGGGCTCTTAGTTACTTGGCTTTTAGATCACTTGCCTTGATTTTCGATTGCTTGAAAATGGTGTGTATGTGTGTGTGTTTTTGAAAATGTTTTTGGAAGAAGATGTCTTATCTTAGGCTACCCTTGTAACAATTCCTTACTCGAATGTTTTACAAAGGTTTGTATCTTTTCAAAAAGATGTTTCAAATGTTTTTTGAGAGTTTGTTTTGAAAGTGTTTGTGGAATGTGGTTTTTGAAAAGAAGGCAAGTGTTTTTGCAAGTTGATCTCAAGTAACTAAGAGTTTTGTCTACCCTATTGTAATCAAAAGTTTTCTCTATGTTTTCAACCCTTTTTAAAAATTTTGCTCCACCATTGAATTTGGTGGACAATCTTGCGTTTAGGAAATTTAACGGGACGGGCGCGGGTCATCGTATGGACCATGAATGCAATGATGCCAAGTGTCTTTGGCAATTTGCTTTGAAGGGACTATGATCATTCCATTTAGGCAACATTCGAAAGCGTCATCGAGGGACTTATGATCATTTGAATTTGTTTTGCCAAAGATACTCGACGTGCAAGCATGGCCCATTTTGGAAGGCAACATGTGGGATTACCCTAGAGGGTGCAAGTGTGATTGTGTATTGATTTCATGTATTTGTATTGTATTAGGTTATCTAGCGTTTGATTTTATGTACATGCAAACCCTAGTTCTAACCATGGTATAATTGAAAGCGGTAAATTGCAAGAATTTAAAGTCTACGCTATTACAAAATAAGTATCCGGGAGTGGGGGTACAAATTTACAAATGGGGATGAGACTTTAGGAATGTAGTGTCCAATAAGTTACAACCAAATCGAATCGATCAAATGTAAATGTAACGAATATACAAAGATAAGCAAATGTGTAATGCATCAAGTATAAGTACATTGTGTAAGTGTACGTGCATAGGTGTATGTAATTATTTACAGGTGCGACAATGTGAATTTAAAAGAGTATTATTAAGTATTATTTAACTTTAAAGAAAGAAATTAAAATATTTGTTTAATTAATCTTTTGTAGTCTTGTATTCTCTTTAGTATGTAAAAAAAGGAGATTTAAGAAAAGAAAAATATTCTAAGTTTGAAAGTTATTATTTTACATTTGATATAAAAAAAAAGTATCTTTGTATTGTTAATAAGAATATTTGAATTAAAAGAAAAATGTGTTTTCGATTTTAATTATATGGTGTAATAAAAAAACGTATTTTTATTATTTATGTACAAAGAAAATTTAAATTAAATGTTTTAAATTAAAAATGTGTTTTTATGTATTTTAGTATTAATGTATTAGTGAAAAATATATTAAGTTAGAGAAAAATAGATTGTGTTAAAAAAATATTTTATATATAAAAGAAAAGGGTTTGTGTTAATTTATTAACAAAATAACTTGTTTATATATAAAAAAAGGTAAGTTAATTAATTAACAAAAAGAGCATAACATTGGTTTTATAAAAGGGGTAAAAGTTTTTAAATGGGCCTTATGGGCTTTGGCTTGAACAAGAGAAACGAGGGGGAGTGTATTAGGAATTAGCTTGGGCTTAGGTTTTATGAAACAGATTAGGCCCACTCGGTTTTGACAAACGTTTTAGGGTTTTGATTTGTGTTTTCATTTTTTAGATGCTTAGGGTTAGGTGAGGCAGAAGCGCCGTTGCTAGCTTCGTTCGTTACTTCATCTTCTCCGATTGTTCTGAATACCTAGCTTAACCTTTCGCCTCAGCCACCAGCGACCTCCTCCTCTTCTCCTCTCTTCACGCCCACTCAAATGGTGACAAACAAAGGTACGGTTCTTTTTCTTTTCAACGCGTTAGGGTTTTTATTCTTCTTATATGTAACTGTTTACTGCTTTTTTGATTAAGTGTTTGACTTTGTTTTTTTTAACGAGGATGAAAAGGGATGAGAAGAGAGATGTCTTACCTTGACAGAGGGGAGGAAGAAGATGGAGGAGACGCGTAGGAGGCTTAGTGGCGAAGGGGGTTGCAGGCGCTTGATGCTGGACTTATGAGCTTCCTGGTATCTTTACCTTTTTTGCTATTTTAGGGTTTTGTGATGATATTGACTGAAAACCCCTTTTGAAAATTCACTTCTTTCTTCTTCTCTCCTACTGTATGCTCGTTGCTTATGTTGCCTTTAACGCTTGCCTTTGAATGCCTTTGAATGCCTTCGAATGCCTTTGCCTTTTGTATGCTTCTGTATCTTCTTTGCCCAAGGATGAACCTAGAGTTCTGAGGGCCCTGAATGCATGCTTATGTTGCCTGTGTTGGATGCCTTGAGATGCTTCTTTGATTTGTTAATGCTGCCTTGAGATGCCTCTGAACGTTTTTTGCCTTTGGAATGTTTGTTGCTTGCCCAATGATGGCATCCTGAGGGCCTTGGGTATTGATACTGAGTATGCGTTTGGTTGCCTTGAGTTTGATTTGGATGGTGTTGGTGTTTAGGCAGGTATGATACTTGACAGAGGTTTAGTCATTTTGAATGTGATGATAGGCAGGTTATTGGTGTTGAAACTGGCTTTTAGCTTTGAACTTGGTTTGAGCTTATTTCTTTATGGCCTTAACAGGTTATGATGCTGGATGTTTGACATAGGTTACAGGTTACAGGCTGTGATACGGTGGGAGAACTGACTTGAGGTTTTGCGTTTGTTTTCGCAAATGTTTCGGTTGAGCAAGAGTCGCCACCGACTTTTTATTTTATCCTAAGGAAAGGTTAAAAAGCACAGCAAAAACCTTTTGAGATGTTTTCTTGGGTTCGGGGAGTAGATTATAGAAAGGGAAGGTATTAGCACCCTTTCTATCCATGGTTATCCATGGGCTCTTAGTTACTTGCTTAGATCACTTGCCTTTTGTTTTCAATTGTTTTAAATGGTGCTTGAGTGTGAGTGGGTTTGAAAATATTTTGAAAAGAGGCCAATGTGGTGGCAACCTTTGTAATGATCCATGTGGGGATGTATACAAAGATGTATGTCTTTTGAAAAGGTTTTCATTTGTTTTTGAAAGTTGTTTTGAAAGTGTAGTGTTGTGTGGTTTTTTGAGATAGGCAAGTGTTTTTGTTTTGCAAGTTTGATTCAAGTAACTAAGAGGTTATCTACTCCTAAATTTCTCAAAAGATTATTGTTATGTTCTAACCCTTTTAACAAGTTTGTTCTACCATTGAAATTGGTAGACAATCTTGCGTTTAGGAAGTTTATTCGGGACGGGCGCGGGTCATCGTATGGACCATAATTGCAACGGCGTTAAATGTCTTTGGGCAATTTTCTTTAAGGGACTTGATCATTTGTTTTTGTTTGTTTTGAAAAGTTTTATCGAGGGACTATGATCATTCAAATTGTTTGCTTTGCCCAAAGAAGTTCAACATACAATATGGCCCAATTTTGGAAGGCAACAAGTGGAGTACCCTAGGGGGTGCAAGTGTGATTCGTGTGTCCATTTTCATGCTTGTTTATCTTGTATTAGGTCAAACTATTTTTTTATCGTTTTTCGCATACAAACCCTATATCTAACATGGCATAATTAGAAAGTGTATAAAGTGCGAAATTTAAATTACTAAGCTATTACAAAACCAAATATGGGAAGGGGGATACAAATGTTCGAATGGGGATATTGACAAGTAATTGTAAACCTAAAACTATTACATCAATTTGAATATTTGCAATGTAAATAATGTACAATAATTAAATAAATAAAGATGGAATAAAAGTGCAAGATGCAAAAATGTTTTGTATATGTATGAAAAAAATGTTATTTATGTGAAAAGTATTAAAGATATTATTTTTTTGAGTATTTTGAATTTAGGGCAAAAACCCTAATTTTATTGAAGAAAATGTATTATTGTTTAATTTAATGCAAATATTTATTTATTATGTAAAAAAAATAAAAAATAATGAAGTATATTATGAGAAAAGTATTTTTGTATCAAATATTAATAAAAATGAAAAATTCAAATATTTTTATATTCTAACTTAAATATATTAATAAACATATATATATATATATATATATATATATATATATATATATATATATATATATATATATATATATATATATATATATATATATATATATATATATATATATATATATATATATATATATATATATATATATATATATATATATATATATATATATATATATATATATATATATATATATATATATATATATATATATATATATATATATATATATATATATATATATATATATATATATATATATATATATATTAAGTTCTAAATATGCATTATATACAAAATAATATATTTTTAATATTTTAATAATAATAATAAAAAAGTATTTTTATGTGAAATATTTTCAGAAGGTAAACAAAAATAAAAAATGTATATACACTATTTTTGTATTTATTCTAATAATAGTATATATATAATATTTATGTACAAACTAAAGAAAAATCAAATAAAATCAAATAAAAATCAAAAAGTGGTGAGGAAAATATTTTCAAAAATTTAATATGCTGAGAAAAAATAAACAAGTCAAACAAAAAAAGAAAAAAGTCAAAAATATTAAAAAATGAAGCAAATGGGCTTGGGGGGTGAGAAAATGGAAATAGGGTGCAAAAAGAAGAAACCACACAGGCCCAGCCCATGTGGCTTCATCTTCAACCTTCGTTCAATAACGTTCAAAAAACGCGCGCCCTGTACTCCAGCTGCTAACTCCTGATTCCTGACTTTTTAACAAAAACTCATAACATGAAAAATGCTCAGCATGAAGAGACGATTCCAACCATGTATAGAACTTGGCCTAACTCTCTAAGATGAGGGAGAATTTCTCCTCCCCCAAATCCTAACCTAGTTTTTCTGCCATTTTCAAACTCCAAATTCTCTCTACTCAGGCAAAAGAAATGAAATGTAAAGATATGTACATGTTCAGGGCTATGAGTAGAACCTTGTTTCTTCACAAACTTAAGACTAAAGATGCATGATAAGAGAGATACGAGTTCAAAGTTTTACCTGTGCAGTTGAACTTCTATCTGGAGAATGAGGAACTTCTAGTGCAAGGTAATGACTGGAAAAGCTTCCTTGAGGTCCAGGGATGCTTTTTCAATGCTTACTTTGTCTTGAAACTTCTTGTATCAAGCTATAGAACTTCAACTGCAAAAGGAAAAAATGAAAATGGTGGAAGCTATTAGAGGGATTACAGGTCAGGTTTTAGGTCATGGTTAGCTTGCATACATGCTAGGGAATGTGTATGGATTGATTTTGGTAAGAATGCTCGAGGGAAATGGGAGTTGGCACTCAAACTGCAGAGGCAACTCTGTTTTTGCAGTTTGAGGATGATTCTGAGATGGAGGGTGTTTTGGAGGACAAGGATTCGTGCCAAAGCTTGGTTGTGTTCTATGGAAGGTGTTTGATAACTTTGCTCTTGTGTGCTAAGGCTGAGATTGAAGTTGGTACAAGTTATGGAACTTTTCTTCTCTCTTAAGCAACAAAAGCAAATTGATGGTTTAGGTCAGTAGGGGGCCTCCTAATGTGCTGCATAATCTTCTCTTGATCAGAGCAACTTGTCCATAATCTTGTGCCAAAAGGATTTTGCTTGTACTTGTTGGATTTCTAAATTGACATAAAGCTAATCTTTTCAAAAATGGAAAGTTCACTTTATCTAGTTTAGGATTAATTTTGCATACAATGCTTGCACTCAAAGAACAACTCTTTAACACATTGAATATGCATTAAATTATTGAGTATGGAATGGTTCAAGGACCTGTAATCAAGCATAAAGCAAGCTGAGTTCAAATTTGCAAGATTATGAACATGTCTTGGTTAAGAACAAAAGTGAATTTTTGCCAATTTGTGAAATTCGAATCTCTCAAGTTATGAGGTTGTTTGAGAAGTTCTTGGACATTTTGGAAAGATTGGAATGTGTACTACAATCCATCTTTGAAATGAAAATTGAAATTCCAAGTGGAAGGGTATGAGAAATGGCCTTGAAGTGGGGTAGAAAACCTTGTCAAAATAGGTTAAAATTTCACTAAGTTAAAAATGGTTTAGTGCCCTTATTCAAAAAATTGTAACTTGAGATAAAAGCTTCAAATGAGAAAACTTTGTGAATCAAAGTTGTAGATTATGCAACAATCTACAACTTTCATGTTTTGACTTTTGTTTGAATCCAAATGGATCTTGGTGAAAAGGTAGGGCAAAGTTGGGAAAAAATTAGGGTTTTTCATAACTTAGAAAAATTCTAAGTTATGAAAAATTCCATTTTCTAACCCTAATTTGCATTTTGTGATTTCTTGGTGAACAAGTTTCATGATTTGGCATGTTTTGATGAAAAATGAATCTTGACTCTTGATTTTGACCAAAAAGTCAAAGTTTGACTTTTCAGTATACAGTCAAAATTGATCAATTGACTGGGAAATTCAACTGTCAATCTTGTGTACTTGGGATCTTTTGAGCTTGATGAATGTGTCAAGACCATTTCATTGAGTCCTTGAGTCCATATGTGAGCTTGATTTGCCAATGGCTAGGTCAAACAGTCAAAAATTGCCTTTGTACAGTCAAAACCCTAAAAATGACCATTTTGCCCTTTTGGTGATCTGATCAAATTTCTTGTGGAATTGTGATCCAAACTTGATCAAATGGTCCATATGAGTTCATAATGTTGATGTGGGTCAAAAATCATGAGTTTTGACTGTCAATTGACCATAGTTGACTTTTTCCCCAATACAGCTGATTTCTAGGTCAACTGTCCAATTAACTGAGCAAAACTTGGAATCAAGACTTGAAACTTGGCATGGGTAAACTTGGGAGTCCAATATGAAGCATGAAAGTCATCTTAGGAATTTTAGGTCAAAACATCCTTGGGCAAACACAAACCCTAATTTGAGTCCACAGTGCAAGGAGAAGTCTTGAGTAGAGGAAACCCTAACTGGATCTTGATCTTCAAAGGTCTTGTGATGAGAAAATGTTGAGGAAATGGGAGGGAAAGTTTTGGGGTACAACACAGGCATATTCTGTTTTTACTGGTTATCTTAGGCAGGTTTAATGCTTTTTGTGTTTAAGGCTTGGCCTTGCTTGCTTCAGGCAGGTTTGACAGTTATGAGTTCCTTGGGTTTGTGATTTTGGTTCTTTGACAGGCAGGGTCAACTGGTTTTGGTTATGGCTCTGGGTATTTGTTTGTTTACAGTAGCTTGATGGTTATGTGTTTTTGGAAAGGGATAAGGCTTTAACAGGTTTAATGCTTGAGGTTTAGCAGGTTTTGATACTTCAGGTTTTGAAAATGGTAAGGCTTTTTGATCTCTTTTTTTTTTTGTTGGAGTTTTGAACTTGTATATTGAACTTGGGTGAATGTTCTGCCCTTTTACTGCAGGTTTTTGCTTCTGTCTATATGTTTTGCTTGATAATAGACAGGTTTGGCCTTTGGTTCAGTGGGCTTGGCCTTTGTTCAGTAGGCTTGGCCTTTGTTCAACAGGTTTGGCCTTTGTTCAGCAGGCTGGAAAGTTTTGACAGTTGGCTTGGCCTTTGATTGATATCTTTCTGATCTCTCTCTCTTTATCCATTGTGTTCAGTTTGTTTTATATTATCTTCCTGCCTAAAGCCTAAGCCTGCTTTCTTTTTCTCTTCTTCTTTCTCTCTCAGTACAGTTGCATTAAGATATTATTTATGCATTGTACTTCTTGTTCTGAAAGGGCCCCTTCTTTTGGGAAGTGATGAAAAGAAAATGTATTTTGCTTGCATAACAATTTTTCTCTGCATTCTTGTCTCTTCTTCCAGATTTTATGCTTTTGACATCTTTCCAAATCTCTTGAATAGCTTTGTGACATTTTGACAGCAAGTTTGAATTTTTCAGTTTGGACTTCTAGTTTTGTTTGCACTTGGAGTTTTGAGACTTGAACTTATGCAGTTTGGACAATTTTTGAATTGTGCAATTTTGACTTTTGGTGCATTCATTTTTAGCAAATAAACATTCGTCCCTCTTTGTGAACCGGGAGAAATCCCGTGATTTGCAGAGAGGGTTAACTGATCCCAATCAGTGGCCCTTAATGATGAACTGTCTTTTATTTATCTGTCATTATTTATTTATCTGCTATTTGACTTTTCTTTTTTCCTTTTGCAGATGAATAATTGAATGGAGGGGAGCAAAGGATAGCAGATGAAGAATTGAAGAATAGAAAATGTTTAGGATAGTTTTCTTTTTATTTAAATTTAAATTAATGTAAAATCATTGCTTGTAATTAAATTATAAACAATAATTGTACGAATAATTTAAAAATAAATAAAGGTTTTTATTATCCAATTAATTCTATTTCCTTTATTGTTTATTTATTATTTAAAATTCTTTGAATTAAAATAATTGAAAAATAAATTCCAATCACTTAATCTCAGAATAATAAATAATTTAAATAAACAATGCTTTAGCAATTTGAGCAGTTAAACCCGGCATTTCCAATATCCAAAGCAAAGCAACAGTTAATTAAAACACTGATCAGGCGCATTCCCTTTTCACTGATTTTTACCAAACACTGTAAATCCAAACTGCATGGATCTTTTGACTGGTCCAAACAAACAAATGTGAATTCAAACCAAATGCCTTCTTTTACTGATTAAGTCAAACAATGCGAATTCAAACCAAATCTTGGAATAACTTGCAAAGCATCGTAGAATTTAAATCCTTCTGAGAACGTGCCCAAAAAACCCTAATTCCTGATTAAATTCCAAAGAGCGTTCGCATGATCAAAGTTGAGCCAAAATCAACCAAAACCCTAAGCCAACTGTGTGAAACATTCCAGAGCCCTGAAAAATCCATAAAACCCTAATTGTGTCCTGACTGACGAGAAAAGTCTGTTTGACCGATTCTTGAGCCAGTTTGAAAAATCAGGAAACGCCTGAAGCTGCGATTTCTTGTGGAAAAATGCGAGGGCAAATTTTGGGGTATAACAGTTGCCCCTGTTCAATCTTCTTGAACCTGAAGAGTTAGATTGGCATGTTTGCCTTTCGCGACTTGAAGGTAAAAGAAGATTGGACACTAAAGTGCCCAGAAAATTTGTACTCGGTGATGTGATGGTAGAGGTGAATGGGCTTAAAGATGCCATTTGGTGATGGGCTTAAAGATGCCATCTGATGCGATAGAATCTTGTCGGGGGATGGGCTTAGAGATGCCATCTGAGAATGGGCTTAAAGATGCCATTTGGCGATGTTGAACTGTATGTCATTGGTGAGTGGACGAGTATTAGAAAGGCACCCATGTTTTGGAACATCTTTGAATTGGGGGTCCGAGTAAGCAATAGATTGACATCCATGTTTGAAGAATCCATAAACTATTTTGAAGTTGAGATTGAATAAGCAATAGAGCCACATCCGTTGTTGGGAAGCGTCCGTAAACTATTTTCAAAAGTTGGCATCTGAACAAGTTGGTAGATTAATATCCGTTGTTGGGAAGAATCTGTAAACTGTTTTCAGAAGTCTCGAGAAGAATCTGAACAAGTGATAGGTTAGCATCCGTTACTGGAGAACCCGTGAACTGTTTTCAGAAGTCTTGAAGTTGAAGAGGAACCGGTGTAGGGTTTCCTGATGATGCATCCGAATGGATCTGAAATAAGTATCAGAATGTCGCCGTGTTCGGGTCACATCTGAACTATTTCTGGATGAATCTCGGGAGGTGATCTTTGTCTGTCGACTGATCTTTCCTGAAAAGGTAAAGGGTTAGTTGCATGCAATGTTATGATGCATGATGCAATGTATGTGACATCAATGTTTATAACATGAACGTGATGAATGCGCATGTAAGCTGATGAGCTATCTTGCCGAGGATAAATGAATCCTGAATTGGCTGCAGATAAAAGAATCTTGACTGCTGCCTGGGAGAATAATTCTTTGGCTGCTGCTGTGGAAGACAATTCCTGATGACCTCTACTGGGGAGTTCCAATCTAATAGACTCATGCTGGGGATGTAAGACTGAGAATCTTCAGTTTGGTGGGAAGAATTTCTGGCGACTTCACTGGGGAACTCAAGATTTTCCCTCCCAAAACTCTGTGGGGAGAAGGTTCATTAGTCTGGCTCCACTAGGGATTGATAATTTGAAGTTTTAGCTTCGCTGGGGATAATGAAACTTGACTCTGAGTGGAGTTAGCTTCTGGAAGGTTCTCTGGCTGGGGATTGCGAGAGTCCTCTGATTGCTGCAGGTGAAGGCTTGGAATCTGAACAAGCGATAGATTGACATCCGTTACTGGAGAATCCGTAAACTGTTTTCAGAACGTTGAGAAGTGTCTGAACAAGCGATAGGTTAACATCCGTCACTGGAGAACCCGTGAACTGTTTTCAAAACGTTGAGAAGAGTCTGAACAAGCGATAGGTTAACATCCGTCACTGGAGAACCCGTGAACTGTTTTCAAAACGTTGAGAAGAGTCTGAACAAGCGATAGGTTAACATCCGTTACTGGAGAACCCGTGAACTGTTTTCAGAACGTTGAGAAGAGTCTGAACAAGCGATAGGTTAGCATCCATTACTGGAGAACCCGTGAACTGTTTTCAGAATGTTGAGAAGAGTCTGAACAAGCGATAGGTTAACATCCGTTACTGGAGAACCCATGAACTGTTTTCAGAACGTTGAGAAGAGTCTGAACAAGCGATAGGTTAACATCCGTTACTGGAGAACCCGTGAACTGTTTTCAGAATGTTGAGAAGAGTCTGAACAAGCGATAGGTTAACATCCGTTACTGGAGAACCCGTGAACTTTTTTCAGAACGTCTTGAAGTTGAATAAGCAATAGAGCAGCATCCGTTGTTGGGAAGCGTCCGTAAACTATTTTCAAAGGTTGCATCTGAACAAGTAATAGATTAACATCCGTTGTTGGGAAGAATCCATAAACTGTTTTCAAAAATCTTGAGAAGAATCTGAATAAGCGATAGGTTAACATCCATTACTTGGAGAACCCGTGAACTGTTTTCAGAAATCTTGAGATTGAATAAGCAATAGAGCAGCGTCCGTTGTTGGGAAGTGTCCGTAAACTGTTTTCAAAGGTTGCATCTAAACAAGTAATAGATTAACATCCGTTGTTGGGAAGAATCCATAAACTGTTTTCAGAAGTCTTGAGAAGAATCTGAACAAGTGATAGGTCAACATCCGTTACTTGGAGAACCCGTAAACTGTTTTCAGAAATCTTGGGATTGAATAAGCAATAGAGCAGCATCCGTTGTTGGGAAGCGTCCGTAAACTGTTTTCAATGGTTGCATCTGAACAAGTAATAGATTAACATCCGTTGTTGGGAAGAATCCATAAACTGTTTTCAGAAGTCTTGAGAAGAATCTGAACAAGTGATAGGTCAACATCCGTTACTTGGAGAACCCGTAAACTGTTTTCAGAAATCTTGGGATTGAATAAGCAATAGAGCAGCATCCGTTGTTGGGAAGCGTCCGTAAACTGTTTTCAATGGTTGCATCTGAACAAGTAATAGATTAACATCCGTTGTTGGGAAGAATCCATAAACTGTTTTCAGAAGTCTTGAAGAGGAACCGATGTAGGGCTTCCTGAGGATGAGCTAGTGTAAAACTGCATCGGGTTTTTGAACACTTTTGACATTCGAATGCCCCAAGTGGTGATGTAGATAATTTCCTGGCTTGTTACAGGGGTTGGTCTACAATCGGTCGTTCACAGATGTTTTCCTGGCTTGTTACAGGTGTTGATCTGGAACTCTTCTGACGTGCCCTGGCTGGATACAGGAATCGAGTCTGGAAAGGTGATAGTTGATTTGTTGAACACTTTTGACATTCGAGTGCCCCAAATGGTGATGAAGGAGTCTTGAATCAGATTACTCTACATATTGAGAGATTTCTTGAAATCTTGACTGGACTGCCCCAGGTTAATTGGACTTTGAAAGATCTGTTGGACCTCGACTGGACTGCCCCAGGTTAATTGGATGGTGACATGTCATGCCCCCTGCTGATAGGAGATTTGCAATGGAAGTGTTATCCTCTTGAAGTGATTTTTACTTACTGAGAGAGTTTTCGTTCCTCCGAACATTCGCTGTATGAATTTCTTCGCTGTCAAACAAAAAGCCAAATGCAGACAGTGATATTCAAGCAATGCAAAGTTTATGTTTGTCTCGAAGTTTTGAAAAATGCGTTTTTAGCAGAAAACTTTTCACAAGACAAGTCAACACAAGATTTAGAGTAAAGCCCTACAGGAGTCAGGATACCTTTTGTAATAGTATGCTTTCGAACTAACCCATGCTTTAATTAGGACTTTTAAAGGGTTGTAACGTGGCTTGCTTCACGGTTTAAGAAACAAAGGTTAAAGGCTCAAAGTATATTTGTACCCACCCGCTCTTCGTGATGTTCTTCAACCTAAGCTCAGTTAATTGTGCGTCACACTCTGTTTTGAGTTTGGAACGACTTTTGGGCGATGGTTCACTGGTTGAATTCGGGGAGACAGTCATCATCTCCTCTTTTCTTTTTCAACATTTTTCATGTTGTTGAGGATTTTGTAATGACCTCACTATTTTGATTTTGATTTGTTATCCCTAACTTTTGCCTGACTGTTACCGTTT
The DNA here is from genome assembly GCA_948472305.1 of Vicia faba. Classification (NCBI taxonomy): domain Eukaryota; kingdom Viridiplantae; phylum Streptophyta; class Magnoliopsida; order Fabales; family Fabaceae; genus Vicia; species Vicia faba. Next base: position 731,394,206 of record OX451736.1, read on the forward strand.
TCCGGGATTACCGTCAGCGGGATGCCCCAACTTTCTTAAGCCTCCTTTATAGGTTTTGGCTCGGTGGGCTTTTTCTCTTTTGAGAGATTGACTGTCTATGTGATAGGGAATCACCCTTGTCTTTTGATTCCAAAGGAATGTTCTCTTTTTCGACGTCGTTCGTTGTGAACTGAGAGTTTGCGACTTCAATGCGCATTTTCTTTTGAATTAACTGAGAGACTACCCTGCCCCAGGTTTATATCAAAGGTTTTGATTGTTTAGAACGGAAAACTCCTACTTCTTTGGCTCGAAGGGGTTGACTAGGGATTAACTTCCTTATAACTCCAGTGTTTGGGAATTGAAAGAAATGCTTGTACATCATCAGCGAGGTCTGTTCAAAAGCATATCGCATAAGACCATGGTATTGTTTCGTCATCCTCCCTCTAAAGGCTTGCAACTTTTTATCAAGAGTCAAATATCATAAAGAAAAGCAGAAGAGTAGTGAAACGAATGGATGAATTCAAGACAAACATATGCAATGCATTAATGAAAACAGAGTTTAACATCAACAGATAATTATTTGACAGCAAAAGAAATTACAACTTTGAAAATTCAAAAAGAAGCAAAAGTCTTTCAGCTCGAGCTTCGTCACTTCAAGTGGAGAACCCTTTAACGGAATATTTTCATCTCGCCGTCTGGCATGAATTCCAGCACCCCAATGTCGATCAGATCTTGAATCTTGTTCTTCAAGGCCCAACAGTCGTTGGTGTCGTGTCCCGGGCTGTAGGAATGGTAAACACAAAATGCGTCGGGACGGTAGTTAGGAGAGGAGGTATTGAGCTTCTGAGGAGGATCCTTTAAGGTAAGCAGGTTGACCTCCATCAGGCGCTTCAGTATAAAGAATGATGGTATTTCAGTCTCCGTGAACTGTCTTCCCGACGTTTCTTGCTTACGCCGATTACCCCGTTGACGCTGGCGAGGTTGTTGATGGGCTTGTGACTCTGAAGCAAGCAAAGGAGCTTTCCCCTTGTCTTCTTGAGTGGATGGAGGCTGAGCGGTGACTTGCTCCTCAACCTCAGATGTTTGCCCCAGTTGGTTGTTTGGAAGCAGTTGGCAGACAAGAACTCTGAGTTCCTCTTGTCTTTGAGATAGGTCTCGGATGAGAGCCATCTGGCCCACCAACTGTCCCATCACTTGGGCCCTCAAGGTTGTCAGATCAAACTGCAACTCCGCAAGCTGATCACTCCTGGCATTATTTGAATTCTCCAAGCCCTTTGTGAGGAGAGCTTTCATCTCTTCTTGCCCCAGAGACAAGTTCAGGAACATCTCCTGCAGCTGAGCGGTCTGGTCTTGGATGTCTTTGACAGACCTTTCTAGAGCCATCTCTTGCTGAAATAAACAGCAGGAGAGTAAGGAAACCTGAAAAAGGAAAGACTGTTAAAATGCAATGCATGATATGTGGATGCATGCTTTCAAGGATCTCTTGGGGTAAACACAAGAAAAATGTTAGAGGTTGAACTTTGCTCTTGGATTGGAGATCTCTACACCGGTGGATGTCTTTCCACGAGAATCAAGCTCACCATGTCAAGTGGGTCGTCACCACTGATTCAAGTTGTTGCGCTTGATCTTTGTTTGGAGAACTTTGTATCGGTGGACGTCCTTCCACGAGAATCAAGCTCACCATGTCAAGTGGGTCATAGCCACTGATTCAAGTTGTTGCACTGGAATTTTTGATGGCATTTGTTTAGAGGAGAAACCTCTTGCCCCTTGGTAGGTGTCTGGTTCAACGTAACCCTGCATCAAAAGAACCCTCGAGATCCTTGAAATGGTTATTGAAAATGCTATGGTATGATGTTATGATGTTATGTACATGTATGCAAAAAATCAAGTGAGTGTATATACAGACAATTATTCACACAAAACAAACAAGTCCTTAGGTTTAGGCTTGCATGAGGTTCAGGTACTACCCTCTTTCAGTTTCGTTGGTTAAAACCTGTCCTATTAAAAGTAATCGGGTTCTAGAGGATCTCAAATCATTGGCTACCCTCAATCGGTCATAACTCCAGCATCGCTATCTTTTCTTGCGGCCGGAACCATCGCGAGAGTTTAGCCTCAATGAGTGTAGCATACTGCTACTGTTCTAATGGCCAAGTTGGGTCAATTTAGGGTTCTAAGGTCGGTTGGTGCTTAATGACTCCTTAGAAGACCCATATTCTCCCCGTTTCAACACAAGGGATATCGGTACAGACCAAGGTGCCACACCAACGTAGCCACTACTTCACCCATGTCGGTATACCCCGGACAGGTCCTTCACAGATTATGCTACCTAAAAAGTTTTCCCCCAGATCCGGGTTAGGATCTATGAAACTCCGATGCAAAGCCCACAAATGTAAAAGCAAACAAAGCAATCAATTGAAAACAAAGGTGATCTAAACCCTAAGGTAACCCCACTTTGAGTAGTACTCCCCAGCAGAGTCGCCAGTTCTGTGATACGGTGGGAGAACTGACTATGAGTTTTGCGTTTGTATTCGCACTTGTTCGGTTGAGCAAGAGTCGCCACCGACTTTTTATTTTATCCTAAAGGAAAGGTTAAAAAAGCACAGCAAAAACCTTTTGAGATATTTCGTGGGTCCGGGGGGTAGATTATGAAAAGGGAAGGTATTAGCACCCTTTTCATCCATGGTTATCCATGGGCTCTTAGTTACTTGGTTTTTAGATCACTTGCCTTGATTTTCGATTGCTTGAAAATGGTGTGTGTGTGTGTGTGTTTTTGAAAATGTTTTTGGAAGAAGATGCCTTGTCTTAGGCTACCCTTGTAATAATTCTTTACTCGAATGTTTTACAAAGGTTTGTATCTTTTCAAAAAGATGTTTCAAATGTTTTTTAAGAGTTTGTTTTGAAAGTGTTTGTGGAATGTGGTTTTTGAAAAGAAGGCAAGTGTTTTTGCAAGTTGATCTCAAGTAACTAAGAGTTTTGTCTACCCTATTGCAATCAAAGGTTTTCTCTATGTTTTCAACCCTTTTTAACAATTTTGTTCCACCATTGAATTTGGTGGACAATCTTGCGTTTAGGAAATTTAACGGGACGGGCGCGGGTCATCGTATGGACCATGAATGCAATGATGCCAAGTGTCTTTGGCAATTTGCTTTGAAGGGACTATGATCATTCCATTTAGGCAACATTCGAAAGCGTCATCGAGGGACTTATGATCATTTGAATTTGTTTTTCCAAAGATACTCGACGTGCAAGCATGGCCCATTTTGGAAGGCAACATGTGGGATTACCCTAGAGGGTGCAAGTGCGATTGTGTATTGATTTCATGTATTTTTCTTGTATTAGGTTATCTAGCGTTTGATTTTATGTACATGTAAACCCTAGGTCTAACCATGGTATAATTGAAAGTGGTAAATTGCAAGAATTTAAAGTCTACGCTATTACAAAATAAGTATCCGGGAGTGGGGGGTACAAATTTACGAATGGGGATGAGACTTTAGGAATGTAGTGTCCAATAAGTTACAACTAAATCGAATCGATCAAATGTAAATGTAACGAATATACAAAGATAAGCAAATGTGTAATGCATCAAGTATAAGTACATTGTGTAAGTGTACGTGCATAGGTGTATCTAATTATTTACAGGTGCGACAATGTGAATTTAAAAGAGTATTATTAAGTATTATTTAACTTTAAATAAAGAAATTAAAATATTTGTTTAATTAATCTTCTGTAGTCTTGTATTCTCTTTAGTATGTAAAAAAAGGAGATTTAAGAAAAGAAAAATATTCTAAGTTTGAAAGTTATTATTTTACATTTGATATAAAAAAAAGTATCTTTGTATTGTTAATAAGAATATTTGAATTAAAAGAAAAAGGTGTTTTCGATTTTAATTATATGGTGTAATAAAAAAACGTATTTTTATTATTTATGTACAAAGAAAATTTAAATTAAATGTTTTAAATTAAAAATATGTTTTTATGTATTTTAGTATTAATGTATTAGTGAAAAATATATTAAGTTATAGAAAAATAGATTGTGTTAAAAAAATATTTTATATATAAAAGAAAAGGGTTTGTGTTAATTTATTAACAAAATAACTTGTTTATATATAAAAAAAGGTAAGTTAATTAATTAACAAAAAGAACATAACATTGGTTTTATAAAAGGGGTAAAAGTTTTTAAATGGGCCTTATGGGCTTTGGCTTGAACAAGAGAAACGAGGGGGAGTGTATTAGGAATTAGCTTGGGCTTAGGTTTTATGAAACAGATTAGGCCCACTCGGTTTTGACAAACGTTTTAGGGTTTTGATTTGTGTTTTCATTTTTTGGATGCTTAGGGTTAGGTGAGGCAGAAGCGCCGTTGCTAGCTTCGTTCGTTACTTCATCTTCTCCGATCGTTCTGAATACCTAGCTTAACCCTTCGCCTCAGCCACCAGCGACCTCCGCCTCTTCTCCTCTCTTCACGCCCACTCAAATGGTGACAAACAGAGGTACGGTTCTTTTTCTTTTCAACGCGTTAGGGTTTTTATTCTTCTTATATGTAACTGTTTACTGCTTTTTTGATTAAGTGTTTGACTTTGTTTTTTTTTAACGAGGATGAAAAGGGATGAGAAGAGAGATGTCTTACCTTGACAGAGGGGAGGAAGAAGATGGAGGAGACGCGTAGGAGGCTTAGTGGAGAAGGGGGTTGCAGGCGCTTGATGCTGGACTTATGAGCTTCCTGGTATCTTTACCTTTTTTGCTATTTTAGGGTTTTGTGATGATATTGACTGAAAACCCCTTTTGAAAATTCACTTCTTTCTTCTTCTCTCCTACTGTATGCTCGTTGCTTATGTTGCCTTTAACGCTTGCCTTTGAATGCCTTTGAATGCCTTCGAATGCCTTTGCCTTTTGTATGCTTCTGTATCTTCTTTGCCCAAGGATGAACCTAGAGTTCTGAGGGCCCTGAATGCATGCTTATGTTGCCTGTGTTGGATGCCTTGAGATGCTTCTTTGATTTGTTAATGCTGCCTTGAGATGCCTCTGAATGTTTGTTGCCTTTGGAATGTTTGTTGCTTGCCCAATGATGGCATCCTGAGGGCCTTGGGTATTGATACTGAGTATGCGTTTGGTTGCCTTGAGTTTGATTTGGATGGTGTTGGTGTTTAGGCAGGTATGATACTTGACAGAGGTTTGGTCGTTTTGAATGTGATGATAGGCAGGTTATTGGTGTTGAAACCGGCTTTTAGCTTTGAACTTGGTTTGAGCTTATTTCTTTATGGCCTTAACAGGTTATGATGCTGGATGTTTGACATAGGTTACAGGTTACAGGCATATGCTGTTTTTTACTGGTTATCTTAGGCAGGTTTAATGCTTTTTGTGTTTAAGGCTTGGCCTTGCTTGCTTCAGGCAGGTTTGACAGTTCTGAGTTCCTTGGGTTTGTGATTTTGGTTCTTTGACAGGCAGGGTCAACTGGTTTTGGTTATGGCTCTGGGTATTTGTTTGTTTACAGTAGCTTGATGGTTATGTGTTTTTGGAAAGGGATAAGGCTTTAACAGGTTTAATGCTTGAGGTTTAGCAGGTTTTGATACTTCAGGTTTTGAAAATGGTAAGGCTTTTTGATCTCTTTTTTTTTGTGTTGGAGTTTTGAACTTGTATATTGAACTTGGGTGAATATTCTGCCCTTTTACTGCAGGTTTTTGCTTCTGTCTATATGTTTTGCTTGATAATAGACAGGTTTGGCCTTTGGTTCAGTGGGCTTGGCCTTTGTTCAGTAGGCTTGGCCTTTGTTCAACAGGTTTGGCCTTTGTTCAGCAGGCTGGAAAGTTTTGACAGTTGGCTTGGCCTTTGATTGATATCTTTCTGATCTCTCTCTCTTTATCCATTGTGTTCAGTTTGTTTTATATTATCTTCCTGCCTAAAGCCTAAGCCTGCTTTCCTTTTCTCTTCTTCTTTCTCTCTCAGTACAGTTGCATTAAGATATTATTTATGCATTGTACTTCTTGTTCTGAAAGGGCCCCTTCTTTTGGGAAATGATGAAAAGAAAATGTATTTTGCTTGCATAACAATTTTTCTCTGCATTCTTGTCTCTTCTTCCAGATTTTGTGCTTTTGACATCTTTCCAAATCTCTTGAATAGCTTTGTGACATTTTGACAGCAAGTTTGAATTTTTCAGTTTGGACTTCTAGTTTGGTTTGCACTTGGAGTTTTGAGACTTGAACTTATGCAGTTTGGACAATTTTTGAATTGTGTAATTTTGACTTTTGGTGCATTCATTTTTAGCAAATAAACATTCGTCCCTCTTTGTGAACCGGGAGAAATCCCGTGATTTGCAGAGAGGGTTAACTGATCCCAATCAGTGGCCCTTAATGATGAACTGTCTTTTATTTATCTGTCATTATTTATTTATCTGCTATTTGACTTTTCTTTTTTCCTTTTGCAGATGAATAATTGAATGGAGGGGAGCAAAGGATAGCAGATGAAGAATTGAAGAATAGAAAATGTTTAGGATAGTTTTCTTTTTATTTAAATTTAAATTAATGTAAAATCATTGCTTGTAATTAAATTATAAACAATAATTGTACGAATAATTTAAAAATAAATAAAGGTTTTTATTATCCAATTAATTATATTTCCTTTATTGTTTATTTATTATTTAAAATTCTTTGAATTAAAATAATTGAAAAATAAATTCCAATCACTTAATCTCAGAATAATAAATAATTTAAATAAACAATGCTTTAGCAATTTGAGCAGTTAAACCTGGCATTTCCAATATCCAAAGCAAAGCAACAGTTAATCAAAACACTGATCAGGCGCATTCCCTTTTCACTGATTTTTACCAAACACTGTAAATCCAAACTGCATGGATCTTTTGACTGGTCCAAACAAACAAATGTGAATTCAAACCAAATGCCTTCTTTTACTGATTAAGTCAAACAATGCGAATTCAAACCAAATCTTGGAATAACTTGCAAAGCATCGTAGAATTTAAATCCTTCTGAGAACGTGCCCAAAAAACCCTAATTCCTGATTAAATTCCAAAGAGCGTTCGCATGATCAAAGTTGAGCCAAAATCAACCAAAACCCTAAGTCAATTGTGTGAAACATTCCAGAGCCCTGAAAAATCAATAAAACCCTAATTGTGTCCTGACTGACGAGAAAAGTCTGTTTGACCGATTCTTGAGCCAGTTTGAAAAATCAGGAAACGCCTGAAGCTGCGATTTCTTGTGGAAAAATGCGAGGGCAAATTTTGGGGTATAACAATATGTTTTTATGGTTCTTTATCAAATCACCACAAGGCCAAATGGATCCATAGAAGAAATGGGGGGAAAAGGTTGAAAACAATTGGTTTTGGTTGTTAGATTAGAAATAAGACCTCATACTTGAGGTGATTCAGCAAAGGGATGCTTTAATAAGCCATTTTTTAGAAGTAAATCCAATTCATGAAGTGCCTGATTGTTTTGAATGGAAACTAGAACAAGATAAAACTTTCCATGTTAAATCCTTATACAGGGATATAGAGATTCAACCATAGATGAGCAAGAAAACAAGCTTGAAGAAGGACAAATTTAAGCACTAAAAGCTGTTTGGAAGACTGAAGTTCCCCAAAATGTGAAACAGTTTGGATGGAAATTACTATAAGACAAACTTCCTAACAAAGTTCAGTTGGCTCGAAGAGGGATTTTTCAGGATTATAATAATGTAAACTGTGTTTTCTGCTGTCACGAAGAGGAAACTCTGAATCATGTTCTATTTAACTATGATTTTAGTAGGAAATTTTGGCAAGTTGTGGGTTTTTGACACAAATGGCATAAAAAACATGTTAATCAAGTTAAGAGGGCTTCATAAAACTTAGAAATCAACTGAAGTGAAATGTCAGAATTAGAAAGGATTATGTAGTGTGATTGGCAACTTGTTGGAGTTTGTGGTTAACAAGAACAACTTAATCTTCAATGAGGAATCTTGCAGCATGGAAAACATCATATACTCAATCAAAGGGAAAGTGTGGATGTGGAGTATTATAGGTTCAAAGTCTCCAAGTAGTGCTAATTTTTATAATATGTATGTGACTCCTTTAGATAGTCTTTTGAGACCTTGATGACTTGGCTTTGTATCTCTGTTTGAATCTATCTTTGTAGTGAAATTCCAATTGTTATATGGGCACCCCTTGTACTCTCTTTCAATGCATTTGCTTGTAAGAAAAATCTTGACTTGTTATATGTCTCATTGAAACTCCTTAAATAAGTATCACATACATGTCATGTTTATCCAAATTATTAGAGACATCTTGCTTGAAAACACTATATTTCAAGTTATTCACATCTTCAGTGGAGATAATCAATATGCTAATTTTATGACAAAACTCAGTGCATCCGATAACGTTCATCTCTTGATTTATAAAAACAATTTATTTAAAATCCACTTATTACTGAATACAATATGATTATTAAAACATGTCATTATAATTATCAATGATTAAGTCAAACCGCATGAGTTAAACTTTCATTATAGGGCTAGTCAAAAATCAAATTAAAATTAAGAGGTATTGATATTAGTGAATTGAAAATTATGTTTATCATTATATTTCTCTCAATTATTTAAAAAATATATCTATTTAAAAAAATATACATTATTTTCTTAAAAAAATACATACATCATTTTCTCTGTCTTTTATTTTTTAGTTTTTATAAATACATTTCTAAATTTTAATATATTGCATGCTATTTCTTATAAATTTTTAAAAAATTGTAACTGATCCAGATAAATTTAAAAATTTAGTGAAGAGGCATCAAAAAGTTTAAAACTTTACTAGTTCCTATTTTTTAATATTTTAAAATTAATTTCTCAATCTTTTGAAATTTCAAATTTAGCCAAAATATCACAAAATTCTAACAACTTTTCATTACATACTTATATTTTTATCTCAATTTTTTTAAAGTTAATAAAATGGAGATGTTAGCTTAAAAATTATGAATTTAAATTTTAAAAATATAAATTATTTTAAACAAAACAATATTTCAATTAAAAAAATAATAAAAAACACATAATAAATAATAATACCTATTTATTTGATAATTAATAATAATAATATAAAATAAAAATTATTAATTGATTAGTATAGATAAATTAATAACAATAATATATCATCACATTTGTTTGATTATATTAAACACGATGATTGAAAAAAAAATCATAAATCTTATTGATAATTTTTTTTTTTTTGAAATAGTAGAAAATCTCAAAGATTCGAATGAGATTGTTGAGGGACCATAATATATATTTTTAACTAAAAAATTTATATAAATTCACTTCATTATGGAAAAATCTATTAAAATTTATATACTTTTGAATTTTTTATAAGTGTGAAAAATATTAATTAAATATCAAAGAATTCTAATATTCTAGAAAAAAACAAATTGTTTTAATTTAATATGACACAAAATTTATTTAATATTTTTTAAATATTTAACATTCTGAAACCAATAAGAGTGGAGCATTGATCAATATCTTTCTTTATAATATTTCTAGCTGAGGAAAATATTTCCATTAATTAATCTCAATTTCGCAAAGACATTATTATGATTATTACGAAACTATCCCTATTTATCTAATTTATTAATTATTCGGTCCTTTTTTAACACTGAAAATTTCATTTTGTTTTTTATCTCGGAAAATTCATAGGAAGAAACGTTAAAATTGTAAAAACATTGCAAAAAAGAAAAAGTGCGGTGGCGTTGAGTCGTTCTCCGAAATTCACAGACCTCAGAGAGACTCTCACTACACAGTCTCTTCGTATCAGATCCGAATCCCTCTTCCCTTTCTTCATCGTTTCTCCGATTCGGATCTCCGATTCCGGCGACTCGATTCACCGATTCATTCCCTCCGCAATTGGATCCGGTTATATAAACTTCCCGGCGAACAGAATCATCAATCATGAATCCTTTCTCTTCAGGGACGCGTTTGAGGTAAACAATTGAATCCTACTTTTTCTTCCATTCTCCTTGAATCGGATCAGCGTCTGCAATGCCTTTAGATGCTTGTTCTTCATGCTGATTTTGTAGCTGAGTAGAGCTATCTGTTTCGGAATTTCTTCGATTATCGCCGCATTTTTCTTTATCTGATTGAAATTTATGTCTCTTTTTTGAGTTTTAGCTTCTAGATTTTATTAATTTTAAGCTAAAGTAAGTGATTGTGTCGAGAATTTTTTTAGTTTCTGGTTTAGAAGTGCTTAACTAGGTCAGGGATTTCTTACAGTATCTGAATCAGACATTTAAGTTGAAATGTCAGCTTAGTCTACGGATACATATTGCTGCAGTTATTCAACTATTGCATGTGTCATCGAACTTAACTTAAGTTTAACATTTCACATCTTCAGAGGTTTTATATCTCTAAAACATTGTATATTTTGGATATTGTAAGAAAAATTAAAGCATTTTTTGCACTAGGCGGGGTTAACTATATGAATTTATTCATTAATGACGCTACCATGGCAATTATTTGGCATTAGTATACAGACATGTTGTTCTTTTCTAATATCACTGTTGAGATATTATTTGTGGTGGGGTTTTGGTTCAAGAGAGTGCCTGACTTACACATTATAAGATAGATTACTGTTTTCTCCATCATATGTAGACTGTCACCAATGTTGTCCCGATTATTAAGTACCACAACAATCATGATTGGATACTGGATTTGGGCCTTAGCCCAATAGAAAGGATTAATAGAGAATTGGTTATAACTGAAGGGGGAAGGCTAGTTATATAAGGACACCGATAGCAAGGGAGAATTCATTGTGTGAATTTTCGGTTAGAAACCTTTTGGGTTGGGCAGAGTGAGAATCATCTCTCCTCGGAGCATTTGGCTCTGAGATTATACGGAGTCCTCTCTATAATAAGTTTTAATTTCAATCAATAATACATTTCCCATTTATCTGAATTGAGTTTCTATCAAATCACATAAGTTTAAAGCATTGCATTATTGAATTGGAACTTCAATCCTACTATAGAACCACTGAATCAAGCAGGACTTTTATTTTCCACATATTACTGCAGCTATGTGTGTGTTTAATTGTAATCTGTGATTGACCTTTTATTTCAAAATACCTTTTGCTTGCCAAATCATACATGGTTAGTACGTTTTCAGGTTTCTGGAAACTTACACATCATAAATGTTTGATATTTAGTTTCTTTAACCCCTAGTCGCCTAGTACGTTTTTAACTTATCTGGTTCGTATCCCCAATATTTAGGGACATGATTCGGGCCATACGTGCTTGCAAGACTGCAGCAGAAGAGCGTGGTGTTGTAAGAAAAGAATGTGCAGCCATCCGTGCTTCAATAAATGAAAATGATCAAGATTACAGGCACCGAAATATGGCTAAGCTTATGTTCATCCACATGCTTGGATACCCGACACATTTTGGTCAAATGGAGTGCCTCAAGTTGATCGCGTCTCCTGGATTTCCGGAAAAGAGAATAGGTTATCTTGGCCTCATGTTACTTCTTGATGAAAGACAAGAAGTTCTAATGTTGGTCACCAATTCTTTGAAACAGTATCCTTTTCTTAATCAAATTTTCATTTGTTTTTTTATTCCTTGATTTTTCTATTCTACTTTATAATGTGTTACTGATATTGGTCTTCTACTGAAACAAAACGAGGGGAAAATGTTAATAATTGTTTATATTGTAAAGCCTTAACCGAACTGCAGAGATCTTAATCACACAAACCAGTATATAGTGGGACTCGCACTCTGTGCTTTAGGAAACATTTGTTCAGCAGAAATGGCTAGTGATCTTGCACCAGAGGTTGAGAGACTGCTACAATTTCGTGACCCCAATATTCGGAAGAAGGTGAACTTTTCAATGTATTTCATACATTTCATTAGATACTACAGTACAGATGCTGTTTTTTTAGTTTGTTATATATTGCGGGAGAAATGGTCGTGGATGCTTCGTCGAGATAGTGACTTGTTACTTCTCTCCACTTATAGGGATTAGTTTTCGAACTGCTGTACATCTAACAACCCATGTTATTTAATTTTCTTACTTACATCTAGCAACCAACAAACACTTGGTTTTACTGAAATAAAATATCCCATAAGATCAGACGATGATCCTTATCCTTGTATAATAGTGAACTTACTTGCATCCATCTTGGTGTGATCTCAATTTTTTAAAAAAATTATCCAGAGTCAAGATTCATGGGACAGCTTTCATCTACCCAACTATTTCCAATAGGAAAAAAATGGAAAGACATGAACTGCCATAGATTTAAGGCTCCCTGTTCTGTTTTGGTGTTTTCTGGCTAATATATGATTTTCAATCATTCCCGATACTATGCCTTTGAGAAGATAAATTTTCTATTTTATTTTGCTCAAGGGAGTAATTCTCATACACATAAACTATGATGCTTTATTTTGAATGCCCATTTAAAGAGTTTGCAGTTTCATTATATGGTCGTGAACCATGATAGCAAATAACCTTACCTTATGGTGGTTTGTGCCACAACTGTTTAATATTCTTAGAATGTGTGGGTTGGGCCTAACTCATCTCTACAAAACTGGCTTGTAAGGTGAGGGCTGTCCAGGTTTTATAAACACTACACATGCCATATCTCTAAGCAATGTGGGACTAAACCCACTCCTTCAAACCCAACATAATGCAGATGTTGGAAGCTACAGTGAAGACAAGGCAAATGCCGCAATTAGGCGACTAGGGGTGGACTGCAATGAAAGCGGAATTTCCTACACACCCCCTCACACTACTGAGACCTAAGCGTGGACAATGTGGGAAGTCCAACAACAGATATAGTATAGGCTCTGATACCATCGTAGATCGTGTGGTTGAGCTTAACTCATCTCTACAAAACTGGCTTGTAGGGTGAAGATTGCCCAAGCTTTATAAGCACTACACGTGTCATTCTCTAAGCAATATGAGACTAAATCCACCCCTTCAAACCCAACACAATGCAGGTGTTGGTGCTTACTGCTTACAATGAAGGCAAGCCAAATGCCGCAATTAGGCAACTAGGGGCGGACCGCAATGAAGGCAGAATTTCCAACAAACATAAAATATTCTGATGTGTAATAAACCTCAGTGCACGATCATATAACAGCAAAAATGTCGGAGTTATGGTATTGAATATGAAAAAGCAAGGTGGTTGTTGATATCACCTTTATCTTTCTTCGCGATTTTCGTTATTTTTTGTTTAATGCTGTTTTCTTGTTCCATTTTATTTCATTTTGAATTGAAGTCTACTTATTAGCACGCTTCTAAGAACTTGACATCCAGCAAGCTGGTTGCATTGCCTAATATTAGTTGCCATATCACTGTGTTTTTTTGATATCCTTATACTCCCATTTGCTAAATAATTACATGTCATGTAATTTGATTTTTTGTTTTATTTAGGAAACCTTTTCCATTTAACTGCTTGAGTTATCATTTATAAATCTCATAAATTAACTGTGCCCACTGCTATATAGGCAGCATTATGCTCTATAAGGATCATAAGGAAAGTTCCAGATTTGGCAGATAATTTTATCAATCCTGCTACTTCCTTACTTAGGGAGAAACACCATGGAGTTTTGATCACTGGGGTTCAGCTTTGTACAGATCTGTGTAAAACTAGCACTGAAGCTCTTGAACATATTAGGAAGGTAGTTTTTCATCTTCTTTATGGTTTATGTTGTCAATCACATAGTGTGTTTCTCCATAACCCACTTTAGATATTAGTTAAAGTAAACTTGCCTACTGTTAGAATAACCCTGAAAAATTATTCTGCGCTTTACAATATCAAATCGTTTATATTTTTGTGTATTCTTCTACTTCTTTGTCAGTTAAAGGCATCCATAAATTATTGAATTTGCTTCTTGAAAATGTGTTTTTGATAGAAAAAATAATATGAAACCATTCACGTGTCTTCATCTATTAGCGCGGGCATTTGGGGCAGTAGGCTGATAATATTATACACAAAGTAGGCGGGCCTGTGCATTATCGATGCTTCAAGTTCAATGGGCTCTTGTGTGAAAGGGCGCGTTACCAATAATAATACAACACTATTCATGTCTCTTCACCTAGGTGGTATAGCTTTTGAGATAGATGGTTTATGACATTTATGATAAGTTTATGGGGAAGCTTTCCCCACCCGTCACATTTGTGAAAAATCACACATGATTTCAGAAGTGTGCTTTGGGACGACATAGTACTCCCAAACGACACAAAATATGTTATTCTGCATGTTTACTTCTGAAATCATGTTGGCGTTTGGGAATGTTTGTCTCAAATTTAATGAAATTATTTTCTGGAATTCAGGATTAGTCAATTATTTGACTACTTAATATAATTTGAAATGCTTTTAATTTTTAATTTAGTGTTTAAGGTACTTTCATGAGTCATGAGCTATGATTATCATTATTATTGTTATTGTTATCATCATCATTATCACTATAAAACTCGTGATTTCAGTGACTATCTTATCGTTTCAATGGGCACAACACTGAATTTTAGTTTGCAAGCAAATCTGTCTGTATAAATAGCATATGTTTATAAAAATTGTAAAAGTAAATAGAGGGTTCGTATGTATGACTTTATGATATTAAAGTTACTCATGGCATTTTTGTATGAGAAACACTGCAAATAGAGCTTTGACTGTAGGCCAGCTTTGGTTGTGACACATATTCTTAACAATTATTACAGAAATGCACAGATGGTTTGGTCAGAACTCTCAAAGATCTTGCGAACAGTCCTTATTCACCAGAGTATGATATTGCTGGCATCACAGATCCATTTCTCCACATTAGGTTGCTTAAACTTTTGAGAGTGTTGGGTGAAGGTGATGTAGATGCTAGTGACTCTATGAATGACATACTTGCCCAGGTCAGTTATGTGTAAGCTGTTATTTTAATGACATAATATTATTATAATGTTTATGCTACAATGGTTGCTTATTTGTCATTTTGCACAGCTCTGCAGTGTAAATGACATTGTATGTTAAAAACCGTATATGGTTTTAGGATATTTTTCCACTTCCATGTGATGGCAAACCTTGGTGTTAAAATTACAATTATAAGGTTTTAGATAGAGAGATAGAGAGATAGAGAGAGACAGGAAATAAAGACTTTGGTTTATTCATATATGGTTTGACATGATTGATGACTTTGATTTTGATAAATGAAAGATACTAATAAAATACTTGAAATCCTAATTTAATAGGAAAACAAATCATGATAATAACAAATACAAAAACTAATCCTAGGAGATAATCTTAAGATATTCTAGAATAAGGATCTAATCCTATGAGGTAATCTAAGATGCTCTAAATAAATATCAAGATATGATAAGTTACTTGCATATCTTTTACCAGTCCCCCCTCAAGTTGTAATTCACTAAGCTCAAAGGTTGTTACAGATTTATTTTTTGAAATAGAACAAAAATGGGTAGGGCCAGATTGTTGCATTTGGATCTGGAACAAGAATCAAGACCAGATTGAGTCTAGACCACATTTGAGACAAAAATGGCGCCCAACCCACCAGACAAAATGAATACCAAGCCACAAACTATTGTTAGACATGTTTATATCTTATTCTTTGAATAATTATTGGGGATTGTTTCAAGGAAAAGGAGGAGTTTGGTGTGCTCGTGTCTAGTTGTACATTACTCAATAAATGATGTTTTGTTTTTGCTAGGGATTACTCAAATGTTTGTATACCCTATAACCTGTTCCTATATATATTAAATATAAATGATCCTTTAAATGTCTCTCTTATCTATTTGTTCATGAGATGTGAGCTCATCTTTGTAACCTCGGGGACAAAATCTTAACTCCTTTAGGGGCTATTGTAAAATAATCATTAGTGCCACTTTAGTTAATTATAGTTTCCCTTTTCCCCCATTTTTTCATATAAAATTCATCCCAATTGGAGCCTATCCTAAATTCCTAATTTCCCCCTAATATGAACATATTAAATTCAAATTCGAACTAGTTATTCCCTAATATCTTCTCATTGAATTCAATTTACATTCCCGATTTCTGATAATCTCTATCATTTTATCACTAAATAACCCAAATTAGTATAATATATGCTGAGAAACTATCCAAAATTTCAAGTCTTGATCCATATAAGTTTTATGTAAATATATAAAAATTTGAATTAGAAAAAATGTGAATCGCGTGGGGCTAGTAACTAGTTATTATATGTATGATTTACTTCTGTTAGAATCTCCATTAGGCCAATTCACCAATTAAATTTTCGTCGTGAATAGTGTTAACCACTTATTGCAGTCATAAAGATTTATATCATTCTATCAATATTCTTTGGATTTGTTTGTTACTTTTGAAATCTGTGCAATGCAGGTAAAAACGTGTCAATGATTTTATTGTACTATTGCTTATTAGTGCCCATCTTTTCTGAAATTTAAGGTTAATAATTATAAGTTTGCTATCTGTTATAGGTGGCAACAAAAACCGAGTCAAATAAAGTTGCAGGGAATGCCATTTTATATGAGTGTGTTCAAACAATAATGAGCATTGAAGATAACGGTGGCTTACGCGTACTTGCCATCAATATCCTCGGAAGATTCTTGTCAAACCGTGACAACAATATCAGGTCATTACTTTTCCTTGATAAGTAACTGAAAAACTTGATTAAGACTAACACCAATACATTGACTGTTCACCTTTTAAGGTTATGATTTATATAAGCAAAAAGAAACAAATTTTAAGCACTATAAGAAGTCTAAGATATTTCCTCAAACCATGGAAGGATTCCTGATTGCAGTCCAAATATTGATATTTGGTCCAAGAATCTAGGTCGTGTTCTTGATCAGTCAGATTGATAGTTTGCCCCTTAGAACATTCTCGTTTTTTCCAACCTTCAACCATAGTTCCTACGGCAAGTGACTGGGAACCTCCTTTTGTTTTGTGTTAGGATATTGAGATTATTTGTTCTATGGCCCAAAACCAGTATTTTGACTAGAGAATATAGAGAAGTAATCAATTTTAACGATAGTCCTTGTAAGATTGCAATTTTAGATCAAGTACACTTATTTGAACTGGCACATCAATGATCCTTGTATCTATTACTGACCATTACTACATGCTTGTAGAAGTTGTATTTTATTACTCAACAGAGAATATTATTATAGATTACAAGGCTATATATAATATACACAAATTATGGCCCAATACCTGATACTCTTAACAACATTTCCCGCTTTGTTGAATGTCTTTTGATAGGTGAGGGTGTACTGGATTATGAATTTTTGTAAGTGTGTGTTTTTGTGATTGTGTGCATGTGTGTTTAAAATAGAATCTTGAACAATGCCTATAAGTTATTACCGTGTGTGTGTGTCTGTGACGTGTGTCTGACTGATTGGTGTGGTATACAAAGTAATGGATTGATGTATTTGCATTCTCTGTTGCATATTTATGATGAGTGGATGCTTCTTGAGAGGAGGTATAGTTAGTTGGGCAGTCATATATTGGAACAATCCAATTTTTACCTTACTAAAAAGGATGAACTTGCAGTTAGAGAAGAAGCGAAAAACAAAATTCGGCTATAAAACAAGTTGTGTGCCTATTCAGTTTTTTATATATTTAATTTTAGTACTTCTTATCTACTGACAATTTGATTTCACATTTATTTTATTTCAGTACTTTTTATCAGTTGACAGACTTTTGTTAAATTTAATTTTGTGTTTTGTGGATATCATATTTCATTATTGTAGTGAATCATACTCTTCCTACCCTCTTCCTTCAGATACGTGGCTTTAAACATGCTTATGAAGGCTGTAACTGCTGATGCTCAGGCAGTACAGAGGCACCGTGTGACAATTCTAGAATGTGTAAAGGTATTTGATTTGTTTTCTTTGTTATTACTTATGCAATGTCAAATATGAGTTTTTGCAACCAGAGAAATGACTGGACTCTTTGCTTCAGGATTTAGATGCTTCAATTCGGAAAAGAGCCCTTGAACTTGTATATGTTCTGGTGAATGAAACTAATGTGAAACCATTAGTGAAAGAGCTTGTAGATTATCTGGAAGTCAGTGATCTTGATTTCAGAGGGGACCTTACTACCAAAATTTGCTCTATAGTTGCAAAGTGAGTCACAGGGTTCTAAATGGCATTCTTTTCAAGTATCATTTGTCTTTTTTAAGAAAAAGAGGGGGGGAGGATGTTAGAGTAGCCACACCACACTTTATTTAATTCATTTATTTTTCACATCCAGTCATTTCTGGGACCACTTATGATATTCCATCAATATATGATGGTTTAATTCCTCACAGGAACATGTTTTAGTATCATTAATTCTTTTAGAAGTTACATAACTGTTTGTTGTGTTAGTAAATAACAAACATACAAACTGTGTTGGTCTTCAATTTTTGCATTTTGGCTATTTCTGTTCCTTAGTCTCCCCTCTTCTCTTCCTATTTAGTAAAAATAAAACAATTCACGTGGCTTATTTCACACGGTCCACATCTTAGTCGCCCCCTTTCAGTTTAGAACAATTTCTTTAAGTACCCATCATAAATGTCATGAGTTTGACTATCAGTTTTCATTATTGTTGCTTCAGGTTTTCGCCCGATAAGATCTGGTACATTGATCAGATGCTAAAGGTTCTGTCTGAGGTATAAAAAAATGATATTTGCCACACATGCTGGTATCAATGATTTTTATTATCATTTTATACGATTTTATATTCAGGTCTATATATGATTCCATGCCTCTATCTATTTGTTTGCTCCAGAGTTAGACCGCTTCTGTGTCGGTCACAAAATATTCACATAATAAATTTGGTGGTGTATTATGATATTGCCGAGGTGTGCCTTGGCGGAGAGTAACATTGCTACCTTGTGATCTTGTGTTCACACTTTTTAGTCGCTAACATTCTCTGCTTGTGAGGGCAAGGCTGTGTAGTATGTACATCTTACCCTCCCGGGATCTCTCAATTGTGGGAGCTTTGTGCATTAGGATGCCCCGTATTATTTGTGATTACTGTTTGGTGCTTTTGGTCTCCTTATTGAGTCATGCTTTTGTTTATTGAGTGCATGTACTGATCTTTATCTTATGTTAGTAGGCTGGAAATTTTGTAAATGATGAAGTGTGGTATGCCTTAATTGTTGTGATAAGCAATGCTTCCGATCTTCATGGATACACAGTAAGAGCATTATACAGGGCGTTTCAAACGTCTGCTGAACAGGTGCTCATTTCTGCTTTGACAAAATCTAGGCTCACTATTGATTTGCTTTTGTGATGTTTATATAGTAGCACCACCTAATAGGCTAATACTTATTTTTTCAGGAGACTCTAGTTCGAGTTACAGTGTGGTGCATTGGGGAGTATGGTGACATGTTGGTCAATAATGTTGGAATGCTTGACGTAGAAGATCCAATAACTGTGAGTAGATTGTTATGATTGATTGTTTTAAATACATGTAAACTATTGCTTCAAGTTGCTTGAATATGATCAATTGCACGACCTCAAGCAATATATTATATAGTTGATATAAGGATTGGTCTCAGAAGAGGTTCTAACAGTGCCCTTTTAATGAGGCTGCTTTTTGTATGGTTCATATTTTGATAGTTGATAACGAACAAATAGAAACAAAATCCTTCAGTTTCACCTACTTGCTCATATACACTTCGATCCCAATTTTTTTAGCAAGGAAATGAACTAAGCACTGAGATTTGTTTTACTTGTGTTATTAGTGTATTTAAGCACCCTCTGTCCGAAGCTGCTCCATGTCATTTTCTATTTTAATGAACCTGGGCAAAATATGTGATTGGTGCTTAAACCCTAAACATTAGGATGAGTACTTGCCTCTTTTAACTTTTTTTGTTGCTTATTGGAGTGTTTTATTCAGATTTCAGAGGAATGAACCGATTCCCATGCCCACTGTCTTTTTTTTTTTGTAAGATTTATGCAGCTTAATGAAAACAATGGCTGGACTCCTGACTATTGATGTCTTTAAGTCTGCTTGCACACAGAAGAACATAGGAAAATCTGCAAATTTGATATTTTATTGCATACACTTTTTAAATTTTTTACATTATGGTTTTTATTTTTAATTGTTTTATCTACCAGGTGACTGAATCAGATACAGTGGATGTTGTAGAGATTGCTATAAAACGTCATGCATCAGATCTTACCACAAAAGCAATGGCTTTGGTTGCCTTATTAAAGCTCTCCTCACGTTTCCCTTCTTGTTCAAAGTATGCTCGTCTTTTAAAATTATTTATTATCTACTTCATCATACCAGAAATTATTATCTGTTGAGAGCTAAATCTGCACAAAACTTAATTGTTAGATGAATGCTCCTGAGTGATTTCTAGTACACTGCCTTGCCAGTATTGTCAAATTTCCACCATGGCAAGATTTTTTGCCCCAGCCACCGTAGGCCGCAACACCATGTTTACAGTGCAAATTTTTGGCTGGCTGCCACAATCAATCTGTCACCCTCCACTGATAACACTGTCCTTCACTTAAGTTCCCCTGGGCTTGAAATGTAGGTAGTGCATAGGCCAGCTTTACCTTGGGTTGAAATTCATAATTTATTTAGAATAATGGAAGTGGTAAGAATTACACTCATGACTAGATGGACAGAGGCATTGATAGCTAGTCAAGAACCAACTTTTCTAAGCAATTAAACAAATAAGGTGAAGGCTCATGAATGTCTTTACTTCTAAAAGATTTGTATCTTTTTCCCCGTCTCTTTATGAAAGAGGAATCTACAATGTAATATTCTAGTGGAAATTCATCACACAATTTCTATAACAAATCAGGGGAATTTTTTCCGTCCGCAACCCTTTCTACTTACTAGACATGCCAACCAATTGTTTGCCTAGTACAAGCTTATTTCTTCTTGTATTTTGACATGGGAATTTTATTCTCCTTTGAATATGTATATAGGAGGATCGAGGAAATTATTGTACAGCTCAAAGGAAACCTTGAGCTAGAATTGCAGCAGAGAGCTATTGAATTCAATTCGGTTATTGCTAAGCATCAAAATATTAGGTGAGTTTAATTAAGTTGCATATTCTATTATATTAAGAACTTGGCTTATGCTACACTCTAATAAGAGGGATCCTATTATGAGAAACTGTTATTGTGCAGATCAACACTTGTAGAGAGGATGCCGGTTTTGGATGAGGCTACTTTCATAGGTAGGAGGGCTGGGTCTTTGCCAGGTGCCACTTCTACAGCAACTGCACCTTCAGTTAATCTCCCGAATGGGGTAGCCAAACCTGCAGCCCCTCTTGTAGATCTACTTGATCTAAGTTCAGATGATGTTCCAGTACCTAGCTCTTCTGGCGGCGATTTTCTTCATGACCTTCTCGGTGTCGATCTATCACCAGCATTACAACAATCAGGTTGGTGTCTGTAGTGCATGTTATAATTATTATAATGTCCAAAAAACCAAACATTTTGGATTTAATGATTACCATCTTTGCTTACAAGTCCTTGTTTATAACTCATAGGTAAAACTAGTACTGTTTTCATAAAGACAGTGAATTGTTTCATGAAGTAATCCCTAGTTTTTGAACCCTTAGTCTGTAGGAGAAAAAGCATTAAGAAGGACCGTGCCTTAAATTGGCTTATTTAAAATTTAGACTTTGTTGCTTGTTGATGGCATTATTTGATCGACGTAGCCAACAAAAGCTAGTGGAATAAGGCCTTGTGATTGTTGTTTGATTTTGTTGAAGAAACGTGTAAAATTTTGATCATTTTCATAGCAAGTCTGGCTTTTATTGAATTTATAGGTACGGGCCAAGGATCAAAAAGTGGCACGGATGTTCTTTTGGATCTTTTGTCTATTGGATCACCTTCTACCCAAGGCAACTCATCTGCAGTAGACATCTTATCCTCAAATATTAGTAACAAAGCATCCGTTTCACCATTGGATGATCTCTCACCACTTTCACTTTCTTCAAGAGCTACTTCAAATGCTGGTCCAATGATGGATTTATTGGATGGTATTTCCTCCACCCCGCCAGCAGGTTGTATTCTTTGTTTATAATTTGGGTATTATCATTATTTTAAATATAGTTGAAATACTGATCCCCCCTCCTACTCTTATCTTGAATAGAAAACAATGGATCAGTTTATCCATCTATAACTGCTTTTGAGAGCAGCTCCTTGAGGTTGACATTCAATTTCACAAAACAGCCAGGAAACCCACAAACAACAGCTATCCAGGCTACCTTTATGAATTTGTCCTCCAATACATATACAGATTTTGTTTTCCAGGCAGCTGTTCCTAAGGTATGCCAATCAATATACTTTTGAGCTGTCTACGTATAATGCTAAGATCATCCTCATTATCATTACCACTACTGTAACTTTGATAGTGTGATATGGATTTACTGCATTTTATCTTCAAAATTATTCTGTGAACTAGAGGTCCAGCGCGTGTTTTAAAATTTTTGCTGGCTACTGTCTTTTCATTCCATTTTTTACATTTAATGGTGAAAATCACAAAACATAAGGAAAGAACTTGTGGGCTGTTCTTTTCCTTAGAGATGGAATAAAAATGTTTGCAGCTGTAAATTATTGAGTATTTTCCTTTGTATCAGTCTAAACTAGTTATCTGATTTTTAGTGCTAAATAATTAAAACTACTCGTTATTGTTTGATAATTAATTAGCTCTTTCACCGGTTTTTCTGCTGGATATTCATTTTTTATTTTGGAGTTGTTTGATACCTTCCATTATCTTGTACTTACAGATCCAATTATTTTGACTTTCAGTTTCTTCAATTGCACTTGGATCCAGCTAGTGGCAATACTCTCCCTGCTGCTGGAAATGGGTCCATCACGCAAACTTTGAGAGTTACTAATAGCCAACATGGAAAGGTAGATATCCTTTATTGGTATTGCTTCAGTGTAAATATCTGTATTCTATAATGCACCTTGTATTATTTTGAACTCTAAATGGGATGTTGATCCCTGGCATGTTGTCACAAAAATGCTGTAAATATCTGTGTGTGTGTACATCAGTTTATTAGAGAAGACTTGACAGCTAGCAACTACTCTTTGCAGAAATCTCTTGTAATGCGCATAAGGATAGCATACAAGGTAAATGGAAAAGATACGCTGGAGGAAGGACAAATCAGTAATTTTCCTCGTGATTTATGAAGCCAAAAAATGGTCAGTGGCCATTAAGGTGACGCACAAAACCCATTGTTTTTGTTCACATCCTGTAATACTAGTGCAATTTTCATGTTTGATTCCTTCAAAAGAGGAAGATATGGTTCGAGCAAATGGGATCACTTTATAGCTCAAATTTGAAGTCTGTTTGCTGGCTTGACATATATGCCTTTTTTTTTTTCTTTTTTTTTTATTTATTTAGGTGGTTTATGTATATTGGTACAAAATATTTGTGTATGAAAAAGGTCAATCAAATTTTGCCTCTCAAGGCACTGAGAGTTGTGTCCTGTTTAGAACTTGAGGTGCTTTCTAGCCTATTTCTCTGGAGATAGTCATTCCGTCTCGACTCTTACTGTCTAAAGTTATAGTGTTGTTAAATGCAATTTGGCATATTATATTTGATTTTATGTAACATTTCCCCCTTAAATATTAATGAAATGTCTCGGTTAAAAATTATTAACTTCTTTCTTTCTTGATTTCTGGCTGTTTAGAAGTAAGTGAGGACTTTGCACTGTGATGGTTAAAACTATTGAGATTATTTGGTGATCTCTATCTACTCTGATATCCTGAATGTTTTTATCTTGTTTCCGAGAATATTATTGACTAAAATCACCTTAACCCCTTTCAATTATATAGGAAGATTGTAAATGAATTTCATGATCAAGGTTTATCCATAGACTCTTTGAGCTAATACAATCTTGAAGTTGATTTACATTTTTTCATTTGTACATGTGTAAATTATCTGAAGTCAATATATGTTGGATTTGGCTAGTAAAGAAGTATAAGTTCTTTAGTTATTAAAAAAAAAAACCTGAACGACATATTTTTGTTTTGCTTATGAATATCATGTGAAATAAGCGGTGAACTACGATTGCCAAGACAGTAATATTTTTGGTGAAATGCCTATGAAGACATACCACTAGATTCTCATGCTTGTTGGCTTTTTATTTCTTATTCAAAATTTTCGAGAACCGCCACACTATTGAACAAAATAAAATTTTGGTAAAATGCTTAAATGATACAGAATAAACTTCAGTGATCTCATTTTCTAAACAATTTTTTTACTTCCGATTATTATTAGCTTTTATATAACAGATTTAAGTTAGTCAACTTTCAAGAGTACTTCTCATTTGAAGATAAATTAACTTGTCACCTCTAATATTATCCATGCCATTCTTCAAATTTCATTATTCTCAAAATATCATTTTCATGATTTATTCTAAATTTTGTTTTAAAAAAAAAATTTATTAATGGTCAAAGGAATTAAAAATTGAAATTTTTGATACGCTAAATAAATTTTCAGTGCTGATTTTGGCCGTTTACCTGAAATTATTTAATTCACAAATTTTCGGTTGCAATTAATCGAGAATTCAAAAATTTTCAGTTGCAATTTACCAGAAATTTTAAAATTTCTATGTCAATTTTCAAAAACCAGCACACGTATCGGAAATTATGCAAATTTCCGGTAGAAAATATTTATCAGAAATTTGAAATTTTCGGAGTACCAGGAATTTCAGTTACACTTGAAATTTCCGGTACGCCTGCAGATGGAATTTTATATCTTTGCGGTCTTGAACCGGCAGCTTCAGTTTCTTCTACAGATTCATGTACTGATCTTACGCAGTTCTTCATCATAGATACTGATCTGACCTGATCAGAAGGTTTGGACCGTCACGGCTTACTCCGACCTGAAGGCTTTTTGAACGAGGAGGGGGGGGGGGGGGGGGGTACCTGCAAGGCACTCCGATGCTTAAGTCAGTGGGAGTACTAGCAGATAATATAGTTGAGGTTAGAATGATCAATACCTGACCCTCTGGAAGCAGAGGGTATTTATAGCCCCCAGCGCTGGGCCAAGGTTCCTTCATTGGGTCGGGCGGATTTGGCCCAATGGAGGAACTGCCAGGTTCTACGTGGGTAGTGGGGACCAGCACGTGGTTCCCTTCCTGGATATGCTGCATGAAATGTGGGCGGACGGAGACGCGGTCTTTCCGGAGTATCGTTGGGGTAATAGAGGACTAAGTCTGCCCTAGCAAGTTAGCTCGTGACCATGTCGAGCTGCGCAGCACGGTGCCGTGCTCGACGCCAAGACCTCGAGCTGGACGGCGAGTGTCGAGCTGGAAGCCAGGACATAGAGCTGGATGGCATGCTGTCGAGCAGGACTTCATCGTGGGGCTGGACACCGAGATGTCGAGGTGGACATCAGGGTGTCGGGCATGGACGTGGCCCCCTTTGCCCAGTGTGGTCCTTAGTGAGTCCCTTTGGACTGGGCCTTAGTAATGGTTTTGGGCCTGTCGGGCCCAGTCCAGAACAGGAGCCCCCCAAGTCGTGGTTCCTTTGCGAGGAGCCATGACTTGAAACAGTTGTTCCGTCGCTGAGGTCTCGTGCCCGGGATGGAGGCGTGGACCCTCGAGGGGTCTCCTCGTGACGTGCTCGGAGACGTCGTCGGTGGTGGATGCGTGGAGGATCCGTACCGGGCGCGTCAGTCGAGCACACGAGGCATCTTTCGGGAGTTGTGCCGCCACCCTAGGGGGGTAGGGCCATCATTGCGTTGGGTGCAGTGCGTCGAGGTGATGGAGTCCGTGGCTGAACGAGGTGACGTTTGGTATTCCACGTCATCCCTATAAATAGGGTCTTTGGGCCCCATAATACGTTTTCCGTTCTCCGTGCTCTCTTCGTTGCAACTCTCAACACTCTCTCCAACCGTGACTTCCCGTCTCAGATTCTTCATTTCTTAGCCAAATCCCAACTTTGATCCAAGTAAGTGATCCATTTTCTTTATTTTCCTGTTTTAGAATGCATGATTCTAGGAAATTGTAGATGTTTTAGGACCGTTAATGTGGGATTAGCCCGGTAAACTCGTGTTTTGCCCGACAGATTCATGTCTAGGACCGGCAAACGCATACTTGTGGCCGACACATTCATAGTTTTAGGTGAAAAACTTCAGAGCTGCCCGGGGTCTTCATGATCCTGGGCGCCTGACTCATGCCGGTGCCCGGTATGTTTATGGTCGTGGTCGTGGGCCTCATAATGCGGCTCGCCATGTTCATACCCCGGATCGACATGCTTGAAGAGTGGCCGCGCAGTTGGTTTGTGGAAGAACACTGGATTCAGGAGAGTCGGGGAGGCATCCACTTGTGAAAATGGACTTGTGGTAGTGTATGGACGACATGATTATGTCGAGCATAGGGCTTCATGCTCAATCTGATTGGTTTCCCGTGCTCTGCAGGTAACCATGGCGGATGAGCCGAGCTCCTCCGGTCGTCGTGACAGCGAAGAACAAAGTGCCGACGAGTCGGCCAACCTTATAGACACTGTGACCGACCCATCGCTGGAATGGGTGGGCGCCGAGCCTCGGGGGACGGCGTCGATATACAGTCGGGATGACCGACATCCGTTCATCGCTATCGAAGAGGGGCAGGACCAGCCCGACTTTCAACCGAATTTCGAGGTCATGCTGCCGTCGACCAACGCCAGAATTTGTTCGATGTACCCGGACTACAGCTTTGCGATGTACGAGATCGCGTTTAAAGACTTGGGTTTGCGGCTGCCTTTCACAGACTTTGAGACCGGGGTTTTTACGCATTTGGAGCTGGCCCCGTCCCAGCTACACCCAAACTCTCTCGCCTTCATCCGGGCGTTTGAGCTGACGTGTCGCTACTTAAGGATAGGGGCGACCATCCCTCTCTTCTTTAGGGTCTTCCACCTACAGCGTCAGTCCCGAGGAGGGAAGCACAGCTGGGTGTCCCTGAAGCAGTCGAGGAGACTGTTTAGGATGTACATGGACTCTGTGAGGGGGTTCAAGGATAAGTGGTATGTGGTACGCCCTACCACCGACTCTGCTGTAGATTCCCTCTTCGAGGAGGAAGGGCCGGTCAGCGATGATGACGGGGAAGCAATGTTGACCGATGACGGGAGCCCCGTATTAGGACGTCGGGCTAAGTTCCCGGTGTACTGGATGTCCCGACACTTCCAGCATGGAACCGGCTATTTCCATACCGCAGTCGGGGACATGTGCACGGAGGATCAGCGGGCGTATGAGGCTCTCTGTAACTTTGTCGACAGTTTTCATCCCGCCCAATGGGTTACGCGGGAAGGGAATGATATCCTCGACAAGGACGGTTACCCGACATTCGAGGCTCGCCCGATCGACACCAAGGCGTTGGTGGAATGTTCAACATACAGGCAGGCAGCCCGCCTGTTAGGTTGTTTGTTTGAAATTCTTTACTCGTCATTTATTTACGCGTTTTGCTCGATACTGACTTTTCTTTTACTTCGTGCAGGTACGATGGCCAGCCGACATGAGAGGCTCCTGAAATTGTCAACCGGCCAGAGGCGAAACAAGAAGGTCGTGCCTGCCCCGCAATTGACGAGAATGGGACCACCGCCAAGCACGAACGTTCCTCAGCCGGTGAGGGTGGATTCGACGTCGAGCTCGGGAGCAGCATCGGATCCAGAGGTCGAGGAGATTGACGCCAGCGCCGTTCTGACGCAGAGGAAAAGGACCCGCGTGGAAGGCGGTTCGAATGTCGGGGAAGATACCGGTCCTGTTCAGTCCTTTGCCTTCCCCCCCTGCTTCGAGGAGGAGGGCTTTTTCGAGCGGTTCCCTCCGACCGTGGTCGTTCATGAAGCCGAGGCTATAAAGAGGATGACTAAGGAGGAGAGGAAGTCGCGGCTGGTCGCCAGCGTGGACGGGCTGGTTAAAATGGCCGAAATGGCTCTGGTATTGTCTGAGGATGCAGGGGATGCTGCTCGTGTTGAAGAGCTCGAGCGGGAGAAGGCGGCCTTGACGGCGAGCTCAAGGAAGTTGAAGGTCGCTCTGGAACGCTCCGAGGGGATGTTCCAAGAGCAGACCGCGATACTTGACGCCGAGAGGGAGATGCTGACCTTGGAAAAGGAGAAGTCGGGGCGGTTGACCGAGGAAGGGGACTTGCTCCGGACCGACAGGGATCGTTTGGCTGCCGAAGTCGAACGCCTGGGCAAGCAGGTTGAGGAACTGAATGCTGTTCAGCAACCCGCCGAAGATGAACCCGAGGACCTAACGGTTTTGAAGAGTCGGGCTGAGCTTATTGCCCATATCCGGAACCTCGAGGAGGACGCAGTCGGTGCCCTGGAAGACGGGTTCAATTCTGCAGTCGACCAGCTCTCATTGCTAAATCCCGGCCTGGTCACCGAGGGCATCGGGCACACCCATCGGGTTGTCGGTGGCGCGATCATTCCCCCGCCCGACTCTCCCGGCGTCGACAACGATGATAATGTGGAAGTCTGATTTGTATTCTTTGGATAGCGGGCCTGCGTGCCCTTGATATTTGAATTTGTATTCTTTGGGCCTGCGTGCCCGTTTATTGCATGTATGAACATCGCCGGCCTTCTTGGTCGGTTTAATATTACTTTGTTGCCTTCGGGCGTTTATACCTTGTTTACTTTGGATTTTCTGCCCTTGTATGAACTCACATGCTTGTATGAATTTAGCTCAAGTCCCGGGCCCGAGGAGTGCCCGTAGGTGGCTCTGATTTGGCGAGCGACTATGCTCGTCACGATTTGTGTGCAATCTCGGCCCTATTTTGGTTGGCCGGGGTTGCTTAGGTGCTGCGCTCGAGGGGAGAGATTTTCTTTTGACCCTTGCAGATGTCCCGTTATTCTTGATGGAATATCGGGTATTTTGGAGCGAGGTTGCTCAGTCGGGCGTGGAGCCCGTAGGGACGATTCGCCCTTGGCGTGAACTGCCCATCGCGAGCTGGGTGTTCTGCCTTATGGGTACGACGACGGTGGGGCTCGGTACAGCTGTCCACGTCGGGCACTATCGATCGTCAACGTCTACCGCGCGATGCCGTGCCATTTGGTCGTGTGTCGGGCCTGTACCTTAGCCTTAAACGAAATTGGACGTTTTTCCTCGTTGCCCGATCGTGGTCGCCTCTGGTCGAGGGTCCTATGTTGACAGTTTCTAACTGTAGTACTGCTTCAATTTAGCAGCATTCCAGGGTCTTGGTAATGGCTCTCCGTCTAACTGCTCGAGGTAGTACGCCCCGGTACCCGTGGTGCCGTGGACGCGGTAAGGTCCTTCCCAGTTCGCGGCCAACTTCCCTTCGCGGGAGTCTTTCTGGTTTCTGCGTAGTACCAGGCTGCCTATGTCGAACTCGCGTTTGATGACCTTGTCGTTGTGGCGTAGGGCCACTCTTTGTTTCAGGGTTGCTTCGCGCAGGGCAGCCCCCGATCGGATTTCCTCGACTAGGTCGAGTTCATCCCTTAGTGCTTCGTCATTCATCTCTTCGTCGAGGGGGTCTTCCGTTCGACGTGATGGTTCCATGATTTCGACCGGGATGACGGCTTCGGTACCGTACGTTAGTC
Source organism: Vicia faba (assembly GCA_948472305.1). Taxonomy (NCBI): domain Eukaryota; kingdom Viridiplantae; phylum Streptophyta; class Magnoliopsida; order Fabales; family Fabaceae; genus Vicia; species Vicia faba. The sequence continues at coordinate 731,423,647 of OX451736.1, forward strand.
GGAATGGTGTTTCACCCGTCGTTGAGTGGGGTGTGGTGCGGTATGCCCACAGGACGCTGTGGAGCTCCTCCACCCATGCCCTTTTGGCTTCGCCGAGTCGACGTTTGAGCCCTCGGAGGATGACTCTGTTCGCGGCTTCGGCTTGCCCGTTGGTCTGAGGGTGCTCGACCGATGTGAAGTGATGTTTGGTCCCCAGTTTGGTGACGAAGTCTCGGAATCCGTGGTCGGTGAACTGGGTGCCGTTGTCGGTCACCAGTGCCTGCGGAATTCCGAACCTGGCGAGCACGTTTCTTTTGTAGAAACGGAGGATGTTGTGTGAGGTGATTTTCGCGAGGGCCTCGGCCTCGATCCATTTTGTGAAGTAATCCACGGCGACGATTAGGAACTTGTTCTGATAGGTCCCTTGCACGAAGGGTCCGAGGATGTCCATGCCCCACCAGGCGAACGACCATGGGGATGACAATGTGCTCAGCTCGTGTGGGGGAGCGAGGTGCATATCCCCGTGCTTCTGGCACTTGTCACATTTTTTCACGTGTTCCTTGGCGTCCTGTTGCATCGTCGGCCAGTAGTATCCTGCTCGGAGGGCTTTCCTCGCCAAGGATTTACCGCCCATGTGCTGGGCGTTGATACCTTCGTGTATCTCCCGCAATACGTCGGGGATGGAGGACTCGTCAATGCATTTCAGGAGGGGAATGGAGAATCCCCTTCTGTAAAGTTTCTGTTCGAGAACAACGTAAGAACATGCTCGCCGCTTTATTGTGGCTGCGTCGGCCTGGTTCGTCGGGAGTTCTCCCTTTGTAAGGAAATTATAGACCGGGGTCATCCAAGACGTGGCGTCCCCGATAGCATGAACCTCGACCGTAGTCGAGGGTGGTTCGATGCTCGGCCGTGCCAGAGATTCCTGGATGACGGATTTATTCCCGTCTTTCTTTCGTGTGCTCGCGAGTTTGGACAATATGTCCGCCCTCGTGTTTTGTTCGCGGGGAACGTGAGAGATTTCTGCTCGTACGAACTTTGCCATGTGTTTTTTGACTAAGTTCAGGTACTCAATGAGGTTGTCATTCTTGGCCTGGTAGCTTCCCTGTACCTGGGAAGCGACGAGCTGGGAGTCGGTGTAAATTTGAACTTCACGGGCTCCTAGGTCCTCGGCTAGTCTCAGTCCTGCGAGCAGGGCTTCGTATTCTGCCTGGTTATTTGACGTCGGGAAAGAGAGAACCAAGGAGTGCTCGATTACCACACCTTCTTCGTTTTCGAGGAGGATCCCCGCGCCGCTTCCGGACGCACTGGAGGCTCCGTCGACGAAGATGGTCCATTTGTGTTCCTTTCCCGGGGGAATGTCGTTAGAGGTCATCTCGGCGACAAAGTCGGCCAAGGCTTGTGCTTTCAGGGCTTTCCTGCTCTCGTACTGAATGTCGAATTCAGAGAGTTCTAGGGACCACTTAAGCATTCTGCCCGCCATATCTGGCCGACCCAGGAGTTGTCTCACCGGTTGATCAGTTCGCACAACAATGGTGTGTGCTAGAAAGTAGTGTCTGAGCCTCCTCGCAGCGTTGACGAGGGCCAGTGCAACTTTTTCTATCTGTTGATACCTGCTCTCGGGGCCTTGTAAGGCTTTGCTCGTGAAGTAGACAGGCTTCTGCCCGTCGGGAGTCTCGCGGACAAGAGCTGCACTGATGGCTTCGTTTGAAACTGCCAAGTATAGGTAAAGTGGCTCGTTGTCATCTGGTCGAGATAGCACGGGTGGTTGAGACAGGCTCTGCTTTAGATGGCGAAGTGCGTGTTCGCATTCCTCGGTCCATTCGAAGGCTGCTTCCTTTCGTAGGAGTTTGAAAAAGGGAAGGGCGTGCTGAGCGGACTTCGCGACGAAGCGCGAAAGTGATGTCAACATGCCGTTCATTATCTGTATCGACTTCTTCGACGTTGGAGTCGGGAGGTCGGCGAATGCTCGGCACTTGTCGGGGTTGGCTTCAATGCCTCGTTCTGTTAGGTAGAATCCGAGGAACTTTCCTGCCTTAACCCCAAATGTGCACTTCTCCGGGTTGAACCTCATTTTGCATTGTCTTGCTTGGGCGAAGACAGTCTTGAGGTGAGCTGCGTGATCGGTGTCTGCTCGAGATTTGACGATCATGTCGTCCATGTACACCTCGAGCATGTCGCCGATCTGTTTGTTGAACACTTTGTTCATCATGCGTTGGTACGTCGCGCCGGCGTTCTTTAGTCCGAAGGGCATTACGTTGTAGTAATAGTTGCCCGAGCTGGTCATGAACGCCGTGCAGCGTTTGTCGCCCGGAGCCATTGGGATTTGATTGTATCCCGAGTAAGCGTCCATGAACGACAAAGTTTTGTAGCCGGCCGAGTTGTCGACCAGCATATCAATGTTTGGTAGAGGAAAAGCATCCTTCGGGCAAGCCCGATTGAGATCGGTATAATCAACACACATTCGCCATTTTCCATTATTCTTTTTGACAAGTACAACATTTGACAGCCAGGTGGAATACCGGGCTTCAGAAATAAAATTTGCCTCTAAGAGGTCTTTTACAGCTTTTTCAGCAGCCTCCGTTTTTTCTGGAGACTGCCTACGCCTACGTTGTACTACTGCCTTGGCGGCTGGATCAATGGCGAGGTGGTGACAGGCGACCTCAGGGTCGAGTCCGGGCATCTCTGCAGCGCTCCAGGCGAAGAGATCAGCATTCTCGCGCAGACAGGCCTTGATTTGCTTCCTGGCCAAGTCGGGGAGGTCCTTGCCAATCTTTACTCCCTTGGTCGGGTCTGCTCCGAGGGGAACGAGTTCGAAATCGCCGTCCGGAATAGGTCGAAGGGGAATTTGCTCGTTGCTGGCCGGCTCGTCTTGGTCAAAACGGGCGTCGAGCGCAATGGAGTCGACCTTTGGTGGAGCCTTCTGAACTTCTGCCTCAGGAGATGCTCTGTCGGGCTCTTGCTTTGTCTTCTTGATGGGCCTAGTGCTGGGACCCACGTCGACAGTATCCCGTCCCCTTGAAGCTGCGTTGAAGCACCTGCGGGCAGCAGCGAGGTCGCCATGGATGGTGGCTACCCTTGCCCGTTTGGTGTAGAACTTCATTTTTAGGTGGACGGTTGAGGGAACCGCTGTCAGCTCCGCCAATGTCGGCCTCCCCAAGATGCAATTGTACAGGGACGGGCAGTCAATGACGAGGAAGCGGACCTTCACCTGTCTTGTAGCAGTTCCTTCCCCGAATGTCACGAGGAGCTCGACATATCCCCAAGGTTTGGACGTCGATCCGTTGAAGCCTTGAAGGTCCGAACCTATATATGGAGACAGATGTGAGTCGTCCAGTTGTAAGGTCCGGAACAGCTGAGTGTACATCACGTCGACGGAACTCCCTTCGTCGACCAGGATGCAATGCACGTCAAAATTGGCCATCTTTGCCCTTATCAGCAAGGGGATGACTGCGTTCGGTGCTCCGCCGGGGAGCTCTTCCAAGTAGAAGGTGATAGGCTCTGATCTGCCCTTCACCATTTCAAATGTCACAGTTTGTGGAGGAGCTTTGTCGACCAGTTCGTCCAACTTCCTCTTTGCTGAGTTGATGGTGAGGTCGTTGAACCCGCCCCCGTTGATGACCATGGCGGAGGGGAAGTATTCCCATCTGCTGTGTGTAGTCAGAGGCTCCTGCAGGAGCTCGGGTAGTTCGAAATCCTCGGGCCTGGTTACCGAGAAGGCGGTCTGGATTGGCACCGACTCGTCAGATGGCCGGGTATCTTCTTCGGGCTCCTTCGCCTCGCGGGCTTCACGACGGGGAGCGTCGTTTCTCCTGTACTGTGCCAGTCTCCCCCCTTTGATGAGGGTTTCAATGGCGTCCTTCAGGTGGACGCAGTCCTCTGTCAAGTGACCATGACTCCTATGGTACTGACAGTATTTGTTTTTGTCTACTCCTGGCTTGGCAGGAGCTGGTCGGGGACGCTTGACGCCACCGTCTTTAAAATCTGTGCTTGCACACTCCGCCAGAATACGCTCGCGGGAAGCCGTGAGCGGAGTGTACTCAGTGAACCGGCCCGAGGGGCCCCTTTGTTCCCGGACCTCCCGGGGTCTGTCTTCCTTCCTCTTCTCTCTGGTGCGTCGGGGAGGAGGGTCTTGTCTCGAGCTGCTGCCATGGTTGCGAGCCCTGGAGTCTCGTGCCCTGTTGGCAGCTTCTCTCTCCTCGTAGTCCATATATGCTCGGGCTTTGTCGAGGAGAGCGTCAAAAGTTGCAGGTGGCTCGATGCCCACAGCTTTCCTGAATTCTGTGCCGGGGAGGAGGCCCCTCTCCAGCAAGTACCTCTTCATATGGTCCGCGCAGGGGACCTGGATTGCTTCCCGGTTGAAGCGGTTGATGAATTCCCTCAAGGTCTCATCATGTCTTTGGATGATGGCCTCGAGGGCTGCCTCGGTCTTTGGATGGCGACGAGACACTGTGAAGGAGCTGATGAACTGGTTCTTCAAGTTCCGCCACGAGGTGATGGAGCCCGGGGCAAGTCCCTTGTACCAGTCCATGGCCGCCTTCCTGAGAGTTGTTTGGAAGAGACGACACTTGATGGGCCCCCCGACATTGTGATAGTGGAGCATGGCTTCGAACCCGTCAATGTGGTCGACTGGGTCCGCCACTCCATCATACTCTTTTAGGTGTGGGGGCTTCTCCATGCCCGGGGGAATAGGTGCGTCCATGATTGCCTGCGATAGGGGACCGCGGGGGTCGTCCTCGTCGCTCCTTTCTGGAGAAAGAGAAGGGGTCCTGTAGTTGTGTCGGGCACGTTGCTCGTGCTGGGATTCCCTTGAACGTGATGTTCGGTGATGGAAGGTCACACGCCCGTCTCTGTTGTGCCTCCGGTCGTGCCTTGATGGGTCGCGAACGGGCTCTTCGGCAGGAATGACGGGCTGTCTTTCATACTGGGGCCGCCTCTGCCTTGGTGCGGGTGAGGGGCTCCTAGAGTTTTCCCTGTGATGTCTCCGCGGGGGAGTAGGGTGTCGAACTTCTTCGACCCGAGGAAGTGGAGATGGTGGCCTTTGATGTCTCCTCGGGGGGCGTCGATCATTTTCCAGTGCCCTAAGTCTTTCTCCTTGCGCGAACAGGAGATAGTTCGTCTGGTTGATGGCCGCGAACAGTGCCTGAGCCGTGGCATCTGCCCCGGCAGGGGCTTGGACTTCATAGAACCGGGCAGCCTGGCGATAGGCGAGAGCCTCCGGATCGTCTTCGAGTCTTGGAGGAGTTGTCGAGGAAGACGCAGTGTTCCTGTCCCTGCGGGTGGAAGGTCCAGGGGCGGTTGTCACGGGGACGGTATTGTGGCCGGCACCACTGGGATTGTCCAGGTGCCCATTCTTGTCCGCGGGACCGTTGTTGGCGTCGAGGACGCGAGTGTGTTGTTCTTCACGAGTTGGAGAGGCCATGACAGTGAATGGATTGAGCTTTGGTCTCTGAAACTGTTCGTTAGACGGGGAAGCTGTTTCCCACAGACGGCGCCACTGATCTGACCTGATCAGAAGGTTTGGACCGTCACGGCTTACTCCGAGCTGAAGGCTTTTTGAACGAGGAGGGGGGGGGGGGGGTACCTGCAAGGCACTCCGATGCTTAAGTCAGTGGGAGTACTAGCAGATAATATAGTTGAGGTTAGAATGATCAATACCTGACCCTCTGGAAGCAGAGGGTATTTATAGCCCCCAGCGCTGGGCCAAGGTTCCTTCATTGGGCCGGGCGGATTTGGCCCAATGGAGGAACTGCCAGGTTCTACGTGGGTAGTAGGGACCAGCACGTGGTTCCCTTCCTGGATATGCTGCATGAAATGTGGGCGGACGAAGACGCGGTCTTTCCGGAGTATCGTTGGGGTAATAGAGGACTAAGTCTGCCCTAGCAAGTTAGCTCGTGACCATGTCGAGCTGCGCAGCACGGTGCCGTGCTCGACGCCAAGACCTCGAGCTGGACGGCGAGTGTCGAGCTGGAAGCCAGGACATAGAGCTGGATGGCATGCTGTCGAGCAGGACTTCATCGTGGGGCTGGACACCGAGATGTCGAGGTGGACATCAGGGTGTCGGGCATGGACGTGGCCCCCTTTGCCCAGTGTGGTCCTTAGTGAGTCCCTTTGGACTGGGCCTTAGTAATGGTTTTGGGCCTGTCGGGCCCAGTCCAGAACAGATACCTTATGATTTCTATTTAATTTACACATTTTTATTTATTTTTTGTAAATCGATGAAGTTTACTAATTATATGTTGTAATTATCAGATTTTTGAATCACGAGCTAAAGTTCTAAAATGGACACAATCTATTGGTAAAAATTATGGTATTGTTGTTATTACAATTCTGTCCGATTCTGGTAAAGGACTGTGAGGGAGGAATGATAAATTGATTATGGATTGTGATAGAGGGGGAATTTACAAAAAGAAAAATGAATCTGGGAATTCTTATGATGGCAACTATACTATGAAGGTTAGATGCCCATTTAGGTTGAGATCTGTTCTAAGTGGTATCTGTTGGAAGGTGATGGTTAGAGGTGGAATGCACAATCATAGATTAGATAAGGATTTGAAAGATCATGATATATTGGACAGTCTAAAAGATCATGAAAGAAAGTTTATGAATGACAGAATGAAGTACAACATGGCACCAAGGTACATCATGTTTGCTTTGAAAGACAAATACCCAAAAAACTTCACAAGTATTACTCAGGTATACCGAGCTAGAGCAACATACAGATTGGACAAAAGAGGTGCAATGACAGAAATGCAAATGTTATTGAGCCTTATTCATTAAGAGAAATATATGTGTTAGACTAGAAATAGGGAGAATTCGAATATTGTCGATGATATCTTCTGGACACATCTTGATTTTATGAAGTTGTTGAATATGTTTCATATGGTGTTAATTTTTGATTGCACATACAAGATAAATAGGTAAAAAATTTACTTCTCTCATCCTAAAATATGTTGAGTGACATAGTTGATTATTTGTATTTTAATCGGGCAGGTACTGACTACTATTGCTGGAGATTATTGGTGTTACATCAACAAAATTGACGTTTTCAATTGCTTTTGCCTATTTGGAACATGAAAGGGAGAAGAACACATGGACACTACAGAAGCTCAAAGAGTTGTTCTATTCAGAGAAATTGCTTCCGAATATTGTGATGACAAACCGGGAACTTGCATTAATGAATGCCCTTGATTTTGTGTTTCCAAATGCAACTCATATGTTGTGTACGTTCCATATTTCAAAAAACATGAGCATGAAATGTAAGGAGTATGTGAAATTAGAAAGACAAGAACACATCATGGATCAATGGAACAACATCATGCATTCAAATACAGAAGACGAGTTTGATGTACATTTCAACCACTTCGAGAGTGTTTGTGGTGATATTCCATCATTTATCAAGTATGTGAATGAAACATGGTTAACACCATATAAAGAAAGATTTGTTGCTGCATGGACTAACAGAGTCACTCATTTAGGAAACATAACAACAAACAGATACATTGGACTAACAGAAAATATGTTTATGCTTAGATATTAATTTGAAATTTGTTTAGATAATATGTTCATGATTTTTAGGGTGGAGTCTGTACATTGGAGACTAAAGAACTTGTTGACTACAAGTCGTGGTGATTTATGTCGAAGTTGGGATACTGTGAACACAATGTTAAAGTTCTAACTAGGTTCCATCAAAGTGTCGTCTCAAAAAAGTATCGTCAATATTGAGCATCGGTATAACACCCAATTCTATTCTAAACTGCACAATTTTGTCTTACAATGTATACAATTCAATAAAATGGAACTAGAAAGAGTAAAATTTGTTGGTTCAAGCAAGGAGAGGTGTGGTTGTTACATTAGAACAACACATGGGTTACCATGTGCGTGTCAGCTTGCCGGTTTCCAAATTTTAAGCACCCTTAGACCTTTGGAATCAATTCATGTATTTCAGACGAAATTGCACATTTCAGAACATGATGTGACTCATGATGAGAGTAAGTGGGATTTAGAAGAAGAGTGTGAAGATTTGAAGAGATATTTCAGTACTTTGGATATTATGGGTCAAAGGGTGTTGAAGAAAAAAGTCGGTGATCTAACTTATCCATCCACAACTTTAATGTGTCCACTGCTGGTGAAATAGAAGTCAAAGAGGGGAGTTAAGAAAAGTAGAAAGGGTGAGGTGAGTGATGCGCATCGTGATCCTAGCCAGTGGAAGTATGATGCAGCTTTGCAGGAGAGTCAGACTACAAAGAGATTATACACAAAATTAATTGGAAGTCAATCGTCAACCATGCCAATCGATAAGCAACCTTCTACCAAATCTTCAAGAGCTGAGTTCTTGTCACAATTTCCTGCTTTCTTTCATCCATACATCGATGACATAATTAATGTTGAGAATGATGAAAAATGTGCTTTCCATTGTATTTCATATTTATTAGGATGAGGGAAAGATGCATGTTATTCGGTTTGGAAGCAGTTGGATATTCAAGTCCATTGATCGCGACTTCACGAGTCTGTCAGGTGTAGTGACTGTAAGTGCACAGTCTTATTGCGTAGTTTTAAAAGATATCAAACCCACAAGGACTGGTGGTCAAACTACTGGTATCTTAGGGTTACTGTGTAAAGCTAAGGCTAAATAATAAACTTGGATGGTTGGGTTTAATCGTGAATTAACTAAAATCTAGTAATTAATAACGGGACACCGATATGTACTTGGCAACTTCAGGGATTCAATTAGTCATTGTCATTTGTTTTTAGTATTAAAATACTATTTCAGTGGAAACTATTTATTTAAAAACCCTCATCTCACACTTTCGTTCTATCAAGTCAGGTCATATTATTAAACTCAAAATGAGCGCTGTCGCAGTTTCATTTTAAAATTCAAAAGTATTTTTTGAAAACAATTAGAGTCCAATTAATTTTAAAGCGCTCTCGCTGTTTTTAAAATTAATATTTAATAACCACTGTCTGGTCAAAACCTCAAACTCTCGCTCTGTTGATTTTAACCTTAGACTGTCTTTTACTCTCGTACAAAAATAATTAAGTATCCAAATTGGAAATTAAATCCAGAAAGTGTTTTTGTAAAAAATATTAATGTCAATTAATTATTGAATCCATTCGGTTAATATTTACATACCGGTATCAGGGAATTTAGCCAGAAATCATTTTATTCCAGGATAACATAAAATTAAAATGTAATTTTAATAACACATGCATGGTAAGAATAAATAAATTATACTATAAAGTAAGAACCTGGAATTAATGACTGAAGCAATAAATTTGAGCAGTGCGCATATCCTCCACAAGTCGACAAGATTACCTTTGAAATAATAAAATTACGTAGCAGAAAATGAAAATATTGTAAAACGAATTCTGGAAGTTTGGAAACAAAACTAGAGTTGCAGTATTCCTCTGATGTGGAAAAATACTGCTTTGATGGTGAGGTTTTTCTAATACTTACGGAATACTATGAAAAGTAGAAAAGTAAAATACTGAAAGTTATGAAATTGGAATAATAAAAACCAAAACAAAGTAGCAGTGTAGAAACGTAACAAATAGTAGCAGGTTTCCAGAGCTTTCAAGTTGGTAATTGATTCCCTTTTATATATTCCAAATGGTGAGAGAAGATAGGAAACGTCCCATAATTATCGTACTTGAAGCGTGGAGAAAATCCAGGTGAACATGCGTTTAATGCGTCAGACGGAGAGATGTACGCATACTGAGTATGTGTCGGTCGGGACATGAAATGTGCCGAGGGGCACACTTTTCTAACTTGTGACGGTCGACAGGTGTTGTGGTGGGCGGCACGCTTCTGATTACAGAATGCTGCATTTTGCTGCTAAATAGCCATTTCTTCTTCATTTTTCCATTATTTTTCTTCCCTTTCTCATTTATGCCTTGCAAAAGCTAAGTACCTGAAATATGTTTCAAAAAGTACAAAAAGGGATAAAATGTGAGATAATAAACGAAGAATCAGAAATTTAATCTATGTAATTCGGGCAAAAAATGCTATATCTTTTTGTGTTATCAAACTCTCCTAAGCTTGAACCTTTGCTTGTCCTCAAGCAATAAAGTCAGTATAAAAACCAACAAGGCACAAGTTAAATGCAATTTCATGATCTGATTCAAATCATAAGAGGTTGCCAATGTTTTTGAGGAAACATAAACTCAATATAACACAAAAGATACGGTAATAACACTAAACACCCCCATTGTGCAGACCAATTCCAGTCATGCCATTATAGCTCAACCTAATTCTTTTTGCTAAATTTTACCTGTTTTCATTCTAGCGCAATCATATTAAGCCCTTTATCTTCGCACGCGCATAGTAGAGTAGCCGGTTAGTGACTATGATCCTTTTAAGCACGAGGTTCTGGAACATAAATGCGGTAACCTCCTTTAATTCACCCAATTACAAGTTGCGGGGGATCGGACCGTAGTCCGCCCTACCAAGTTCAGTACCAGACACCTCTGAACTAACCGACAACAGGTTGTTATGTTGTATCATGTAGGTACTACATCCGTTGGATTAAGCGACCGGGTGAGGGTCGCCTAACTTAATTGGTGCATTCCCTATTTTCTTACAGTAAAGCATGTATCTTTCAAATATACTGGATCATTCACTTATATTCATTGAATCCCTACGTAGTTTGTGTTTAAGACGGTGCTGACTGCTAGATAAACTACTCGGGGCTACTTTAAAGCTAAAGTTTAAGGTTTCGGTATAAAGGGTACTGAAATCAATCTAGCGCAATATGGGGATTTAGAGTGTTACGACGGTATCCAGCGTACTTCAGTTTCACTCAAAGTTTCTCATATATCTTTTAAAAAGTGAGCAACCTATATATTCTTCGAATGCGTCAAATTATGCAAGTAACAAACAAAAATATTTTTGTTATGGCTCAAGAAAGTGGGAAATTAGATAACAACAGAAAAATTGCATAAACGAACTCGAAAATAAAAAGATGTTTTTGATTACAAGAAATACAAATGGAAATGAAAAATCTACTTAGAAAGCAACAAACAGTTTCCAAACTAAATAACTCCCCTAAGCTTGAAACAAGCAATGTCCCAATACTTAAAAACAAAAAGGAAACAGGAAGAGAAGCAAAAATCAATCTATTCTTGTTCATTATCGCGTCCCCTTCCTCGTCCTCGTGCTCGCCCATGTGTGCCCAGAGGATGGGGCATAGCCATATGGTATATATAATCTTAAAAACCATCCATGCATACAGTTAAGGCCTCCATTTACTCGGTTAATCTTGCAGCTCGACGCTCGTTTCTTTCGTCATATTCTTGCCACTGAGTTTGCATGACCAGCATAAGTTGCACCATTGCATTTTGGTTGTTTTGCATAGCCTGTACTCTCGCATCCTGTTGCATTATGGAAGCCATACTGTCATCATTCGAGGCTGGTACTCTTTCTCGTCTCCTTCTGGGCCTTGTGGACGTGCTTACAACGTTTTCAGGAGGAGCTTGTTGTTCAGTGTCTCCTTGTTCCATTTCTTGCTCCATTTCATCAGCTTGGACATTCTCCTGGTTGCTTTACGCATTATCTCCAGGTGCAGGAGCATCAAGGTTATAAAGCCACTTAGATAAGTCTGTAATATTAATAAGTGCAAAGTTCAGTAAAATGACACTATGAAGTACCTTGTTGTGCACCATGATGTTGTACCTACCGTCTCTTCTAACCTTAATCAAGTGGCCAGCCCGACAGTTATCGATGTCAATGAAAGTGGGTGGAAGTGGTGGAAAATTTTCAAGCTTGTCTTCAAGGCGAAGGCCAAGTGCTATAGACGTGACTAGCCCGCCAATGCAGAAAGGCGTAGACCCTCTTGCACACAAAGACTGGATATGTCATAGAAGGAACGTGCTTGTGTTGATCCTTTGGTTGGGAGTGAAGGTACAATGAAGGAGGAACAATTATTTAGAACTAACCTTGTTGTTGTTAATCCTCCCAAAAATGGTGTTAGAGATAACACGGTGGAAATACCTTATTGCGGGATTATGAATGGATGAAGCATAAAGTCCCTCCCAGCTGTTCGGTTCCTCATTGGTAAGAATTTTCCAAAGCTCGAAACCTGTAGACGCCCAATCTAGGTCTTCTGGAATACAGTGGTGTACCACTCCCTCGCGAGGGAAATGGAAGAAAGCACTCAGAGTGGATTGACTTACAAAATATTCATCCTTGAATATTCTAAAAGTAGCGGATCCGGATAGGTGCTCGCTTTCGTCACATGGCAGGTTGTATGAGAACGAGCTTAAAAATTCCAAGGTCAGCGACTCGTATGTTGGGAGATTGTGTGTGCAGATGAATGCTAAGTCCGAGTTATGGAGTAACCACTGCATGCTATCGAGCAAGCCTAATTTTCGTAAGCACTCAGTATCAACATACCGCGTAGGGACTACGGACCGTTGATAGAATTTGAGGTACTGCGCTCTTTGGTGCTCTCCGGCTTTGCTATTTCGAAAAGTAATTCCGGAAAGGTCTGACTCTGGTCGTGAACCTATTTGTGCCATTGTTGTAGAAAGGATGGAATATGGGTAGGAGTTTGTGTGAGAAATTGGGGATTTTTGGAGTGGAAATGGGTTTGGAGATGGTTTATGCAGAAAGATATAATGATGGTAATAAGTGGGGTTTAGTGGATTTTTATGACAATGATAATGGAGGAAGTGAAATAGGCACAAGTTCAATGTAGTTTAGGAAGCGGTTTGAAGAAAATGGAAAGAAGAAGGGTTCTACGAGGGTATATGTGATAATACATAAACGCTTCAGTTTCTCACTTCTTATCGAGGGGAACGCGTTTGTGCTGATCGAGACTGAGATTAGTGAGGCGTGACAGGTGTCACGCTTGTATGGAGAACGACACACCTTTGGGAACCAGAATATAATATAAAATATTGCAGTTCTGAACGCATTATGTATTTTTAATAATTGTACATAAATATATATATGAATATAAAATGGAAGTAGTATAGCATATATATATATATATATATGTGTGTGTGTGTGTGTGTGTGTGTGTGTGTGTGTGTGTGTGTGTGTGTGTGTGTGTGTGTGTGTGTGTGTGTGTGTGTGTGTGTGTGTGTGTGTGTGTGTGTGTGTGTATGTGCGCGCGCGTGTGTGTATGTGTGTGTGTGTATGTGTGTGTGTGTGTGTGTGTGAATATGATAATAATGCATTAAATGGAAAAGGTAATTTAAATTCCAAAAACTGAACTGAAAATAAACAATTCTAAATACTGAACTGAAAATAAATAAAAATTGTATTTAAGAATAAAATAGCAAAAGTTGAAAAGTCTAATCTGATAAGATTTCTCTCCACACTTGAACAAAACGGTGTCCGCAATGTTTAAATATGAAAAGAAAAAAAATGCAATAAGTCTGAAATATCAGCCACGTCGATCAAGAGAAGCGGAGTAGAGATGCTGATAAATATAGTACAACTGATCGACTACCATATCCATGAAAGAATGGAAGTCAATCCTCAGAATAATAATCTCATCCATAAATAAATCAAGCTCTGATTGGATGGCATTTAAAGCGGGAACTTGATGAAATACGGGAGGCGGAGAAGCGACTGAAGCGATAGAGGTGTTTGAGCCAACCTGATCGGGAGATGGGAATTGATGGTAAAAGGGAGGGGTTTCAGGGTCAGTATCCTCGTCGGACAGGAAATAATCAAGGTGATCATAAATCATGGATGTCTCAGGAGCGGGTGGTGGTGAAATGTATGGTGCGCCCCAATCATATAACTAGTTATTCCTGTCATGCACGCTAGTCCTAGGGTTAGGTAGGGTAAAAAGGGGCATTAATGATTGTTAATGAGCAGTTCAAAGTTACCCGGGCCTAGGTTTCCAATTATTCCCCTATTGAAACAAAAATTGATGTTCATAGGTTGGAATCTACCTAGAGGGACAAGGTTCAGCAGTGGTTGTCTTAAGCCGATAGCATTTGCTATCATGGTTACTAAGCCGCCTGTCAGAATGGGTTCATGGACAGCTCTTGCAAGATAGTGAAAGTTTGCTATCATAAATGTATCGCCATTTATGGGACGGTTTTGTGAAGTGCAGAACATAATGAAAAGCTCAGCTCTAGATACCATGGTTATATTTTCATATTTACCAAAGAGTGTGTGTGCTAGGATCTTATGAAAATATCTCAAGGATGGGTTATGAATGTTTTCTGAATACATGTCCTCAGGCTCAGAGTTACTTATACGTGTAATATCCCCCCAGAAATAGTCTAGTTCACCCACATTAAAAAGTTCTTCTTGGATTACTGTGAACGCGTCTAGGCCATGTGGGAATCCTAGCAATTTTTCCATCTCCCTATTGGTGTAGGTGTACTCAATACCAAATATCCTAAACCTAATTAGACCTCTATTGAACCCCAGGACATGGTTAGGTTTGTAGACAAGGGAGCTTAAAAACTCTAAGGTTAATCTACGGTAGGAGCTAAACTTTCTTCTCAAAGCAGATGTGTCCCATCCTATTTGGCTTAATAAAAACAAAATGCAGTCTCGGATTCCTGATGTTATCGTAGCTGGTCGGTCAGGGTAGATACTCAATCCTATCTCCCTATTAGACAAAGACTCAAACCTCCTCTGCTGATTTCTTCCTCTAAACACAATGCCCAAAGTATCAACCGAATTCATCGTGGTTAGTGTAATTAGCTAATAGGAAAGTTAGCCTGAAGTAGGTTGACAGTTAGCATTAAGTTAGTAGAGAGAATATTAGAGAAGCAATATTTCATATTTTTATCATAATAGAAATAAGAAATAACAAAAGTAAGAAAAGAAAAACTAAAATTAAGCAAATCAAAAAGAAAAGATTAAAAAGTGGGTTGTCTCCCAATAAGCGTTTTGTTTCACATTGTAAGCTCGACATAACATGGTGATTAGTCTAATGCATGGGGTGGCATCACATCTAGCCTAAAGGTTTCTTAATATTCTTTGTTATCGATGCTATGATAATGTTTTAGACATTGTCCGTTTACGATGAAAGGTTCACTACTCATTCCTTTGATTTATATTGCTCCATTTTGAAAGACCTTAGTGATTTCGAATGGACCAAACCATCTAGAGAGAAGTTTTCCTGGGAATAATTTAAGTCGAGAATTAAATAGGAGAACTATATCGTCTTTATTGAATTCTTTTCTAGATATTCGTTTATCGTTCCATTTTTAGTTCTCTCCTTATAAATCAGAGCATTTTCGTAAGCGTCTAGTCTAAGTTCTTCTAGTTCGTGGATATCTAAGATTCTTTTCTCACCCGCTGCGGTGTAATTCAAATTTAGGGTTCTAATGGCCCAATAAGCTTTATGTTCTATTTCTACCGGCAGATGACATGATTTCCCGTAGACTAATTTAAATGGCGTAATACTAATCAGAGTTTTATATGCCGTCCTATATGCCCCTAGAGCTTCATGTAACTTAGATGACCAGTCTTTCCTAGAGGTTGCTACCGTTTTTTCCAAGATTTGCTTAATCTCTCTGTTAGAGACCTCTACTTGCCACTTATTTGCGGATGATAAGGTGTTGCGACTCGATGTCGGACTCCATAATTCCCTAATAGATTTTGTAAGATTTTAGAAATGAAATGGGAGCCACCGTCACTGATGACGAGTCTCAGAACATTGAATCTTGGAAAGATTATGTTCTTGAAAAGCCTGAGTACTACTCGTGCGTCATTTGTTGGAGATACTACAACCTTGATCCATTTTGAAACATAGTCGACAGTAACTAGTATGTAGTGATTTCCAAAGGAAGGCGGGAAGGGTCCCATGAAATCAATGCCCTATACGTCAAAGACTTCAACTTCTAGAATTCCCTTTTGAAGCATCTCATCGCGTCTAGATATGTTTCCAGTGCATTGGTGCAATTTTTAACCGCGATATGGACGTCTTTCCAAATATTAGGCCAATAGAGGCCAACTTGTAATATCTTAGTGCAGGTCTTTGATGTACTTGTATGTCCTCCATAGGGAGCGGCATGACAGTGGAAAATTTTGTTTTTGATTTCGTTTTCGGAAACACATCGATGGAAAATACCACTGGCACCTATTTTGAAAATAAAAGGCTCGTCCCAATAATAGTGTTTAAGGTCATGGCAAAATTCCTTCTTTTGTTGATAAGACATATCAGGTGGAAGAACTCCAGCAGCCAAGTAGTTGACAAAATTAGCATACCATGGCAATATGGTTTTAGTGTAGACTGCTTCTAAGATTTCGTTTGTGTTCGTGTCTTCACAAGTCACAAGGTACTCGGTTATAATACTTTCTAATTCTAATTGGGCTACAAGGCGTTCATAAGGAAAATGATCATTGATGGGTACATGATCTGGTTTGATGCCTTCTATTCTGGATAGGTGGTCAACTACTATATTATCGGTTCCTCTCTTGTCTTTGATTTCAAAATCGAATTCTTGTAGAATTAAGATCCACCTTAGTAATCTTGGTTTGGCGTCTTTCTTACTCAAGAGGTACCAGATTGCAACGTGATCAGTATAGATAATTATTCGTGCTCCTACTAAGTAGGAACGGAATTTATCTAAGGCAAACACAATAGCTAACAATTCCTTTTCAGTCGTGGCGTAATTCGTCTATGCAAGATCTAGGGTTCTACTCACGTAGTAGATTGCATGAAGCTTTTTATCCTTTCTTTATCCTAGGACTGTGCCTATGACATAGTCACTGGCATCGCACATTATCTCGAATGGTTCGTTCCAATCAGGAGGTTGTATAATAGGTGATGAAATTAATGCCTTTTTTAGTGTTGTAAATGCGTCCAAGCATGTGTCAGTGAAAGTGAACTCAACATCCTTCATTAGGAGTTCGGTTAGAGGTTTGATTATTTTAGAGAAGTCTTTAATGAAATGTCGATAGAAACCAACATGTCCTAGAAAGCTTCTTATTTCTCTAACAGTTTTGGGTGGTTGAAGATTTTCTATTACTTCATGTAAGTGTTTGCTTGGTGGCATTAATTTTTGGTAAAACCAGATTTGCGAATGTCATGACTGATGTCATAACATTCTGGGATACAAACAAATTCTGTAGAAGGAATGTTCTACAGGAACAACTCAGTATGAGTGAATATCATGATGATTAAGCTATGATCATATGTACTGAATTCTACCAAAATCAGTGAGCAGGATACATGATTTTCAGTGATCATATGTGCAGATTTATTGCTCCTGAGAATTTTCAGGAATCTAGTGTGCTATTCTGAGTTGAAGTATATTGACTAGATCAGATGCTCATGTGGATATTAGGTTAACCTTGCTTAACCCTAATCTGTTATGATGAAATCCCAAGACCAAGTCTTTAGGTTAACTTTGGTTAACCCTAGCTATTTTTATGGAAGCCCAAAATGAAGAATAGACTGCATATATATTTCTCACGAATCCTAATGGTGTGCAGCACTTTCCAGAGAAGATCAATAAGGCATTTTGTAGTTGTGATAGTTTTAGTAATTACTGTGAGCCAAGCAATTATCACTTGATAAGTGACTTGGAGTAGGATTTGGTTGTAAGGGTTGTTTATCACTCAAAGCTTTGAAGCATGAGTGTTGTGTCTCTTGATTAAAGCTTTGAAGCAAAATCAAGCGTGTGTATTGAAGAATGTCTTCATAATCTTATTAATCAGTAGATTAGTATCAATGCTGTGATTGAGGGGGAGTGAGTAGGAACTCAGGTTTAAGTAGGACTTAGATTGAAGTTGCATTGGGTAGGTCTTAAGTAAAGGAGATAAACTGGTTGGTTTATTCCTAAATTAATACCTCTTATAGTGAATTTCCTCCCTGGCTTGGTAGCCCCCAGATGTAGGTGTTGTTATACACTGAACTGGGTTAACAATTAATTGTGTTCTTTACTGTCTTTTAAATTACTGTTTGGTTTGTGTACAATTTTTCAGATACGGTGTCATAACATTCACCGTGACATTAAGTATCTGTTGCCAGAATTTCAATTGGCATCAGAGCGGGCACCCTGCCTGTCTTTCTGGGTGAGATCTAGGGATGTTATTTTCTGGCGCTATGGACAAGGAAGGAGGATTTGGGAACAGACCACCTATTCTGGATGGATCAAACTATGACTACTGGAAACCTCGTATGATTGCCTTCTTGAAGTCACTGGACAATAAAGCTTGGAGAGCTGCTGACAAAGGATGGAACCATCCCACCATAACTGGGAAAGATGGGACGACTAGTCTGAAACCTGAGGAAGAATGGAGCAAAGAAGAAGAAGAGTTAGCCCTGGGTAACTCTAAAGCATTGAATGCTTTGTTCAATGGAATTGATAGAAACATATTCAGACTAGTACATCAATGTGAACTGGCCAAGGATGTTTGGGACACTCTCAAAACCACCCATGAGGGTAC
Source organism: Vicia faba (assembly GCA_948472305.1). Taxonomy (NCBI): domain Eukaryota; kingdom Viridiplantae; phylum Streptophyta; class Magnoliopsida; order Fabales; family Fabaceae; genus Vicia; species Vicia faba. The sequence continues at coordinate 731,441,993 of OX451736.1, forward strand.
ATCCAAAGTAAAAATGTCAAGACTTCAGATGCTCACTACCAAATTTGAGAATCTAAGGATGAAGGAAGATGAGACCATTCATGAGTTTCACATGAACATCTTGGAAATTTCCAACACCTTAGAAGCATTGGGAGAAAAGATGTCAGAAGAAAAGCTGGTGAGAAAGATTCTCAGATCCTTGCCTAAAAGGTTTGCAATGAAAGTGACTGCTATAGAGGAAGCTCAGGATATCTGCAACTTGAAGGTTGATGAACTCATTGGGTCACTTCAGACATTTGAGATGGGGATCAGTGACAATGTTGACAAGAAAAACAAGAGCATAGCCCTTGTATCCAATACTGAAGATGAAAGCAAGGAGAGTGCTGAAGAGAATATATTAGAAGCTATAACTATGCTTGGAAGGCAGTTCAAAAAACTCATCAAGAGAATGGACCCAAAGTCAAGGTCAAATGTCAAGAACATTTCCTCTGACATTAGCAGATCCTATGACTCCAGCATAAGAACTAAGTCTGAAGAAAAGGGAAATCAAAGCAGAGGAATCCAATGCCATGGATGAGAAGGATATGGGCACATTCGAGCTGAATGTCCTACCTTTCTAAAGAAACAAAAGAAAGGAATGTCTGTTACTTGGTCTGATGGTGACTCAGAAAGTGACTCTGAAGAAGAATCTGCTAAACTAGTTACTGCACTATCTGGTGTTTGTAACTCTGATAATGATTCTAGTGATGAGGAAGTGACATTTGAAGAACTTGTTGACTCCTACAAGAAGCTATGTATCAGAAGTGCTGAAGTCTGTCAGCAAAATGAGAAACATAAAAAGCTCATAGTGAAGTTGGAGGCTGAGAAGAAGGAAGACACTGCTACTATAAGCCATCTCAAAGGTGAAGTTCTAATGTTGAACTCCAAACTTGATCAGATGACTAAGTCTGTCAAGATGTTAACAACTGGAACTGACAAGTTGGAAGAAATCCTTCAGGCTGGACAAAATGCAGGAAACATGTCTGGTATAGGATTTATGGCTGCAAAGAAATCTGCTGTTGACAAGAAGAAGACCATGCCTGATAAACAAATGTCAAAGCAGATGTCACAACATAGGACTCAACATCAAGAACAGAGAAATATGAAGAAAAAGTATCAAAGATGGAGATGTCATTATTGTGGGAGGTTTGGTCACATAAATCCATTCTTCTTCAGATTATATGGATATCCTAATCAGACCCCATATGTCAAACATAAGACTAACAAGGCACCATATACTCAACAGTGGAAGAAAAAGACTGCAACCCTGATAGCTCACACCTCCCTTAGAGTTTATGCCAAGGAAGACTGGTACTTTGACAGTGGATGCTCTAAACACATGAATGGAATCAAGAATCTGCTGAATGATGTCAAACCTCGTACTACTAGTTATGTCACTTTTGGAGATGGTGCTAGAGGAGAAATCAAAGGAGTTGGAAACTTGGACTGCCCTGGAGTTCCAAACCTAAATGAAGTGTTGCTGGTAAATGGTTTGACTGCTAATCTCATAAGTATCAGTCAATTATGTGATCTAGGATTCAAGGTCAACTTCACCAAGTCTGAATGTCTTGTAACTAATGAAAAACAAGAAGTTGTAATGAGAGGAGTCAGATCAAAAGACAATTGTTACTTATGGGAGTCTGAGAACACTAACTACTCTTCTGTGTGCTCTATAGCCAAAGAAGAAAAGGAAGTGAAATTGTGGCACCAAAAACTTGGTCATTTACATCTTAGAGGGATGAAAAAGATCATATCCATGGAGGCTGTCAGAGGGATTCCAAGCCTTCAGATTGATGAAGGGAGAGTCTGTGGTGAATGTCAGGTTGGAAAGCAACCTAGAATGTCACATCCAAAGACAAGACATCTGACCACCTCTAAGGTGCTAGAATTTCTACATATGGATCTGATGGGTCCCATACAGGTGGAAAGTCTTGGTGGAAAGAGATATGCCTATGTTGTTGTGGATGATTTTTCCAGATTCACCTGGATAAACTTCATTAGGGAAAAGTCTGATGTATTTGATGTATTTAAAGAATTGTGCAAAAGAATTCAAAGAGAAAAAGAAGTATGCATTGTCAGAATCAGAAGTGATCATGGTAAGGAATTTGAAAATAGTAAGTTTGATGAGTTCTGTTCCTCAGAAGGAATCAATCATGAGTTCTCTTCACCTATAACTCCTCAACAAAATGGAGTTGTGGAAAGGAAAAACAGGACTATGCAGGAATCTTCCAGAGCAATGATACATGCCAAGAAGCTTCCTATTCATTTTTGGGCTGAAGCTATGAATACAGCCTGTTATGTACACAACAGGGTCACCTTGAGAAAGGGAACACCATCCACCCTTTATGAACTATGGAAAGGAAGAAAGCCTACAGTGAAGTACTTCCATGTCTTTGGGAGCAAATGCTATATTCTGACAGATCGTGAACAAAGGAGAAAGATGGACCCTAAAAGTGATGAAGGAATATTCCTAGGATACTCTACCAACAGCAGAGCATATAGGGTGTTTAATTCCAGGACCAAAGTTATTATGGAGTCTATAATGTCATAGTTGATGATCACCATGAGGAAACAAATGTCCCATATGATGTTGAGACATTCTTTGAGACTTCAACACAAGTGTCTAAAAAGGATGATGTGCCTAATCCTACTCCATCAGAGTCTGAATCAAAGGAAGCTAACAAAGATCCTTCCATCAGACTTCAGAAAGATCATCCTAAGGAAATCATCATAGGAGATCCTAACAGTGGAGTCACTACAAGATCTAGAGAAATCATCACAAACTCTTGTTTTGTGTCTAAGATTGAACCAAAAAATGTTAAAGAGGCTTTGACTGATGAATACTGGATTAGAGAAATGCAAGATGAATTGAACCAGTTCAAGCAACATGAAGTATGGGAGTTAGTTCCTAGACCAGAAGGAACAAACATCATTGGCACAAAGTGGATCTACAAGAACAAGTCAGATGCTGAAGGAGTTGTCACCAGGAATAAGGCAAGGCTTGTTGCTCAAGGATACACTCAAGTTGAAGGGGTTGATTTTGATGAGACTTTTTCTCCTGTAGCTAGACTGGAATCAATCAGACTTCTCTTGGGAGTTGCTTGTCTCCTTAAGTTCAAGCTGTTTCAGATGGATGTGAAGAGTGCCTTCTTAAATAGGTACTTAAATGAGGAAGTGTATGTGGAACAAACTAAAGGATTTGTGGATCCAAACTGTCCTGATCATGTCTACAAATTGAGGAAAGCATTATATGGTCTGAAACAAGCTCTTAGAGCTTGGTATGAAAGGTTGACAAAGTTCCTCACTGACAAAGGATATATGAAAGGAGGTTTGGATAAAAATATTTTTGTCAAGGATGAAGGAGGAAAGATAATGGTAGCTCAAATTTATGTTGATGACATAGTGTTTGGAGGAATGTCAGATAAAATGGTTAAACATTTTGCTAACCAGATGCAAGCTGAATTTGAAATGAGCCTCATGGGAGAATTGACCTACTTTCTTGGACTACAAGTCACACAGATGGAAGACTCAATTTTTCTGTCTCAAAGCAAGTATGCAAAGAATATTTTCAAGAAGTTTGGGATGGAGAATTCCAGTCATAAAAGGACCCATGCACCTTGTTGTACCCCAAAATTTGCACTCCCATATTCTTCAAAATCTTGACAAGTATCATCTCAATTTGCTCAAGTCCACTCAAGGGTTGCACATTCAACCACCCTCCTAAGCCAGTCAAATTAGGGTTTTGGTTCTTGCAAGGAAGTTGAGGTTTTCAAGGGCTCAATCAAGTCCCACATGCCTATATACATTGTCAAGCATCCATATGCCAAGTTTCAAGGCTCACAAGGTCAAGTTGCATAGTCAAAAGCCTCATTTGCTTCACAATCAACTGTAGGGGTAAAATGGTCATTTGGCAGTCAAAAGTCAAAATTTATGGTCAACATCTTATTTTGAAGCCACAATCATCATTTGATCAAGTCTTGATCATGATTCCACAAGAATGGCTCAGAAATCATCAAGGATGCAAAAGTTTCCATTTTTGGACAGTTGAAAAGTCAACTGTAACTTGACCAAGGCATAACTTTTTCATGGTTCATCAGAAAAATCCCATCCAATGCTCATTTTGAAGGGGGTGACATTTCCTACAACTCATCTTCACATTCCAAGTCCAAGAAATGCTCTCACAAAAAGTTATTAATTTCAACATTATAGGTCATTTTCAAAAGTCAACAAAAAGGCACTTTAAGTCAAAGACCATAACTTGAGATTGATAAATCAAAATGACATGGGAACAAAGGCATTGGTTAGAGGACTTCAAGACCTTTCCAAAATGTCCAAGAACATGTTCATATGATCAAAATTGAGCAAGATATGCATTGGAGAAGTTGGGAAATTTTTGTGAAATGGCAAAAGTCAACTATCCTTGAAACTTCAATTTTTGACAAAAGGGCCCACTTTTTTCCACTTGATTCATCCTTGTCATGCCACCCACGTGTCCCATGATCAATTTCAAGACCAAATAATTATTTTTCCATTTTTATTTAATTTTTATGGATTTAATTCATTTTAATCCATAATAATTCAAATAAAATTAAAAAAATTAATTAAATGGTATCTTTTGGTTTGATTAGCCTTCATGTGTCATATTCCACATACCAAAACCATACCAAGCTCATTTATGCACGAAATTTTGAATTTGGACAAAGCTTTGAAAGGCCTTTAATGGTGGTTAAGACAAAATCCAAAAACATAATGGCACAAGTTTAAGGCTCCTAAAAGTGAATTATTCTCATTCATGACTACATATGGAAGCATTGAAAGCCTCATTCACGACCTAGGGTGTGCACAAACGGCCAGAGCAAAATCCAAAAAGTGTCAAAAAAAAGTGTGAGATCAAAAGGAGTGTTGCAAGTATTTTCAGGCCAAAAGGAGAACGTGACTCTCTTCTTTGCCATACTCTGAAGCTAAAGCAACCCTTGCCACGTCCTCAGGTCCATCATACCGCGCTGTAAGTTTTCCCAGGTCCCCTCAAAATCCCATATTATTTTTTCTTACGTACTTGTGTGCAGGCTTCAAAGAAGGCTTATCATGCGCCTCACAAATCCAAAGCGCCAGGTGGCTACAGGCATGCATCCAAAGGCCAGGAAGTGATCCTCACCATGCACTCAGTCAACCAACAAACACTTGATCCAAGGAGTCAACGTGGCTGGATGAGTAATGGGCCTCAGATTCCAATTTTCACCTCCATATTGGGCCCAGACCCCCCCTTGGTTTATTCTTTTTCTTTTCCTTTTTATATTTTCTAATTTAGTTATTAACTTTTTTTTTAATTATTATTATTATCACCAAAATTAATTATTTAACCCTTTCACAATAAAAAAAAATATTATTATTATTATTAATTTCATTTTACTTTTGTAAATAAATACTAATAAATTGAATTAGTTTTAATTAGGCAACTTTAACCTTTTTTTCTTAATAACTAAAATAAATTTAGAATTAGGTTTTTATTAACTTTTAATTTTATTTCCTTTTATTTTATTTCATTAAAAACATAAAAATACAAAAACATTTTTCTTTTAATAAATTAATTAATTAGTTATTAATTTTAATTTCATTTAATCACAAAAAGGACAAAAAAATTCATTTCTTTTCTTAAAAGGGTCAAAACCCTTAGGACGTTCCCGATTAAATTTCTTCTCGCGCGCATCTATTTATTTTGATTATTTATGTAACTGTCTCCAGATATGTAATAGTTAAATAAGAATTTTACCGCTTTATTTAATTTCTCGCATTTATTTACCAAAACGGGTTTTTATTTTTGGCGATGTATAGACCCGCGCCTTGTAATAGTGTAGAATTTACATTTCTGCAATTTACTTTCCGCACTCCTAACTGTTAAAAAATGCCTGCAAGAATGTATGTAAATAAAACCAATCCGTAGCTCACAAATAACATACAAGATAACCTTAACTGAAAAACAACACACAAAGCACATGCCACTTCTTAGGGTACGCCTCACTGATTGCCTCGAACGTGGTCATCAAGTATAGGGTATCTTAGAGGTCGCCCTTCTGTCCAAAAGATCCAGTTGCCTCGGATAAAAAAGGATCTAGGACATTAGGGTTACTTCTAAGGTGTCCTACCGTTGCTTTGGTGACCACATTGTCCCGATAATCGAATTGACCCGAACACCTCCAACGATGGTGCTACCTATCTCTCAATGGTGGGATAACACTATCTAAAAGACTCTTACACAGCTTAATTCCTTAGAGTAGGTAGATTCTCATAGGTACTTGCTCTTTTCAAAAACAAACAAAAATACTTTTCACACCTCACACTTTCTAAAAGATTTCAAACAAATTTTTCACACACTCTTGAGGACTGATATAAGAGTTACTTAGAAATTTTTTAAACGAAACTTTTTCAAAACCCACACACACTTGAAAAGCAAACACTTTTGAAAACATAAGAGCAAGTACCTAAGAGCCCGTGGATAACCACGGATAGAAATGGTGCTAACACCTTCCCTTTCTATAAATCTACCTCCCGAACCGAGAGACATCTCGAATAAGGAATTTTGCTATGCTTTTGTCCTTTCCATATTGGAGAACATAAAAGACGGTGGCGACTCTTGCTTACCGCGACATTTCGCGAAACCAGCTAAAAACAGCCAGTTCTATTTCCACCGATCACACACCTACTCATTTAAAATTGTCCAAAGACACAAGTGGGGCAAATGTGGATCAAAGCTTGTATAGAAGCATGATAGGAAGTCTGCTATACTTAACAGCCAGCAGACCTGACATTGCCTTTGCAGTTGGAGTATGTGTAAGATACCAGGCTGAACCCAAAGTAAGTCATATCAACCAGGTGAAAAGAATTCTGAAGTATGTGAGTGGAACTTACAATTATGGCATGTTGTACTCTCATGGATGTGAACCAATTCTGTCTGGTTATTGTGATGCTGATTGGGCTGGTAGTGCTGATGATAAAAAGAGGACCTCTGGAGGATGCTTCCTTTTGGGAAATAATCTTGTTTCTTAGTTCAGCAAGAAACAAAACTGTGTGTCTCTATCTACTGCTGAAGCTGAATACATAGCAGCTGTTCTCGAATGATCTGGATGAAACAGATGCTGACTGAGTATAATGTCACACAAGATGTCATGACATTGTATTGTGACAATTTGAGTACTATTAACATATCCAAGAATCCTATACAACATAGCAGGACTAAGCATATTTACATTAGACATCACTTCATCAGAGATCTTGTGGAGGAGAAGGTGATTAAGCTGGAACATGTTGCCACTGAACTACAACTGGCTGATATTTTTACCAAGGCACTTGATGCTAGTCAGTTTGAGAATTTAAGGGGTAAGCTGGGTATTTGCCAATATGAAGAGATGTAGCAATTAATTTTGCTTAATACAAGGTTTGAAAGAGATATTTTAATCAAGTTTATTCTGATTGGGCTAATCATTTGTTTCCCTCTTTCTTTCCAAAAGTTTAAGAAGAGGAATAGAAATATTTATATCTCTCTCTTCTCTGTTTGCTGCATCACTCTCCATTCCCTCAAAATAAAATTTCACACTCGCTGTCACTTGTATTCTCAATCTCTCAAGATGTCTCAACAATCAGTGTCATCATCTTCATCAAAGGAAACTGCATCTTCCTCACCCACTGACATCGAACCTAGGGCAAACATAAACCCCATGGATGCTGATGTTCTTGAGGTAACTCCATTCGTGCAATGGCAGCTGATCCTACTAAGGTCAAGAAGCTGCGAACAAGACATGCAAGAAGATTTATCTATGATGTTGGAACCAGAACAAACTTTGATTATGGCAACTACATCTTTGATCAAACAATGAAACATGCCGAGAGCTGTGCTATTAAAGGCCCTATTGCTTTTCCCTCTCTCCTGTGTGGTATAATCATTGATCAGTATCCCGATATTCTAGTTGAAAAGGACTCTGTGTGCAAAAGAGCCCCTGCACTTGGTTTTCACTATAAGCTGTTTCAGGGAACACATATCCCTAACATTGTTATGACATCTGCTGAGACATCAAATGTCAAAGATCATTCCAAGAAAGCTGATGTTATAGCTGTTCTAAAAGAAACCTGCATAGAGCTTGATGCAAGAAAAATGACTCTTGAAGAGCTGATTACTAGTCTGGAACAGGAGGAGAATGACGAACAAATGAGGGAAGAGGATGCTGATGAAGAACAACATGATGGTTCTGCAAGAAGCTCACCAGAAGATGTTGCTGAAAATAGTGCTTCCTCAGGGGATGACAGTACCTGAAGGTCTGTGTTTGCTGAGTTGTAAAGATTGATGCTGGAACTTGCTGCTGCTATTTGATACCTTCTCTCTGTTTCTGTGTATTTTGGATTTCCTTTTGATGACTGTATAACTTGAAGTACTAGATCCTTTGGCCTCTTTATGGCTAAAAAGGGGGAGAAGTAATTGTTCTACTGCATGTTGCTTCTGCATTCTAATCTCTGATTGTTTAGGGGTTTTAGCCAAAAATTTGCCAAAGGGGGAGTTTGTAAGTTTTTGCCTGTTGGCATTAATTTTTGGTAAAACCAGATTTGCAAATGTCATGACTGATGTCATAACATTCTGGGATAAAGACAAATTCTGCAGAAGGAATGTTCTACAGGAACAACTCAGTATGAGTGAATATCATGATGATTAAGCTATGATCATATGTACTGAATTCCACCAAAATCAGTGAGCAAGATACATGATGTCATAACCAATGTTAAGACATCCTGTACTGATCAAGTTGTTGTGCAGATTTATTATTCCTGAGAATTTTCAGGAATCTGGTGTGCTATTATGAGTTTAAGTATATTGACTAGATCAGATGCTCACGTGGATATTAGGTTAACCTTGCTTAACCCTAATCTATTATGATGAAAGCCAAAGACCAAGTCTTTAGGTTAACTTTGGTTAACCCTAGCATTTTTATGGAAGCCCAAAATGAAGAATAGACTGCATATATATTTCTCACGAATCCTAATGGTGTGCAGCGCTTTTCAGAGAGGATCAATAAGGCATTTTGTAGTTGTGATAGTTTTAGTAATTACTGTGAGCCAAGCAATTATCACTTAATAAGTGACTTGGAGTAGGATTTGGTTGTAAGGGTTATTTATCACTCGAATCTTTGAAGCACGAGTGTTGTGTCTCTTGATTAAAGCTTTGAAGCAAAATCAAGCGTGTGTATTGAAGAATATCTTCATAATTTTATTAATCAGTAGATTAGTATCACTGCTATGATTGAGGGGGAGTGAGTAGGAACTCAGGTTTAAGTAGGACTTAGATTGAAGTTGAATTGGGTAGGTCTTAAGTGAAGGAGATAAACTGGTTAGTTTATTCCTAAATTAATACCTCTTATAGTGAATTTCCTCCATGGCTTGGTAGCCCCCAGATGTAGGTGTTGTTATACACTGAACTGGGTTAACAATTGATTGTGTTCTTTACTGTCTTTTAAATTACTGTTTGGTTTGTGTACAATTTGTCAGATACGGTGTCATAACATTCACTGTGACATTAAGTATCTGTTGCCAGGATTTCAATTGGCATCAGAGCGGGCACCCTGCCTGTCTTTCTGGGTGAGATCTAGGGATATTATTTTCTGGCGCTATGGACAAGGAAGGAGGATTTGGGAACAGACCACCTATTCTGGATGGATCAAACTATGACTACTGGAAACCTTATATGATTGCCTTCTTGAAGTCACTGGACAATAAAGCTTGGAGAGCTGCTGACAAAGGATGGAACCATCCCACCATAACTGGGAAAGATGGGACGACTAGTCTGAAACCTGAGGAAGAATGGAGCAAAGAAGAAGAAGAGTTAGCCCTGGGTAACTCTAAAGCATTGAATGCTTTGTTCAATGGAATTGATAGAAACATATTCAGACTAGTACATCAATGTGAACTGGCCAAGGATGTTTGGGACACTCTCAAAACCACCCATGAGGGTACATCCAAAGTAAAAATGTCAAGACTTCAGATGCTCACTACCAAATTTGAGAATCTAAGGATTAAGGAAGATGATACCATTCATGAGTTTCACATGAACATCTTGGAAATTGCCAACACCTCAGAAGCATTGGGAGAAAAGATGTCAGAAGAAAAGCCGGTGAGAAAGATTCTCAGATCCTTGCCTAAAAGGTTTGCAATGAAAGTGACTGCTATAGAGGAAGCTCAGGATATCTGCAACTTGAAGGTTGATGAACTCATTGGGTCACTTCAGACATTTGAGATGGGGATCAGTGACAATGTTGACAAGAAAAAGAAGAGCATAGCCCTTGTATCCAATACTGAAGATGAAAGCAAGGAGAGTGATGAAGATAATATATCAGAAGCTATAACTATGCTTGGAAGGCAGTTCAACAAACTCATCAAGAGAATGGACCCAAAGTCAAGGTCAAATGTCAAGAACATTTCCTCTGACATTAGCAGATCCTATGACTCCAGCAGAAGAACTAAGTCTGAAGAAAAGGGAAATCAAAGCAGAAGAATCTAATGCCATGGATGTGAAGGATATGTGCACATTCGAGCTGAATGTCCTACCTTTCTAAAGAAACAAAAGAAAGGAATGTCTGTTACTTGGTCTGATGGTGACTCAGCAAGTGACTCTGAAGAAGAATCTGCTAAACTAGTTACTGCACTATCTGGTGTTTGTAACTCTGATAATGATTCTAGTGATGAGGAAGTGACATTTGAAGAACTTGCTGACTCCTACAAGAAGCAATGTATTAGAAGTGCTGAAGTCTGTCAGTAAAATGAGAAACAGAAAAAGCTCATAGTGAAGTTGGAGGCTGAGAAGAAGGCAGACACTGCTACTATAAGCCATCTCAAAGGTGAAGTTCTAATGTTGAACTCCAAACTTGATCAGATGACTAAGTCTGTCAAGATGTTAACAACTGGAACTGACAAGTTGGAAGAAATCCTTCAGGCTGGACAAAATGCAGGAAACATGTCTGGTCTAGGATTTGTGGCTGCAAAGAAATCTGCTGTTAACAAGAAGAAGACCAGGCCTGATAAACAAATGTCAAAGCAGATGTCACAACATAGGACTCAACACCAAGAACAGAGAAATATGAAGAAAAAGTATCCAAGATGGAGATGTCATTATTGTGGGAGGTTTGGTCACATAAAGCCATTCTGCTTCAGATTATATGGATATCCTAATCAGACCCCATATGTCAAACATAAGACTAACAAGGCACCATATACTCAACAGTGGAAGAAAAAGACTGCAGCCCTGATAGCTCACACCTCCCTTAGAGTTTCTGCCAAGGAAGACTGGTACTTTGACAGTGGATGCTCTAAACACATGACTGGAATCAAGAATCTACTGAATGATGTCAAACCTCATACTACTAGTTATGTTACTTTTGGAGATGGTGCTAGAGGAGAAATCAAAGGAGTTGGAAACTTGGACTGCCCTGGAGTTCCAAACCTAAATGAAGTGTTGCTGGTAAATGGTTTGACTGCTAATCTCATAAGTATCAGTCAATTATACGATCTAGGATTCAAGGTCAACTTCACCAAGTCTGAATGTCTTGTAACTAATGAAAAATAAGAAGTTGTAATGAGAGGAGTCAGATCAAAAGACAACTGTTACTTATGGGAGTCTGAGAACACTAACCACTCTTCTGTGTGCTCTATAGCGAAAGAAGAAAAGGAAGTGAAATTGTGGCACCAAAAACTTGGTCATTTACATCTTAGAGGGATGAAAAAGATCATATCCATGGAGGCTGCCAGAGGGATTCCAAGGCTTCAGATTGATGAAGGGAGAGTTTGTGGTGAATGTCAGGTTGGAAAGCAAACTAGAATGTCACATCCAAAGACAAGACATCTGACCACCTCTAAGGTGCTAGAATTTCTACATATGGATCTGATGGGTCCCATGCAGGTGGAAAGTCTTGGTGGAAAGAGATATGCCTATGTTGTTGTGGATGATTTTTCCAGATTCACCTGGATAAACTTCATTAGGGAAAAGTCTGATGTATTTGATGTATTTAAGGAATTGTGCAAAAGAATTCAAAGAGAAAAAGAAGGATGCATTGTCAGAATCAGAAGTGATCATGGTAAGGAATTTGAAAATAGTAAGTTTGATGAGTTCTGTTCCTCAGAAGGAATCAATCATGAGTTCTCTTCACTTATAACTCCTCAACAAAACGGAGTTGTGGAAAGGAAAAACAGGACTATGCAGGAATCTGCCAGAGCAATGATACATGCCAAGAAGCTTCCTATTCATTTTTGGGCTGAAGCTATGAATACAACCTGTTATGTACACAACAGGGTCACCTTGAGAAAGGGAACACCATCCACCCTTTATGAACTATGGAAAGGAAGAAAGCCTACAGTGAAGTACTTCCATGTCTTTGGGAGCAAATGCTATATTCTGACAGATCGTGAACAAAGGAGAAAGATGGACCCTAAAAGTGATGAAGGAATATTCCTAGGATACTCTACCAACAGCAGAGCATATAGGGTGTTCAATTCCAGGACCAAAGTTATGATGGAGTCTATAAATGTCATAGTTGATGATCACCATGAGGAAACAAATGTCCCATATGATGTTGAGACATTCTTTGAGACTTCAACACAAGTTTCTAAAAAGGATGATATGCCTAATCCTACTCCATCAGAGTATGAATCAAAGGAAGCTAACAAAGATCCTTCCATCAGAATTCAGAAAGATCATCCTAAGGAACTCATCATCGGAGATCCTAACAGTGGAGTCACTACAAGATCTAGAGAAATCATCACAAACTCTTGTTTTGTGTCTAAGATTGAACCAAAAAATGTTAAAGAGGCTTTGACTGATGAATACTGGATTAGAGAAATGCAAGATGAATTGAACCAGTTCAAGCAACATGAAGTATGGGAGTTAGTTCCTAGACCAGAAGGAACAAACATCATTGGCACAAAGTGGATCTACAAGAACAAGTCAGATGCTGAAGGAGTTGTCACCAGGAATAAGGCAAGGCTTGTTGCTCAAGGATACACTCAGCAGTGAGCAATACATTTTCATTATCCTCAAGATTTTTCTTATTGGATAGGATTTCTTTAAGAAATTTGGCATATGAGGGCATTTGTGTGATAGCTTCTATAAAATGTACGGTAATGTTAAGTTGCTTCAGGAGTTTAACAAATTTCCTGAATTTCCCTATGTTTTTAGACTTAGCAAGTCTTTGAGGATATGGAATGTGTGGCCTATATGGGGGAGGAGGCACATAAGGTTATTATTTTTCTACGGCCTCTTCATCACCTTCTTTTTCTACTTCCTTTGGTTCATCTTCTTTCTTAGTTCCTTTTCCATGTTTTTAGTATATGGTTGGATTCTCGATTCTAGGTTGAGTTGGTCCGCCTAGTTTTGTCCCACTCCGAATTGTTATGACATTAGCATGTCCCTTTCGATTTTGTTGGGGTTTTCCAGGAAAAGTTCCAGCTGGAGCAGCTGTAGCTGCTTGCTTTGAGCCACTTAGGAAATTTGTGTTTCTAACATTTTGTTGTGTGTGGCAAGAGCGTCAATATTATTTGTCAGTTGCTTAATCTGCTCACTAGTGTGAATATTTTGATACATGAAATCTTTGTTAGTTTGAGCTTGGGTGGCCACAAATTTTTTTTATCATTATTTCAATGTTGGACTTCCTAGGGATATTCAGAATAGTTGAGACATTTTGGGTGGCTTTCTGAAATCCAAGGGGTGTATTAGGAGCTTGCCCTGGTGCGTATAAAGCTTTGTTGCTCTTGTATGAGAAGTTTGGATGGTTCTTCCAAGCAGGGCTATAGTTATTCCCATAGGGGTTTCCTTGAGCATAGTTTACTTGATCAACTGATACTCCTGTTAAAAGTGGACATTCTGGTTCATTATGCGCGTGAAGTCCGCATAAATCATAGGTTAGAGTTACTGCAGCCACGGTTACTGTGGGAGTTGTGGTCAAGCTTTCTATCTTTTAGGTAAGGGATCTACCTTAGCATTAACTTGATCTAAGCTACTAACTTCATGCATACCGCCTTTCGTTTAAGATTTCTCCATCATGGTTCTATCGCTTCCCCATTGATAATGATTTTGAGCCATACTTTCGATAAGTTGATAGGCATCATGATATGGTTTATCCATCAGTGCACCACCACCAGCTGCATCAATCGTTAGTCTTGTGTTGTACAAGATACCATTGTAAAAGGTGTGGATGATAAGCCATTCATCCAGACCGTAATGCGGACAGAGTCGCAACTTGTCTTTGCATCTTTCCCATGCTTCGAAAAGAGATTCGCTTTCCTTTTATTTAAAACTGTTGATATTGGCTCTTAGCATAACTGTCTTACTCGGCTGAAAATATCATGCTAGGAAAACTTTCTTCAATTCGTTCCATGTTGTAACGAAGTTGGATGTTAGATACTGGAGCCATGCTCTAGCTCTATATCTTAATGAGAAAGGGAAAAGACAAAGTCTTATTGCTTCAGGGCTGACACCGTTTGCTTTCACTGTGTCTACGTACTGCACAAACACGGATAGATGAAGATTTGGATCGTCCGTAGGACATCCTGAAAATTGGTTTTGTTGGAAATCTTGCAAAATCGAAGGCTTTAACTCGAAATCGTTCCGTGCGATAGCGGAAGCAACAATACTATTATGGGGTTCCTCTTGCAATGACGTAGCATAATCCTTCAGAGGGCGATGTTGGGGTCCTTCAGCCATTCTCGGGCCAGGAAGAGAAAAGTTAGGAAGATTGAATTCAAGAAGGTTGTACTTGATTTGGTATTCTCTAATTCGGCGTCTTATACTAACAAAACGCTCGACCTCGTCGATTGGTTGTGTAACGCCCGTTAATTTAATTAATTATTTAATTAAATTATTTTGGATTATTTGTTGAAGTTGTGAGATGTGTGGATTGTTGGTATACGTTGTTAGATTATTATTAGTTAATTAAGTAGTTGATTAATAATAATAATAATATTGGAGCTAATAGAGATTATGTTGTTGGACCTATTTTATATGGTGGTATGTAGTACTAAGGGGGTGTGAGAATTAAGCCCAAGAGAAATAATTCGATTATTATTGAGTTTGGTTATAATAATAGAAATTAGATATGACAGTAAGGAAAAATAGGTTTTGTCAAGAGGAAGAAGAATAAGGGTTGGAAGAGAGAAAGAGAACATGAAAGTTGCAGAAAAGGAGGAAAAGAGCAAAACAGAATTCAATCGGAAAAATTATAGAGCAACCTTCAGTCCAAGGTAAGGGTGGGGTTCTAACTCTATAATAAGGTTTATGATGAGTAGTATGTGGGATTGGATTTGAAAAGTTGTTTTATTTATGATGATCAATGATTTAGAGATGAATAATGATGCCCTAATGCCGTATAATTGATGTAGAAACATAGGATTATTATAATTGATGGTTACCTATGATTGGAGGATGTTTTTAGGGCCTAAGGAAGGGAATTCGCGGTGAAAACGTAGTGAAATTGCAGAAAATATTCATGACAAAATAGTATGAGTCGACCTTAAAGGCCATGCGTTGATACATGCTGGTTTTTGGACTCAGGATGAGTCGATACGAAGGAGCATGCGTCGATACATGCGGTGTTGCAGACTCAATATGAGTCGATACAAAGGGATTATGCTTCGAATCATGCAGGATGTTAGCCTAGTACGCGTCGACTCAAAACATTACGTGTCGACTCATGCAAGACTCAAAGTCCACTACGCGTCGACTCAAAACATTATGCGTCAACCCATGTAGTCTGATTTTTGACAGATTTTTCCAAAGGCTGTAACTTGAGTTTCCGGACTCCGTTTGAGGTGCCGTTTGAAGCGTTGGATAGCTAACATGATGAACTGCATTCTTAAGGATTAAAATGAAGGATAAGAAGAATAATACTAGTACCTAAATTAGTATTAGAGTTAGCTTCCCGCGTTAATCACTATGATGATTTTGTGAAGTATGATGAGGATAAGACGACCTTAGATTATGCTTTGTTTATAACAGTAAGATTTATAATGATAATGACATAGTATTACAGAATAATAATATGTAGAGGTTTGGTAATTAGATATAAGCCTTAGATGATTAATTAATTATAGGCATTATCATGTTGTATGCCTATGGCCAACGTTGAGGGATTGTCGATCTGTCGTTGTATTGTTATTATGGCTGAGTTGCTGTGGGATTATGTTGATGAGTTATGTTGATGAATTGTGTTGATGAATTATTTTGATGAATTATATTGATGAATCATGTTGATGAATTATGTTGATGAATTATGTTGATGAATTATGTTGATGAATCATGTTGATGAATCATGTTGATGAATCATGTTGATGAATTATGTTGATGAATTATGTTGATGAATTATGTTGATGAATTATGTTGATGAATTATGTTGATGCATTATGTTGATGAATTATGTTGATGAATCATGTTGATGAATTATGTTGATGAATGATGTTGAGATGCCTCTAATAATTGGCAGCTATTAAGATGTAGGCTTCTGGCCAACGATGATGTTGTCTTGAGATGTTGTTAATTGTGGTTGTTGTTACTACATTCATGATTGTGTTACATAAGTTGCATATCAAGATGGAGCTGATGCTCGTTAAGATGGCCTGTATTGGCGAATATTAAGATGAAGGCTTATGCCATGTTGATGCCTCTATTTATTGGCAATTATTTTAAGATGGGAGTTCTGCTCCAATGGTACCACATGCATTTGCATTATGATTGAGTCGCATTTGATGTTGCATCTTGAATTATGGTGAAGATATATTCGTTGTTGCTTTATGTTGTTGACTTGTTGGGACAAGTATTATCTAAAAGTTGTGAATTTAGTAGTTATGTCGTGTTGATGTTTTGTTGTGATTAATGTTGTTTGTGAGTTGTGAAGTGGTGATGATATATGATCTGATCTAATATATTATTTATCATACGTTTTATTATATTGTTAGATATCTCATCCCTTCTGTTTGAATGTTGCCCTCTGTTGGTAACGTGCAGGTAATCAAGAAGGATAATTATTACCTCGTTAGTCCGAGTCAGTATTGTCGCTCTGATACGTAGCACTCGGGGGATGAACGCTTGATGTTTAGTTGTTGATTATTATTTCAGTTTCTGAATTTCTAAGTTGATTCATGAAATAATTGTTGTCTTGAGGTTGTTTTAGTTGAATAAAAGATGTTAAGTGAATTGAAGTTGAGTATGTATATTCCGTTGCTTATCAATAAAAAGTTGTTTGATTTTGAAGAATAAATCAGATTGTTATTGGTTCATCCTAGTTAAGGGTTATGTATCTGTTTGTATGCGATTAAATGAAGATTGATTTTTAGTTGAAAATGTAGCATCCTATTTATGTTGAACTCTGATTTTATTATTATCCGCCGGGTAGAAATGGGGTGTTACAAGTTGCTCTAATTCTTTGCCTTGAGAGCGAGTGCTTGGCATACAATCAACAATTAAAATTAAAAAAAATAGAATTGGTTGCCTTAGTCTATACTGTGTAACAAGGGATTCACAATATTGACTAAATCAGTCCCCGACAACGGCACTAAAAACTTGATCGCGACTTTATGAGTCTGTCGGGTGTAGTGACTGCACAAGTGCACAGTCTTATCGCGTAGTTTTAAAATATATTGAATACACAAGGCCTGATGGTCAAACTACTGGTATCTTATGGTTACTGTGTAAAGCTAAGGTTAAATAATAAACTTGGGTGTTTGGGTTTAATCGGGAATTAACTAAAATCTAGTAATTAATAACGGGACACCGGTATGTACATGGAAACTTTAGGGATTCAATAAGTCATTAGCATTTGTTTTCAGTATTAAAACACTATTTCAATGGAAACTATTTATTTAAAAACCATCGTCTCACACTTTCGTTCTATCAAATCAGGTCATATTATTAAACTCAAAATGAGGGCTCCCGCTGTTTCATTTTAAAATTCAAAAGTATTTTTTGAAAATAATTAGAGTCTAATTAATTTTAAAGCGCTCTCGCTGTTTTTAAAATTAATGTTTAATAACCGCTATCTGGTTAAAACCTCAAACTCTTGCTCTGTTGATTTTAACCTTAGATTGTCTTTTGCTCTCGTACAAAAACAATTAAGTATCCAAATTGGAAATTAAAACCAGAAAGTGTTTTTGTAAAAAATATTAATGCGAATTAATTACCGAATCCCTTCGGTTAATATTTACATACCAGTATCAGGGAATTTAGACAGAAATCATTTTATTCCAGGATAACATAAAATTAAAACGTAATTTTAATAACACATGCATGGTAAGAATAAATAAATTATACTATAAAGTAAGGACCTGAAATTAAATACTGAAGCAATAAATTTAAGCAGTGCGCGTATCCTCCACAAGCCGGTAAGATTAACTTTGAAATAATAAAATTGCATTGCAGAAAATGAAAATATCCTAAAATAAATTCTAGAAGTTTGGAAACAAAACAAGAGTTGCAGTATTCCTCCGATGTGGAAAAATACTGCTTTGACAGTGAGTGTGATGCGGTGGGAGAACTGACTTGAGGTTTTGTGTTTGTGTTCACAAATGTTACGGTTAGAAAGAGTCGCCAACGAATTTTCTTTTATCCAAAAGGAAAGGTAAAAAAGCACAGGAAAGACCTTTGAGATGTTTTCTTGAGTTCGGGGGGTAGATTATGAAAAGGGAAGGTGCTAGCACCCTTTTCATCCATGGTTTTCCATGGGCTCTTAGTTACTTGTTTAGATCACTTGCTTTGCTTTTGCAATTGTTTGAAATGGTGCTTTGTGTGGTTTTGAAAGTATTTTGAAAAGAGGCCTTTGTTTAGGCAATCTTTGTAATGATTCTCATTCCTAAGAATGTATACATAGATGTTTGTCTTTTGAGAAATGTTTCAATGTTTTGAAAGTTGTTTGGAAAATGTTTTGAAATGTGTATGTGTTTGTTTGAAAATAGCAAGAATTGTTTTCAAATTGATCAAGTAACTAGAAGCATTCAACCTACTCAAAAGTCTTTCTTGTACATTTTTATTCCTTTGACATTGTTGATTTACCATTGATTTGGTAAACAACCCTATCTTTGGATGTTATACGGGACGGGAGGGGGTCATCGTATGACCATGATAGCAATGGTGCCAAGTATCTTTAGCATTTTGAGGGACAAAGATCATTTGTTTAGGCAACCTTTTGATAGCATCATCGAGGGACTATGATCTTATGTTTTGTTTTGTTTTGCCAAGATACTTTGCATGCATACCATGGCCATTTTCTTTAGGCAACAAAGTGGGTGAAACCCTAGGGGTGCTTGTGTGCAATGTGTTGTTATTTTACATGCATTTGTTTATCTTGTATTAGGTCATTCTATTTGTTTGATTTTTGTCTTATCATGCAAAACCCTAGTTTTACTAAACATGTATATAATGCGATAAATTGCGTAAAATAAATCTAAACTATTACAACAATTATTATGGGAGGGGGGATACAAGTTTTGAATGGGGATATTTGCACAAAATAAAACCCTAAAATACTATTACAACCCAATTGAATATTTGCAAATTAAATAAATGAACAAATGTTTAAATATGCAATAAAATGTATTTATGCAAAAATGTCTTGTAATTGATTTTTTTATGAGAGAATTAATTATTTAAACCCTAGAAAATAAGAGAAAAATAATATTATTTTTTGAAAGGGGAAACCCTAATTTTTATTTAAAAGAAATATATGTTCTATATTTATTTTATTTTATCCATTTATGTACAAGAAAAAAAAAATTATTTACAAATATTAAAAATTAAAATATATGTAGAAATAATATTTTATATGTATGAATAATAAAAATAAAAATGTATGATATTTTCAAATATGTTTACTATTTATTTTAAGAAAATAGATTCTATTTATTCTAAATAATCAATATTTTATGCAAAAAATAAGATAAAAAAATAAAATAAAATGCAAAAAATTAAGAAAATATTTGTGGGATTTTTTAATATTCAGAAAAAAAATAATAAAGTCAATAAACATAAAAAAAAAAGAGAAAATATGCAAAAATATAAAAATATACAAAGGGGGTGCAAATAGTAGTCAAGGGGGTATGGGAAGCAAAAATAGAAGCCCAATGCACGCTCAGGCCCAGACCATCATCTTCACCCCTGTCCTTCAGCTTGCGCGCGTGTTCTGAGTTCAAACCTGCAACTCTCTATTCTTTGCACAAAAACAAAAACTTGCAACATGAAAAATGTAGCTTGGAATCTTACGATTCCAATGATATAAAATTCATAATCTAACTCTCAAAGATCAGGGAGAATTTAATCACCCCTAATTCCTGACCTAATTTTTTCATGAACTTCAAGCTTCAAATTCTCACTACTCAGTTAATATAAATGATAATTATGCATATGTACAGCTTCAACAAGTTAAGGACCACATTTTTGCTTCACAAATCAAAGGTTGAGGATTCCTAACTAGAGAGATAGAGTTTTGAAAAATACATTGTTTAGCTGAGTTTGGATATGGAAATGTGGGGACTTTGAGTGAGGCCTGAAGATCGTATGAGCTTCCTTGAAGTCCCCTCAAGCTTTTCCAATGCTTAGCTTGCCTTGAGGATGCTTGAAACTCCTTGCAGAAGTCAACCTGCAACCTTCAAAAATAAAAATGGTGATGTCTGAAACAGGACTCACAGTTGCAGTGCAAAGGCTTTGATAGTTTGGATGTGATGTATTGAAGGTGTTTAAAGTGTTAAAGGGAGAAACGCACGAGCCAATATTGAAATGGCAAGAGTTTTGCAGAAGCTGCCCTGTTTGGGCAGAAAAATGTGTTTTTTGAGTTTGAGAGTGTTTCAGAGGTTATCAATTCGTGTTCTAGCTTGCAACAAGTTTGTGAAGTTGTTTTGAATAAGGCCAAGTCCACTCTTTAACAGATGTGCAAGTTCTGATCCCTTTTGCCACTTTTCTTGCATTTGAAGAAAGTTGAAGTGACTTAAGCCAAAAGCTTGTACTTGTTTGCTTGCTTGCTGCAGAGGGTTGGTATGCTTTGCCTGATATCTATGGACTTTGCTTGTAACAAAGAAACAGGTCCATGGCTCAAGAAATGTAAAGTTGCAAAAGCTTGCTTTATCAAAATGGCATTGTGCCCTTTATGCGATTTATGGATTTATTCTTTGTACAATGCTCCAACAGTCAAAATAAAGCCATTATCCCATGAGTTTGCACTTAATTATAGAGTGTAGAAGGGATTTAGTACCTGTAATGCAAGGTACAAGCATGCTTGATCAGATTTGCAACTTGGTGCATTGTGAAAAATGGCTTGAACAAAAGTGACAAAATGCCATTTTCTCTTCTTCGATTCTCTCTAACCACAAATGATCTTGGAGAGTTCTTGGACATTTTGGAAAGCTTGCAACATGCTCTACAATCCATATTTGAAATGAATTTTGAGATACCTCTTGGAACTAGGTGAAAAATGCCCATGAAGTTAGGTCAAAAACCTGCCTAAATTAGGGCAAATATTCACTAAGTTATTTAGTTCATGGACCCCTATTTACAAAATCATAACTTGAGATCCAAGCATCTTTTTAGAAGACTTTGTGAATAAAAGTTGTAGATTTCATGGAGGACTACAACTTTCATGTTGGAAGTTTTCTTTGAATCCAATTGCATCATGGTGAAAAAGTTGTGGAAAGTTGGAAAAAAATAAGAAATTTTCCATACTTAGAAAAATTCTAAGTTATGAAAAATTTCAAATTAAAACCCTAATTTGCAATTTTAGGTTTCTTGGTCAACAAGTTTCACATTTTGACATGTCTTGATGAATTATGACCCTTGGCACTTGATTTTGACCAAAAAGTCAAAGTTTGACTTTTCAGTGTACAGTTGACTTTTGATCAGTTGACTGCAAAATTCATCTGTCAATCCTATGCATTTGAGATATTTTGAACCATGTGATTAGTTCAAGATGATGCAATTGAGTCCTTGAAATCATGTTTGAACCCAATTGGTCATTGGCTAGGTTAAAAATAAAAAATTGCCCTTTCTTAGTCAAAACCCTAATTTTGACCATTTTGCCCTGTTGATGATCTGATCAAATTTCTTGAGGAATTGTGATAAAAACTTGATCAAATGGTTCATATGAGTCTATAATGTTGATATGGATAAAAAATTATGAAGTTTGACTGCAAATTCGCTATGGTTGACTTTTTCCCCAATACAACTGATTTTTAGGTCAACTGTCCAATTGACTGGGCAAAAATGTGATTCAAGGCTTGAAACTGGTCATTGGAAATCTTAGGGGTCCAAGATGGTGTATTAAAGTCACATGAAGCATTGATGGTCAAAAAATCCTTGTGCAAACTCAAACCCTAATTTTAGGTCATCAGTGCAAGATGATGTCTTGAGCTGAGCAAACCCTAAATTTGTCTTGATCTCAAAGAGTCTTGTAAGGAAAATCTTGATAAATGAGAGGGCAAATTTTAGGATACAACAGCTGCCCCTGTTCAATATTCTTGAACCTGAAGAGTTAGATTGGCGAATTTGCCGTTCGTGACTCGAAGGTAAAAGATGATTGGACACTAGAGTGCCCATAAATTTGCACTCAACAAAGTGTAGTTGAGGAAATGGGCTTAAAGATGCCATTTGGAGATGTGATATAATCTTGTTGGAGATGGGCTTAAAGATTCCATCCTAGAATGTTTGGTGAATTGTAAGTTGTAAGTCAAAAGAATGAATATAAGAATGGTATTCACGTCTGGAACGTATCTGGAGACTTGTATTGAGAAATAGAATTAATTCCGTGTCTGGAGGATCTCTGAACTGTATCTGGCAGTTGGAATCTGAATGAGAAATAAAATAGCATCCGTGTCTGGAGCGTCTCTGAACTGGGGAAAATCAGAATAAGTGACAAAATGGCAACCGTGTCTGGAGCGTATCTGGACTGTATCTGAAGTTTGAATCTGAATGAGTAATAGGATAGCATCCGCGTCTGGAGCGTATCTAAACTGTATCTGAGATATGAGTCTGAATGAACAACAAAATGACTTCTGTGTCTGGAGTGTATCCGTACTGTATCTGAATCGGAAACTGCATAAGGGCCAGAATGGCATCCGTGCCTGGAGCGTATCTGAACTTGAAATTGAATAAGTGACAGAATGACTTCTGTGTCTGGAGTGTATATGAACTTGAAATCTGAATTAGTAACAGAATGACTTCCGTGTCTGGAGTGTATCTGAACTTGAAATCTGAATGAGTAACAGAATGACTTTCGTGTCTGGAGTGTATCTGAACTTGAAATCTGAATGAGTAACAGAATGACTTTCACGTCTGGAGTGTATCTGTACTGTATCATGATTGTATAATGTTAATGGTAGCTTATTAATCTTATCCTGCAAAGGGTAAAATGTTAGCTGAAACACAAGGTTATGTTGCATGAAATGTATGATGCAATATATGTGTTTTATCAATATTTATGATATATGGCTGTAATGTATGTGCATGTAAGCTGATCTGCTGTATTACTGAGGAAAATAAATCCTTGACAGTTGGGGATAATAAAACCCTTGACTGCTGTCGAGGAAAATAAATCCTTGACTGCTGAGGATAAGAAATCCTTGGTGACTGTTGGGGATTAAAAAGTCCTTGACAACTTCTGTGGAGATGTGAGGATCCTTCACGTCTTGAAGTTGGAGTACTGACAAGAATTTTGTTGTGAGAGTACTGCCAAATACTGCTCGAGTAATCTGCTTGGGGAATCCAGAGAGCTTTGATGACTTCTACTGGGGATTGCACAAAGGGAATGCTTGATCTGCTGGAGAATAAGGAAGACTCTGATGATTTCTGCGGGGAATTAAGAATGTGAATCTTCATTCTGTTGAGGAGTAATGAAAACTTTGGCGACTTCACTGGGGAATTAAGAATGAGAATCTTCACTCTGTTGAGGAGCAGTGAAAACCCTATGGGGAAGAAGGCTTACTGTTGGGGAGTAAGTTCGGGAGTTTTGGGTCGTCTGCCACTCTACTGGGAAGTTATCCTAGGTTGGGGAGAGACAAAAGCTAACTGTTATCTGGTTGATTTCCAGGCTTCGAGACAACTTGCTGGGGAAATTGGAGAAACTAGATGGTTTCTGCCGGGGATAGATAGTTAGAAGTTTTGGCTCCGCTAGGGATTGGGAGTTTGAAGTTTTAACTCTGATGGGGATTAAGGGTTTGAAAAGTTTAGCTCCACTGGGGATCTAGATGATGCACTGTAGGGATTGCTCATGGAATATCCTAAAGATGTTTTCCTATCCTTTCAGTCTGTCAGTAATTGTTCTTTTCCATCCTGTTTATTTGTAAACAGTCATTATGTTCAAATGCATATGTTCATCAATGAATCATTGGACGTTTTTGCACATAAAAACACAAGTGTAAAAGAAAAGGCAAATAGTTTTCTGTACTTTGAAAGATGTATCTTTGTATTTACTTTGAATAAGTGTTTTGTACAAAGGAGATAAACATCATAGTAAGAGGATGGTGTCATAAAAAATGAGAAAAATTTCATACAAAGAAAGATAGCTATGTGTATATAAAAAATCCCATGGGGTTCCCATTCCGCTATAACCTTCGTATCTCCGAATATCTTGTCTGTCCGTCGCTTCGTCCGAAGATGATTGAATTGATCAGAAGCTCAGAGTTTGTTAGTGAAGAGATTGTTCTCAAAGTGATCCGACTAGACATAGTCATACACTTTAATTCCCTAACTTTTGCCTGGACCTCCCTTTCGGGTTTTCAGTCCACCGGGAAACCCTTTTTGGCCCAAGTCGCCCTTTCGGGTTTTCAACTTGTCGGGTGTACAAATTTTTTTTGTTTGTCCCTAACTTTTGCCTGAACCGCCCTTTCGGGTTTTCAATTCACCAGGATGCCCTTTTTTTGCTTAGGTGTGTCAACCTAGCGGGTCATTTATGCGTAGTATCTTTTGACTATGGCTGCGTTCGTAGGGTGCGGCAGATCGTCGTCGTCCATGGTGGTTAAGATCATCGCCCCACCAGAAAAGATGTTCTTGATTACAAATGGTCCTTCATAGGTAGGAGTCCATTTTCCCCTGGGATCACTTTGTGGCAAGATAATGCGCTTGATCACTAGATCTCCAACTTGATATACTTTGCGTCTGACTTTCTTATTGAAAGCTTTGATCATCCGTTTTTGATACGTCTGACCGTGGCAAACAGCAATAAGTCTCTTCTCGTCGATTAAGTTCAACTGATCAAGTCGGGTCTGGATCCAATCGTCTTCACTCAAACCAGCATCTTTCATGATTCTCAAGGAGGGAATCTGAACTTCGATAGGTAAAACAACTTCCATGCCATATACCAACGAATAGGGTGTTGCCCCAGTTGATGTGCGAGCCGTGGTACGGTATCCGTGGAGAGCAAACGGTAACATTTCATGCTAGTCCTTGTAGGTGACTGTCATCTTTTGTATGATCTTTTTGATATTTTTGTTAGCAGCTTCGACTGCACCATTCATCTTTGGCCTGTAGGGAGATAATTGTAATGTTGAATTTTGAACTGCTCGCACAAGGCAGTGATCATAGTATTGTTAAGGTTTGTACCATTGTCAGTGATGATCCTTTCGGGGATATCGTACCGGCAAATAAGATTCTGCTTTATGAAGCGGGCAACAACATTCTTAGTAACAGATGCAAAGGAAGCTGCTTCGACCCACTTGGTGAAGTAGTCAATGGCCACTAGAATGAAGCGGTGTCCATTGGATGCTGTAGGCTTAATCTCTCCAATCATGTCGATTCCCCACATAGAGAACGACCAAGGAGCTGTTAAGAAATTTAGAGGAACAAGAGGCACGTGGACCTTGTCTGCATAGATTTGACATTTGTGGCAGGTCCGGGAGTGTTGATAGCAGTCAGCTTCCATGGTAGACCAGTAATAGCCTGCCCTTAGAATCTTCTTAGCCATCGTATGCCCGCTAGAGTGAGTGCCAAAGGTGCCCTCATGTAATTCAGCCATGATCTTTTCAGTCTCAATCTTGTCCACACAACGGAGCAGAATAGAATCATGATTGCACTTGTACAGGATTCCATTACTCAAGAAGAAATTAGCAGAGAATCTCCTTAAGAACTTTTTATCGTTGACTGAAGCTCCTTCAGGATATTCTCGGGTCTCGAGATACCTTTTGACTTCATGAAACCACGGATGGTCCACTACTTCTTCGATATTAATCTCATGACAATATGCTGGTTCGTCCATCCGTTCAATGGTAATTTGGGGAGCCTCATTATCCCAGTTAAGTTTAAACATGGATGACATTGTAGCTAGAGCATCTGCTAGCTGTTTTCTTCTCGCGGGAAGTGCTCGAAGGTAATCTGCTCGAAATGTGGTAACAATGTCAAGACATGTTCTTTGTAAGGGATGAGGTTTGGATGCTTAGTGTTCCACTCTCCTTTGATCTGAATGATGACCAAAGCTGAGTCCCCAAACACATCTAAGGATTTGATTCCCAAGTCTATGGCAGCCTTGAGTCCAAAGATGCATGCTTCATATTCTGCCATGTTATTCGTACAGTTAAAGCAAAGTCTGGCACTGAAAGGAGTATGGAATCCTTCTGGAGATATGAGCACAGCGCCGATACTATTATCAAGTGCATTGGATGCCCCATCAAAGTACAGGGTCCATCGGGATCCTTGTCCAAGTCCGTCATATGGTCTGATCTCTTCGCAATTGTCCAATGTTATGATGTCTTCGTCAGGGAAGTCGAACTTCATGGATTGATAATCTTCAACAGCTTGATGAGCCAGACGGTCAGCTAGCACACTCCCCTTTATAACTTTTTGGGTCGTGTACTGTATGTCGTATTCCGTTAGGATCATCTGCCATCTAGCTATTCTTTCGGATAGAGCAGGCTTCTCAAAGATGTACTTTATCAGATCCATCTTAGATATCAGCAAAGTGGTATGAGTCAACATATACTTCCTTAGCCGGCGAGCAGCCCATACCAAAGCGTAGCAAGTTTTCTCAAGCAGTGAATATCTGGTTTCACAGTCGGTAAACTTTTTGCTAAGGTAATAAATGGCATGCTCATTTCGGCCAGAATCGTCATGCTGCCCCAGTACGCACCCCATTGAATTCTCTAAGACGGTCAAATACATGATTAGCGGTCTTCCCTCGACGGGTGGCATTAAGATAGGAGGCTCTAGCAAATACTCCTTAATTTTATCGAAAGCAATTTGACAGTCATCATTCCATCGAACTACCTAATCTTTCTTCAACAGCTTGAAGATTGGATCACAAGTAGATGTTAGGTGAGAAATGAACCTAGCAATGTAGTTTAGGCGTCCCAAGAAACCTCTGAACTCCTTCTCAGTGCGAGGAGCAGGCATTTCTTGTATAGCTTTTACTTTGGCAGGATCAACCTCGATGCCTTTGTTGCTGATAATGAAACCTAAGAGTTTACTGGACCGGACTCCGAATGTGCACTAGTTTGGATTCAGTCTAAGCTTGTACTCCTTTAACCTGACGAACAACTTTTGCAAGTGATCAAGGTGTTCTTCTTCAGTTTGTGATCGGGATATCATGTCATCTACGTAGACTTATATCTCATGATGTATCATATCATGAAACAAAGCTACCATGGCGCGTTGATAGGTTGCCCCGACATTCTTCAGTCCGAATGGCATCACTTTGTAGCAGAACGTTTTATCTTATATTACTTGCACTTTTTGATTGCTGACAAAAAGGGGGAGAACAAGAATGATATTTTTCAATAACGGACTACTGAGACAAAAAGTCTCAAACATTCTAACACTCTGATATACTTGAATGTCTTTGTTTTGCATAAGCTTACATGTACAAGAAGTTAATCATCTCTGATACACTGAAGCTCTGATGTTCTGATGCTCAAAGAAAGTCAATAAAGATCTGATCCTGAAAGACTCATGGAATTAAAAAGGGAAGTAATAAACTCAAGGGGAGTATCTCCGATCTAAACTCTGATATCTCTTTATCCCTTATCTTTGATAACTTCCTATTTAATTCTGATACTCTTTACTTTTTGGTTATCTCTGATACTTTTCACGTTAATTTTCAATAAAAAAATATCTAGTTTTTGTCATCATCAAAAAGGGGGAGATTGTTAGAACAAAGTTTGAATCTACTACCCTAAGTTTAAGTTTTGATGATAACAAAATGCAAAGATATATAAATTGTATGATTCATGTAAAACATATATGCTACCTAAAAAATTACATTCTGTTTTACAGAAACTCTAATGGGTATCAGCAAGAGAATATCATCATCAGCATCAGAAGATGAAATATCAACATCAGCATCAAAGGATGTTATATCAGATGCCAGAATCAGAAGATCAACATGTGCTTACGCTGAAGCTTGATGAACAGATATGCGCTTAACAATCTGAACTCTAATCAAGAAAACAACATCTCATCAGCACTTAGCAGCGTCAGAATAAGCCAAAGCCAGAACACGCTTAAGTGGCAACGGTACTGTGCAATCAAGATAATTTATTATCAGCGACATCATTCCAGACAAGATCTTCTCAATTTGGAAAGAATGTTATTGGAATTGAAACGGAATTAACGGACTCCAACGTACCATTTTTCAATGCTATATAAACAAGTCAGTGAAGATTGAATTGGCTAATGCTCTACAACACTCTACACGCCTAAAGCTATTCATCATCTTCCTCACTCTCAGTTTGCTAAATCTCTCAAATTCTTTACTCAATTATTTTAGCACTCTAGTTCTCACAAGCTTAAATTGTGTAGTATCACAATTGTGATAAATAGTTTTTTGTAGAAAACATTCAACACACTTAGATTTCAATTATCTGTAAGAAAGTATTTCCTTGAGAAACCGGTTTGTGGTTTGACTCAAGAAGGCTTTAGCAGTTGTTAAAGCAGTTGTAATATTCAGTTGAATATAGTGGACTAAGACCTCGTTGGAGAGAGAGGCGAAATCACCTTGACGGGTGGACTGGAGTAGTTTGAGATCAAACGAACCAGGATAAAAATACTGTGTTGACTGCAATTGATTTCAAGTTTTTACAATTCAACCCCCCTTCTTGTGTTTTTCACTTCTTCAATTGGCATCAGAGCGCCTGGTTCTGAGCTAAAACACTTAACCGTGTCAGTACAAGATCCAGCATCAGAAAAACACAATGGCAGGAACTTATCAACACACCAGCAATGACAACAATGAAGACAGAGACAGATTCAACGGCAAACCTCCAGTCTTTGATGGAGAAAATTTTGATTACTGGAAAGACAGAATTGAAAGCTTCTTTCTGGCACATGATGCTGATCTGTGGGACATGGTGACAAATGGATACACGCACCCAGTGAATGCAAGCGGTCAGAAGATTGACAGGAAAGCAATGTCTGATCAACAAAAGCGTGACTTCAAAAATCACCACAAGGCCAGAACCATTCTTCTCAGCGCCATCTCTTATGCTGAATATGAAAAGATCTCTAACAGAGACACAACAAAGAACATGTTTGACTCACTCAGAATGACGCATGAAGGCAACATTCAGGTCAAAGAAACTAAAGCTCTTGCGCTCATTCAGAAGTATGAGGCATTCAAAATGGAAGAAAGTGAATCCATTGAAACAATGTTCTCAAGATTCCAAATTCTGGTGGCTGGTCTCAAGGTTCTGGACAAAGGATACTCTACTGCTGATCATGTCAAGAAGATCATCAGAAGCTTGCGAAAACAATGGAGGCCAATGGTTACAGCGCTGAAGCTAGCTAAAGATCTCAACAAAATTTCTCTGGAGGAACTTATCAGCTCCCTCAGAAGTCATGAGATAGAGCTAGAAGCTGATGAACCTCAGAAGCAAGGTAAGCCTTTAGCATTAAAATCTAACAGAAAATCTGACTCTAAAGTTTTGCAGGCAGTTGAAGAAACATCTGATGGATCCTCATCAGAAGAAGACGAACTTTCCCTCCTCTCCAGAAGAGTGAACCAACTATGGAAGCAGAGGCAAAGGAAGTTCAGGAATCCCAGAAGATCTGATCAGAATGAGTCCTCTTCCAGATACAGAAGGTCAGATTCTTCCTCTGGATACAGAAGATCTGAAGGCTCCTCAGGAAGCAGAAAGCGAAACACCAAGGACATCATCTGCTATGAATGCAATGAGCAAGGACACTACAAGAGTGACTGCCCAAAGCTTCAGAGGGAAAAGCCCAAAAAGAAGTTTGGAAGAGAAAAGAAGAAAAGTATGATGGCTACATGGGATGATTCTGACTCGTCTGAAGCTGACTCAGAATCAGATGATGAGAGAGCAAACATAGCTCTCATGGCCAACATTTCAGAAGACAGTGAAGCTTCTGAATCAGACTCAGAATCAGACACTGAAGAGGTATTTCCTGACTTTGCAATTAATTTTACTAAGGCTGAACTTGCTGAAAGCCTTAACGAAATTCTGGAAAGGTAGCAGCAAATTAGAGTTAAATTCAGAAACCTGAAAAGGAATCTTGAATCTGACTCTGATAAGATTGAGAGTCTTAAATTGGAAAATTCTGAGCTGAAAAATAAAATTTCAGAGTTAGAAAATGTTTTACAAAACTCTCAGAAGGAAACAATTTCTGAAACTCCCAGCAGCGCTGATGAGATCATTAAGGAGTATGATCATAGTTTTCAGAAGTTCCTTGCTAAAAGCATAGATAGAAGCAAAATGGCTTCAATGATCTATGGAGTTAGCAGAAACGGCATAAAGGGAATAGGATACCAAGGTAAGGTACCTACACCAAAGAATGCCATGGATTTAATTATTAAACACACTCCTCTGAACTCACATTTTGTGTATGGTCACACACATGATATTAAATATACTAGTAGTAAGTACTCTGTGAAACCAAAATTCAACCAGAGTTTTGGTAAATCTAACAAATCAGGACCCAAGAAAATCTGGGTACCTAAGGATAAAATAATACATGTTGTAGATATCTTTAGAAGCAAATCAGAAACACCAGTCATGGTACCTGGACTCTGGCTGCTCGCGACACATGACAAGAAGAAGGCATATGTTCCAAAGCCTGGAACTTAAGCCTGGAGGCCACGTTGGTTTTGGAGGCAATCAGAGGGGAAAGATCACTGGCTCTGGAACTGTAGGTAATGGAAATCTTCCCTCTATAAATAATGTTCTGCTAGTAGATGGATTAATGCATAATCTGTTATCCATAAGTCAATTAAGTGATAACGGTTATGATATAATCTTTAATCAAAAATCATGTAAAGCTGTTAGTCAGAAAGATGGGACTATCCTATTTAATGGAAAAAGGAAAAACAACATTTATAAAATCAAACTTTCTGAACTGAAAAGTCAGAATGTAAAGTGTCTTCTGTCTGTTAACAATGAGCAATGGATCTGGCACAGAAGATTGGGGCATGTTAGTATGAGAAGAATATCTCAGATTAATAAACTCAATCTGGTCAGAGGACTTCCTAATCTGAAGTTCAATTCAGATGCTCTGTGTGAAGCATGTCAGAAAGGCAAGTTTGCAAAACCTTCTTTCAAATCTAAAAATGTTGTTTCTACCTCTAAGTCATTAGAACTTCTGCACATTGACTTATTTGGACCAGTTAAAACTGCTTCAGTCAGTGGCAAGAAGTATGGGTTAGTAATCGTAGATGACTATAGCAGATGGACATGGGTAAAGTTCTTAAGATACAAGGACGAGTCACACTCTGTGTTTGTTACCTTCTGTAACCAAGTTCAGAATGAAAAGGATCTTAGAATCGTTAAAGTCAGAAGTGATCATGGTGGAGAGTTTGAAAACAAAGATTTTGAGTCATTCTTTAATGACAGAGTCATTCTGCATGATTTCTCTTGTCCTAGAACTCCCCAACAAAATGGAGTTGTAGAACGAAAGAAAAGAACATTGCAAGAAATGGCCAGAACCATGATCAATGAAACAAACGTTGCTAAGATCTTCTGGGCAGAGGCAATAAACACAACGTACTACATTCAGAATAGAATCTCCATAAGACCTATTCTAGAAAAGACTCCATATGAATTGTGGAAGAACAGAAAGCCCAACATTTCATATTTTCATCCATTTGGATGTACTTGTTTTATGTTAAATACAAAAAATTATTTGAACAAGTTTGACTCTAAAGCACAAAAGTGTATTATGTTAGGATACTCTGAACGCTCAAGAGGGTACAGAGTATACAATACAGAAACACAGATTGTGGAAGAATCAATCAGTGTTCGTTTTGATGATAAGCTTGACTCTGAAAAGTCAAAGCAGAATGAAGTTTTTGCAGGTATGGAAGTTGAATTTACAGGTTCTAAAGACAAGTCATCAAAAGCTCTCAACAAAGACACTCCTTCAACATCTGAAAGGAGCACTGCAAGCAATCCAGCAACAGCTGCTGATCAACCTCAGAAAAGACTACCCAGAAGCAGCTTGGATCACCCAGAAGAAACTATCTTAGGAAGAAAGGAAGATCCAATCAGAACAAGAGCCAGTTTCAGAAACTCTGAAGAATCCCTCATGGGACTTGTGTCTCTGATTGAACCTTCTTCTATTGATGAAGCACTTCTGGACAACGACTGGATTCTAGCAATGCAAGAAGAGCTGAATCAATTCACCAGAAATGACGTATGGGATCTCGTTCCCAGACCAAAAGGATTCAACGTCATTGGAACAAGATGGGTGTTCAGAAATAAGCTGAACGAACAAGGTGAAGTTATCAGAAACAAAGCACGACTGGTAGCACAAGGTTATAGTCAGCAAGAGGGGATAGACTATACAAAAACCTTTGCTCCAGTCGCCAGGTTAGAATCTATCAGACTTTTAATTTCGTTTGCTGTTAATAAAGGCATCACTCTGTATCAGGTGGATATCAAGAGGGCATTCTTAAATGGTTATATAGAAGAAGAGGTTTATGTGCACCAACCCCTGGTTTTGAAAGTACAAACAATCCAGAATATGTTTTCAAACTAAAGAAGTCACTATATGGTCTGAAACAAGCTCCCAGAGCTTGGTATGAAAGACTAAGTAACTTTCTGTTAGAAAAAGAATTCACCAGAGGGAAGGTGGACACTACCTTATTCTGTAAGTCAGTTAAGAATGACATCTTAGTCTGTCAAATTTATGTTGATGATATTATTTTTGGATCTACTAATCCTTCTCTTGGAAGAAAATTTGCTAAGTGTATGCAGGTAGAATTTGAGATGAGCCTCATGGGAGAACTGAAATTCTTTCTGGGAATTCAGATCAATCAAAATCCTGAGGGAACTTACATTCATCAGAGCAAATATGTCAGAGAACTTCTGAAGAAATTTGACCTCTCAGAATGTAAGTCATCAAAGATTCCAATGCATCCCACGCGCACTCTGGAAAGAGAAGAGGTAAGCAAAAAGGTATAACAGAAGGTCTACAGAGGTATGATTGGTTCTCTCCTTTATCTGACGGCTTCAAGGCCTGATATCTTATTCAGCGTATGTATTTGTGCTAGATTCCAATCAGATCCTAGAGAATCTCACTTAACAGCTGTTAAGCGAATTTTCAAGTATCTGAAAGGTACTACTAATCTGGGTTTATTTTATAGAAAATCTAGTGATTATAGCTTAGTAGGCTACTACGATGCTGACTTTGCTGGAGACAGAGTAGAGCGTAAAAGTACTTCTGGAAGCTGCCAGTTTCTGGGAGAAAATCTGATCTCTTGGTCCAGCAAAAGGCAATCCACAATTGCGCTATCAACAGCAGAAGCTGAGTACATAGCAGCAGCTGGATGCAGCACACAAATGCTCTGGATGAAAATCCAGCTTGAAGACTTCCAGATTTTTGAGAGTAACATCCCTATACTCTGTGACAATACTTCTGCCATTTGCTTAAGTAAAAATCCTATTTTGCATTCTAGGGCTAAGCATATAGAAATAAAACACCATTTCATTAGGGACTATATTCAGAAAGGAATTTTGAACTTAAAATTTATTGATACAGACCATCAATGGGCTGATATCTTCACTAAACCTCTTTCTGAAGATAGGTTCAATTTCATTCTGAAACATCTCAGCATGAAGCTCTGCCCAGAGTGAAAATGTTTTAATTTTATATATTAACCTTCAGAATGTGTTTTCTTTTTACTGTGAACTTCTGATAAATATCCTTTCAGAAAGATAGACATGCAGATTGTATCAGATTCTATTCTTAAAGATCTGAGTGTTTCAGCTCAAGGATAGACGTGCTGCTCACTAAATTAAACAAGTGTCATCCAATCATCAGCAAATCTCTGAAGCAGAACACGCGTGCACGCTTCTGAGAAGGCAAAACGCTGATTGGGTGCATTGAGACACATGTCTGGTAACCGTTTCAAATATCTTTCTCAAATCCCCCAAAATCAGCAAGCATTAAATGCACGTAATCATGAGTTAAACTGTAATCATGAATTAATTCTCTTTCTTAAAACCGTTTACGTTTTCAAAATACAATTTGAAATCTATTTAAGCACATCATCATCATTCATTAAAGTTTTACCGTCTCTTACAATCATCCAAAGATTTTCTGCATTTTTACTTGTGTACTCATCTTTCTCAAAAGAAACCCTATTCTCAAAAACTTTTTCTCAGAAAATCCTAAGTGTGAACATGGCAACCTCTAGCAGTGTTTCTGCAGGTTCTCAGAAGGAGGCTTCATCTGAACAGTACCAAATTCCCTTCAGAACGCTCCTTACACCAGTGAGGAACTTGGAAGTTCTGTCTGAACTGATTGTTGATTTCACCAATCTGAAAGAAAATGGATTCGATTTGACAGAAGAAATTAGGGCTCAAGGATGGGAGAGATACTTTGATAGGTTGGTGGGTCCAACGTTCCCAGTATTGTTCAAGGAATTCTGGATTCATGCGTCTTCATCAACACATCAAGTTACTTCCTACATCATGGGAAAGAAGATTGTGATCACTGAGGATCACATTGCTAGACTGATTGGATACAACGGTGGTGGCATCCGCTGTATCGACATGGCAGAAAGATGCTCAGATGCTGCTGTCATTGCAAGAGAGATTTTCACCCATGGGGTTCCCAGCAGCAAAATCAGAGACTTGAAGGATCAGCACAGAATATGGGCGAAGATTATTCTGGGGTGCTTCAATCACAGGAAGCCCACAAGCTCTCCTGATTATATAAACATAGATCAGCAGTTTCTGATCTATTTTATTAATCAGAAGGTAAAGATTAACTTGGCTCATCTTCTGTTTAATCACCTCAGGACCAGCGTCAAGGAGACAAGAGAAGAAGAAAGGACAAAAAGGGATTGGATACCCTTTGGCAGGTTAATATCAGATATTCTGACTGAGAATAGGCTGATAGAACACCTTACAGAAGCTCAGGAATTAAGCTCTATTGAACCTACTGTTGGCAAGCCTCTGAATGCCAAGAATCTGGAGAAAATGAAACTGATAGAGAATATTAGAAAGGAGCCCAGTGTCACTCCTCTTGCTGACATCACCAGCAGAAGAGTCCCTCTGGACGACTTTCCAATATTTTCTGAGATTGACTCTAAACCAGTCATTATTCTCAAATACTTGGACGCTTGCAAGGCTGATGGCACAGATCCCACTCTGAACATTAAAGATCTATACCAGCAAAATCTAGAAGTTACTGTGAATAAGACGAAGAAAAGAAAGGCTACTTCAGAAGGACCATCCCAGCAGACCCCTAAGAAGAGAGGTAATCTATCTGCTGCTAATGTTTTAAATTCTTCTGCTATTCCAACATCAATCCCAACCCCAGCTTCATATGAACTTCCAATCCCCATACCAACCATTGATGACACCGAACCAGAGGTTGACCCTTCTGAGTCACTAACTCTCAGGAGATCCCGCACCAAAAATCCAAAACCCACAACATCAACAGAATCAGAACTTGACAAAGTTCTTTCTGAAATTGATCAACGTTCTTCCGCTCCCCTCTCAGAAAATCCAAACACTCAACCAAAAACTCCCCACTCACCACAACCAGCAACCACACTATCCCCAATACCAGAACAACCAGAAATTCCACCTCCTTCTCCACAACCAGAAATTCCTTCTCCCTCTCCTCAACCAGAACTTCATCCACTTTCACCTCAACCATCATCTCCACAACCTGAGTTTCAACACTCTGAAACTCCATCACCTGAACCTCAAACCCCTGAACCTCATTCTCCTCAATCCTCTGAACCTCATCCCTTGGCAATTCAACTGCCATGTGGTACAACTGTAAACATACCCCAACTTCCATCCTCACCAGAAACTACCCCTCCAAATACTCCCAACAGTCCAATTATCATTTTTGATTCTCCCACTCCATCTCCCAAACAAAATACAGAAGACCACAGCAGGACCTTCATTGATTTAAAAATCCTTGACCGTCTTGCTGACCTTAAAAACAAAATAGCCATTCCCAAACCCAAACAACTAGATGTTGGCTCTGGCATTTTGAATTTTGAAATAGGCTTGCAGAATTGGATTGCTTCTCTAAAGCAGGTTTGTCCTGGAATGATTGATCCTGCTGCCTCAGACCAACTCTGGACACAATTCAGAATGTGGGTACGTGCTGAAGCCCTCAAGCTGCAAGACATCAACTACGAACAAGCCCAGCAGAACTTCAACAAGCTGCTGAAGGAAGCTGAAAGTCAGCTGCTGAAGGAGGAAGTGCTACTTCTGGATAGTGAGCCATGGTCTGAGAAGCGTCCAGCTTCAAAAGTGCAGCCAGTAGAAGATCATACAATCCAAGCTGAAGAGGTTAGTCAAGTAGAAGATGTTGCAGAAAGCTCTCAGAAGCATCCTATTTCTGATGTCTCTCAAGATGCTTTGGATAGGCAGACCCTTGAAGAGCTGAAGCAGAATGATATTCGTCTGCATCAAAGAATGGATGAGAATGATCAGAAGATGAAGGAAAGGATGGATGTGCAAGACAACAAGATTGATACAGTAGTCAGCATGGTGCACAAGCAGAATGAAACTGCTGATCAGATTAAGACAATGCTAGAGACTCTGTTCACACGCTTTGCACCCCAACCTTAGTTTTTCTTTCATGATATTTTTCATTATTTTCTTTCCATGTTTTTTGTACTCTCTTCTAAGCTTTGAATTAAATATAACAATGGTTTTTATGCTCTGATCGTTTTATCTTATATTACTTGCACTTTTTGATTGCTGACAAAAAGGGGGGAGAACAAGAATGATATTTTTCAATAACGGACTACTGAGACAAAAAGTCTCAAACATTCTAACACTCTGATATACTTGAACGTCTTTGTTTTGCATAAGCTTACAGGTACAAGAAGTTAATCATCTCTGATACACTGAAGCTATGATGTTCTGATGCTCAAAGAAAGTCAATAAAGATCTGATCCTGAAAGACTCATGGAATTAAAAAGGGAAGTAATAAACTCAGGGGGAGTATCTCCGATCTAAACTCTGATATCTCTTTATCCCTTATCTTTGATAACTTCCTATTTAATTCTGATACTCTTTACTTTTTGGTTATCTCTGATACTTTTCACGTTAATTTTCAATCAAAAAATATCTAGTTTTTGTCATCACCAAAAAGGGGGAGATTGTTAGAACAAAGTTTGAATCTACTACCCTAAGTTTAAGTTTTGATGATAACAAAATGCAAAGATATATAAATTGTATGATTCATGTAAAACATATATGCTACCTAAAAAATTACATTCTGTTTTACAAAAACTCTGATGGGTATCAGCAAGAGAATATCATCATCAGCATCAGAAGATAAAATATCAACATCAGCATCAGAGGATGTTATATCAGATGCCAGAATCAGAAGATCAACATGTGCTTACGCTGAAGCTTGATGAACAGATCTGTGCTTAACAATCTGAACTCTGATGAAGAAAACAACATCTCATCAGCACTTAGCAGCGTCAGAATAAGCCAAAGCCAGAACACGCTTAAGTGGCAACGGTACTGTGCAATCAAGATAATTTATTATCAACGGCATCATTCCAGACAAGATCTTCTCAATTTGGAAAGAATGTTATTGGCATTGAAACGGAATTAACGGACTCTAACGTACCATTTTTCAATGCTATATAAACAAGTCAGTGAAGATTGAATTGGCTAATGCTCTACAACACTCTACACGC
Organism: Vicia faba; assembly: GCA_948472305.1. NCBI lineage: Eukaryota > Viridiplantae > Streptophyta > Magnoliopsida > Fabales > Fabaceae > Vicia > Vicia faba. The sequence continues at coordinate 731,480,128 of OX451736.1, forward strand.
CTAAAGCTATTCATCATCTTCCTCACTCTAAGTTTGCTAAAGCTCTCAAATTCTTTACTCAATTATTTTAGCACTCTAGTTCTCACAAGCTTAAATTGTGTAGTATCACAGTTGTGATAAATAGTTTTTTGTAGAAAACATTCAACACACTTAGATTTTAATTATCTGTAAGAAAGTATTTCCTTGAGAAACCGGTTTGTGGTTTGACTCAAGAAGGATTTAGAAGTTGTTAAAGCAGTTGTAATATTCAGTTGAATATAGTGGATTAAGACCTCGTTGGAGAGAGGCGAAATCACCTTGACGGGTGGACTGGAGTAGTTTGAGATCAAACGAACCAGGATAAAAATACTGTGTTGACTGCAATTGATTTCAAGTTTTTACAATTCAACCCCCCTTCTTGTGTTTTTCACTTCTTCACAAAGATCTCAACATAATCACACAATAGCTGAATTAGGCGCTCCTTGACACTCGGCTCTAGATAGGCACCTATCTTGATTTCCTTTTTATCATCCTCAGTACCCAAGTTGATTGTATCCAACTGCTCCTCATGAGGCTGAATTGCTCGTTCCTCTTGCTGTAGTAATCTAGCCAATTCCCTTGGAACCTCACAATCTTCCTCATCTTCGTATTCAGCTTGGTAGATCAGATCTTCAGAGTCACTGAAGGCTATAGCAGTATCGTTACCCATGGGATCCATAATGGAAGGGTACCTGCATTTGTGAGTGTGGGTGTGTGTAAGGGTATAGCCATCTTAAAACAACAAAATGTAAAAGAAAGACAATGAGCATAAAAGGTTTAAATATGAAAAGCGTCCATGATTCATTAAAATGACATATGAAAATGAAATAAGAACCCTTACAAATGGACTTATGTGTCTCGGGTAAGACACAAGGTTGAAAAAGTACGAATTGTTTTGTGAAATATTACAGTCCAACAGAAATGGAAAAGATAAATTACTGATTTATGAAAGTAATCGGAACAAAGTCTTTTGCTTCCCAGTTGCACAGTCCTCCGCTGACAGTAGGAAATATCCAATCTTCCAGGCTACCCTCTTCTTCACTGTCCTCTAGTGCATTAACCCCTCGGTGGATGATCTTCATAGGTGGCCCTCCGGCACGGGCGCAGTGCACGACCTTCTGAGCAGTCGAAGTAAACCCCAAGCCAAATTTGTCTGATTTGAAAAGAAAGTCTGGGAGTTGCCCCCAGATGGTGGATCCCCTTTCTTCCACTACTGCTCTTGCATCCTTTAAAGATGACATCCGAGGTGGTGGTCTTGTGACCACAGGAGTTGAGGACACCGCCTTGGTTGTCGCTATTTCCTCAGAGACTTCTTCAAAATGTTGGAAAGGGGTCTCTATGAATTCGCCATCTAAATCCACATAACGGAAGGAATTTATATGACTAATCATATATTCCTCTTCCCCATGGACAATTATGATTTTCCTTTGGACGGGGTACTTGAGCATTTGATGCAAGGTGGAGGTGACAGCTCCGGCATTGTGGATCCAGGGGCGTCCCAACATACAGGAATAAGAAGGACGAATGTCCATCACATTGAATGTCGAGTTGAAAACCTGAGTTCCCACCTTGATTGGGATGTCCACCTCCCCATGGACCATCCTCTTAGAGCCGTCAAAAGCTCTCACAATTATATTACTGGGTTTCAGGGTTAGGCCTTAACAATCCAATCTATCCAAGGCTTTCTTTGGCAAGACATTTAGAGATGATCTAGTATCGACCAAGACACGAGCTAGGGTTGTTCCTCTGCACTCCATGGAGACATGTAGTGCATCATTGTGTTTTCTCCCTCGGGGTGTCAAGTCATCATCGGAGAAACCCAGGCCATTGTCAACTGTCAGACTTGCTACACACTCTTGGAATTGGTCCGCAGACGTCTCTTGCGACACGTGCGCTGTCTTCAGAAACTTGACCAAAGCTTTAGCATGTGCCTCAAAGCACAACAACAGGTCTAGCATAGATATTTTGGACGGGATCTGCCCCAGTTGTTCCACCACATCATAATCATTTTTCTTAATGATCCTCAGTATTTCTTCCATCTCCTTCTTAGACGTTTCAAGAATATCTAGTGACTGAGCCTTCGTCAGGACAGGCTCCTCTTCAGCATTCTTTCCTTTATTCTCAGCAGCGGAGACAGGGATGGGAATTGTATTATCTTTGTTGGAGGGTACACTTGTAGGTAAAATTACTGGTGTAGAGGAAATCTTCGGAATAGCCACGGGTCCAGAGACTGCTGTTGGAGGAGAAATCTATGGAGAAAAGATTCTTCCACTACGAGTAACCTTGCTTGTTTCGGAAATGTTACTGATGTCGGGATTATCCTCTTTGGAGCTTTCCTCTTCAACAGTCTGTTCAATCTGTTTGACACCAAGATAGTAGATTTCTCCGCCATAGTTCCATGGTACCATTTTATCTGATTTGTATGGGGCTGGCCCGGGCATTGTTATCTTCAATGGAGTATTCATAGGAGCAGATGTAATCCTAACGGGGTTTTTAGGAACCCTGGAAGGATTGGCGTATATGGTTATTATAGAAACTTCTGGCATTGGAATGGGTGAAATAGGAGCTTTCTCAAACAAAATTTCCTGGTTATCAATCAATTGTTGGATTCCTTTCTTCAACAGAGGACACTCAAATGGGGATGATAGGCAAGCATGGCAATCTTTGTCACAACCTGGGAAGACCCCATCTTTCAACAAATTCAACTTGATGGTTAGGAGAGGAGTTAACAGTTCATCCACAGTAGAAACAAATAGATCTTCTTCCACAACATTGGCATTGTGCCCATGCCTAGTGTGATCGGTGGGAACGAGAACTGACTGTTTTTGGAATGCTGGTTCGCGTTTGCATTTGTTTTCGCAAAGTGTCGCGGTAAGCAATAGTCGCCACCGTCTTTTATTTTATCCAACGAGGAAAGGACAAAAGCACAGAAAAATTCCTTTTTCGAGATGTTTCTCGGGTTCGGGAGGTAGATTATAGAAAGGGAAGGTGTTAGCACCCTTTCTATCCGTGGTTATCCACGGGCTCTTAGGTACTTGCTCACTTATGTTTTCAAAAGGTTTGCTTTTCTTTGTGATTGTGGGTTTTGAAAAGAGTTTTATCTTTAAAGAGAGTGTAGGTGCGAAAATTTTTGTTTTGTTTTTAAAAGGAGCAAGTACTTAAGAACCTCTACCTACTCAAAAAGGAATTTAATTGTGCAAATGTCCTTTAGACAGTGCTATCCCACTATTGAGGAGTAGGTAGCACCGTCGTTGGATTTTTCGGGTCAATTCGATTTTAGGGACGTGTGGTCACTAAAGCAACGTTAGGATGTCTTAGTGGTAATCCTAATGTCTTAGATCATTTTTATCGAGGCAACCATTTCGAGGCAACTTTGATCTTTGGACAAAAGGACGACCTCTAAAACATCCTATACTTAATGACCACGTTTGAGGTAACCAAGTGAGGTGTACCCTAAGAGTGGCATGTGCAAGTGTGTCAATTTTCAGTTTATGTTATCTTTGTGCATGTTATGGTGAGCTGTGGTTGATTTTAAATTAAGATAGATCTTGCCATGCAATCCTAGTTAGCATACATCTAAACAGTTAATATATGTACAGGAACTTAAAGTGCGAGAATTGTAAATCCTACGCTATTACAAGGCTTCGAGGAGGGGGATTATTTACATGTCCAAAATTGGGGAAATAAAGCAGTAAAGTAAAAGTCTTAGTTAAGCTATTACAAACCAGTAGGCAATTACAATAAAATAAACGCGCACGAATCTTAAAATAAACTCTAAAATTCTAAGAATAAAATCTTTTTTGTTGTTTTATTTTATTTTGGGAAAATAATCTAAATCTATTTAATTTTAGTTTTTTTGGAAAAATGTTAAGATAATTAAAAGGTTAATTAACAAGATTAATTTAATAGAAAAAGAACTAGCCTAATGTTTTTGTGGTTTTTGATTTTAAGGTTAATTAAAAAGATAAAAAAAAGAAGTCTATGGAAAACAAAAATAAAATGCAAGAGGGATCCTTCGATCCAAGGAAAAAAGGAGCTTCGACCCAGGGAGGGAATTGACTACTTCGATCCAGAGAGGGTCCTGGTCCTTTCGATTGGGCCAGACAGTAAGGCGTGAGTGGCCTTCGATCCAAGGAAGAGGATTGTCTTATGATCATGGAGGTCATGGCTTTCGATCCAGGAATGAGATGCCTCCTTCGATCCAGCATGCTAATGGGTTCGATCCAGAGAAGGTGTCTCCTTCAATCTGGGCTGTTATACCTGCAAAAGTATGTGAGCGAAATAAAATGCAGGGCCTGGGTATTGAACCCCAGGCCCTTCGATCCTGCGCTTGCTGGGTCCCTTCAGGCTATGTCTGCAGCAAGTGTTAGCAAACGAAAAACATGACCTGGGTGCCAAACCCAGGCCTTTCGATCCTGTCTAGGATGGCAAATCAGAGGTAACAACAAGTATGAATGTATTATGCAAATATGAGGTTGAATAATTTACCCTTTCTTACCAGCAGATTGGATCTTCGATTTGGACGTTTGCTGGACGTAGGCACCTTCGATCTGGGCACTTCCTGGATGCAGGCACTTTCGATCTGGGCTTCTGGGCGTGGGCACCTTTGATCTGAAGGACTGCTTTGGATCTTTGAGGCAATTTTTCTGTGTGTTCTCCTGCAGAGTTTTGTGTGTTTCGTTGTATATTTTCGTGTGTGATTTTCCTCCGATTTTCGTGTAATTTTCGTGTCCCTGTAATGTGCCACTGGCCTATGTATTTATAGGGGTGTGAGGGTGCAGTAATGGCAAGAGACAACCATTAAACAGGCCACTAAATGCCATGAGACAAGAAATGGACACATTAAATAACTTCCTTTTTTGAAACATTTGTGTCTCTTGAATGAACCTGGACATGTTGATTTGGGCGCCCTCTTGATGACCTTCTTCGAATGGGCTGATGGCACCCTTCGAATGCTCCCTTTCGAATGGGCTGATGACCTCCTTCGAATGCTTTTCGAAAGCTTCTTCGAATGGACCTTTTGGAATCCCAATCGAAGGACACTGTTATAATGCCAATCGAAATACTTGTCCATAATGCCAATCAAAAGACTCCTTCAGAATGCCAATCAAAGGGTCTTTCAGGATGCCAATCGAAATGCTTGAAAGAATGCCAATCAAAAGGCTCCTTCAGAACACCAATCGAAGGATCTTTCAGACTGCCAATTGAAATGTACTTAAAGCACCACTCAAAAATTTCCTTTTTCCTTAGGCAAGGGTTTCTGGTCAACCATGCAGGGGGAAGACTTTGGAAAACATGAGAGGGAAAATTTTGGGGTGCAACAGTTGCCCCTGTTCAATTTTCTTAAATCTGAGGATATAGATTGGCTTTCGAGCTTTTCGTGATCCGAAGGTGGAAGATAATTGAACACTAGAGTGCCCAGAAATTTGCGCTCGCATGGTGTGGTATCAGCATTGTGACGTCGGGAATGGGCTTACAGATGCCATTTGGAGATTGTTGGTAGGAGGATGGGCTTATAGATGCCATCTGTAAGAGTGTCGATCGCGTAAGAGATTCCTTAGCGAGAATTTGCATACCTGTTGGTGTAGAAGATTCCGCTGGGGAAGTCTAACTTTGGAGGTGAACTGCATATCTGGACTGAGAGGGAACCTGGGTAAGGTTACTTCATGATGAGTCCATGTAAGACTTCATCTGGAAAGGAGGAACCTGTGTAGGGTTGCCTGATGATGAGTCCGTGTGAGACTGCCTCTTGGAAAGAGAGGGAACCAGTGTAGGGTTGCCTGATGATGAGTCCGTGTAAAACTTCATCTTTGGAAAGAGAGAACCTGTGTAGGGTTTCTTGATGACGAGTCCATGTAAAACTGCATCTTGAAGAGAGGGAACCGGTGTAGGGTTGCTTGATGAGGAGTCCGTGTAAAACTTCATCTTTGGAAAGAGAGAACTTGTGTAGGGTTTCTTGACGACGAGTCCGTGTAAAACTACATCTTGAAGAGAGGGAACCGGTGTAAGGTTGCCTGATGAGGAGTCCGTGTAAAACTTCATCTTTGGAAAGAGAGAACCTGTGTAGGGTTTCTTGACGACGAGTCCGTGTAAAACTACATCTTGAAGAGAGGGAACCGGTGTAGGGTTGCCTGATGAGGAGTCCGTGTAAAACTTCATATTTGGAAAGAGAGAACCTGTGTAGGGTTTCTTGACGACGAGTCCATGTAAAACTACATCTTGAAGAGAGGGAACCGGTGTAGGGTTGCCTGATGAGGAGTCCGTGTAAAACTTCATCTTTGGAAAGAGAAAACCTGTGTAGGGTTTCTTGACGACGAGTCCGTGTAAAACTACATCTTGAAGAGAGGGAACCAGTGTAGGGTTGCCTGATGAGGAGTCCGTGTAAAACTTCATCTTTGGAAAGAGAGAACCTGTGTAGGGTTTCTTGACGACAAGTCCGTGTAAAACTACATCTTGAAGAGAGGGAACCGGTGTAGGGTTGCCTGATGAGGAGTCCGTGTAAAACTGCATCTGGAGTTGAGAAGGAACCGGTGTAGGGTTGCCTGATGATGAGTCCGTGTAAAACTACATCTGGAATTGAGAAGGAACCGGTGTAGGGTTGCTTCATGATGAGTCTGTGTAAAACTACATTTAGAATTGAGAAGGAACCGGTGTAGGGTTGCTTCATGATGAGTCTGTGTAAAACTGCATCTGGAATTGAGAAAGAACCGGTGTAGGGTTGCTTCATGATGAGTCAGTGTAAAACTGCATCTGTAATTGAGAAGGAACCGGTGTAGGGTTGCTTCATGATGAGTCCGTGTAAAACTACATCTGGAATTGAGAAGGAACCGGTGTAGGGTTGCTTCATGATGAGTCCGTGTAAAACTGCATCTGGAATTGAGAAGGAACCGGTGTAGGGTTGCTTCATGATGAGTCCGTGTAAAACTACATCTAGAATTGAGAAGGAACCGGTGTAGGGTTGCTTCATGATGAGTCCATGTAAAACTGCATCTGGAATTGAGAAGGAACCGGTGTAGGGTTGCTTCATGATGAGTCCGTGTAAAACTATATCTGGAATTAAGAAGGAACCGGTGTAGGGTTGCTTCATGATGAGTCCGTGTAAAACTACATCTGGAATTGAGAAGGAACTGGTGTAGGGTTGCTTCATGATGAGTCCGTGTAAAACTACATCTGGAATTGAGAAGGAACCGGTGTAGGGTTGCTTCGGGATAAGTTTGTGTAAAACTTCAGGAGGAACCTGGGTAAGGTTACTGTGGGATAAGTTCGTGTGAAACTTCAGGAGGAACCTGGGTAAGGTTACTTTGTGATAAGTTCGTGTAAAACTTCTGGATGAACCGGGGTAAGGTTACTGTGAGATAAGTTCGTGTGAAACTTCAGGATGAACCGGGGTAAGGTTACTTCGGGATAAGTTCGTGTAAAACTTCATTCAGAAATGTATGAGAAAGGACCCGTGTAGGATTTTTCAGGATAAACCCGTGTGAAGATGCATTTAGGAGAAACCCATGTAAGATTTCTTCATGACGAACCCGTGTAAAGCTGAATTTGATCGTGCAGATAATTACTCCATTTAGTTTCCGGAGTTAATCTTGAACTTGCTGGAAGTTGTTGATGATAACCATCTTTTCTGAAAAGGTACATGATTAATCGTATATGATGCATGACATGCATTGTATGATGATGTTCTCAAAATAAATGAGATTATGCTGTATGCAATATGTATGTGCATGTCATGATGTATGAACATGAAATGCTATTGTGGTACGTCCGAGTTTGGGAAAATAAATCCCTGACTGTTGTTGGAGAATAAAGAGTCTCACTCGCTGGAGATAACGTCCGAAGATGATTGGGAGAATAATCCTGCAGGAGAGAATAACTCCGCTGGGGAATGAACTGACGAGGAAATGACTCTGTGGGGAGTATATATTCTGCTAGAAGATCTGCTGATTTGGAGAAATAAAAACTCAGATAGGGATGAATTGCTGTTGCTGGTGACAGTGAACCCTGTTGGGGATTGAATTTCTGTCTATGAAAGGAATGAACTCTGTTGGGGATAGAAAGAACTTCGCTGGGGATGATCTTTCAGTTGTAACTTGCTGAGGATAACCCAGTTAGACTCTTGTGAGGATAACCTCTGAATTTGGCTGAGGAGACTTATTTGTGCTTCGCAGGGGACAAGCTTCCAGAGTCTACTGGGGAAGAGGAGTTGTGGTCCTTTGATTTGTAGTAGTCGGAGAGGCAAACTCAAGCCGGGGAATCCTGGTGTTGTTGGGGAAATAAACCCTATCATCAGTCTGCTAGAGAGGTGACATCTTCGTTGGGGGGAGTCCTCGAGGATTCTTGAGGTTGATTCAGCTGGGGAAAGGTTTTCAGAGATTAAACCCTTGCTGGGGAATCATCCTATGAGAAGGATTTTATGGGGATTTGTCATTGCCCCTAGTATCAAGTGTTTGTGACACTGCCAGGAAATGTTTGACTGTACGTAACCCTTTGCTGAGATTTGCGTTCAATGCCCCAAGTGACGGAGATGGAGACTTGCCCCTGGTTACTCTGCACTTCTTTGAGAGATTTCCTGGAATCTTGACTGGGCTTCCCCAGGTGTGCTGGATAGTGACATGTCATGCCCCCTTGTTTATAGGAGATTTGCCAATGGAAGCGTCATCCTTTTTGAAGTGATTTTGTTCACTGAGAGGGCTTTCGTTCATCGGGTATTCGTTGTGTGAATTTCTCCGCTGTCAAACAAATAGCCAAATGCAAACAGTGACATTCAGATAATGCAAAGTTTATGCTTGTCTCGAAGTTTTTGAAAAATGCATTTTTTAGCAGAAAACTCTTTATAAGACCAATTCAACACAAGATTTAGGACAAAGCCCTACAGGAGTCAGGATACCTTTTGTAACATTATGCTTTTGAACTAACCCATGCTTCAGTTAGGACTTTTGAAGGGTTGTAACATGGCTTGGTTCACGGTTTAAGAAACAAAGGATAAAGGCTCAAAGTATATTTGTACCCACCCGCTCTTCGTGATGTTCTTCAATCCTAAACTCAGTTAATTGTGCATTTGAACTCCAAATGAGTCTGGAACGACGATTTTGGTGATGGTTCACACAAGTTGAATTTTTGAAGGCAATCATTTTTGCAACATTTTTCATTTTGTTGAGGATTTTTAACGACCTCGTTCTTTTGATTTGTTATCCCTAACTTTTGCCTGACTGTTCCTGTTTTCGAGATTACAGTCAGCAGGATGCCCCGACTTTCTTAAGCTTCCTTTATAGGTTTTGGCTCAGTGGGCTTTTCTTTTGAGAGATTGACTGCCTATGAGATAAGGAACCATCACTGTCTTTTGATTCCAGAGGAATGCTTTTGATGTCGTTCGTTGTATTATAAACTGAGAGTTTTGCGACTTCAATGCATATCTTTTGAATTAACTGAGAGACTACCCTGCCCCAGGTTTAAATTAAAGGTTTCAATATGTGTTTAAAACAGAAAACTTCTACTTCTTTGGCTCGAAGGGGTTGACTAGGGATTATCTTCCTTATACCTCCACTGTTTAGGATTTGAAAGAAATGCCTGTACATCGTCAGCAAGGTCTGTCCAAAAGCATATTGTATGAGATTATGGCATTGTTTCGTCATCCTCCCTCTAAAGGCTTGTAACTTTTAGCAAGAGTTGAATGTCATAAAGTGAGTAAAAAGCATAGTTTAAATGTAATTAAAATGATTGGATCAAATCAAGACAAACATATGCAATGCATTAATGAAGCAAAGTTTGGCATTAATAGATAATTGTTTGAATAACAAAGAGATTACAACTTGAAAATTCAAATAAAACAAATACATTCTCAATGATTTGGCATAGGAGCAGTGATTATGCTAGAGTCCCCGGAGGACCAAACTCAATCTCCTTGGCATCAATCAAATTCTGAATCATGTACTTCAATGCCCAACAATCGTTAGTATTATACCCGGGACTGTCAGAATGATAAGCGTAGGTCACATTAGGATTGTAGTTAGGGGAAGAAGTCTTGGGGTTTGGATGAGGTCCTATCAATGTAATTAGATTCATCTTCAACAAGTGTTGCAACGCTTGAGACAACAGCATGTTGATGTTGGTGAACTGTCTTTTAGGCTCATCTGGCTTTCGTTGATTCCCCTTTTGCTATTGTCGGCGTGACACAGAATCAGAGACCAGGACTTCCCCTACGTGTTGATCATGACGACTCTTTTGACCATACACAACATTGGACTCTTTCTTCCCATTGTGGGGCTTTTTCTGAGCATCAGAAGGTGTAGCTTCTTGAATCTTCCCACTCTTGATGCCAGCTTCGACCCTTTCGCCGGTCAGTATTAGCTCGGTGAACCCGGCTGAAGAGCTTCCGATCAAGTGTTTGAAATAGGGACCAGACAAAGTCCCAAGAAACATATCCACCAACTCCCTATCAGACAGAGGGGGTTGGACTCTTCTAGCAAGATCTCTCCACTTCTGAGCGTAATCCTTAAAGCCTTCTCCTGTAACCATAGACATACTCTGAAGCTGAGTACGTGTGGGAGCAAGGTCGGCATTATACTGGTATTGCTTGTAGAAAGCAGCATCAAGGTCCTCCCAGTTGCGGATGTTGGCTCCTTCCAGTTGACAGAACCATTCAAGTTGAGTCCCTGACAGACTATCTTGAAAGAAATGAACCCAGAGATTTCTGTCAGCAGTATAGGGTTGGATCTTTCTCACATATGACCGGAGGTGTAGCTTTGGACAGGAAGCTCTGTCATACTTGGCAAAGGCAGGTGCCTTGAATTTATGGGGAATCACCACCCCAGATGAAAGACCCAGATCTCCGAAGTCCAGACCGGGCACCTTCTGTATTTCCATAGAGTTTAAACGGTCTTCCAGCTGTTTGTACTTATCCTCCGCAGGAGGATACTGTTCTTCATCATAGTCCGTCTCGTTGTCGGAGACTATAGGGCTAGGAGACCTCCTTTCTTGTGGACTGTCTTTCTCTCCAGATGGGGTGGTCAGATCAACTTCACTCTGCAGCCTGTTTCCAAACCTGCGTCCAGTGTTGAACAGGATGGTCCTCTTTTTCTTCTTCTTTTTCTCTTTCAGAATCAGGGTCTTCAGGTCTTGCTGACCCTTAGCTAGGCTCATGACCAACTCTTGAAATTGGGCATTCTGGGCCTGAAGGGCCTCGATAGCTTGCTCAGTTGAAGGTTCAGTAGACATGATGATTGCTGAAATAAATAGCGAAGAAGATAAGAGACCTGTACTGGGAGACCTGTTATGCAATGATATGTATGATATATGTATGCAATGTTTTCAAGGATCTCGCGGGGTAAACAAGAAACTTGTTAGAATCTGAGTCTGGTAGCTTTATTGAAGGAACTTCATGTTGCTGAGAGTCCTTCTTTAAGAGTCAAGCTCACCATATCAAGTGGGTCATAGCCCCTGACTCAAATTGTCGTGCTTTGATTTCTAGACGACCTTGGCTAGAGGAAAATAAATCCCCTTTGCCCCTTGCTAGACTTTTGATGTACCATAACCTGCATCACAGACCCTTGAGATCCTCGAAATGGTTAAGGAAATGTTAAGGTATGATGTTATGATGTATATGCTATGCATTTAAGCAAAAAGTGAGGTGATGTAAGTGAGCCCTGCAATAAATCCAATTTGTTGGATAAGGACTGTAAACAAAACCTGCAAGGAACCCCTGTTGTCAGATAACAAGTAGTTCAAGTTTGAAGGCACACAAGTCACACATATAGCCTTAAGTTTAGGCTGGCATGGAGTTTAGGCATTACCCTCTTTCAGTTTAGTTGGTTTAAACCTGTCCTAAAAAAATAGTAACCGGGTTCTAGGGGATCTCAATACCACTGACTACCCTCAATCGATCATAATTCCAGCTTAGCAACCTTTTCTTGCGGCCGGAACCATCGCGAGAGTTTAGTCTCAATGGGTGTAGCATACTGCTACTGTTCTATGGCCAAGTTGGTCAATTTAAGGTTCTAAGGTCAGTTGGTGCTTAATGACTCCTTAGAAGACCCATATTCTCCTCGTTTCAACACAAGGGATATCGGTACAGACTAAGGTGCCACACCAACGTAGCTACTGCTTCATCTGTGTCGGTCTACGCCAGACAGATCCCTCACAGTTTACTGCTACTTACCTAAAAAGGGTACCCCAGATCCGGGTTAGGATCTATAGAACTCCGATACAAGCCCACAAAATTAAAAGCATACAAAGCATACAATTGAAAACATAAGTGATCTAGTCTTAAGGTACACCTCACTTATAATGTCCCCAACAGAGTCGCCAGTTCTGTGATTAGTGGGAACGAGAACTGACTGTTTTTGGAATGCTGGTTCGCGTTTGCGTTTGTTTTTGCAAAGTGTCGCGGTAAGCAAGAGTCTCCACCGTCTTTTATTTTATCCAACGAGGAAAGGACAAAAGCACAGAAAAATTCCTTTTTCGAGATGTTTCTCGGGTTCGGGAGGTAGATTATAGAAAGGGAAGGTGTTAGCACCGTTTCTATCCGTGGTTATCCACGGACTCTTAGGTACTTGCTCACTTATGTTTTCAAAAGGTTTGCTTTTCTTTGTGATTGTGGGTTTTGAAAAGAGTTTTGTCTTTGAAGAGAGTGTAGGTGTGAAAAGTTTTGTTTTGTTTTTAAAAGGAGCAAGTACTTAAGAACCTCTACCTACTCAAAAAGGAATTTAATTATGCAAATGTCCTTTAGACAGTGCTATCCCACTATTGAGGAGTAGGTAGCACCGTCGTTGGAGTTTTCGGGTCAATTCGATTTTAGGGACGTGTGGTCACTAAAGCAACGTTAGGACGTCTTAGTGGTAATCCTAATGTCTTAGATCATTTTTATCGAGGCAACCATTTCAAGGCAACTTTGATCTTTGGACAGAAGGACGACCTCTAAAACATCCTATACTTAATGACCACGTTTGAGGTAACCAAGTGAGGTGTACCCTAAGAGTGGCATGTGCAAGTGTGTCAATTTTCAGTTTATGTTATCTTTGTACATGTTATGGTGAGTTTTGGTTGATTTTAAATTAAGATAGATCTTGCCATGCAATCCTAGTTAGCATACATCTAAACAGTTAATATATGTACAGGAACTTAAAGTACGAGAATTGTAAATCCTACGCTATTACAAGGCTTCGGGGAGGGGGATTATTTACATATCCAAAATTGGGGAAATAAAGCTGTAAAGTAAAAGTCTTAGTTAAGCTATTACAAACCAGTAGGCAATTACAATAAAATAAACGCGCACGAATCTGAAAATAAACTCTAAAATTCTAAGAATAAAATCTTTTTTGTTGTTTTATTTTATTTTGGGAAAATAATCTAAATCTATTTAATTTTAGTTTTTTTGGAAAAATGTTAAGATAATTAAAAGGTTAATTAACAAGATTAATTTAATAGAAAAAGAACTAGCCTAATGTTTTTGTGGTTTTTGATTTTAAGGTTAATTAAAAAGATAAAAAAAAGAAGTAAATGGAAAACAAAAATAAAATGCAAGAGGGATCCTTCGATCCAAGGAAAAAAGGAGCTTTGACCCAGGGAGGGAATGAACTGCTTCGATCCAGAGAGGGTCCTGGTCCTTTCGATTGGGCCAGACAGTAAGGCGTGAGTGGCCTTCGATCCAAGGAAGATGATTGTCTTCTGATCATGGAGGTCATGGCTTTCGATCTAGGAATGAGATGCCTCCTTCGATCCAACATGCTAATGGGTTCGATCCAGAGAAGGTGTCTCCTTCGATCTGGGCTGTTATACCTGCAAAAGTATGTGAGCGAAATAAAATGCAGGGCCTGGGTATTGAACCCCAGGCCCTTCGATCCTGCGCTTGCTGGGTCCCTTCAGGCTATGTCTACAGGAAGTGTTAGCAAACGAAAAACATGACCTGGGTGCCAAACCCAGGCCTTTCGATCCTGTCTAGGATGGCAAATCAGAGGTAACAACAAGTATGAATGTATTATGCAAATATGAGGTTGAATAATTTACCCTTTCTTACCAGCAGATTGGATCTTCGATTTGGACGTTTTCTGGACGTAGGCACCTTCGATCTGGGCACTTCCTGGATGCAGGCACTTTCGATCTGGGCTTCTGGGCATGGGCACCTTTGATCTGAAGGACTGCTTTGGCTCTTTGAGGCAATTTTTCTGTGTGTTCTCCTGCAGAGCTTTGTGTGTTTCGTTGTATATTTTCGTGTGTGATTTTCCTCTGATTTTCGTGTAATTTTCGTGTCCCTGTAATGTGACACTGGCCTCTGTATTTATAGGGGTGTGAGGGTGTAGTAATGGCAAGAGACAGCCATTAAACAGGCCACTAAATGCCATGAGACAAGAAACAGACACATTAAATAACTTCCTTTTTTGAAACATTTGTGTCTCTTGAATGAACCTGGAATGTTGATTTGGGCGCCCTCTTGATGACCTCCTTCGAATGGGCTGATGACACCCTTTGAATACTCCCTTTCGAATGGGCTGATGACCTCCTTCGAATGCTTTTCGAAAGCTTCTTCGAATGGACCCTTTGAATGCCTCTTCGAATGGACCTTTTGGAATCCCAATCGAAGGACACTGTTATAATGCCAATCGAAATACTTGTCCATAATGCCAATCGAAAGACTCCTTCAGAATGCCAATCAAAGGGTCTTTCAGGATGCCAATCGAAATGCTTGAAAGAATGCCAATCGAAAGGCTCCTTCAGAACACCAATCGAAGGGTCTTTCAGACTGCCAATCGAAATGTACTTAAAGCACCACTCAAAAATTTCCTTTTTCCTTAGGCAAGGGTTTCTGGTCAACCATGCAGGGGGAAGACTTTGGAAAACATGAGAGGGCAAATTTTGGGGTGCAACACCTAGGCATCAGAGCGGAGATAACATTCGGTTTCTCAGGAGCTTCAAATTCAACTTCCATTGCATCGATCAGATATTGTATCTTATTCTTCAGAGCCCAAAAGTTGTTGGTGTCGTGCCCTGGACTTTCTGAATGGTACGCACATCTGGCGTTGGGATGGTAGTATGGAGAAGCAGTATTAGGATTTTTTGGGGCCTCTTTCAAAGTGTCCAGGCTCAACTTCAGAAGATGTGGTAGGACTTGAGCTGGAGTCATATTTATCTTGGTGAATTGCCTTACAGGACTTTCCACCCTTTGCTGGTTATTTCTCGGCTGGTTGTTTCTCGGCTGGTCTGATGCAGGCTTTTGAATCATAACGGCCCCCACTGTTGGTCGTCATTCGGTTTTTCCCTGATTCCTCTGTGCATAGACAGCAGACACTTCCTTCTTTCTAGTGAAGGGCTTTTTTGCAACGGCAGAGGTAGACACATCTTTCTGAATTTTCCCGCTTCTAATATCAGCCTCTACTCTTTCGCCAGTCAGAATCAATTCGGTAAACCCTGCAGAAGAACTTCCAATCAGGTGATTAAAGAAAGGACCTGACAGAGTTCCCAGGAACATGTCCACTAGCTCCCTTTCAGATAATGGTGGTTGCACCCTTCCGGCTAAATCCCTCCACTTTTAGGCATTGGCGCCAAGTAGCTGAGTACGGGTTGGCGCCAAGTAGGCATTATATTGATACTATTTATAAAAGGCGGCTGCCAAGTCTTCCTAATTGTGAACATCTTCCCTCTCCAACTGGTAGAACCAATTAAGCTGCATCCCCGATAAACTGTCCTGGAAAAAGTGGACCCACAGATCTTTGTCAGCAGAATGTGGTTGAATTTTCCTGACATAAGATCGTAGGTGCATCTTAGAGAAAGACACCCCATCATACTTGGAAAACAATGGCACTTTAAACTTAGGAGGGATTACAATTCCAGAAACCAACCCTAACTCCTCAAAATCCAGCCCCGATACTCTTTGTATCTCCATAGCAGCTAGACGTTCTTCCAAGTTTTTATATTTGTCATCGGCCAGAGGGTATTGTTGTTCAGAGTAGTCCTCATCTTCCTCTTCTTCTTCTTCCTCAAATTCCGATGGTACTGCCGCTCCTTTTCCTTTTCTTCCCTCTTCATCAGATGTTGATGGGAATTCCAAAGTTCGTCTGGCTTGTCCCTGAAATCTTATGCCCATGAGAACCACACCAGTTGGCTTCTTCTTCTTTTTCTCTTTCTCTTTCTCTAGCAGAGTCTTCAGCTCCTCTTGCCCCTTGGCTAAGGTCATGAGCAACTGTTGGAATTGTGAATTCTGAGCTTGCAAATCTTTGACCGTTTGTTCAATATCTATCTTGCTGAAATAAACAGCAGAGAGATGAGGAAATTTGGTGTGAAGACCTGTTTATGCATATGATGAATGATATGTATTCATGTAATGATTTCAAGGATTCATAAATTCAAATTTATTTTAAACAAACAAGAAACACACGTCATATTAACAAAATAAAATTGTTAGTACATCAATGCCCCTTGGGCAAAATAATACAAAATTCTAAGGTAAAAAGACGTTGCGCATCCTCTTTGGTGCAATGTAGGTGTTGAGAGTCTGCTCTTCATGAAGTAGCCGAGTGAGTTCTAAAACCTTCTTCTCGCTTGCGTAGAATTGGGCTTCGAAAGTATCGCGCTCTCCCTTGAGCTGTATCTAACTCCTTTGTAGATCTTCGAGTGATGTTGGCATGTCAGGATGTAGGAGGGTGTATGGAACCTCTCCTTCCATAACAGGCTCTATAATTACTGGGAGAATGGAGGGGTAAGGCATCATAAGACTTTGGGCTCGGGTTCGTACCCACTTGAGGTAAGGCTCAAGAGAGATGGAATTCTTGTGTCCCAGAGTCTTGCTATCTACCTTGTTGGGCATCCTCCAAGCTCGGATGAATCTCTGACGGAGTCCTTGGTCGTCATTGTTGAAGTCGAAAACCAGTCCTTGAATCAGCATATCATGTGGGCCATCCCTTCGGGCATAACCAAACTGTCTCAGAGCTAAGCATGGGTTGTAGGTGATGCCTCCCCTAATGCCAAGTAGAGGGACATTAGGGAATTCCCCACAACGGTCGACAATGATGACATTCTCTTTGGATCGAGAATACCAATGAATATCTGAATGTGTAAGAGTCATCAATCATTGTGACCACCTCAAACCTTGCTCATTCTTCAAGACTGATTGGGGAAGATGAGAAATAAACCATCTTGCCAGGAGAGGAGTGAAGCACATGAGAACACCTCTTTTCCTCATTGTACGAGTGTGAAAAGAGTGGAGGATATCCCCAAGCAATGTAGGCACCGGGTTGCGAGACATGAAGATTTTGACAGTGTTCACATCTATGAGTTGGTCAGGGTTAGGGAACAAGACCATCCCATAGATGAGAAGAGCTACAATCTCCTCAAAAGCTTGTAAGTCCAAGGAATTCCAGCAGCTTTGGGCCTTCTCAAACAGAAACTTTGCCAAGAAGCCTTTGACACCACTTCTAGTTTCCCAATGTGTTGTGACATCAGATGAGTGCAAGTGCAAGGCTTGAGCAATCTCTTCTGACTTTGGATCTATTTCCGCACCATTAAAGGGTAGTTGATTGAGAATAGGAATCCTCAAGAGTTGATAAAATTCCTCCAAAGTGGGCACAAGTTGATAGTCAGGAAATGTGAAGTAATGATGCAAAGGGTCAAAGAACTGGAAGAGAACTTTCAGCATATCCTCCTCTGTGTTGGTGGTGACCATGTTGAGTAGATGACCATGTCTCTCGGTGAATGGAGAATTCTCAGGAATCCTTGAAGCTAGCTCCTTGAGTTGTGGAGGAATTCTTACAAGGTTGATGCTCATGATGTCCATGATGTTATGCACAAGTATATATGTACAAGTAAATTACACAAGTTCCTAGTTTAGGCTTGCCTGTAGTTTCATAGGTAAATACCCTCTTGAAGTTTAGTTGGCTCAACCTGTCCTAGAAATAGTAACCGAGTTCTAAGGAGCTCAATATCACTAGATTGTTTCCTTGTTCATTGTTTCAATTCAGCCTCTTTACTGACAACCGAAATATTCCAAGGAACCAACCCTCAACGAGTGTAGTATCGAGTATCTACCAACTTCAGACTGCACCAAAGCCGGTCATCTCACTACATCCTAAAAGGCCAAATTGGTCAAGTAATGGTTCTAGAAGTTCATTAGTGCTTCATGACATCACTCAGCGGCCCTGTATTCTCTTTTATTAACTCAAAGGCTACCGGTACCCATAAATATGTCGCACTAATATAGCTATTACTTAGACCACGCCCGTATACCCCGCACAGTTTCCACAACGTATTGCTATTTACCTATGAATGTTTCCCAAATCCGGGTAGAGGATTCAAACCCAAACAATAGAACCAAAGTGTAAAGCATACAAGTCAAACAAGATAATCATGTAAAGGTGATCTAAAACCCTAAGGTAACCTTACTTTTATATTAGTCCCCAGCAGAGTCGCCAGTTCTGTGATGCGGTGGGAGAACTGACTTGAGGTTTTGCGTTTGTGTTTGCAAATGTTGCGGTTAGCAAGAGTCGCCACCGACTTTTCTTTTATCCAAAAGGAAAGGTAAAAAAGCACAGGAAATACCTTTGAGATATTTTTTTGAGTTCGGGGGGTAGATTATGAAAAGGGAAGGTGCTAGCACCCTTTTCATCCATGGTTTTCCATGGGCTCTTAGTTACTTGTTTAGATCACTTGCTTTGCTTTTGCAATTGTTTGAAATGGTGCTTTGTGTAGTTTTGAAAGTATTTTGAAAAGAGGCCTTTGTTTAGGCAATCTTTGTAATGATTCTCATTTGTAAGAATGTATACAAAGATGTTTGTTTTTTGAAAAATGTTTCAATGTTTTGAAAGTTGTTTGGAAAATGTTTTGAAATGTGTATGTGTTTGTTTGAAAATAGCAAGGGTTGTTTGCAAATTGATCAAGTAACTAGAAGCATTCTACCTACTCAAAAGTATTTCTTGTACATTTTTATTCCTTTGACATTGTTGATTTACCATTGATTTGGTAAACAACCCTATCTTTGGATGTTAAACGGGACGGACGGGGGTCATCGTATGACCATGATAGCAATGGTGCCAAGTATCTTTAGCATTTTGAGGGACCAAGATCATTTGTTTAGGCAACCTTTTGATAGCATCATCGAGGGACTATGATCTTATGTTTTGTTTTGTTTTGCCAAGATACTTTGCATGCATACCATGGCCATTTTCTTTAGACAACAAAGTGGGTGAAACCCTAGGGGTGCTTGTGTGCAATGTGTGCAATATGTTGTTATTTTACATGCATTTGTTTATCTTGTATTAGGTCATTCTATTTGTTTGATTTTTGTCTTATCATGCAAAACCTTAGTTTTACTAAACACGTATATAATGCGATAAATTGCGTAAAATAAATCTAAACTATTACGACAATTATTATGGGAGAGGGGATACAAGTTTTGAATGGGGATATTTGCACAAAATAAAACCCTAAAATACTATTACACACCAATTGAATATTTGCAAATTAAATAAATGAACAAGTGTTTAAATATGCAATAAAATATATTTATGCAAAAATGTCTTGTAATCGATTTTTTTGTATGAGAGAATTAATTATTTAAACCCTAGAAAATAAGAGAAAAATAATATTATTTTTTGAAAGGGGAAACCCTAATTTTAATTTAAAAAAATATATGTTCTATATTTATTTTATTTTATCCATTTATGTACAAGAAAAATAAAATAAAATTATTTACAAATATTAAAAATTAAAATATATGTAGAAATAATATTTTATATGTATGAATAATAAAAATAAAAATGTATGATATTTTCAAATATGTTTACTATTTATTTTAAGAAATAGATTCTATTCATTCTAAATAATCAATATTTTATGTAAAAAATAAGATAAAAAAAATATAAAAAAATGCAAAAAATTAAGAAAATATTTTTGGGATTTTTTAATGTTCAGAAAAAAAATAATAAATTCAATAAACATAAAAAATGAGAAAATATGCAAAAATATAAAAATATGCAAAGGGGGTGCAAATAGTAGTCAAGGGGGTATGGGAAGCAAAAACAGAAGCCCAATGCGCGCTCAGGCCCAAACCATCATCTTCATCCCCGTCCTTCAGCTTGCGCGCGTGTTCTGAGTTCAAACCTGCAACTCTCTATTCTTTGCACAAAAACAAAAACTTGCAACATGAAAAATGTAGCTTGGAATCTCACGATTCCAATGATATAAAATTCATAATCTAACTCTCAAAGATCAGGGAGAATTTAATCACCCCTAATTCCTAACCTAATTTTTTCATGAACTTCAAGTTTCAAATTCTCACTACTCAGTTAATATAAATGATAACTATGCATATGTACAACTTCAACAAGTTAAGGACTACATCTTTGCTTCACAAATCAAAGCTTGAGGATTCCTAAATAGAGAGATAGAGTTTTGAAAAATACCTTGTTCAACTGAGTTTGGATATGGAAATGTGGGGACTTTGAATGAGGCCTGAAGATCGTGTGAGCTTCCTTGAAGTTCCCTCAAGCTTTTCCAATGCTTAGCTTGCCTTGAGGATGCTTGAAACTCCTTGTAGAAGTCAACCTGCAACCTTCAAAAATAAAAATGGTGATGTCTGAAACAGGACTCACAGTTGCAGTGCAAAGGCTTTGATAGTTTGGATGTGATGTATGGAAGGTGTTTCAAGTGTTAAAGGGAGAAACGCACGAGCCGATATTGAAATGGAAAGAGTTTTGCAGAAGCTATCCTGTTTGGGCAGAAGAATGTGTTTTTTGAGTTTGAGAGTGCTTCAGAGGTTATCAATTCGTGTTCTAGCTTGCAACAAGTTTGTGAAGTTGTTTTGAATGAGTCCAAGTCCACTCTTTAACAGATGTTCAAGTTCTGATCCCTTTTGCCACTTTTCTTGCATTTGAAGAAAGTTGAAGTGACTTAAGCCAAAAGCTTGTACTTGTTTGCTTGCTAGCTGTAGAGGGTTGGTATGCTTTGCCTGATATCTATGGACTTTGCTTGTAACAAAGAAACATGTCCATGGCTCAAGAAATGTAAAGTTGGAAAAGCTTGCTTTATCAAAATGGCGTTGTGCCCTTTATGCCATTTATGGATTTATTCTTTGTACAATACTCCAACAGCCAAAATAAAGCCATTATCCCATGAGTTTGCATTTAATTATGGAGTTTAGAAGGGATTTAGGACATGTAATGCAAGGTAAAAGCATGCTTGATTAGATTTGCAACTTGGTGCATTGTGAAAAATGGCTTGAACAAAAGTGACAAAATGCCATTTTCTCTTCTTCGATTCTCCCTAACCACAAATGATCTTGGAGAGTTCTTTGACATTTTGGAAAGCTTTCAACATTCTCTATAATCCATCTTTGAAATGAATTTTGAGATACCTCTTGGAACTAGGTGAAAAATGCCCATGAAGTTAGGTCAAAAACCTGCCTAAATTAGGGCAAATTTTCACTAAGTTATTTAGTTCATGGACCTCTATTCACAAATTCATAAGTTGAGATACAAGCATCTTTTGGGAAGACTTTATGAATCAAAGTTGTATATTTCATGTAGTACTACAACTTTCATGTTGAAAGTTTTATTTGAATCCAATTGCATCATGGTGAAAAAGTTATGGAAAGTTGGAAAAAAATAAGAAATTTTCCATACTTAGAAAAATTCTAAGTTATGAAAAATTTCAAATTAAAACCCTAATTTGAAATTTTAGGTTTCTTGGTTAACAAGTTTCACATTTTGACATGTCTTGATGAATTATGACCCTTGGCACTTGATTTTGACCAAAAAGTCAAAGTTTGACTTTTCAGTGTATAGTTGACTTTTGATCAGTTGACTACAAAATTCATCTGTCAATCCTATGCATTTGAGATCTTTTGAACCATGTGATTAGCTCAATATGATGCCATTGATTCCTTGAAATCATGTTTGGACCCAATTGGTCATTGACTAGGTTAAAAATCAGAAATTGCCCTTTCTCAGTCAAAACCCTAAAATTGACCATTTTGCCCTGTTGATGATCTGATCAAATTTCTTGAGGAATTGTGATACAAACTTGATCAAATGGTTCATATGAGTCTATAATGTTGTTGTGGATAAAAAATTATGAAGTTTTACTGTAAATTGGCTATGGTTGACTTTTCCCCCAATACAGTTGATTTTTAGGTCAACAGTCCAATTGACTGGGCAAAAATGTGATTCAAGGCTTGAAACTTGTCATGGGAAATCTTAGGGGTCCAAGATGGTGTATGAAAGTCACATGAAGCATTTATGGTCCAAAAATCCTTGTGCAAACTCAAACCCTAATTTTAGGTCATCAGTGCAAGATGATGTCTTGAGCTGAGCAAACCCTAAATTTGTCTTGAGTCCAAAGAGTCTTGTGAGGAAAATCTTGATAAATGAGAGGGCAAATTTTGGGGTACAACAATGAGGTTTTTCTAATGCTTATGGAATACTATGAAAAGTAGAAAAGTAAAATACTGAAAGTTATGAAATTGGAATAATAAAAACCAAAACAAAGTAGTAGTGTAGAAACGTAAAAAATAGTAGCAGGTTGCCAGAGCTTTCAAGTTGGTAATTGATTCCCTTTTATATATTACAAATAGTGAGAGAAGATAGGAAACATCCCATAATTCTCGTTCTTGAAGCATTGAGAAAATCCAGGTGAACATGCATTTAATGCGTTAGACAGAGAGATGTACGCATACTGAGTATGTGCCGGTCGGGACATGAAGTGTGCCAAGAGGCACACTTTTCCAACTTGTGACGGTCGGCAGGTGATGTGGTGGGCGACACGCTTCTGATTACAAAATGTTGCGTTTTGATGCTAAATAGCCATTTCTTCTTCATTTTTCCATTCTTTTTCTTCCTTTTCTCATTTATGCCTTGCAAAAGCTGAGTACCTGAAATATGTTTCAAAAACTACAAAACGGGATAAAATGTGATATAATAAACGAAGAATCATAAATTTAATCTATGTAATTCGGGCGGAAAATGCTATATCTTTTCGTGTTATCATCCATCAACATGCTGACTTGTTTTCATAGTTGTTCTATGACACTGTCTTTGTTGTTAGGACTTCGTTACAAGTAACACACTTGGGTGAGCAAAGTAGGGATAAATGGATGTCGATTCCTGATATGGATTACCCTATTGCTTCTAAATACAAAGGTGTATTTGTTTTCATTTCCATGAGACTTAACATAACATTTCCCCCACTTCTCATAGCTCCACTCCCGTACACGAGTCAACACACAATCATATTGTTGGTTTTGTCAATGAAAATCATTGGATTCAGCTAAAGTTGAAACCTGATTATCCACTACCTCCCGTCATTGCTCGTTGGAGGGAGAATTGTTCTAATGATGCAAAAACATGTGAATCAGCATATGCGGGTCATTTCAGGAATTGAGAAGAATTGTCTAGAAAGTGATTTTATTTTTAATGCATATATGTATGACATTTATTATATTTATATGTTAAGTCGTTTTTCTATTTCACTATGTATTTTATTCAAGTAAAAGTTAAAAAAAATTCCAGTACTATCGAAAATTTTAAATTTCTAGTTTTTTCCACACACCAGAAATTTCAAATTTCTGGTTTCTTATAAGGATGAAATACACCGGAAATTTGAAATGTATGGTACCAGAAATTTCAAATTTTCGGTTAAGTTTATATGACACGGTAAAAAATTGGAAATTCAATGAAATTTCCGGTATTTTCATGAAATTTCCAATACTGCACTGAAAATTTCAAAAAATCTGATATATTTCAGGGATAGTTTCGTAAATGTGCCAAGATGGGGGTGCCATGTATAATATGGGGGTGGCATGTTAATTCCTCCAATTTGAAGCTGCTAGAATTATATCCTACATAATATGATAGAAACCATTCGTTCTTGTGTTTGTAGATCCATATAATCAATTAATTTGACTTGAAGTACTTCGCAACAATTTTAATTTCAGGGTTCGATTTAATGCATGCAAAACACAATTTATAGTATTTCACTCAATTTTAAGATAAGATTCAACAACAAAAAGATATAAAGGATAATATATAAACTGAGACAAGCAGAAAAACCAAAACCCTAGAGCGGCAAGGCAACTTTAGTCTTCTTTTTTTAATGTTTGGTAACTTGCATGACTTACATTGAAATTGAGTCGACTTTAGCACTAAGTAAGGAGTGATCAATACATTCCTTTGTGCTTTCGCTTAAACATTGTACCATATAAAAATTGTATTAAACGACATAAATCGATACATTAGACACTCGTTACAATTTTTTCCCCTTTGACAAGATCAAAAATAGATAAATAACAATGAAGTCTAAAATCATAAATCCACCAAATATATAAAATAATCCAGTGCAAATTATGCTAAAAGTTAACTAAAGAAATTTATACACGGAATCAGAAGATTATATCATAGATGAATACACTATTAGATATGTGAGATGAAAAAAAAATATCCATAACAACGACATAAAGTGATTAAGTAGGAAAACACAATGATTATAACACAAAAAATACATGGAAGATAAATAAATAATGCATGAACATAGCAAAAATGATGTCAACTAGACCTCCCATTGGAAGATCATAGCCTCCTAAGGGGAAATACCAAGCTAATACTAAAAGAACTCTCATGATTTGTCAAGTCATTAATAGTTAATCCTGTTGTCATATCATAAAATATACCACGTCTTTGATCATTTAACAAGTAGCGAAACAAATAGCACAACTAAACTCTTGCGTGAGGGAATCAACTCAAAATCTCGCATGAGACTCAACTTAAAGCTTCGCGTGAGGGAATTAGTTTAAGTATTTCATGAAGAACTTAAGTTAAAGCCTCACCCTAAGTTTCACTTGAGGAACTCACCCAAACACGAGGATTGGAAGCAATCAAACTAAATCACTCTCTCCTTTACAAGCCCTCGGGATTAAGGGAGTGTGTACCAGTATAGTGAAATTGGACCATATACGAAGATACATTTACTAAGTTGGGAAGAAAAAGGCCCAAAGGAGTTGATACAAAGTTCACTAAGGGTAGACGAATACCACATACCTCTCAAAGTGGGATTCTAGTCGCCCATTGGTTACATCACGCGCCCATAAGATCTAACACTTCCCAGTTAGTCACATGACTTTCCCCCTATAGGGTTTCAGTTAAACCATTCATCACTCACGTGCGAAACATGGGATTTGACGCGTACTTGGGAACTAAGGGTATGCAATCTTAGTTAAAGGGAAAAGTCATGTTCTCCCGAAGGATAGGGGATAATGATTTTCACGTTATTGAGATAGGCGAAATAACTACCCCACATGTCCAAGAATTCAACCCAATAAACCTCTATAAATACCCTAACTACAAACTTGAGAGAGAACATTCAATTAACCTAAGACTCATAGATACAAAACTTCTAACCACTCTGTGTGAGCTTGCTCTAGCACCATGTACAACTCTAAAACACCAAACATAGCCCTCCAAATATTGGGCTATACTTATTTTATGTTTTTAACAAGTACATGAATAATTTAACATGTTTAGAGATAAGTATTTGTAACTAAGTCGTACTTTAGTTTCATAAGAAAGTCCACTTCATGTGTTTAGAACATAGAGTTATGGTTATTGCCTTTTTCATTCTCTCATGACTTAATTTTTTTATCCTCCTTGTTACTGATTTTTCAGTCTACATCTCTTGATTCATTGACTTTATTGTTTTTATTTTCGTCATGTCCTGATAAAAAAATCAATTTATTAATAAAAATTTAAATAGATAGATTAACAAGAATAAAAATCAATATCACAATATATGTTGGTCTTGCATTAACAAATTAATGCTCTAAAATAAATTATAGTAAATTGTAATACTCATTGATCTTAATTGTTAATCATAGTAGGTGAGTGGTTAGCAATGACGTCCGTAATCCTGAATGATCAACGAAAGGGGGGGAGGGGGTTGTACCTGTAGGAACTCTGATGCCTAAGTCAGTGTAGGTGAAAAGGCAAGTAAGAAAGGGTAAAGAATAAAATACCAAAACCTCCTGTAGAGGAGGGTTTTTATAGTGATCCCTTAGCGCTTGGCCAATGGTCTTCGTTATGGGATGAATGTTCAGGCCCACAACGGATGACTGCCATGATTCCTACGTGAAAGTAGGGATGAGCTGCTCACGCTCATCGTCCTGGATCAACCACTCTACACTCCACTGGTAGTGAATGAGCTTCACCATTATGAAGGGAGAAGTGGTACCACCAGTCACGCGAGGTATGCGGGATCGATTGGTGGCATGTCCTCGGGTGAGGAGCACGTGGGGAACATGTTCTCTATTAGCCCCAACAGATTAGTCCAATGCTTTGGGCCGTCCTCGATGTAGAACTAGATTGGACCGTGCTCGGTGATGGGTTAGCCACATGCCTAGTCCAGAACACTCATATGATATACAATAATCATATTTACAAATCCACAATTTGTATTTTACTTACAACACCATTCCTAAAGCCTGATGATCCAACTAGAAAATCTAGCTATAAAGGAGACTAAAGGTATTGCGAATATGGGAGGAAATGGTGCCAACAACAAGAAAAGGAGACTTTTGGAGATTGAGAATGCAGAAACACCTAAAGATGCATAGGCAATACAGAATATGGAAATTCTTTTAGAGGGGGCTGCTAGTGCTTCTTGAGGATATTATCATGGAGCTATTGGGGGTTGAGTAACCTCTTGACAGTTAGAGCTCTTACAAAGCTTAATTCTTCTAACTTTCATAATATTATTTCCTTATGTGAAACCAAAGACTGTGTGAATAGCAAAGCTTGTGACAAAGTTTAAAAATTTGGCATCTTAACCAACAATCATATTTTAAACTATAATAGTAAGGGGGAGGCAAGACTAGGAATATCCCTACTACTACAAAATATATATTCGGTAACACTATGGCTATGACAATTTTGTCATCTGTAGTAATATCTCTTTTTTAACGCACATATTTTTTAATTAAAACACTTATCATCACAGTTCCTAATAACATAGGACATGGGTAACAAGCTTCGAATCTCAACATCAAAATTTTCCAATTTTTTGAATAAAAATAAACGCGTGTCTCTTAACATTTATTGTTATATAAAAATTGAAAGTAGAATAACTACAATTGTTTCAATAAAATTAGGTGATATATTCCATATTTTACCATGATTTTTGTTTGCAACCGTTGTGAAATTCTTTCCTACAAAATTAAAATACAAGAGGTTATTTACTTCATTCATAATACACAAGGATGCCCTAGAGAACGAGACGACAACAATAGAGAAATCTTCACCATATTCATTCATTTATGGGAACGAATATCATTTCTCGGTCTCTTCCTCCCATTCGAAAAATAATACGTTACCTTTTTGTGTTTGTTGTTCATTGTTTATTGTTCATTTCTTGATCTCTATAGCACGATATGGTGTGTTTTTCCTTTATGTGGTGTGGATTTTCGCTTTGTTGCAATTGGATTGCTTTGTGTTTTGGTTTTATTCAGATTTTGTGATGTTTTTTGTTGTTAGAAAGCAATGTGTTATTGTCATGTGCCCTGTTTTGGTGTTATGATGTTTTAGTTGTTATAAGGATATGTTCTTGTTTTTCATTTTGGTGTTATAACTATATTTCAAATGAAGAAATAAATGTGGTTATAATTATGCTTTGGGTTTTAGTGTTATATTATTGTGATGGATATGCATATTCATATAACCATATTCATATGTTGTGTGTGTAGAATTAGTGTGCCGTTCACATTAGTCTTTTGATATAAATTTTAAAATTTGTTATTGACCATAGTTGAATGAAAGCTGATAAATTAGGTTTGGTGTATCAGAAAAAAGTTCCTGAGTTCCTTGAATTCGTCGAACAAAAACTTCCTGACAATAATGGTGTCTTTTATTATCCTTGTGTTAATTGCAGGAATATCAAAAAACAGTTCAATGAAGAAATATTACATCACCTATATTGTGATGGAATGTGTCAAAATTATACAACATGGACGTGGCATGGAGAAGTGGATAAAATTCGAAACGCGATGTCATAAATGGATGAAGTTGATGAATATATGGATGATCGACTAGAAGATATGATGCATGATATTGGAGAATCTTCTTATATGAAAGCCCATATTTATGATACTTTATGTAGTGATAAATATGCACCTTTATATAAGGAGTGCACAAGTTTTACAAAATTGTGTGCGTTATTAAAATTATTTAATTTGAAGTCAGAAAGTGGATGATCGAATAAAGGTTTCACATAATTTCTTGATTTTTTGAAACAAATGCTACCAGAAGATAACAATTTGTCGGATCGTTGTTTTGAGGCCAAGAATATATTATGTCCAATGGGGTTGGAGCATATCAAAATACATGCATGCTCTAATGGTTTCAGATTATACATGAAAGAGTATGAAAATTTGGATCAATGTCCAGAGTATGGTGAGTCGCGCTACAAGTTGAAGGACAACAATGGTGATATCAATGACAATGTTAGTAAGAAGCGTCCTTCTGCTAAAGTGTTATGGTACTTGCCAATAATTTTAAGGCTCAAGAGACTTTTTGCTAATGCAAATGATGCAAAGATTATTAGATGGCATGCATATGAAAGAAAATGTGATGGAAACATTTTCCATATAGTTAATTCTTTGCAATGGAAGAAAATTGATTCGTTGTTTTTGGATTTTGACCTTGAGCCAAGAAACCTTAGGCTTGGGCTTGCCACATATAGAATGAACCCCTTTGTTAATCTGAGTACTAACCATTCTTCGTGACCTGTTCTTCTAACGATTTACAACCTATCTTCTTGGTTAAGCATGAAACCCAAATATATGTTGTTAAGTATGATGATTTATGGACCAAGACAACCTGGAAATGACATAGATGTTTATATAATTCCATTAATTGAAGATTTAAGACTTTTGTGGAAGAAAGGAGTTGACGTTGAAGATGCATATTCTGGTGAATAGTTTAAGATGCTTTCAAAGTTATTTTGCTCAATCAACAATTTTCTTGCATATAATGATGTGCATTCTATTCGTAACGATCATCAAGAAGGAATATGGAAAAATTAACAAGAAAGTATTTATATTCTTCATTCATAATTTATTATAACTTATAATTTCTAAGGTTATTTATTAATAAGTATTATTAATAAGTATTATTATTTGAAATTATAGGCGTTTAAAATCAAAATGGCATGAAACAACATACAATGTACACATCATTATTATTTGAAATTATAGGCGTTTGTGTACATTGTATGTTGTTTCATGCCATTTTAGTTTTGATGTAATATACAATTTTTGGCTCTTAAAGGAATTTTGTCTTTGATGTAATACAGTTTTTAGTCTATTTCAATTCACAAATGGGTTTGTTGTTGTTGTTGTTTTGCAATATTTGTTTAATACAAATGTTGTTATAAGTAGAGCGCTATCTAGAATAATAAACTCCAAAAATGATGTTGTTGGGTATCGAATCCAGAATCTATAAATTATTTCACAATGGTTGTTTAATACAACAGTTGTTATAGGTAGCGCGTTATCCAGTTTGCTACAACGGGAAATAGATTGTGGTTGTAAACTACACACTTACTATCATATCCAACCTCACAACAGTTGGTCAACCATCTCTTTACCAAATAATGTGCAATGTGTTTTCCGTAGTAGTGTCCTTTATTGGGGAAATCATGTAACTCTGCATATTCCGGATTCTAATGAAAATTACATAGACTTTTATATTGTGACTCACAATAATGTAGATAATAATGATTGTACATTTATTTATGGATATCCTAAAAAAGAGAAAAACACACTCACTTGTAATCTTATCACCAATCTTGCCCAACAATGATAAATGGATTATTTTTGGTGATATGAATTTTATAAGTAACAAAAATGAAAAAATTAGGGGAAATATCATTGACATTAACATTTATTTTACAATTAATAATACCTTCGATGCACGTGGTTTGATTTACCTAGGTTTCAATAAAGTTATGGAGACTTGGAGTAACAATCAATAGGGTAACCGATACATAACAACCATACTGAACAAATTCATAGCTACCTCTAATTGGATCGATTGCTTCCAAAATGATTGGAATTCTCACCTTCCTAGACACAACTTTGACCACAACCCTATTATGATGACTTTTAGTAATAATAGGAAGGGGATAAATAGACATCGTAACAAAGATATGCTTAAAAGGTTTGAAAGACTTTGGTTTGAGAATCCCAAGGTAACTTATGATGTTACAAAGAGTTGGAGATAGATGGATCCAAACCCAAAAGTGAAACTAAAGAACACTTTTAATAACTTGTGGGAATGGAGCCAAGAGACTTTTGGAATTTACAAAAATAAAATTGAGGACCTACAAAAGAATCTTGACAAAGCTTAGACCTATATCCAATGGAATGTCAACAAAAATGAAATCAAGAATATTCCAGAGTTGTGAATCGCTGCCACTATTGCGGCGCTCCCGATCGGGGCGACACCCACCCGCACGAGCACTTGGGTGCGATTGTGGTGAACAAATCGCGGGTGCTAAAGACACTAAACCGGGTCGCGGGTTTTTCCTGGACTGAGCGGCTTCATGTTTTTATTTTATTTTTAAATTTTTTTGGAGAAAATTACTATAATAACCCTAGTTTTATGATATTGCACGAAAAAGGAGAAGATGAATAGTAGAAAGAAGTAGAAAGAAGAGGAAGATGATAAGTATCTGTTGGATTAAATATAGATTAAAAAAGGCATTGAAAAGTTAAAATAATTAATTTATGAGTTAAATAAGTTTTTGGTCCCTCTAAATATCTCAAATTTCGTTTTTAGTCTCTCTAAATTTTTCTTTTAAAAAATAGTCCTCCTAAAAAATTAAATATTAACTTTTGATCTCTTCTGACAAAATCATAATTAAAATAGTCTTTAATTTCGTCGCTAAATGAAAACTGCTGCTAAAACCTTCCCTAAATTGTAAAAATCATCGTTAAATTATAGGAGAAATTAAAAATTAAAAATTAATTTTTTAGAAAAACTATTCTTTAAAAGAAAATTAAAGGAACTTAAAAACAAATTTTAACATATTTATTAAAAACTTATTAACTCTTAATTTATTAAATGTTGTACATCTATGTTACGTAGACATACAACTGTAAAAAGTTGTAAAAAATAGTACTAATTAATTAGTTAAGTTTTGTTCTTATCAACATATTATTACACATTTAAGAGAATGTATAATAGAAGAAAAATAATTACAGGTTCTAACGTTAGTTTGAAAGTACTAATTCCGATAATTGTACTGACATTCAATGATTTTAAGTGGCCTTTTCTCTTGTGTAGGAAGCAATTTTTAATAAAGGTGTGTTTTGTAATGATAATCAATAAAAGTCAAGATGAGTCATTAAAATTTATGAGTTTGTGTTTGTTAAATTCAGTATTTAGTCATGAATAATTATATGTTGCTTTTTTAAAAGAAACTTCACCCAAAGGCTTGAAAATTCTTATTATAGAGCAGGATGAAGAATATGTACAATACACTAAAAATGTTGTGTATCTTGAAGTATTTTGAAGTATTTAGTGATTCCACAATGTAAATACTTGATATAACATTAAACATTGAATAATACAATTCATCTATATTAAATTACTAAATTTATTTAACCAATAACATCAAAATTTCTTTTGATATTCTCATCTCTTTAACGAAAGTCTTGCTATTGACTGAGCTAAAAATTTCTAAAATTCATTTTCAGTATCATAAAAAAAATTTAACTCTTAAAAAAATTTATATACGTTCTTGCATAAAAATACTAAATGAGTGACTTTTTTGTATAAATAAGGAGAGTTACAATATAGTAGATTTATGTATGATTTTAGGGGTTACATGCTACTATAGTAATGCATATTGACCCAAGATAACTGTCTTGCTTATTTCTCTAATGGGAACTCCTTTATATAGTATTTTTCCTGTTCTTTTAAGAGCCTCATCTAAGAGATGACTCTTGGCTTCTGAACCGTATAACGGTTGTTGTCAGCCATAAATGGGAGTATTCAAGATAACATAATACTTACATTGATGAGCCGACAACTGTTACAGTCTAGTCTGAGCCGGGCTCGTAGCCGGATTCGGGCCATTGCGTCCTGACCATGGTTATTCTCCGGTTTGGTGTCTTGGATGAGCTATTAATCGAGTGAAATGTTCACCAGGCTCAGACCGTAGTCGAGCTAGTACCCGGTCCTTTTTATCCTATGTTCATGCAGTCGATATACCTATCTTGCCCTCTTCTCTGACGATTTTATGACTCAGTTTGACATTAATATTTTCCTAAATGTACAATATATATGTTTCTCTATCCAAATTTTTATATTTAATTTCTCAATAAATAATAATATACATTTTTATTAATCAATAATTGATATAATAGGGATTGAAACTGAACTTGATAACTGTGATTGGTAGGGAATTGAAATCACTTAATACCGAACCAAATTAATTTTGTAGACCGTATAATGGTGACTAAAAAAATTCTTTAACTATTACTAATTTCAAAATTATCCTATTATCAATCATAAAAACACATTATAACCAAATCAAACTATTTCTAAAAATATTTAATTTACCTTTAAAAAAATTAACACCTTTTAACGAAAACAAACTATTCCTTTTTTTTAATTTACCTTCTAAAAAAAGAAATGGTAAATAAATTTAGCGCCAAATAAATAGTCAAATATTGGATACTTGAGTCTGGAAAATCTAGAAAGCATTGTGGAATACACAAATAAAAAATGCCTGACTTGCCCTCTGGACCTCCCGTCGATACCGCTGACGAAGAATTTAACCAGGTCGCTCATGCTCTCGCAAACACCAACCCACTATCTCATCCATTCGTTCGCGCTCTTTTCAACTATATCGCAAGCAAACTCCCCCCCTCTCAAAATCCAAAATATCCCGCCTTACATCTAGGACGGGTACTCTCGTCTCATCGAAGTCGAGAAAGACCGTCTGATGAACGCCGAGTTTCATCGCTTAAAAGCTATCGTCGATTTGGTATTCTGCTTTTGCATTGGTAGCAACTTGGATAGCTTTTTCACTAGTAAAGACGAAGAGATAACTCCAATAACTCCCTGTTGGATAATGAACCCACCCTTGATGATATCACCAATGATTTTATCGATAACTCGACTTTATAGCAACCTGTACTCTGTTATTAATATTGCTATAGAATATTAATATATAGTAGTCATAATTTGCAACACCTAAAACACAACTGACTCGGTTAATAATTTGTAAAAATGAACAACACTGGTGATAATTTGTAAAAATGAATAAATTAAACGGAATTACAAGTGTTTTGTTTCTAACACATACACTATACCTACACGCCTTCTTTAGAAATGTGGGGTTTCACAACTTTTTGTTAAAATATTTCGATTTTTTTAGCAATAACCATGTTTTGAAAAAAAAACACAAATAATCATGTTTCAAAGAAATTTACGCAAATGACCATGTTTCAGAAAATGTTATAATGCAGTAGTCATCTCAGATGACGCATGCATTGATTTTTTTAAAGGAGGCGCCAAGTGAGATGGAGCCTAGCCATCTCCTATTTTTTTTTTCAATTTTTTTTATTTACTTGCGGATTTTTCTGCAGATTTGACTTTTCCTGCAGATTTACTTGTGGATTGCCACTACGCCAAAAAGACCTAAGAAAGCGCTTTTTTTTTGCCCTTTAGCAGCGCTTAAAAGCGCTGCCTATGGTGGCGCTGCCGTAGGTAAAGACATCGCTTTTTTTTATGCAAAAGCGCTGCCATATGTATTCTTTAGCAGCACTTTTCCCTGGAAAAGTGCTTTCTAAGGTAGGCCTCTAGCAGCGCTTTTTCTTGAAAAAACGCTTTCTATTGACCCCCTTTAGACAAAGCTTTCAAAAGCGCTGTCTAATGTATTTTTTAAGGCATCTTTAGGCAGCGCTTTTCTAGGAAAAGCGCTTTCTAAAGTAGGCGTTTAGCAGCGCTTTTTCCTAAAAAGCGCATTCGTTGCTTCACGTAAATTTAAACATTTTTTATGTAAAAACGCTGCGTATTCTTTCTTTTTTAGAAGGCATATTTTTGGGAATAATCCCATAAACCTGTACTTCAAGCCTTACATTTCAACGACCCTTTATTTCAACAAAGAAGCCGTTACATACAAAAAAAAAAGCATTATATACCATTATATACCATTATATACCAAAATATAAACACCATTATAATTCAATTCACATGTTTGCTACTAAGTAGGAGGAGGATGCACTATAATAAGGACAAATTTATGACTATTTCGAACAACAAACTCCAATAATTTCGTATAAAGGTGATAGTACTCAAGTACAACAAAACCTTCTATTCAAATTCGCTTATATATGATATGTGCCAAATTCGTTTCAGGCTGAAATCGCCAAAATCCGACGAGTGGACGGTCCTGGTCCTGCAAATAAAGTATGAACATAACAACACGGTCAATTAAACTAACTTGGGTCCAACACAATTAAAAATTTTCATAACACTTTTCAACTTCCAATACCTTATATGATTCTTTTCTGAATAAAGTATTCACACAATTCCTCCTTGATTTCTTCCAATTGTTTTTTCGTGTAATGAGCACACTTGCATTCATCAAAGTACTACATAACAAAACATAATATGCATGATTTAGTTAAAAGTAATAAATTATATGAAATATCCTATAAATATTAAAATAAATCCTAAGTTATAAATCTATATCGTGATTGGAATTTCTATTCGATTCAAAAGAAGGATTTCTTTCATAAACCTAAAAACAAAGTATATGCAATCTATACTGTTACGCTGTTGAGCACACTACATAGAAAAACAAATAAGAATGTATAGTTGTCTTGTTTTATCAAGTAGCATCACTATTATAATAAAAATTGTGAAAATTAATGTACCTCCACTTTGATCCATGTAATGTTGCTTGATCTAGACCGTGATACTCGAGCTTCTCTTTGAGAGCGGAATACTTGTATTGATCTAACAAAATAAAAACATATATTTAGAACAATCTCACAGAAATAATTAAATATATAAATACACACGAATATTTAGAACAATCTCACTTACGTATCAATCATTAACTTCATATCTGGATAATTTGTCCATTCACCATCTATCGAATTCGGATAATACACCACTTCTTTGAAAGGATCAATAGCAACCAACAACCAGTGATGTCTATAAATCAAAACAAAAGTTTAGATGAAAATCTTCAACACAAAAGATACAAAGATTATAATGAACTTATAATGAAGTACTAACCCCACAAGAATCGTATTATACGGTAAAAGATACAAGCTTTATGTACTGCTGGCCATGAATCTCTCAACTAAGTGATTTCTTACTGAATCTGGATCTTGAATAATTGACGCTCCGTTGACACGGGAGGCAGACACGAAATGGAATCTGTTTGACAATTGATTCCCGCGCATCAATTTTTCATACAAGAACCTTAAATAAAAACATAATAAACATTAGACTATTTTCATTGAAATGTGTAATTAAATTGTTCGACTAATTAAATAATAGATTGATTGCATTACCAGATGTATGAGTGTACAACACCGATGCCTAATTTTGTATGCTGAAAAGTTTGTTCCATTTCCTCTTTTGAAATTGTTTCGAAGTAAGAAAAACCAAATATACCTTCTTCCATATCAATTTGACGAATAACACCATTCATCAAATCTGATGTTCCCACAAGTGTTTCAAGACACATCCAGAATCGAGGTAGAAAAGGTTTTCTTGCCCCGGTTCTTGGAAAATTATTTTTCTTGTTGGATACCGTTGTACCCAAAAATTTTCCCTCTCATTTACCAAGAATTTGCTCACAATATCTCCTTTGACTCAAGACTGCATTAGGGTTGATCAGCCCAAGACACCTCCTTAAGCACTGATGACCAAAATTAGGGTTTGAGATTGCACAAGGATATTTGAAATTTCAATGCTTCATATTACTTTTATGGATCATTATGGACCCCCAAGATTACTCATGTCAAGTTTCAAGCCTTGGATCACACTTTTGCTCAGTGAATTGAGCAGTTGACCCAAAAATCAGTTGTATTGGGGAAAAAGTCAACTATGGCCAATTTACAGTCAAACTTCATAATTTTTGATCCACATCAACATTTTAAACTCAAATGTATCATTTGATCAAGTTTGTACCATAATTCCTCAAGAAATTTGATCAAATCTTCAAAAGGGCATAATGGTCAAAATTAGGGTTTTGACTAGGAAAGGGCAATTTCTAATTTTGGACCTAGCAAATGATCAATTGGTTTATGGCATGATCTCAAGAGTCCAATTTCATCATTTTGACCTAATGACATGGCTTAAAACATTCCTCAAGTCCAAGGGATTGACAGATGAATTTTCAGTCAACTGATCAAAAGTCAACTGTATACTGAAAAGTCAAACTTTGACTTTTTAGTCAAATTCAAATGCCAAAGACCACAATTCATCAAAGCATGTCAAAATATGAAACTTATTCATCAAGAAATTCAAAATTTCATTTCGAAAAGTGAAAATTTCTAAACTTAGAAATTTTTCTAAGTGTTGGAAATTTCTTATTTTTTCACAACTTTGAGCAAAATTTTCACCATGATGCAAGATGATTCAGAAGAAACTTCCAACATGAAAATTGTAGATATCCATTAAATATATAAATTTTCTTTACACAACTCCTTTCAAAAGTGCTTGGATCTCATGTTATAATTTTAAGAATACATGGTCATGAAACAAAACACTTAGTGGAAATTTTGGTCAGGATTTTGACCTAACTTCATGAAACTTTTTCATATAGTTCCAAGGGGAATCTTACAAAGTAATTCAAATATGGGTTGTAGAGCATATTACAAGATTTACAAAATGTCCAAGAACTCCTTGAGATCATTCTTGAGTAGGGAGAATCAAAGAGATGAAGTTAGGGTTTTATCACTTGAATTACAAGGCATTTTGTGATGAACAAAATTCAAATTCAAAGTTATGCTGCATAAACTCTACTATGCAGGCCTCAAACTTGTTAGGCACTCCATAATTAATTGCTTGTACAACTATTAGAGGTCACATTTCAAGCATTCAATATGTTGTACCCCAAAATTTTCCCTCTCATATTTCTCAAAACATTGCAAGAAAAAATCTCCAAGTGGCTCAAGATTGCTCAAGAGTTGGACAGTCAAGCTATCTCCTAAAGCAGTCAATCTCAAATTAGGGTTTTGTGTTGCATCAAGGTCCTTGCATCCAAATGACCTCAAGTGCTCCCCAATGTCCTAATATGTTCTCAAGTTCATCCATGTCAAGTTTTAAGTCTTGCAGAGGAAGTTTGCTCAGTCAATTGCTCAAAGGGTCCAAAAATCGACTGTGCTAGGGCAAAAGTCAACTATGACCTATAAACAGTCAAACTTCAAGATTTTTTGTCAACATTTTCATTTTTAAGGGTATTTCATCATTTTATCAAGGCTTTATCATGATTCATCAAGGATTGCTCAAAATTCATCAAGACTCAAAAGTTGCTAAATTAGGGTTTTGTAGGAAAAGTCAACTCAACTTTGACCAAGCATAACTTTCTCATACTTTATGAGAAATGACCCATCCAAAGCTCATTTTAAAGAGGATGCAATTTCCTACAATACATCTTCATACCCCAAGATCATAAAATTCACTCACAAGAAGTTATAAATTTGGACATTATAGGTCATTTTTGAAAGTCAACAAAAACACCTTTTTTTCCAAAGCTTATAACTTGAGTGTGCAATATCAAAATGATATGAGACAAAAAGGGTTGGTTAGAGGACACCTCAAGCTTTCTAAAAAGTCCAAGAACACTTCCAAAATTTCAAAATTGAAGAAGTTATGCATTGTTGAATTTGGGCATTTTTGTAAAATTGCCAAAAGTCAACTATCCCCAAAACAAAAACAAAACTTTTCACACTTACACTCCTTTTCAAACAAAAACTTCTTCAAACCCACAAACACAAAGAAAAGAAATTTTGAAAACAAATGAGCAAGTACCTAAGAGCCCGTGGATAACCACGGATAGAAAGGGTGCCAATACCTTCCCTTTCTATAATCTACCCCCCGGACCCGAGAAACATCTCGAAAAAGGAATTTTTCTGTGCTTTTTTCCTTTCCCTGTTGGATAAAATAAAAGACGGTGGCGACTCTTGCTTACCGCGACATTTTGCGAAAACAAATGCAAAATGCAAACCAGCATTCCAAAAAACAGTCAGTTCTCTCCCACCGTATCACAGAACTGGCGACTCTGCTGGGGACGCTTAATAAGTGGGGTGTACCTTAGGATTAGATCATTGTGTTTTAAATTGTTTGATTTGTATGCTTTATATTTGTGGGCTTGTATCGGAGTTACTATAGATCCTAACCCGGATCTGGGGGATACCCTTTAGGTAAGTAGCAATAAACTGTGAGGGAACTGTACAGCGTAGACCGATACGGTTGAAGCAGTAGCTACATTGGTGTGGCACTTTTGATTGTACCGATATCCCTTGTGTTGGAACGAGGAGAATATGGGTCATCTAAGGGGTCATTAAGCACCAACTGACCTTAGAACCTTTAAATTGACCAACTTGGCCATAGAACAGTAGCAATATGCTACACTCATTGAGACTAAACTCTCGCGATGATTCCGTCTGCAAGAAAAGGTTGCTAAACTAGAATTATGACCGATCGAGGGTATTCAGTGATATTGAGATCCTCTAGAACCCGATTACTATTTTTAGGACATGTTTAAACCAACTGAACTGAAAGAGGGTAGTACCTAAGCTCCTTGCCAACCTGAAATCTAGGGGGTCTCTGTGTGACTTGTGTGCCTTTACCATGTTTTCTATTTGTGGATACTTGTGGTGTGATTTTTATCATGACATCATGACATCATAACATTGCATACATCTTGCATTGGACTAACCTATTTCAAAGACAGGAGGGATTCATCTTTGTTCTGTTTTGTAGGTCATGATGTCCATGCGTAGGAATACCATCCATATCAACTTTGTCCAGGTTCCCACCATGCTTAAAGAATTGGTTGCAAAGATGCCTAATACTACCTCCTTCATCAGAAGACATGGGTATCTTCTCAGTTTGGTCACCTCCAAATTGGACGAGCAGATGATGAGTGTTTTGGTCCAGTTCTATGATCTGCTGTACCATTGCTTTACTTTTCAGGACTACCAGTTGGTTCCCACCTTAGAAGAGTTCTCTGATCTGCTCGGTATCTCTATTCTGGAGCATACCCCATTTACTAGTTGGGAGAAGATCCTTAGGCCAGAAGAGATTGCTTCAGCCCTTCATTTGACAAAGGATGAGGTAATGGCTAATTGGGAGACTAGAAGTGGAGCAAAGGGCTTTCTGACTAAGTTCTTGGTTGGTAAGGCTAATTATTTATGGGATAGTCTAGACTTCAAGGCATTCAAAGATATTCTGGCTCTTCTGATATATGGCTTGGTATTGTTTCCGAACCCTGACCTCTTCGTTGATGTGAATGCAGTGAAAATCTTCATCTCTCGTAATCCTGTACCCACTCTCTTGGGTGACATTCTTCATCAGCTTTATGCCCGTACTGCTCGAAAGCGGGGAACCTTGATGTGCTGTGCTCCATTATTAGCGAGGTGGTTTATTTCGCACCTCCCCAAATCAGTGCTGAAGAACAAAGAAGGCATGGGCTGGGCCTATAGGGTTATGTCTCTTTCTCATAATGACATCATCTGGACTATCAAGGGTATGTACTAGGTGGCTATTATTGATCATTGCGGGGAGTACCCCAATGTTCCATTGATAGGAACCCATGGAGGAATTTCTTACAATCCGTGCTTGGCCTTATGTCAGTTTGGGCGAGCCAGAAGAGAAGGACCTCATGAGCTGCTAATGCCTAGTATCATCTTTGATTTTCAAGGGGATAGCGATGAGCAACGTCGCAGATTCATAAGGGCTTGGGATAGAGTTCACAGATCTGATCCACATGAGCTGGGTCTAAAGACTTCACTTCCGATGGAGCCATATCTCAGATGGGTTCGTATCCGTGCCCAAAATCTGGGTATGCCGTATGAAGCCATCCTACCTATCATTGTGGAAGTTGCTGATGAAGAAGGGGTTCTTCCGACCATCCTCCATCCTCATATGCCCACTGACATTGGGGCACTGAAAAGGTATTGGATGCAGCTGAGAGAAGAGTGGGATGCTTACCGAGAAAAGTTTAACGAGCAAGAGCAGAAGATCCAAAAGTTAACTAGGCAGCTGGAGAACGAGCGGATTCTCAATGACTATGTCCGCACCGACAAGAAGCGACCATGGGAGCACTGATTGTCCTTTGATTATTTCCTTTCCAGTTTTTATTTACTTTTCAGTATTTCCTTTCTTATAATGCCTTAAGGGCAATCTGTTGAACAATTTGAATTTCAAAGTTTAACTAATAAAAGTGTGTTTCATTTCTTGTTTACAGATTTGAATCTCTCGATTGTCTTTGAAATCATATCATACGCATTTCATCCCATGCACTCATCATGTCTGCTGAACCTTCAACTGAGCAAGAAATCAAGGCCCTACAGGCCCAGAATGCCCAATTCCAAGAGCTGTTCATGAATCTAGCTAAGGGTCAGCAAGATCTGAAGACCCTGATTCTGAAAGAGAAGAAGAAGAAGAAGAAGAGGACAGTCCTGTTTAACATATGTCACAAGTTTGGAAACAGGCTACAGGATGAAGTTGATTTGACTACCTCATCTGGAGGGAAAGATAGTCAGGAAGAAAGGAGGGCTCCTAGCCCTGTGGTTTCAGACAATGAAACATACTTCGACGAAGACCAGTATCCTCCTGCTGAGGATAGATACAAGCAACTGGAAGACCGTTTGAGTGCGATGGAAGTTCAGAAAGTGCCTGGTCTGGACTTTGGTGATTTGGGTCTGTCATCTGGGGTGGTGATTCCCCACAAGTTCAAAGCACCAGCTTTTGCTAAGTACGACGGAGTTTCTTGTCCGAAGCTGCACCTTCAGTCATATGTAAGGAAGATTCAACCGTACACCACTGATAAGAACCTATGGATCCACTTCTTTCAAGACAGTCTCTCAGGGACTCAGCTTGAATGGTTTTACCAGTTGGACGGAGCCAGCATCCGCAGTTGGGAAGATTTGGCTACTGCTTTCTACATGCAGTACCAATACAACTCCGACCTTGCTCCCACGCGTACCCAACTCCAGGGTATGTCAATGGGAACGGGAAGGATTCAAAGATTATGCTTAGAAGTGGAGGGACCTCGCCGGAAGAGTGCAACCACCCTTGGCTGATCGGGAGCTTGTAGATATGTTTCTGGGGACCTTGTCTGGTCCATTTTTCAACCACCTGATTGGAAGTTCTTCGTATGGGTTTACAGAGCTAATTATGACCGGTGAGAGGATTGAGGCTGGTAATATACAAAAGGGTGCTTCATCAAGCACCGAGAAAAAGCCTTTTAAGAAAGAGTCCAGTGCTGTCTACAGTTCGAAAAGCCAGAATAGACCTGAACGCCGCCAAGCTGTTAATGCGGTTGTTATTTCAAGACCTGTTGGGGCTCCTCAGTACAACAATCAGTCAAAGGCCGAGAGACCGCGAAGGCAATTCACTCAGCTCAACATGACTTTATCTCAGATTCTGCCACAGTTACTGAAAACCAATCTTGTGATTCCAAGGGAAGCCCCGAAGAAT
Organism: Vicia faba; assembly: GCA_948472305.1. Lineage (NCBI taxonomy): Eukaryota > Viridiplantae > Streptophyta > Magnoliopsida > Fabales > Fabaceae > Vicia > Vicia faba. The sequence goes on from OX451736.1 coordinate 731,521,845, forward strand.
CCCAACACTACATCACCAAAGTATAACCCTAATGCCCGCTGTGCTTTTCACTCTGATAGCCCGGGGCATGATACAGATGATTGTTGGACTTTAAAGAACAAAATACAGGACTTGATTGATGCTAAGGAGATCGAGTTCGGAGCACCAGAAAAGCCTAAACAAGACGCAAGGGTGAATGCTATCAGGGATGACGATGATGAAGAGTTTGATATTGACAGCTGGATATAGCCAACTGCCAATGGTGGATTAAGCAATTGGACAGCGAATGATTCTATGCCCGTTTCTGTTATCACCCAGTAATGAGACTTTTTGTTTTGAATTAGTAACAGACAATGTTTTGAACTTTATGGCCCGGTGTCTCGCCCGGGGCACCGTGGCTTCATTTGTGAGGGCTTTATGTGTGTCATTTTCATATATCATTAATAAAAGCATTGGACGTTTATTGCATTTCAAATTTTGCGCTCCTTGTTTTTCTTTTATTACATATTGCAAAACAGCTATTTTACACACAATCACTTATACAGGTCTACATCCACTCTGGATCCTACTGGTAACGACTCTACTAATGCCAGTTATGACTTTGAAAGTCCGATCAACTTAGCCGAAGACGAAGGTGAAGATAATTGCGAAGTTCCTGGTGAAATAACTAGACTGCTACTCCAGGAAGAGAGGGTTATTCAGCCACACGAAGAGCCGGTAGAATCAGTGAATCTGGGTACAGAGATAGACAAGAAAGAGGTCAAGATCAGGGCAAATCTGGAGCTTAGTGTGAAACAACGTTTGATTCAGATGCTGCATGACTACGTTGAGATCTTCGCCTGGTCTTATGAAGACATGCCTGGGTTGGATACTGATATTGTGGTTCATCGCCTACCTACTAAGGAAGACTGTCCTCCAGTGAAACAGAAGGTCCGCCGAATGCGCCCAGAGATGTCTGAGAAAATCAAGGCTGAAGTTATGAAACAGTTTGACGTCGATTTTCTAGCAGTTACTTCTTACCCTCAGTGGGTGGCCAACGTGGTTCCTGTGCCGAAGAAGGATGGTAAGGTTCGAATGTGTGTTGACTATAGGGATCTGAACAGGGCGAGTCCCAAGGATGATTTTCCTCTACCTCATATCGACGTTCTGGTTGACAACACCGCTCAGCACAAAGTCTTCTCCTTTATGGATGGTTTCTCCGGTTATAATCAGATTAAAATGGCTCCCGAAGACATGGAGATGACGACCTTTGTTACTCAGTGGGGTACCTTTTGCTACAAGGTCATGCCTTTTGGATTGAAGAACGCTGGGGCAACGTATCAGCGTGCCATGGTTGCTTTGTTTCATGACATGATCCATCATGAGATTGAGGTATACATCGACGACATGATTGCAAGGTCCCAGATGGAGGAAGAGCATCTTGACCACCTTCAGAAGTTGTTTGACAGGTTGAAGATTGTACAAGCTGAGGTTAAACTCGAACAAGTGCACCTTCGGGGTGAGATCTGGTAAGCTATTGGGTTTCGTTGTAAGCGATAAAGGTATTCAAGTGGATCCTGCAAAGGTGAAGGCCATACAAGAGATGCCAGTTCCCAAAATAGAGAAAGAAGTCAGAGGCTTTCTGGGACGTCTGAACTACATTGCCTGATTCATCTCGCACCTGACTGCTACTTGTGAACCAATCTTCAAGCTACTGAAGAAAGATCAAGTAGTACGTTGGAATGATGAATGTCAGACCGCTTTCAAAAGGATTAAAGAGTATCTCCAAGAGCCACCCATTCTGATGCCTCCAGTTGAAGGGAGACCTTTAATCTTATACTTGACAGTACTCGACAACTCGATGGGGTGTGTGCTGGGGTAGCATGACAAGTCTGGCCGAAAAGAGCATGCTATTTATTACCTTAGAAAAAAGTTTACCGACTGTGAGACCCGATACTCACTGCTCGAGAAAACTTGTTGCGCTTTGGCATGGGCTGCTCGCCGGCTAAGACAGTATATGCTGACTCACACTACTCTATTGATATCGAAGATGGATCCAATTAAGTATATCTTCGAAAAGCCTGCTTTGTCCGGAAGAATAGCAAGATGGCAGATGATCTTGACTGAGTATGACATCCAATATACGACCCAAAAGGCAATTAAAGGAAGTGTGTTGGCATACCATTTGGCACATCAGGCAGTGGATGATTACCAGTCTATGAACTTTGAATTCCCAGACGAGAATATCATGTTGGTAACTGATTGTGAGACACCCTGACCGGATGAAGGACCCGAGGAAGGATTCCGATGGTCTATGTACTTTGATGGAGCTTCAAACTCTTTGGGAAATGGCATTGGTGCCATAATCATATCTCCTAAAGGCTCTCATACTCCGTTCACCGCCCGACTATGTTTCAACTGCACCAACAACATGGCGGAGTATGAAGCATGCATTATGGGTCTTCGAGCATCAATTGACCTAAGGATTAAGTTTCTAAGTGTCTTCGGAGATTCCTCTCTCGTGATCAGTCAGATAAAAGGCGAGTGGGATATGAAACACCCAAATCTTATTCCTTACAAGGAGTATATATTGACATTGCTTCCCCATTTCGAGGAGATAACCTTTGAACACTTCCCTAGAGAGGAGAATCAGTTGGCGGACGCGCTGGCTACGATGTCTTCTATGTTCAAGGTCAATTGGGACAACGAGGCTCCCCGGATTATCATTGAAAGATTGGACGAACCTGCACATTGCTGTGACATTGAGACTGAAGAGGTAACAGAAAAACCCTGGTTTCATGAGGTGAAGAGGTATCTTGAAGCTCAGGAGTACCCCGAGGGTGCATCTATTAATGACAAGAAGTTTCTGAGGAGGTTCGCGGCGAAGTTCTTCATCAGCAATGGCATCCTTTACAAGCGCAACCATGATTCGACCTTACTGCGTTGTATGGATAAGAACGAAGCAAAAAGGATCATGGCAGAGTTACATAAAGGTACTTTCAGAACTCATTCCAATGGACACACCATGGCAAAGAAAATCCTTCGGGCAGGATATTATTGGTCCACTATGGAAGCCGATTGTTATCAGCATTCTCGAACATGTCACAAGTGCCAAGTCTATGATAATAAGGTGCATATACCTCCAGTTCCGCTGAACATCTTGACAACTCCTTGGCCTTTTGCAATGTGGGGCATTGATATGATCGGCGAGATCAGACCTATAGCGTCCAACGGGCATCATTTCGTCTTGGTAGCAATTGATTACTTTACGAAATGGATTGAAGCAACTTCATTTACTACAGTAACCAAGAACATCGTGGCATGGTTCATTCGGCACAATCTGATCTGTCGATATGGTGTACCCGAAAGGATCATTACAGACAATGGTACCAATCTTAATAACAAGATGATCATCGAGCTCTGCAAGCAGTTCAAGATACAGCATCACAACTCTTCTCCTTACCGGCCGAAGATGAATGGGGCTGTCGAAGCGGCTAATAAGAATATTAAGAAGATTGTGCAGAAGATGACGGTGACATACAAAGACTGGCACGAGATGTTACCATTTGCTCTTCATGGGTACCGTACCTCAGCTTGGACGTCAACATGGGCAACACCCTATTCCTTGGTATATTGTATGGAGGCTGTCTTGCCCATCGAAGTTCAAATACCCTCTCTCCGAATCATGAAGGATGCAGGTTTGAGGTAAGATGACTGGATTCAGACCCGGCTTGATCAGCTAAACTTAATCGACGAAAAGAGACTTACTACTATTTGTCATGGTCAGACGTACCAAAAACAGATGATCAAGGCATTTAACAAGAAAGTTAGACGACAAGAGTATCAAGTTGGGGATCTGGTAATCAAGCGCATTATCCTACCTCAAGGTGATCCCAGGGGCAAATGGACCCTTACTTACGAAGGGCCATTTGTGGTTAAGAACATTTTCTCAGGAGGAGCTATGATTCTAACCACCATGGATGGTGACGACCTTCCTCACCCCGTCAATGCAGACATAGTGAAAAGATACTACGCATAAACAAAGACCCGCTAGGTTTACTGGCCTAGGCAAAAATAAGGGCTTCCCGGCGAACCAAAAGGGTTCGGGAAAAAATAAGGGATGAAAATGAAAAAAAATCTGTACACCCGGCAAGTTGAAAACCTGAAAAGGCGACTTGGGCAAAAAAGGGTATCCCGGTGGACTGAAAACCCGAAAGGGCGGTCCAGGCAAAAATTAGGGATCAAAGCGTAACACTATGTCTCATTGGATCACCTTACATCCAGACTTCGGTATCGACTATCAAGCTCGGACGACACTAATCAATCTGATCTACCTTCAACCAAGTAGCAAAGTGATGAGATGCTCGAGGACATAAAGGCAATAACAGAGTTGGAACCCAGTGGGATTATTCACATAGCTGTTTTGTTTAGTTTTTCACGAATTGTGTAAATTCTATTATTCGACGGCGTTCTCTTACTAGGACGTCAGCCTCTTGTACAAAAACGCCTATTTACAGGCCAAACTTCAAAATCAATACAATTCATTTTCAAAGAAATTTCAAACTATTTTTTCTTTATCTGTTTTGTTTTGCAAAGAACGTCCAATGTTCATTTTTGATATATGCATTTGACATTAATTGCTGCTCATAAATATTTACATGCGAAACAAAAGACGAATTACGGATAATATCAGAAACAGGGGCAATAAGAGTTGTCCGAACTGTATAGTTGCTTTGTCCACCAGGTATAAGGTAAATTCATCTGAAGAATATGACCAAAGTACTGTCACTCCCCGCAGAGTAAGACCGTAATGGTAGCTCTCCCCAGCTGAGACTTGTAACTATGAACGAATCAGCAATGCTCTCCCCAAGCAGAGTTTATCCACCATCAGCACTAAAAAGGCTTGATATTCCCGACAGTCTTAATATTCCCTAGTGGAGTATAAGAATGTTCCCCGGCAGAATACAAGATACCCCCCAGTGGAATTAAATTCTCCCAGCGCAGTCTGAAAAAAGCTTCCCCAACTGAGTTGAAGCATCATCCCTAGTAGGCTCTAGAAGTTTATCCCCAGCGGAGTACAAAAATAAATCTCCCCAGCCAAGTTCAAAGGATCATTCCCAGCAGAATTTAGAGGATTATCCCCACAAAAGTCTAACAGGTTTATCCCCAGCAAGTTGCAACTGAAAGATTATCCCCAGCGGAGTCCTTTCCTTTCACAAACAGGAATTCAATCCTCAACAGATTCAATATCATCAGCGGAATTTATCAGTGGAATCCTCAGCAGAGCATCTCTTCCCCACAGAGTAATCTCATCATCAGTATATTCCCCAACGGAGTTATCTTCTCCTGCAGGTCTATTCTCATAATCATCTTCGTTCGTCATCCCCAACAGAAACGAAGAATTCAACTCCATTCTCCAACAACAATTCGGGATTTATTTCCCCCAGCTAAAACATCACATTTCCATACATCATGATACATGCATATACGCATCGTACCACACAATCTCATTTATGTTGAGAGCATCGTTGCTTGATATATATCATGCATTTCATACATCATGACACTGCGTATGACTGGCCCTTTACTGTTCCAGGGAAAGACAAATCAGTGAACACTGTTGACTACTCATATGACCTGGTAGTCCCCTAAAAAAAAACTACATCTATGGAAGACTTTTGTCTGGTCCAGTTAAATCGATCCTAAGATTTTTCTGATGCCGATCCAGTCAAAGTTAATCCAAGACCTTCTCTGGTTCAGTCAGATCGACCCTAAGATCTCCCTGATTCGTATTCCAGTTGAAGATATTCCAAGACTTTTGTCTAGTCCAGTTAAATCGATCCTAAGATTTTTTCTGATGCCGATCCAGTCAAAGTTAATCCAAGACCTTCTCTGGTTCAGTCAGATCGACCCTAAGATCTCCCTGATTCGTATTCCAGTTGAAGATATTCCAAGACTTTTTTCTGGTCCAGTTAAATCGATCCTAAGATTTTTCTGATGCCGATCCAATCAAAGTTAATCCAAGACCTTCTCTGGTTCAGTCAGATCGACCCTAAGATCTCCCTGATTCGTATTCCAGTTGAAGATATTCCAAGACTTTTGTCTGGTCCAGTTAAATTGATCCTAAGATTTTTCTGATTCCGATCCAGCCAAAGTTAATCCAAGACCTTCTCTGGTTCAGTCAGATCGACCCTAAGATCTCCCTGATTCATATTCCAGTTGAAGATATTCCAAGACTTTTGTCTGGTCCAGTTAAATCGATCCTAAGATTTTTTCTGATGCCGATCCAGTCAAAGTTAATCCAAGACCTTCTCTGGTTCAGTCAGATCGACCCTAAGATCTCCCTGATTCGTATTCCAGTTAAAGATATTCCAAGACTTTTGTCTGGTCCAGTTAAATCGATCCTAAGATTTTTCTGATGCCGATCCAGTCAAAGTTAATCCAATACCTTCTCTGGTTCAGTCAGATCGACCCTAAAATCTCCATGATTCGTATTCCAGTTGAAGATATTCCAAGACTTTTGTCTGGTCCAGTTAAACCGATCCTAATATTTTTCTGATGTCGATCCAGCCAAAGTTAATCCAAGACCTTCTCTAGTTCAGTTAGATCGACGATAAGATCTCCCTGATTCGTATTCCATTCGAAGTTCAGACCACCTATCAACAATCTCCAAATGGCATCTGTAAGCCCATTCTCGACATCACAAGGCTGCTACCACTTCACGCGAGTGCAAATTTCTGGGCACTCTAGGGTTCAATCATCTTCCACCTTCGAATTACGAAAGGCCCGAAAGCCAATCTATATCCTCAGGTTTAAGAAGATTGAACAGGGGCAGCTGTTGTACCCCAAAATTTGCCCTCTCATATTTCTCAAAACATTGCAAGAAAAAATCTCCAAGTGGCTCAAGATTGCTCAAGAGTTGGACAGTCAAGCTATCTCCTAAAGCAGTCAATCTCAAATTAGGGTTTTATGTTGCATCAAGGTCCTTGCATCCAAATGACCTCAAGTTCTACCCAATGTCCTAATATGTTCTCAAGTTCATCCATGTCAAGTTTCAAGTCTTGCAGAGGAAGTTTGCTCAGTCAATAGCTCAAAGGGTCCAAAAATCAACTATGCTAGGGCAAAAGTCAACTATGACCTATAAACAGTCAAACTTCAAGATTTTTTGTCAACATTTTCATTTTGAAGGGTATTTCATCATTTTATCAAGGGTTGATCATGATTCATCAAGGATTGCTCAAAATTCATCAAGACTCAAAAGTTGCTAAATTAGGGTTTTGAAGGAAAAGTCAACTCAACTTTGACCAAGCATAACTTTCTCATACTTTATGAGAAATGACCCATCCAAATCTCATTTTGAAGAGGATGAAATTTCCTACAATCCATCTTCATACCCCAAGATCAGAAAATGCACTCACAAGAAGTTATAAATTTGGACATTATAGGTCATTTTTGAAAGTCAACAAAAACACCTTTTTTGCCAAAGCTTATAACTTGAGTGTGGAATATCAAAATGAGATGAGACCATATGGGTTGGTTAGAGGACACCTTAATATTTCTAAAAAGTCCAAGAACACTTCCAAAAGTTCAAAATTGAAGAAGTTATGCATTGTTGAAGTTGGGCATTTTTGCAAAATTGCCAAAAGTCAACTATCCCCAAAACAAAAACAAAACTTTTCACACTTACACTCCTTTTCAAACAAAAACTTCTTCAAACCCACAAACAAAAAGAAAAGAAATTTTGAAAACAAATGATTAAGTACCTAAGAGCCCGTGGATAACCACAGATAAAAAGGGTGCTAATACATTCCCTTTCTATAATCTACCCCCTGGACCCGAGAAACATCTCGAAAAAGGAATTTTTCTGTGCTTTTTTCCTTTCCCTGTTGGATAAAATAAAAGACTGTGGCGACTCTTGCTTACCGCTACATTTTACAAAAACAAACGCAAAATGGAAACCAGCATTCCAAAAAATAGTCAGTTCTCTCCCACCGTATCACACAATGCAATGCCATGCTTTATATCCATTTTGAGAAGAAAGTGCACATTGCCATTTTGATAAAGTGACTTTTTGCACAAAACTTATTCTTGAGCCTTGCACTTGTTCTCTTCTGATCATACATGTCTCATAATACAAGAGAAATGGTTTAGACACTTACAATCACCCATCCCATGCTTGTACTTCACATTGAAACTTGGTTTTCCACTTTTCTTGAAAATCAAGTAACATAGCAAATAGCTTGTAACTTGTACTTCTGACTTTCCAATGCACTAAAAACTCTTTGCTTATACATACACAAAACATTTGCCAAAAAAGACACACATGCTTAAGCCCTGAAAACACCTAGAACACAGAATCACCAAAAACACTTCAAAACTTGTCATTTCTGAGTTTTGAAGCCAATCTTTAAATCTACTCGTGCGTTTCTTGGCCTTTTACTCTCAAAAGCTTCTAAACAACATACACAAACAATCCCAACACCTGCAGCACCACTGTAACACCTGCATAATCATCCACCATTTTCAAAAACATAGCTTTGCACTTGAACTTCTCCAGAACTCCTCAGACACTTTCAACTCAAGCCAAGAATCCCATTAGCTTCCTGGGAACTTAAGGAAGCTAACCTAATCACTGGAACTCACTGAAATTTGTTCAAACTCCAAACCCGATACCCTCTTGCAAGGTAAGTTTTCTAGCTTTGGAACTTTTCATACAAACATCATCAATGATTTATTTGTGAATGAAACATGTAGATATCATTGCCCTAAAGCTAACCATGTTCATAGTTTTCATTAATTTTGCTTGAGCGTAGAGAATTTTAAGATTGAAATTTTTGAGATTTTTAGGGTTCAGATTAGGGACATTAAAATTCATGCTTATCTTTGATCTATAATTCTATTGCTTTGTAGTTCTGTAATCGTGAGGAAATTTGCTACAAGTTTCCAGTTTACACTTTTCTCTTTTGTTGAGGATTGATTAAGTTACAGAGCTTCTGGCTGGGCGTGAGGTTGAAGATGAAGTTGGCCTCAGGAACATGTTTACCATATGTATTTATTGTTTGATTTATATAAACGGATGTATAGCTACCCCAGTGGTAGAAACGCGCGCCTGTGACCTGAGGGACTTGGGTTCGAGCCCCAATGGTACCCTTTTGGATTTTTTTCACATTTTTACATTCTGACTTTCATTTTTTTGGCAGGCGCCTGGGCCTCCCTTGGGCCTCTTTGTTTTTTTCTTACTGTTAACCCCCCTGCAGGCTATCTACACCCCTGGCCCATTTTATTTTATTTTTTCTTATATTTATTTATTTATTTTCTTAAATATATTTTACTTAATATGAAAAATAATGAAAAATAGATTTAGGCATTTGTTTAATTAAATTAATATTTTACATAAAAATAAATATATTTTAATCATCTTTTATTTTCCCTTTGATAATTAATTTGTAAATTAATTAAAAACTAGGATTTTGTTATTTTATTCTACACCACTTAAATATATTATTTTAAAATATAAAAGGACCAAAAATATTTTATAACACTATAAATTATTTTTAAGACAAAAATACCAAAAATACATTTCTTACAAACTAATTTTCTCTTAATCAATTAATAGATTAGGATTTTATTTAATTTCTTCTCCTAGTAAAATTAGGTTTACTTTTTATTATTTTAATTAATTATTTCCTTTTAATTAATTAGGTTAAAAACAAATCCCTTTTCCTAAAAAAAATCCGAACAAAAATATCCATTTTCTTCACATTTGCATTCTTGTATATTTATTCATTATGTATATTATTTATTTCAATTCTTGTACAAATTCAATATGGTTGTAATAGATTAATTAGGTTTATTTTGTTGCAATCCCCATTATTAATTTGTACACCCCCTCCCATAAGTATTGTAATAGTGTAGTAAGTTTAAATTCCGCAATTTATCGCTTTATATACAAATGCTACTAATTAGGGTTTGTATGGAAAGACTAAAACCAATCAATTAGAAAACCCTAATCAAAGACAAAATCAAGCATGAAAAAAACACACTTTCACGCAAGCATCCCCTAGGGTAAATCCACTTGGTTGCCTTTACAAAATGGCCATATTACGCATGTATGGTATCTTAGCAAAAACAAGCAAAATATAAGATCATAGTCCCTCGATGACGCTATCTAAGTTGCCTTTCAAATGATCTTAGTCCCTAAAAGAGAATGCTAAGATACCTTGCAACATTGCTAATCATGGTTATACGATGACCCACGTCCGTCCCGTTTACATCCAAAGATATGGTTACTTACCAAATCAATGGTAAAATAACAATGTCAAAGGAAAAAGGAAATGCACATGAAAGACTTTTGAGTAGGTAGAATGCTCCTAATTACTTGCTCAATTTCAAAACCTCCTTTCTATTTTCAAAACAAACACTTACACTTTCAAAACCTCCAACAAATTTGAAAAAATTTTCAAAAGATCAAACATCTTTGTATACATTCTTACGAATAAGAATCATTACAAAGATTGCCTAAATGATGGCCTCTTTACAAAATACTTTCAAAAAACCACACAAAGCATAATTTCAAACAAAAAGCAAGTGATCTAGCAAGTAACTAAGAGCCCATGGAAAACCATGGATGAAAGGGGTGCTAATACCTTCCATTTTCATAATCTACCCCCCGAACTCAAGAAATAATCTCAAAGGTCTTTCCTGTGCTTTTTCACCTTTCCTTTTGGATAAAAGAAATGTCGGTGGCGACTCTTGCTAACCGCAATATTTGCGATAAAATGTAAAACCTTCAAGTCAGTTCTCCCACCGTATCACAAAACTGGCGACTCTGCTGGGGAAAATTCTAAAAGTGGGGTTACCTTAGGGTTAGATCACATTTACTTGCTTTCATTGTTTGACTTGTATGCTTTATATTATGGTTCTTTGTTTGGGTTTGAATCCTTTACCAGGATTTGGGTTACCTTATAGGTAAGTAGCAATACATTGTGGAAACTGTGCGGGGTATACCGACATGGTCTAAGCAATAGCTACATCAGTGCGGCATATTTGTGGGTACCGATAGCCCTTGAGTTAATCAAGGAGAATACAAGGCCGCTGAGTGATGTCATGAAGCACTAATGAACTTTTAGAACCTTTACTTGATCAACTTGGCCATTAGGATGTAGTGAGATGACCGACTTTGGTGCAGTCCGAAGTTGGTAGATACTCGATACTACACTCATTGAGGTTTGGTTTTTGGGATATTTCGGTCGCCATTAAATAGGTTTGTGCTGAAACAATGACCAAGGAAACAAATCAGTGATATTGAGCTCCTTAAAACCCGATTACTATTGCTAGGACAGGTTTGAGCCAACTAAAATTCAAGAGGGTACTTACCTATGAGACTCCATGCAAGCCTAAACCTAAGAAATTGTTTGCTTTGTTTGTATATACATACTTGTACATAACATCATGAACATCATAACATCATACTTATTCACTAACCACTTCAAGGATATTGGGATTTATCTTTGTTTCTGTTTTGTAGGACATGGATTCTATTCGCAGGAAAACTATTCAAGTCAATCTTGTAAGGATCCCTCCACAACTTAAGGAGCTAGCTTCAAGGATTCCTGAAAACTCTCCATTCACCGAAAGACATGGTCGACTACTAAACTTGGTCACTTATAACATTGATGAAGACATGATGAAGGTGCTCTTTCAGTTCTTTGATCCTTTACACCATTGCTTCACATTTCCCGATTATTAACTTGTGCCAACTTTGGAAGAATTCTACCAACTCTTGAGGATTCCCATCCTCAATCAAATACCTTTTAACGGTACAGAAAAATATCCAAAGCCAGAAGAGATTGCTCAAGCTCTGCACTTGCAACCATCTGATATCACAACTAACTGGGAAACTAGGAGTGGTGTCAAAGGTTTCCTAGCAAAGTTCTTGTTTGAGAAAGCCCAAAATTGTTGGAACTCTTTAGATTTGCAAGCTTTTGAGGAAATTGTGGCTCTCCTCATCTATGGGATGGTTTTGTTCCCAAATCCTGACCAACTCATAGATGTGAACACCGTCAAAATCTTCATATCCCGTAACCCGATACCTACTTTGCTAGGGGACATCCTACATTCTTTTCACACTCGTGCTATGAGGAAAAGAGGTATCCTTATATGTTGCACTCCTCTATTGGCAAGATGGTTTACTTCGCATCTTCTCCGATCTGTATTGAAGAACGAGCAAGGTTCAAGGTGGTCACAAAGGTTGATGACGCTCAAACATTCAGACATCCATTGGTGTTCCCAATCCTTAGAGAATGTTACTATTGTCGACCTTTGTGGAGAATTCCCTAATGTCCCTTTACTTGGTATTAGGGGAGGTATGACCTACGACCCTTGCTTAGCCTTAAGACAGTTTGGTTACGCCCGAAGAGATGGCCCATATGAGATGCTCATTCAAGGTTTGGTATTTGACTACGAGAACAACAATCAAGGTCTTCGCCAGAGATTTATCCAAGCTTGGAGGATGTTGAACAAGGTAGATAGAAAGACATTGGGGAACAAGAGTTCCATCCCTCTTGAGCCTTACCTCAAATGGGTACGAACTCGTGCTCAAAGTCTTATGATGACTTATCCCTCCATTCTCCCGGTAATTATTGAGCCTGTTAAGGAACGAGATGTTCCATACACTATCCTACATCCTGACATGCTCACCTCTCTTGAAGACTTACAAAGAGTTTGGATACAACTAAAGGGGGAGCGATATTCTTTCGAGGCCAAATTCTACACTAGCGAGAAGAAGGTTTTGGAACTCACTAAGCAACTTCATGAGGAGAAAACTCTGAATGCCTACATCACACCAATGAGGATGCGTACTACCTTTTTATCTTAGAGTTTTTTGTATTATTTTGCCCCAAAAGGCATTGATGTACTCAAGCTTTAATTTATTAATATAACGTGTGTTTCCTTTTTGTCTAAAACAAATTTGAATATTTAAGATCCTTGAAATCATTGCATATGCATTTACCATTCATCATAACATAAGCAGGTTTCTTGCAACAAGTCTCCTCATATTTCTACTGTTTATTTCAGTAAGATGGATCTCGAGCAAACAGTGAACGACCTCCAAGCACAAAATGCTCAGTTTCAACAGATGTTCTTAACTCTAGCCAAAGGACAAGAAGAGCTGAAGACTTTGCTGGTGGAAGAGAAAAAGAAGAAAAATAAAATAACCGGAGTTCTAAATATGGGAAGAAGATTCCAAGGACAAGAAAGAAGGACCCTAGACTTTGCAACGTCATCTGGTGAAAAAGACAATCAAGATGGGAAAGGCAAAGAAGCAGTTGTCGAGCCAGATTCAGAAGAGGAAGAGGAAGAAGAAGATTATTCTGGATAACAATACCCTCCAGCCAACGACAAGTATAAGCATCTGGAAGAACTGTTAAGTGCAATGGAAATCTAAAAAGTGCCTGGACTGGACTTTGAGGAGTTGGGGTTAGTATCTGGGATTGTCATTCCTCCAAAATTCAAAGCATCGGTGTTCGCCAAATATGATGGAGTTTCATGTCCCAAAATGCATCTCCGGTCCTATGTGAGGAAAATTCAGCCTCATACCATTGACAAGGATTTATGGGTACACTTCTTCCAAGACAGTCTATCTGGAACTCAACTTGATTGGTTTTATCAGCTAGAAAGATCCAATGTTCATAACTGGGAAGATCTTGCTGTTGCCTTTTACAAAAAATACCAGTACAACACTGATCTTGCTCCTCCCCGTACTCAACTCCAGAGTATGGCCATGATTTCAAGTGAAGGATTTAAAGATTACACGCAAAAATGGAGGGACTTAGTAGGAATAGTCCAGCCTCCTCTATCTGAAAGAGAATTAGTAGACATGTTTTTGGGCACCTTGTCCAGACCTTTCTTCAATCACTTAATTGGGAGTTCATCGGCAGGTTTTACTGAATTGATATTGACCGGAGAAAGGATGGAAGCAGGGATAAAGAATGGGACGATTCAGAAAGATGCATCCTCTACTGCTGTAAGGAAACCATTCATTGGAAAGAAAGAAGTTGTTGCTGTATATCCTTAGAGAAATCAAGATAGGGTTGAACGCCATCCAATGGTGGGGGCTGTCATGATTCCTAAACCCGCACCTGCTCAGCAAAGAAACAACCAACCAAGAACGGAAAGACCAGTCAGACAGTTCACCCGAATTAATATGACACTATCTCAAGTATTGCCATATTTGTTAAGATCTAATATAGTGACTTTGAAAGAAGCTCCAAAGAATCCTAACACAACCTCTCCTCACTATCATCCTAATGCCCATCCCGGCCATGACACTAACAACTGTTGGGCTCTAAAGAACAAAGTACAAGATCTTCTTGAAGTGAAAGAGATTGAATTCGACGCGCCAGAAATGCCCAATGTTATCACTACCCCTATGCCCAAGCACGACCGTGATGTCAACGTTGTTGAGGAAGATTTGTTTGTCACTTTGGTTAATGAACTTGTGACCCCACTCCTTACTATCAAAGAGAACTTGTTGAATGTCAGTGTTTTCCCGGGTTGTGATGAAAGCTGCCATTTCTGTTTATCCTCACCAACCAACCGTCCTTTGTTGAAAGCAGGCGTTCAATGCCTAATAGATAACAAGGAGATTTTGTTTGAGAAGACTTCTATTTCAACTGTTTCTTATAATGATGTTTCCATAGTGACCATTTCCAACAATTCTTCCAGAGTCTCCACCAAAAGACCCGTTAGAATTACATCAGTTCCTAAAGTGGCTCCGTTGATAATTACAATGCTTGGACCAATCCCGTATTCATCATACAAAACCATCCCATGGAATTACGGAGGTGATGTCTACTACCATGGTATCAAGGAAGATTGGCCAGCTGCTAAAGATTCAAGTTCTGAGAAAGATGACTCTGATATCAGTAACATCGCAGGGACTAGCAAGATCACTCGAAGTGGAAGGGTTTTCTCTCTAGAAATTTATCCTCCAAAAGCTATTTTTGGACCTGTAATCATTCCTATTATTGTTGCTCCTCCAAAGGCTATTCCCAGTCCTACAATCATCTCTACTAATACTCCTGTTGACAAAATTGTTACAATCCCTGTTATCACCCCTACTGACATTCCTACTTCCGAGTCAACCAAGACTCGAGGAAAGGGTATTATGGTTGAGCCTGTCCGGGCAAAGGCATAATCAGTAGCTATCCCTGAGACCTCCCGAAAAGAGATGGAGGAAATTCTAAAAATTATAAAAAAGAAGCGACTACAACGTAGTTGAGCAACTGGGGCAAACTCCATCAAAAATTTCCATGCCGACTCTATTGTTATGTTCCGAGGCTCATGCAAAAGCCTTGGTAAAATTCCTTAAAACTGCTCATGTACCCTAGGAAACATATGCCAATCAGTTCCAGGATTGCGTAGCCAACCTAACTATAGATAATGGCTTAGGTTTTTTAGATGTTGATTTAACACCAAGAGGGAGGAAGCATAATGAGGCATTGCATGTCTCAGTCGGATGCAGGGGCACGACTTTGGCTCATGTCTTGGTTGACACCGGTTCATCTTTAAATGTATTGCCTAAAAAGGCTCTTGATAGGCTTGACTGTGAAGGGCTGACCTTGAAGCCTAGCAACATAGTAGTGAGGGCCTTCGACGACTCAAAAAGGATGGTGCACGGGGAAGTGAACATCCCCATAAAGGTTGGAACCCAAACATTTAATTCAACTTTTTATGTAATGGATATTCTCCCTTCATATTCCTGCTTGTTAGGCCGGCCATGGATTCACAATGCTGGTGCTGTTACCTCTACGTTGCACCAAATGCTGAAATATCCAATTCAGGGGAAAACCATAACCGTTCATGGAGAAGAAGAGTATATGGTCAGCCATCTAAATTCCTTCAGATATGTGGAATTAGATGGTGAATTTATTGAAACTCC
The DNA here is from genome assembly GCA_948472305.1 of Vicia faba. Lineage (NCBI taxonomy): Eukaryota > Viridiplantae > Streptophyta > Magnoliopsida > Fabales > Fabaceae > Vicia > Vicia faba. The sequence goes on from OX451736.1 coordinate 731,537,746, forward strand.
ATTCCAGCACTTTGAAGAAGTCCCACAAGATGTGGCAGTAACCAAGGTTGTTTCTCAAGTCCCAGAGATTACAAGGCCTCCGCTCAAGATGTCGTCTTTAAAAGATGCCAAGACAGTGATAGAAGAAGGTGGGTGCATTATTTGGGGCCAACTCCCAGATATCCCATACAAATCTGTCAAATTTGGCTTGGGTTTCACTTCAGGAGCCCAGATAGCTGTACGCCATGCTCGTTCTGAAGGACCACCCTTGAAGATCAGCAACCATGAAGTCAACACAGTAGAGGATGGTGAAGACAACTATGACTTGGAGGATTGGATTTTCCCAACTGTTAGTGGAGGGCTCAGCAATTGGGAAGCTAGAGATTTCGTCCCGATCACTTTTACCCCACAGTAATTTGCCTTTAAAATTTGTCGGATATGTAATATTAAAACAATTCAGACTCTTAAAACCTCGTGTCTTACCCGAGACACAATGGTCCATTTGTAAGGGTTATTATCTCATTTCCATATGACATCAATGAATCATGGATGTTTTTTGCATACAAACTTTGTGCTTATTTTTTTTTCTTTTTTACATTTTATTCCTTTCAAAGATAGCTATACTCTTACATACACTCATGCTCACAATGCAGGTTTACATCCATTCAGGATCCCATGGGTAACGGTTATGCTATGGCTCTCTATGACTTTGAAAATCTAATCTACCAAGCCGAAGACGAAGGTGAGGAAGATTGTGAAGTACCAGGGGAACTCGCCAGGTTACTACAACAAGAAGAAAGGACCATTCATTCCCATGAAGAACCAGTGGACACGATCAACCTAGGTACCAAAGAAGACAAGAGAGAGGTCAAGGTGGGTACCAATCTGGAACCCAGTGTCAAAGAGCGTCTGATTCAGTTACTCCACGAGTATTTTGAGGTCTTTGCTTGGTCGTATGAAGACATGTTAGGACTTGATGCAGATATCGTGGTACATCGTCTACCAACAAAAGAAGAATGTCCACCGGTAAAACAAAAGGTCCATCGCATGCGACCAGACATGTCAGAGAAGATCAAAGCAGAAGTCATGAAACAATTCAACGCCGGATTCTTGGCCGTCACTTCCTGTCCACAATGGGTTGCCAATGTCATTCCCGTGCATAAAAAGGACGGCAACGTACGAATGTGCATGGACTACAGAGATTTGTATAGGGCAAGCCCTAAGGATGATTTCCCACTTCCCCACATTGATGTTCTAGTTGACAATACAACACAACATAAAGTGTTTTCTTTCATGGACGATTTATAGGGCTACAACCAAATCAAAATGGCACCTGAGGACATGGAAAAAACAACCTTTGTCACACAGTGGGGCACATTCTGTTACAAGGTTATGCCATTCGGGCTGAAGAATGCTGGGGAAACCTATCAGCGTGCCATGGTAGCTCTATTTCACGACATGATACATCACGAAATAGAGGTCTATATGGACGAAATGATAGCTAGATCTCAAATAGAAGAATAACATCTCGATCATTTACAGAAACTGTTTGAGAGGCTAAAGAAATACAAGCTGAGGTTGAACCCGAATAAATGCACGTTTGGGGTGAGGTCTGGTAAACTCCTAGGCTTTGTCGTCAGCAATAAAGGTATCAAAGTGGATCCCACCAAGGTGAAAGAAATACAAGAGATGCCCGCTCCTCGTACATAGAAGGAAGTCAGAGGATTCTTGGGATGCTTAAACTACATTTCCAGATTCATCTATCACCTGACAGCTACTTGTGAACCAATCTTCAAATTACTGAAGAAAGATCAAGTAGTCAAATGGAATGATGAGTTCCAAACTGCTTTCGATAAGATCAAAGAGTACCTGCAAGAGCCTCCTGTTTTGATGCCACCAGTCGAGGGAAGACCATTGATCATGTATCTAACTGTTTTAGAAAACTCAATGGGGGTGTGTACTGGGGCAGCATGACGAGTCTGGCCAAAAAGAGCATGCTATTTACTACCTGAGCAAAAAGTTTACCGACTGTGAAACAATATATTCACTGCTCGAGAAAACTTGCTGCGCTCTGGCATGGGCTGCTCGCCGGCTAAGACAGTATATGCTGACCCATACTACCTTATTGATATCTAAAATGGATCCAATAAAATACATCTTCGAGAAACCTGCTCTCTCCGGGAGAATAGCGAGATGGAAGATGATCCTGACAGAATATGACATACATTATAATACCCAAAAAGCAATAAAGGGCAGTGTACTAGCTGATCACCTTACTCACCAAGCTGTGGATGACTACCAGTCCATGAAGTTCGAATTTCCGGATGAAGAGATCATGATGGTAAACAACTGTGAAGAATCCAGACCATATGACAGACCTGAACAAGGATCCCGATGGACCCTGGTTTTTGATGGGGCATCTAACACACTCGACAATGGTATTGGTGTTGTACTCATATCTCCTGAAGGATGTCATACCCCCTTCACGACAAGACTCTGCTTCAATTGTACACATAACATGGCATAATACGAAGCGTGCATTTTTGGTCTAAAAGCTTCCATAGACTTGGGGATCAAATCCTTAAATGTATTTGGAGATTCAGCTTTGGTCATCATCCATATCAAAGGGAAATGGGGCACCAAACACCCTAAACTTATCCCCTACAAAGAACATGTGTTGACATTGATCCCACATTTTGAGAAGATTACCTTCGAGCATTTCCTGCGAGAAGAAAATCAGCTAGCAGACGCACTAGCCACAATGTCATCCATGTTTAAACTTAAATGGGATAACGAGGCTCCCCAGATTACATTGAACGAATGGATGAACCAGCTCATTGTCACGAGATTAATACTTAAGAAGTAGTGGACCAACCTTGGTTTCACGAAGTCAAGAGGTATCTCGAGGCTTAGGAAGTTCTTAAGGAGATTCTCGGCTAAGTTTTTCCCTAGTAATGGCATTCTTTACAAACACAACCATGGCTCTGTGTTACTCTGTTGCGTAGACAAGGTTGAGGCGGAAAAGATCATGACTGAGTTACATGAGGGCACTTTTGGCACCCATTCCAGTGGGCATACGATGGTGAAGAAGATCCTACGGGCAGGCTATTACTGGTCTACCACGGAAATAGATTGTTATCAAAACTCTCGAACCTGCCATAAGTGTCAGGTTTATGCTGACAAGGTGCACGTACCTCCGGTTCCTTTGAATGTCTTGATATCTCCTTGGCCCTTTGTTATGTGGGGGATCGATATGATTGAGGAAATCAAGCCAATAGCTTCTAATGGACACTGCTTCATCTTGGTGGCCATTGACTATTTTACAAAGTGGGTTAAGGCAACCTCTTTCGCTTCTGTGACCAAGAATGTTGTAGCTCGGTTCATTAAACAGAATCTCATCTGCCGATATGGTATCCCGGAGAGGATCATTACAGACAATGGTACGAATCTAAACAATACTATGATCACCGCCCTATGCGAGCAATTCAAGATCCAACATCACAATTATTCCCCTTATCGGCCAAAGATGAATGGTGCTGTCGAAGCTGCAAATATGAATATCAAAAAGATCATACAGAAAATGACAGTCACATACAAAGACTGGCACGAGATGCTACTATTCGCTCTCCACGGGTATCGTACCACGACACACACATCAACCAGGGTAACACCCTACTCTCTGGTGTATGGCATGGAGGTTGTCTTACCTATTGAGGTCCAGATCCCCTCTCTAAGAATTATGAAGGATGTATGGCTGAACAAAGACGATTGGATCCAGACTCGACTTGATCAACTGAACTTAATTGATGAGAAAAGGATTACTATTGTCTGTCATGGTCAAATGTATCAAAAACAGATGATCAAGGCTTTCAACAAAAAAGTCAAACGACAAGTGTATCAAGTCGGGGATTTGGTGATCAAGCGTATCATACTGCCGCAAGGTGATCCCAAGGGTAAATGGACTCCTACATACGAAGGACCATTTGTGATCAAAAGCATATTCTCTGGTGGAGCAATGATCTTGACCACTATGGATGGTAACGACCCACCACACCCTATAAATGCGGACATAGTCAAAAAATAGTACGCATAAAGAGACCCGCTAGGTTGACACACCTAGGAAAAACAATGGCATCCCGACGAACCAAAAAGGTTCAGGCAAAAATTAGGGATAAAAACAAAAAAAAATGTACACCCGGTAAGCTGAAAACTCGAAAGGGCGGCTTGGGAAAAAAAGGGTTTCCCGGTGGACTGAAAACCCGAAAGGGCGGTCCAGGCAAAAGTTAGGGAATTAAAGCGTATGATTATGTCTTGTTGGATCACCTTACAAACAATCTTTGGCTTCAATAGACAAACTTGACGGTTCTGATCAATTCAATCAACTTCAGACAAGGTAGCGAGTGGACAAGATGCTCAGAGGCACGAAGGCTATATCAGAATGGGAACCCCATGGGATTATTTCACATAGCTATCTTTTTCTTTGTATCAAATTTTCATTTTTTATGACGGAATTTTATTACTAGAATGTTTGTCTCCTTGTACAAAGATACTTACTCAAAGTTGATACAAAGATATCCCTTTGAAAATGCAAAACTATGTGTTTTTCTTTACTCTTGTGTTTTGTTTACAAAAACGTCCAATGATTTATTTTTGAACATATGCATTTGAACATAATTACTGTTTACAAATGAACAAGATAAAAAGACAATCACTGATGGCTTTAAGAGATAGGGAAATCTCTCCAAGTTGTTTCCATAAAACCCCTCACAGGTTAAAGTTTAATCCCCAGCGGAACAAACTTCCAGCTATCACTCCCCAGTAGAAGTCGTCCAATTTCTCAGGATTCCCCAATGAAATTTTACAAGCAGTACACGACGTTTCACTTACAACCGAGTTTATTTCTCTAAGAGGAAATTCATCAACACGTCAACTTCACAACACAAAGACTTACACTCCATAACCTCAGCAACAGTCAGGGATTTATTTTTCCCAAATCCAACAACAGCGTAACAGATTATCTCACATACGCATACATCGCATCCATATATCATAAACATTGATAATACAAATGCATATATCACAATCTCATTGTACCATGCATCATGACATTGCATACAACTAATGTTTTACCCTTTCAGGATAAGATTAATCAATGACTATCATCAACAGATTACAAAGGTCAGAGATTGATACCTAAAACAAGCCAGGACAATTATCTACACAACCAACTGAAGAAATCCAACACGGGTTCTTTAGATTCAACTTTCAGATACAGTTCATATATGCTCCAGACATGGATGCCATTCTGGTACTCATTCAGATTCAACTTTCAGATATAGTTCAGATACGCTCCAGACACGGATGCCATTCTGATACTCATTCAGATTCAACTTTCAGATACAGTTCAGATACACTCCAGACACATATGTCATTCTGATACTCATTCAGATTCAGCTTTCGGATACAGTTCAGATATGCTCTAGACAAGGATGCCATTCTAATACTCATTCAGATTCAACTTTAAGATACAATTCAGATACGCTCCAAACACGGACGCCATTTTGATACTCATTCAGATTCAACTTTTGATACAGTTGAGATACACTCCAGACACGGATTCCATCCTGATACTCATTTGGATTCAACTTTCAGATACAATTCAGATATGCTCCAGACACGGATTCCATTCTGATATTCATTCAGATTCAACCTTCGGATACAGTTCAGATACGCTCCAGACACAGACGCCATTTTGATACTAATTCAGTTTCAGCTTACAGATACGGTTCAACAATCATTTCTGGATGGCATCTACAAGCCCATCTCCATCAATTTTCCATCATCTCTCCAAATGGAATATTTTAGCCCATTCCCTATACCATCAACCATCACACCCTTGAGTGCAAATTTCTGGGCCCTTTAGTGTCAAATCATCTTCCACCTTCGAGTCACGAATGACAAAACTCGCCAATCTAACTCTTCAAGCTTAAGAAGATTGAACAGGGGAAGCTGTTGTACCCCAAAAGTTTCCCTTTCCATGACCAAGAATTTTCTCACAAAATCTCCATTGACTCAAGACTGCACTAGGGTTGATCAGCCCAAGACACCTCCTTAAACACTGATGACCAAAATTAGGGTTTGAGATTGCACAAGGATATTTGAAATTTCAATGCTTCATATGACTTTCATGGATCATTATGGACCCCCAATATTATTCATGTCAAGTTTCAAGCCTTGGATCATAATTTTGCTCAGTCAATTGAGCAGTTGACCCAAAAATCAGTTGTATTGGGGAAAAAGTCAACTATGGCCAATTTACAGTCAAAATTCATAATTTTTGATCCACATCAACATTTTAAACTCATATGTATCATTTGATCAAGTTTGGACTACAATTCCTCAAGAAATTTGATCAAATCTTCAAAAGGGCAAAATGGTCAAAATTAGGGTTTTGACTGAGAAAGGGCAATTTCTGATTTTTGACCTAGAAAATGATCAATTGGTTTAATTCATGATTTCAAGAGTCAAATTGCATCATTTTTACCTAATGACATGGCTCAAAACATTCCTCAAGTCCAAGGGATTGACATGTGAATTTTCAGTCAACTGATTAAAAGTCAACTGTATACTGAAAAGTCCAACTTTGACTTTTTAGTCAAATTCAAATGCCAAAGACCACAATTCATCAAAGCATTTAAAATTATGAAAATTATTAATCAAGAAATCCAAAATTCAAAATTTCATTTTGAAAAGTGAAAATTACTAAACTTAGAAAATTTTCTAAGTGTTGGAAATTTCCTATTTTTTCACAACTTTGACCAAAATTTTCACCATGATACAAGATGATTCAGAAGAAACTTCCAACCTGAAAGTTGTAGATCTCCATGAAATCTAAAACTCTTCTTTATACAACTCCTTCCAAAAGTGCTTGGATCTCAAGTTATAATTTTAAGAATACATGGTCCTGAAACAAAACACTTAGTGAAATTTTTGCCCTAATTTGGTCAGGATTTTGACCTAACTTCACGACACTTTTTCATATAGTTCCAAGGGGAATATTTAAAAGTAATTCAAATATGGATTATAAAGCACATTACAAGCTTTCCAAAATGTCCAAGAACTCCTTGAGATTATTCTTGAGTAGGGAGAATCAAAGAGATGAAGTTAGGCTTTTATCACTTGAATTACAAGGCATTTTGTGATGAACGAAATTCAAATTCAAAGTTATGCTGCATAAACTCTACTTTGCAGGCCTCAAAATTGTTAGGCACTCCATAATTAATTGCTTGCTCGACTGTTAGAGGTCTTATTTCAAGCATTCAATGCAAGGCCATGCTTTATATCCATTTTGGGAAGAAAGTGCACATTGCCATTTTGATAAAGTGACTTTTTGAACAAAACTTGTTCTTGAGCCTTGCACTTATTCTCTTCTGATGATACATGTCTCATAACATAAGATAAATGGTTTAGACACTTACAATCACCCAGCCCATGCTTGTACTTCACATTGAAACTTGGTTTCCCACTTTTCTTGAAAATCAAGTAACATAGCAAATAACTTGTAACTTGTACTTCTGACTTTCCAATGCACTAAAACCTCTTTGTTATACATACACAAACCATTTTCCAAAAAAGACACGCATTCTTAAGCCCTGAAAACACCTAGAACACAGAATCACCAAAAACACTTCAAAACTTGTCATTTCTGAGTTTTGAAGCCAATCTTCAAATCTACTCGTGCGTTTCTTGGCCTTTTACTCTCAAAAGCTTCTAAACAACATACACAAACAATCCCAACACCTGTAGCACCACTGTAACACCTCCATCATCATCCACCATTTTCAAAAACAGAGCTTTGCACTTGGACTTCTCCAGAACTCCTCAGGCACTTTCAGCTCAAGCCAAGCATCCCATTAGCTTCCTGGGAACTTGAGGAAGCTAACCCAATCATTGGAACTCACTGAAAGATGTTCAAACTCCAAACCCAATACCCTCTTGCAAGGTAAGTTTTCTAACTTTAGAACTTTTCATACAGGCATCATCAATGATTTATTTGTGAATGAAACATGTAGATATCACTGCCCTAAAGCTAACCATGTTCATAGTTTTCATTAATTTTGCTTGAGCTTAGAGAATTTTAAGATTGAAATTTCTGATATTTTTAGGGTTCAGATTAGGGCCATTAAAATTCATGCTTATCTTTGATCTATAATTTTATTGCTTTGCATTTCTGAAATCGTGAGGAAATTTGCTACAAGTTTCCAGTTTACACTTTTCATTTTTTTGAGGATTGATTGAGTTACAGAGCTTCTGGCTGGGCGTGAGGTTGAAGATGAAGTTGGCCTCAGGAACGTGTTTACCATATGTATTTATTGTTTGATTTATAAAAACAGATGTATAGCCACCCAAGTGGTAGAAGCGCGCGCCTGTGACCTGAGGGACCTGGGTTCGAGCACCAGCGGTACCCTTTTGGATTTTTTCACATTTTTGCATTCTGACTTTCATTTTTTTGGCAGGCGCCTGGGCCTCCCTTGGGCCTCTTTGTTTTTTTCTTACTGTTAACCCCCCTGCAGGCTATCTGCACCCCTGGCCCATTTTATTTTATTTTTTCTTATTTTTATTTATTTATTTTCTTAAATATATTTTACTTAATATGAAAAATCATGAAAAATAGATTTAGGCTTTTATTTAGTTAAATTAATATTTTACATAAAAATAAATTTATTTTAATCCTCTTTTATTTTCCCTTTGATAATTAATTTGTAAATTAATTAAAAATTAGGGTTTTAGTTATTTTCTTATACACCACTTAAATATATTATTTTAAAATATAAAAAGACCAAAAATATTTTATAACACTATAAATTATTTTCAAGACAAAAATACCAAAAATACATTTCTTACAAACTTATTTTCTCTTATCAATTAATAGATTAGGGTTTTATTTAATTTCTTCTCCTAGTAAAATTAGGTTTATTTTTTATTATTTTAATTAATTATTTCCTTTTAATTAATTAGGTTAAAACCAAATCCCTTTTCCTAAAAAAATCCAAACAAAAATATCCATTTTCTTCACATTTGCCTTCTTGTATATTTATTCATTATATACATTATTTATTTCAATTCTTGTACAAATTCAATATGGTTGTAATAGATTAATTAGGTTTATTTTCTTGCAATCCCCATTATTAATTTGTACACCCCTCCCACAAGTATTGTAATAGCGTAGTAATTTTAAATTCCGCAATTTATCGCTTTATATACAAATGCTAGTAATTAGGGTTTGTATGGAAAGACTAAAACCAATCAATTAGAAAACCCTAATCAAAGACAAAATCAATCATGAAAACAATACACTTGCACACAAGCACCCCCTAGGGTAAGTCCACTTGGTTGCCTTTACAAAATGGCCATATTACGCATGTGAGGTATCTTAGCAAAAACAAGCAAAGTATAAGATCATAGTCCCTCGATGATGCTATCTAAGTTGCCTTTCAAATGATCTTAGTCCCTAAAAGAGAATTCTAAGATACCTTGCAACATTTCTAATCATGGTTATACGATGACCCACGCCCGTCCCGTTTACATCCAAAGATAGGGTTACTTACCAAATCAATGGTAAGATAACAATGTCAAAGGAAAAAGGAAATGAACATGAAAGACTTTTGAGTAGGTAGAATGCTCCTAATTACTTGCTCAATTTCAAAACCTCCTTGCTATTTTCAAAACAAACACTTACACTTTCAAAACCTCCTACAAACTTGAAAACATTTTCAAAAGATCAAACATCTTTATATACATTCTTACGAACAAGAATCATTACAAAGATTGCCTAAACGATGGCCTCTTTACAAAATACTTTCAAAAAACCACACAAAGCATAATTTCAAACAAAAAGCAAGTGATCTAGCAAGTAACTAAGAGCCCATGGAATACCATGGATGAAAAGGGTGCTAATACCTTCCCTTTTCATAATCTACCCCCGAACTCAAGAAATAATCTCAAAGGTCTTTCCTGTGCTTTTTCACCTTTCCTTTTGGATAAAAGAAAAGTCGGTGGTGACTCTTGCTAACCGCAACATTTGCGATAAAACGTAAAACCTTCAAGTTAGTTCTCCCACCGTATCACAGATACGCTACTAAATTTCTGACTCACTTGTTGTGACTGTTGAGCAGGTACCTAAAAATCATATAACTTAGGTAAATTATAAAATCATGCAGTTTTTGAATTTGGATCATATAATTAACCCTTTAAATGTACCTCTTTTTATGTTGCAATAGACTCGCCGTGCTGCAAAATCTCTTTATGCTTAGATGTGGGTTTTGTAGGAGTCTAAAATTAACATGTAATAAAAATGTATGTAATGGTTCAAAATTGAAACTTGAATACTAAAAGATTCATAATGGTTTTCAACATACCTCATCATCTATGAAAATGAGGTCCGACGGCCGTGCAACAAATGATCCTATTGCATCTCGTAGCAATGTTGTCTCTGAAATAATGTCAAGTACCGGTAGCACCGCATCTAGATCTAATGCAACATCAACCGATACTTTCAGATGTCCATCAGGGAGAAGTCTATGGTGAAGTAAATCTCTTAAAGTGTTATGCACTTTTCTCTTGCCAACTAAGCGATAAGATGGTGACGATAAGTATAGCTGACAAGATGAAATGCCCTAAACCAATAATAAATATGTTACTGTTAATGTGTATATATGTCAATTAAAATAAATATGCTAGTTTAATTTCATAATAACATATATAATTACCTCGGGAAATTTATTTTGACAATTGATACTAGCTTTGTCACTAGTTTCTTTCACCTCTGAACTGCACTTTTGCGCCATATATCTCTCTCTCTATCCTGTTGCAATTCACGGACTTGCGCCTTTAATTCCTCCAACGTTTGCATCACTTCTTGATTGCTAGGATTTCTTTTCCTTGGATGCTTATACAAGGAAGATGGAGTCACGCCATATCCTTTACCCCTCACTCGACTGGGATACTCAGCAACATTTAGTGCACGACTAAGTACGCTCATGTTATCCTGGTCCTCATCTGTGGTTACCGATTGAGATAGAGTCTCCTGAAATTCATTTACATATATATAGAAAATTATTAGTGGAGATAAAAAATTAATTATATACTAATAAACTTTTGATTTACTTAAAGACACAATGTTATAGTTACACATTCATCATAAATATGTTGAACATCTTGCCTAACAAATCCATCCTTGCCCACACGAGCTTCCTTCCACAAAACATGTGTCGGAAGTGATGTTTTGTCACTTTTCGTCTCCTCTAACTATGCATTGACACAAATCATAAGATCATCAATTATAACACATTGAGACAATTAATAAGATCGTAGCATTTATATATACTTACAATTTTTTGCTGTAAGCGTGCATATCCCAAACGCCCTTTTCTGTATGGATACGTGGGTGTTGATGCTTTCTTGTGATTTGTGTCACTCACTTTCTTGAATTTCTCATTTTCTATTCGTTTGGATACAAATTCATCCCATTCTCTGGGTCCAATGAAGTTGCTATACTTCATTGGACGATCCGCTTTACCAAGATTTCCTTGCCCATCCTTAAGAAATTTGTTTGTTAAAAAAGTTCTCCACCCTCTGTGTCTTTTTTCGGCCACTTGAAGATAATACTTTTTTCAGTTATCTTCAATGTTAAAAGACCTCTACGAAAAAACATGTACATTATAGTGTGTTACTATAAGTAATTTAAAGACATTACCATGTGATCTTGATTAAGGGAACAAATATTAAGCATACATATAAGACATTCCCAAGCCTTACTTAGTTAGGAACTAAAATAACAAAAACATTATACTTTAAAGCTAAATTATATGGTACCTGTATATCAGTCCAAAATTTGTCTTTGTAGGAATCCAAATCTTTATTAGTCCATTTATCAAAGGTGATTGGAACGTGCATACGAGCAAGTGTACCAATGTAACTTGTCAACTTTGCACCATTAGGATCGATTAGTTGATTATCATCATTCCAATGTACATCATATTTTACTCCTTTATCTCTATCAAGAATGATTTTTCTCAAAATAGTGATGCCTTGTGTAATTTCTCCCTCTGATGTCTTATTTGGAGCATTTGTATCTTGTGAGTTTTCTTGATTACTAGCCATTGACCTGTAATAAAGAAAAAAATAAAAATGAAATGACAAATATAAAAATCCACTAAGGAAATATAAAAAAAATGAAATGCTCATCCATCATAGCAGTTCATTCAACTGGTTTTATACTAATTAAGCTAAACAAAAACATTAACTTAAACTTCTTAACAAACTTCTTAACAGTAAGAACAACAGCAAGAACAATGTAGAAAACAAGAACAATAATAGCAACAATGTAGAAAACAGCAACAATGTACAACAAGAACAATGTTACAACAGCAAGAATGACGTACCTGAACTACGGCGGTCAACAACTTCTTCGTTTTCGTCAAGCAAATTCTTCGTTTTCGTCAGCAAGAACAATGTTACAACTTTTTCATTTTCGTCGGAGAAGAAACGGTCGGAGAAGAAATGATTAGGAACAGTCGGAGAAGAATCGGTCAGAGAAGAAACGACCGCGAAGAAGAAGACAACGATTAGAAATGAATGAATAGGGTTTTGAAAATTTTATATTTTAATTTTATAATTTGACCTAAGACTGCGCTTTTTAAAAGCGATTTCTATCATACAAGATCTAGCAGCGCTTTCACGAGAAAGCGCTTTCTTAAGTGGGGATATTTTATATTTTAATTTTATAATTTGACCTAAGCCAGCGCTTTTTAAAAGAGCTTTCTATCATACAAGATCTAGCAGCGCTTTCACGAGAAAGCACTTTCTTAAATGGGGCGAATTTAAGGCCTTTAGCAGCGCTTTTTAAAGGCTGTCTATAGCAGCGCTTTTTAAAAGCACTTTCTAAAGGCTGTCTGTAGCAGCGTTTTTTTAGCGAATTTTTTAAAAGACCTACAACAACATTTTCTTATTAAAGCACTTACTAAGGTAGGGCATTTAGCAGCGCTTTTTAAAAGCTCTTTCTAAAGGCTGTCTGTAGCAGTGCTTTTTTTTAGCGAATTTTTTAAAAGACATACAATAGCGTTTTCTCATTAAAGCACTGTCTTTTTGGTGATGCCAAAAGTCAATTTTGGCGTAGTGTGCCCTGCAAACTATTTTCTCGCAGGTAATTCTGTAGGAAAATCCGCAGGTAAGTCCGTAGGTAACTGAAAAAGCTTGAAAAATATATAAGAAATTGGCGGCTCCTCTTTAATTCACTTTTTTTGGAAACATGGTTATTTGCGTAATTTTCTCCGAAACATGGTTATTTGCATAACTTTCTCCGAAACATGATTATTTGCATAATTATTTTTCAAAACATGGTTAGTGTGAAAAAACATTCAAATATTTCATCTGGTGAGATTTTTTTTATATTTGAACTAACAGTGTTATTTTCTTTGTTATCTTTGTTTTGGTCCTAGCATTTTAAGGCAAGATTGTACTCTTCTGAACGTGAACGTGGTGTTATTGTCTCTACTCTCTACCAATGTTGCCCAGGTAACAATATGGTTGTTGATGTCTAAATGTTTCTGTTTCCATAATGTGAAATTATCAAAATTAGTGTGCCAGTCTGCCAGTCTTTGATGGATCGGGTCATCCAGTACGTGACATCCCGTTCTAGGTTTTGCTAATTTGTTTGCCCTTATTTTAAAATGATTTAATATAATACTAATAAACCCAGTTTAGCTTCAAATTTCTTTCTTCTCATTGTGCCTGACCCTTCAACTCCAACTCCATGCATGCAACGAACTTCAAAAATAAATTTATATTAAAATTTGGAAACAACATTGTTTTTAGAAAACTAACTGAAAATAAGTATTTGTAATTAAAATTTGAAACAAAAAACAGAACAAAAAACACAAGTGGAAACCAAACAGGCCCTTATATATAAAGCTGACTTTTAAATTACAATACCCAACACTTTTCCTCATTCATCTGATGGAGTTATTAATATTAAAGTTGCAGAATACAGGCTCACCTTCCATTGAAGGTGCCAAGGTAGAAGATGAAGATGTAACAGAAAATAATTACACAGACGAAGAAGAAATGCAACAGTAAAGTAAAACTTGAAGTATTATTCATTAACCTTTGAAATAAGAGGTCTACAGATGTTTATAAAAGATAACTATGGGCCAATATGAAATGCACAGGTGGCTAACAACTATTGGAAATTAAAAATATCAAAAAATGACTATACAATAAGCTAATATTCCTCTCAAGTTGGACTATGTATACTACAAAGTCCCAACTTGTCTAACATAATAGATAAAGCAGGAAAATGGAGCGGCTTGGTGAACATATCTGCTAGTTGAGAAGAGGTGGAGATGGGTAATAGATGGATAAGTTTAGATTGGATTTTTTCTCTAATGACATGACAATCAAGTTCACTATGCTTGCTTTTTTCATGAAAAGTTGGGTTGTGAGCCAAGTAAATTACAGATTTGCTGTCACAAAAGACTGCAGTATGTTGTGGAATTCGTATATAGAAATCATGTAAAACATATTGTAACCACTGCAGCTCATAGCAAAGAGAAGCTAAAGCTCTATACTCTACTTCAGTAGAAGACCTAAAAATAGTCTTTTGCTTCTTAGATTTTCAACACAAAAGAGATAAACTTAACATGATGTAGTATCCCATAACATATCTTCGGGTATCTGGACATCTGGCCCAATCAAAATCAGCAAAATCAAAAATTTCAATTGACTGGAAGCATGGTAAAAGAGACCTTTTGCTGGTACAAATTTGAGGTATCTAAGGACACGAGTAACAACCTGATATTGAGGTATAATAGGTTTAGAAACATATTGGCTGAGGTGTTGGACATTATATGAAATATCTGGCCTGGAGTTGGTAAGATAGATTAACCTGCCAATTAATCATCTGTAAACTGAAGGGTCCTCTAAGAGTTGGCCTTCATGAAGTGAAAGTTTGATAGTAGGGTCAAAGGGAACTGAAGAAGGTTTATAAGCTAAGAAACCACTGTCTTCAAGTAGTTCTAAAGTGTATTTTCTCTGATTAAGAAAAATACCATTGATAGTTCTAGCAATATCAAAACCAAGGAAGTGTCTTAATTGGCCAAGATCCTTTATTTTGATAGTATGATGTAGTAGCTGCGTGACATGTTTGATTTTTGATAAAGAGGTGACTGCTAAAACAATATCATCTATATAGACTAACAAAGCTGTAAAATCAATGTTGGATGTCTTTATATAGAGAGAGTGGTCAACTTGAGATTCTCTATATCCAACGGAAATGAGAATAGAAGAGATTTCAGAATACCGTTGTCTACTGGCTTGCTTCATGCCATATAAAGATTTATGCAACTTACATGCTTGAGAAGGATTATATGATTGTAGCCCAGGGGGAAGAGTCATATAGACTTCTTCATGGAGATCTCCATGAAGAAAGACATTATTAACATCCAGTTGTTCAAAATTCCATCCTTTGATAGCTTCTATGGATAAAAGGATTCTTACAGTGGTAAGCTTGGCTACTGGAGAAAAGGTGTCAAAATAATCTATCCCTTCTAACCGTGTGTAACCTTTGGCAACCAATCTAGCTTTTTGTCTCTCTATAGAACCATTTGCTTTATATTTTACCTTGTAAACATATCTACAACCAATAGGTTGCTTACCAAAAGGAAGATCAACTACATCCCATGTATGGTTCTCTACAAGAGCCTGTAACTCAATATCTATGGCATGCTTCCAACAATCAAGCTTTATGGCTTGGTTATGGGTTTTAGGTTCAACGTTAGAGGATATGGAGAAAAAAAATGCTTATAAGATGGATAATAATTATGATAAGAAATGACAACAGAGAAACGATGTGTAGTTTTGATATCAGTTGGATATAATGCAGATTTATTATGAGATGTGAGGTAAAAATGATAGACTGTTAAGTAGCTTGGAGGATGGGAATCCTGTAAATAGTCTTAAAAGAATAGAAGGGGCCATTGTTTATAGACTGATATGAAGAATTAGAATTATCAGACAAAGGGGATTTAGAAAGTGGTGAGGATCTGTTGGATAATGATGAGTCTGCAGGTAAAGGATTAGTAGTGCCTACAGATGGGGAAATGGAAGCGTTGGGAGAACCAATGGTTAAAGGAGAGGTTAAGTTACCTTGGCTAATAGAACTATTAGGGATTGATAAGTGTAGTTGTTTAGTTATTGGCTTGCATTTTTGGTAAAACCCAAGTGTATGTGTGAATGTCATGACTGATGTCATAACATTCTAGTTTAGTATGTACTGATTCATTAGGTACCTTTGCAGAAAAATATTGTCATACAGGTACTGATGTTTATAAGTGTGTATCTGAGCATTTTGCAAAATGATCACATTTACCTAAATCAGTAGACAGGTTTTCAGATGTCATAACAGATGTTAAGACATCCTGTTCTGAACTAACAGGTATGCAGTTTGGTTAATTCTGAGTTTTTTCAGGAAAATGACTCAGTCTTTCCAGAACAGAATCCTGCGTTTTCTTTGGGTTAACCTAGCTCAACCCCAACCTGGTTGATAAAGTCCTGTGACCTAGTCTTAAGGTCAAACGGAATTAACCCTAGATTTTTGTGGAAACCCTAACTGAAGTTGCAGCTGCTATATATTCAACAGGGCTGCTGTTTTGAATAAATCCCTTTTTGACAGAAGATCATTTAGAAGCTGTATAGTTTTTACTATTGTAATCCAAGCAATTATCATTGTGATAAGTGACTTGGAATAGGTTTTAATTGTAAGGGTTGTGTAACACTCAAAGCTTTGAAGCAAGAGTGTTTGTATGTCTCTTGACTAAAGCTGTGAAGCAAAGTCAAGTTAGGTTTGTGTATCACTCAAAGCTGTGAAGCAAGAGTGTTTGTGTTGCTTGATTAAAAAGCTGTGAAGCATAATCAAGTGTATGTTTTGAAGAGTGTCTTCAACAATTCATTAGTCAAATTGTTTTTATGTATCACTGCTGTGATTGAGGGGGAGTGAGTAGGAACTCAGGTTTAAGTTGTACTTAGATTGAAGTTGCATTGGGTAGGTCTTAAGTGAAGGAGATAAACTGGTTGGTTTATTCCTGAATTAATATCTCTTATAGTGGATTTCCTCCCTGGCTTGGTAGCCCCCAGAGTAGGTGTTGTTGCACACTGAACTGGGTAAACAATTGACTGTGTTCTTTACTGTTTTTGTATTTACTGTCTTATAGAAAGTCAGATACGGTGTCATAACATTGAACGTGACATTGAGTATCTGCAGCCAGAATTTCAATTGGTATCAGAGCAGGCACCCTGCCTGTATTACTGGGTGAGATCTAGGGATATCACTTTCTGGCACTATGGACAAAGAAGGAGTTTTTGGAAATAGACCACCCATTCTGGATGGAACTAATTATGACTACTAGAAACCTCGTATGATTGCCTTCTTAAAATCTCTGGACAAAAAGGCTTGGAGAGCTGCTGACAAAGGATGGATCCATCCCACCATAACTGAGAAAGATGGGACAATCAGTTTGAAGCCTGAGGAAGATTGGAGTAAAGAAGAAGATGAGTTAGCCCTGGGAAATTCCAAAGCCTTAAATGCCTTGTTCAATGGAATTGATAGAAACATTTTCAGACTAGTACATCAATATGAACTGGCCAAGGAAGTTTGGGACACTCTCAAAACTACCCATGAGGGCACTTCCAAAGTGAAAATGTCAAGGCTTCAGATGTTGACTACCAAGTTTGAGAATCTAAAAATGATGGAAGATGAAACCATTCATGACTTTCACATGAACATCTTTGAGATTGCCAACACCTCAGGAGCACTGGGAGAAAAAATGGCAGAAGAAAAATTGGTGAGAAAGATTCTCAGATCCTTGCCTAAAAGATTTGCAATGAAGGTAACTGCCATAGAGGAAGCCCAGGACATCAGCAAGTTGAAAGTGGATGAACTTATTGGGTCTCTTCAGACTTTTGAGATGGGGATCACTGATAATGGTGACAAGAAGAACAAGAGCATAGCACTTGTATCCAACACTGATGTTGAAAACAAGGAGGATGAAGAAGAAAATATTTCAGAAGCTATAGCCATGCTTGGAAGACAGTTCAACAAACTCATCAAAAGAATAGATCCAAAGTCAAGGTCTAATGTTCATAACATTCCCTCTGACATTGACAGTTCCAGCAGAAGACCAAGGTCAGAAGAGAAGGGAAACCAAGGCAGAGGTATTCAATGCCATGGCTGTGAAGGATATGGGCATATTCGAGCTGAATGTCCTACCTTTCTTAAGAAACAAAAGAAAGGAATGACTGTTACTTGGTCTGACTGTGATTCAGAAAGTAATTCTGAAGAAGAATCTGCCAAACTAGTTACTGCTCTAACTAGTGTTTGTACCTCTGAAAGTGACACTAGTGATGAAGAAGTGACATTTGAAGAACTGGCTGATACCTACAAGAAATTGTGTATCAGAAGTGCTGAAGTCTGTGTGCAGAATGAGAAACAAGCAAAACTCATCATAAAGCTGGAGGCTGAAAAAAGGGCAGATCTTGAAACTATAAGTCATCTAGAAGGGGGAGTTCAATTGCTGAACTCACAACTGAACCAAATGACCAAATCTGTCAAGATGCTATCTAATGGAACAGATAAATTGGAAGAGATTCTTCAGGTTGGACAAAATGTTGGAAACAAATCTGGACTAGGATTTGTGGAAGCAAAGAACTCTGGTACATATAAGAAGATCAGGCCTGATAAGCAAATGTCAAAACAGATGTCTCAACACAACTCTCAACATCAGGAACAGAGACATATGAAGAAAAGGTACCAAAGATGGAGATGTCATCATTGTGGGAGATATGGCCACATAAAGCCCTTCTGCTTCAGATTGCATGGATACCCTAATCAGAACTCAGGTGTCAAACCTAAGTCTAAAAAGGTACCACATGCTCCTAAATGGAAGAAAAAGGCTACTGCCCTGATAGCCCACACTTCCCTGAGGGTCTCTGCAAAGGAAGACTGGTACTTTGACAGTGGATGTTCCAGACACATGACTGGAATCAAGAACCTCCTCAATAATGTTAAGCCTCACACCACTAGTTATGTGACCTTTGGAGATGGTGCAAAAGGTGAAATCAAAGGAGTTGTTTAGTTATTGGCTTGCATTTTTGGTAAAACCCAAGTGTATGCGTGAATGTCATGACTGATGTCATAACATTCTAGTTTAGTATGTACTGATTCATTAGGTACCTTTGCAGAAAAATATTGTCATACAGGTACTGATGTTTATAAGTGTGTATCTGAGCATTTTGCAAAATGATCACATTTACCTAAATCAGTAGACAGGTTTTCAGATGTCATAACAGATGTTAAGACATCCTGTTCTGAACTAACAGGTATGCAGTTTGGTTAATTCTGAGTTTTTTCAGGAAAATGACTCAGTCTTTCCAGAACAGAATCCTGCGTTTTCTTTGGGTTAACCTAGCTCAACCCCAACCTGGTTGATAAAGTCCTGTGACCTAGTCTTAAGGTCAAACGGAATTAACCCTAGCTTTTTGTGGAAACCCTAACTGAAGTTGCAGCTGCTATATATTCAACAGGGCTGCTATTTTGAATAAATCCCTTTTTGACAGAAGATCATTTAGAAGCTGTATAGTTTTTACTATTGTAATCCAAGAAATTATCATTGTGATAAGTGACTTGGAATAGGTTTTAATTGTAAGGGTTGTGTAACACTCAAATCTTTGAAGCAATAGTGTTTGTATGTCTCTTGACTAAAGCTGTGAAGCAAAGTCAAGTTAGGTTTGTGTATCACTCAAAGCTGTGAAGCAAGAGTGTTTGTGTTGCTTGATTAAAAAGCTGTGAAGCATAATCAAGTGTATGTTTTGAAGAGTGTCTTCAACAATTCATTAGTCAAATTGTTTTTATGTATCACTGCTGTGATTGAGGGGGAGTGAGTAGGAACTCAGGTTTAAGTTATACTTAGATTGAAGTTGCATTGGGTAGGTCTTAAGTGAAGGAGATAAACTGGTTGGTTTATTCCTGAATTAATATCTCTTATAGTGGATTTCCTCCCTGGCTTGGTAGCCCCCAGAGTAGGTGTTGTTGCACACTGAACTGGGTAAACAATTGACTGTGTTCTTTACTGTTTTTGTATTTACTGTCTTATAGAAAGTCAGATACGGTGTCATAACATTAAACATGACATTGAGTATCTGCAGCCAGAATTTCAATAAGGATAAAGGTGCATTTATGAAAGGATGTGAAGCTTGATTAGATGGGAGAGAACTAATGGCAGGTGTACTGGTGAAAGTGCTAGAATCAAGGGAGAGAGAAATATCCATAGTACTAGTGGGAGATTGGGTTATAAGAAAGTCTTCATAGGCAGGAAGGTTGTCAGAATAGACATTAGTATTAGTAGAAGTAGGCTTTAGGTTATTTTTGAAGGAGAAATGGTCTTCATAAAATATAACATTTCTTGAAACAAAGATGGTATGACTAGTCAAGTCATATAAGATGTAGCCTTTTGTTCCATCTTTAAAACCAGAATGACTGATTTCCTAGGCCTAAGGGAAAATTTTGTTCTAAGGGCTTGGAGAGTTGTAGTATAGCTTAGACAACCAAATACTTTTAAGTGATTGATGGAGGATGGCTGAGAGTATAATAATTCATAGGGACATTTAGATTTTAGCAAAGGGGATGGTAATCTGTTTATAAGATGAATGGCATGTTGTACATAAAAATTCCACATGGTTAATGGGTTGTTAGAGTGAAAGTACAGAGATCTGGCCACATTTAATATATGTTGGTGTTTTCTTTCAACCACCCTATTTTGTTGGGGTGTTTCAACATAAGTAGTTTTGTGAACTATGCCTTTGGAAAGGAAAAAAATTGGATAGGCTTAAGAAGTCACTACCATTATAAGACCTGAGACATTTACAAGATGTCTTAAATTGGTTTTCTTTATATGCTACAAATTTCAATTTTTGTCTCACTCCCACTTATCTTAATACCGAGCTTCTTGAAAATTGATAATGGTATTAAACTCAAACTAGAGCCAGAATCAACCAAAATCCTCTTGAAAGTTCTGTCTTTTATGGTGCATGGTATTGCAACTACATACAATTTCTCATTACACGGTGCCGATACCTCTCATGTTGATCTTTTCTTTCATAATGCTGCCTTCATATACAAAGGCATTTTGTCGAGTGCTTCAAAGAATGATATAGTTATCTATATCTTTTTGAACAACTGGACAAATTTATCAAACTCTTTCTACTTTGTGTCCTTCTTTGTCACTCGAGATGGATACAATAACTTGATCACTGGTTTAGTCTTCTCTTCAACATGCTTCACAAGTGATACCACTTCTTCATGTTTTTTCCTGTTCTCTCTCAATTCCAACTATACTTCTATGATATTATCATCAAATTTTATCTCATCTTTTTTCTCTTCAACAACTTTCCCATTCCTTTTTGTGACAATATTAACATTCTCATGATTTTTCTGATTTTCTTGTACCCGCAGCGTTACCAATTGTGCAATCTGTCCCATTTGAACTTCCAAATTTTTGATTGCAGCCGTGGTATTCCTGTGAATACTCCTTGTATCTTCTTGAAATTGAGAGGTGTGGGTAACCATATTTTCAATAGCCACCTCCCACTCTGCCTTATGAGGAGCTTGTTGTTGCTGATCTTTCCAGAAGAAGTTAGGATGATTCTTTCACCCAAGATTATAGGTTTTAGAATATGGGTTGTTTTGCCTCAAGAATTTTATCCCCACAATTTGTTGTGGAGTTGCAAGACATTGCACAGTAAGGTGCGGTCCATTACAAATTTCACAAGCTACCTTATGTACTTCTTGAACCTGAGCTACCTGTTGAGTACCCATGTTCATTGCTTTCGAATTTTTCTCTACTTCTGCAACAATTGCTTCTTCAATTTTCAGCTGCTTATTAATTTCCAACTTTAAATCAATCACTCCCTCTGGTTTGCTTACAAGTCTATCATATAGCTCCAAATGCTCATTGCAGCAATGGCTTCAATAATATTCTTTACACTAGTGGCTGTTGTAAAGTTGGACGAGCCACTGACTGTTGTATCAATAAGCTACTTTGTCTTCATTTGAAGGCCATTTACAAACATTTGCATTTTATCCGTTTGACCCATGTCGTGAGTGGGATAGGCTACTAATAACCTCTTGAACCTCTTATAAGCATCACCTAGTGACTCTCCTTCCTTCTGCTTAAAATTCACAATATCATATCTTTTGCGAATATAAATAGAAGTAGGAAAGTACTCATAAAAAAAGTCTTCTCCATCTGTTCCCAAGTGGTGATACTTCTAGAAGGTAATGAGTAAAACCACTCTTCAGAATCTTCAGACAGCATGAACAGGAACATCATTAATTTCTTGGCTTTTTCAGAGTGCCCCTCAATCTTCAAAGTAGTACTCATGGTGAGGAATCTATACAAATGCTTATTGGCATCTTCATTGATATTTCCGGTGAAAGATCTATTCTCGAGCTGGAGGATGGTTGAAGGATGCAGTTGAAAATTTGCAACATTGACCGGTTGATTCACAATAGTCAATCGACCTGTTGGAGCATTTGCTCCTCCGTAATCTCCAAGAAGACTCTTAGGTGGTGGTGAGTCTTCAGCCATTGGTTTTTCCTTTTTAGACTTTAAACCTAAATGATCTGATGAACCTTCTGATTCCTGTCTAACTAACCAAGCTTGTATGCGCCTTGCATGAAAAGTTCTTTTGATTTCTACGTTAAAAGGAAATTCAACTGATGGCTTTCCTTGCATGCAAAGGTTAGGAAAAATCAGTAATAACAAAAATATAAAAATTACAAAAAAGAATTTTAGTTGCAGAGCAACAAATTTAAATTGAACTCAAATTAAACTTAATAACTCAGCAGTCCCCGACAACGGCGTCAAAAACTTGATAGGAAAAATAGCAAGTGAACTATTTTTTCATTCCAATAATAATGGGAAATTCCTAGGATATCTATCTCAAGGATTGCATGCAATTATCGAGTTAAATTCGTAGTTCAATTAAATAAAAATTAATTTGGGGTTTTAGTTATGAAATTTTCACTTAACAAATAACATGAATATAAAGTTGCTTTTACTGATATGAGGAGCATGCTAGGGGTAGGTGTGTGATCTGACCCTGTAATAACCTTTACTTTTGATCTTCTCAACAAGTTCATTACATTTAACTACCGGCCCTTTAGATTATTTTCCCCTAACTTCTTAGTGAGAAAATATTTAACCACCTATCCTAAATCCTAAGTCCTTAGAGATATCTGATGGAGTCAAGCCTTTATTTTATCAAGAGTTAAATCCGGTAACTGTAGGGAATACCTAGTCTTAGGTAATATCTACTATAGTCTAATTGTACAAAAACCTTAACAATCGCGGTCTAACTAATTGTTAACCATAGAACAATCCTTATTTGTCCGATAAAGTAAGCATGAAAAACCTTGTACAATTAAACCGAATAATAAAAACCATGTAATTGATGAAATCCGAAATCCAAAGTTATTACATAATCAAATTAGGGACAACCCCCTAGCATTAGGGGGTTTAGCCTTTCATTGTATTCAAAATAAAAGCAATAATAAAATTAGACATTACAAAAGGTGAGGATTCTTCGATCTTCAATTGCTGTTGCTCATGAAGGAATCTCCATCTCCAAATATCTAGAAAGCACCAATCTTTATTATTCCTAATCTTCTCCCGTCAAAAGTCCCTTCATTCATCATCAAAAGTCCTCTAAATAGAAAAAAAATCTTTTAGGTCGGTTGGTTGTACCCAAATTGTCCCCACAACTTAAGAGATGGACAAAATAGAGAGAAAAAAAACCAGAAAGCAGCGTCATAGGGCAACACGGCCCGTGTTGGGCAACACGGCCCGTGTTGGGCAACACGGCCGCCCGTGTTGCACCTCTGACTTCCCTCTTTCTTCACTCGCACATCCTAAGACGACTCATTTAGGCAACACGGGTGGCCGTGTCACGCCTCCTATAGGTGGATTTTTTACTTTTTCCGAAACTCTGAATTTTTGCACTTTTTCGCCCAGAATTGTCCTGTTTTATTCCTCCGAGTATGAAAATACTAAAACATGCAACCAAAGCATCAAATGCGGTAAAATGAAATAAAACACTCGTCAATTAAAAGAAACGATAACTAAAATAAATGTTGAATACCTGTGTAAAAACCATTGATCAAACTCCCCTAAATTTAAATAGTTGCTTGAACTCAAGCGAACATTACAAGAACTCATTAAAATCACAGTAGACTGGTACTCATACATGAGACATTTATTTCAATTGATCAAAAAGTAGTTCGTCTGATGTTTACATGACGCTAAGAGTTTGTGTAAGAACCTTGAAATCTCGAGCTTCCTCTTCAGATACCTCTCTAACTATGCTTTGTACTTAAGTCTTTTTCCTATTTTCTTCCTTTTTCATTCGGACAGTCAAATTAATGCTATGAAAATTTTTATGATCATAAGACTGATCAATAAATTTTTTGCTCAGACACCAAATAAGAGCTTTTTCTCCTTTTTAATTTCAGATGAAACTTTCAAAACTTTTCAGTTTATATATTTTCCTTTATGGATGAAGTTTGGGGATCAACCCCCTTTGGACTGAATAACCTGGTGAGGGCTACCCAACTTAGCGATCCAGTTGCCTTTTACCGCCTTTTCATCATTTGGTGCCAGATTTATTTATTTCGCAACCAATCATACATGCATGTTAATCTATATTATGCCAGACTGTCAAGATAAACTACTTAAGGAATACTTCTCAGGATTCAAGTACTATGGTATAAATCTACATGTTAGACTCGTATCCCTATCACATTGTTCCGAACATCCTACCCTTGAACAACCATCCCTTTGTCTCTATATACTATTCCTGAACTCTATGAGAACTAAGTTCTTGATCAAAACAAAAATTTTCGACCAAATTTGGAGGAATTCAACTCATGGATTTACATAGCAATTCACATAGAACTAACAAATAATTCAAAAAGAAGAAAAGAAATACCCTCCCCCCCAAAACTTAAACTAAACATTGACCCTGATGTTTCAGAACAAGCTCAAGAAGGTGACTTACAGAGGGTAATGCAACACATGATGTTGCCTCCTAGATTTCACTAGTAAGAATCCCTTTTTATTACCTGCAAACAAAACATAAATAAAAACTAAGTTATTAGAAGCGTGTGTTGCCTCCCATGAAGCGCTTCGTTAATGTCGCATGGCTCGACGGTTCATCCCCTTATGGGGATACTTCCTCTTCCACACCTTGTTGCTTGTCTCTTCCGTAATCCAGAACTCATTCAGATCAAAAGTATCAACCCATTTGCGCGTCCAGCCACTTCCAACTTCCATCTTCTCATCTCGGTGTTCCTTCTTATTTCTCTTATTTCCTTCTTGGATGAGCTTAGGAATTTTTATTGATGTCACCTAAGAGATTTTTCCTGAGACTTTTTTTGGGAGTGATTTTGAACTGTTGCTTTCTCCTTCTACTTTAATCATTCCGGCTGAACCCATTCCGGGGGTGCAAAAGATCAAGCTTTTGAGGATGAAGATTACTTTGATTAATAATATCCATCGACTGAGGATAAGTACAAGCAACTGGAAGTGAGGTTGAAAGTTGTGGAAGTTCAAGCTGTACATGGCTTGGATTTTGGTTATTTAGGCTTAGTTCCTGGTGTATTCATCCCCCGCTAGTTCAAAATTCCAATCTTTGCTAAGTATGACGGAGTTTGATGCTCAAAACTTCACTTTAGGTCCTACGCCCGCAAGATACAACCACATACCACTGACAATACGCTATGGGTACATTTCTTTCAAAAGAGTCTGTCTAGGACTCAGTTGGAATGGTCTTACCAGTTGGTGGTTTCCAAAAATCATACTTGGGAAGATCTGGCCACCGTATTTTACCGTCAATATTAGTACAATGCTGATTTGGCGCCGACTAGAGTTCAACTTCAAGGAATGACAATGGCCACTAATGAAAGGTTTAAAGAGTACGCACAAAAATGGAGGGACCTTGCTAGTAGAGTTTAACCACCACTGACTGATAGGGAGCTGGTGGACATGTTAATGGTAACATTAACTGGCCCATTTTTCAATTTGTTAATTGGGTGCTCATCGTCTGATTTCAGAGTTAATTCTAACTGGTGAAAGGGTCGAGAGTGGTATCAGGAGTGGAAAAATTCCCATGACATCTGCTTCTACATCAAACACTATAAAGAAGCCCTTTACTGGAAAGAAAGAAGCCAATGTTGTACATGGGTCAAAGGCCCATACCAAGAAGGATCACCATCCATCTGTTAATGTTGTTTTGATCTCCAACCCTCCATCTTCTCAAAGACAACCACAACAAGCCAACCATTAAAGGTCTGAGGTTCCAAGAAGATAATTCACGAGAATTAACATGTCACTGTCCCAAGCCTTGCAACACCTGTTGAAGGCCAAATTGGTAACATTGCGTAATCCACCATCAATTACCAATGTTTCATCACCAAAGTACAATCCTAATGCCAAATGCACATATCATTCCAACAACCATGGGCATGAAACTGATAAATGTTGGTGTGATACGGTGGGAAGAACTAACTGTTTTTGGAATGCTGGTTTGCATTTTGCGTTTGTTTTTTCAAAATGTCGCGGTAAGTAAGAGTCGCCACCGACTTTTATTTTATCCAACAAGGAAAGGAAAAAAGCACAGAAAAATTCCTTTTTCGAGATATTTCTGAGTACGGGGGGTAGATTTATAGAAAGGGAAGGTATTAGCACCCATTCTATTCGTAGTTATCTACGGGCTCTTAGGTACTTGCTCATTATTTTCAAATTTGTTTTCTTTGTGCTTGTGGGTTTTGAAAAGTTTTTATTTTTAACTTCAATTTAACTCTTGCGTCTGTCTTCAAGAGTGTAATGAAGTGTTTTCGAAAACTTGTTTGTAAAAGAGTGTAAGTGTGAAAAAGTTTTGTTTGGGTTGAGCAAGTACTTAAGAACTAATCTACCTACTCGAAAAAAGAATCGTTCTATGCTAATTTCCTTTAGACAATGCTATCCCACTATTAGTGAGTAGGTAGCATCATCGTTGGAGTTTAAGGGTCAATTCGAAAGGGACATACAATCACTAAAGCAATGTTACGACGTCATAGCGGTAACCCTAATGTCTTAGATCATTTATCTGAGGCAACGATATCCGAGGTAACCGTTCTGAGGCAACTATGATCTTTTAGACAAGAGGACAACCTCTAAAACAACCTATACTCAATGACAGTTTACAAAGGCAACCAAGTGGGGTGTACCCTAGGAGTGCGCATGTGCGAGTGTATTGTTTTCAGTTATTTTTATCTTTGCACAATTAAGGGTGATCTAACTGTTTTAAATTAGGCATTCATTCTTGTCATGCAAACCCTATTACCAAACATCTAGTAGTTGTATATTTGCAGAAATTAAAGGTGCGGGAATTAAACTAACTATTACAAGGCGTCAGGTATTTACATCGCCAAAAGCAACCCTTTGAAATTTAAAAGCGGAAAAATAAATATCCTAATTAATTATTATAAACCGGGAGCAGATACATTAATTGGATAAAGAAAAATAAAGCGCGCGATGCGGAATTAAATCGGATGCGAAATTAGGGTTTTGACCCACTAAATTAAAAGAAAATATTTTTTGTTGTTTTTTTATTTTTAAGAAAAGAAATTAAATCCTAAAATTAAATGCTAAATTAATTATTAAATAAATTAATTAATGAAAAATAATTAATGACATATTTTTGGAGTTTTTGTTAATTTAGGAAAGAAAATAATATAAATGAATTAATATTTAAACCTAATTATTCTAATTGATTTTTAATTATTTATAAAATAAATTAAAGTTATCTAGCATTAATATCCTAATTAAATTAATTAGTATTTATTAATGAAAAATAAAATTATGAAATTTAATTGGGTAAAAAATATTTTTGGTGATTTTTTTGATAAAAAAGAAAATTGTTTATTGGTTAGTAATTAAATTAAACAAAATAAAATAATTAAATAAAATAAACAAAGTATAAAAAAAAGAGTGAGATGAGCCTGATTTTGGGGTGTGCATAGCAATTATTCTGGCCCATTTGTGAAGATCCAATTGACTTTTATAATCCCCTGCGTATGCATTGACTTGGTCTTTTGGTATGCCCTCAATGATGGCCACCAGATCTGGCCATCTGTCCATCTGGCATGCTTGATGCTGAAGGCGCATGGTGGACGTTGGGCTTGAGCATGCACATGATTACCTGAAAACAAATATCATGAAGAAAATAGGGGGACCTGGGATTTGAACCCAGGTCCTGAAGGGAATTCCATACTACGCTTGCCACCGCACTACTTGACTTGTTTTGTTAATGTAATACAAATAAATGATAATACAATAAAACAAGAATTAGTGGCCAGAAACAAAAAAAAAGCGCGCTTGTTTGAATGGTCCTATGGGGGAGTGCCAACGCATCATCACTGTCCTTGGAAAAATGGAGATTTTACCTGCGGATTTTATCCGCAGCTAATATCGTAGCCTCACTCCAAATTCTTCCACAAGCAACATAAATGGAATCTAACACCATGGTTAGACTCGTCTCATCCCTCTGATCACAGCCATACCCATATTGAAGACTAATTATTCCTGAAACAAAAAACCCTAAAACCAAATACAAAACCCTAGCAATGGTGATTCACGATATAGGACATATAAATGAAATTGGTTATTGTAAAAAGCTTGCAAATGATATGGTGATCAAGAATATGCCATCAATTCATGTTAACAATGCCTAATTTTCAAAATACGAAATCAAGAACAGGGCGGGTTCGTGAGTGACTTATAGTGCGTGAGAGGGCTCGAAAATGCCTGCTTTGGGTTGCTTTCGCTTATGGAGATTTCAAGGAGACGATTGGGACAAATGCCAGGCCTTGAGGATGCCTCTAAGTGGGATTTTGATCTCACACTTTTCTTTGATTTTTTTAGATTTTGTTTGCTCCCTATGCTTGATCTCCAACCTTCCTTTTGATATGCCTCGCCTCCTTATGTATTGTACAATACATTAGGGTTGCAAATTCTGTCCAAATTTTCCTCTTTCAATGACTTTGATATTGATTTGATTCTTCTTTAACAACCTTCCAAATTTGGTCCAAATCCAATGTCCTTGTACACAATTGCCTTGATACGATTTTGATTGCCTTGCTAGCTGTAGTTAGAGCCTGAAACAATCACAAAATCCTTGTTATCAATGCTTTTGGATTTGATTTGATTTAATTTGATTTAATTTAGAATAATTCAAATAAAAACCAAATTAAATAATAAAAATATTATATGGACACATGGACAAGGCTAGAGCACGTGGGATATAATTCCAACTCAAAACAAGTGAAAAAGAATGGACCCATTTGGCAAAATTTGAAGTTTTGGGCATAGTTGACTTCTGGCAATTTTGCAAGAAAGGTCAACTTCAACAATGCATAGATTCCTCAATTTTGACTCTTTGGAAGTGTTCTTGGACTTTTTAGAAAGATTGAGATGTCCTATAAGCAAACCTTTTTGTATCATCTCAATTTGATATTCCATGCTCAAGTATGAACCTTTGACAAAAAAGATGTTTTTGTTGACTTTTCAAAATGACCTATAATGTCCAAATTCATAATTTCTTGTGAGTGCACATTTTGATCTTGGAATATGAAGATGGATTGTAGGTAATTGCATCCTCTTCAAAATGAGCTTTGGATGGGTCGTTTCTCATAAAGTATGAGAAAGTTATGCTT
This sequence comes from Vicia faba, assembly GCA_948472305.1. Lineage (NCBI taxonomy): Eukaryota > Viridiplantae > Streptophyta > Magnoliopsida > Fabales > Fabaceae > Vicia > Vicia faba. The sequence goes on from OX451736.1 coordinate 731,567,585, forward strand.
GGTCAAAGTTGGGTTGACTTTTCCTACAAAACCCTAATTTAGCAACTTTTGAGTCTTGATGACTTATGAGCAATCCTTGATGAATCATGATCAACCCTTGATAAAATGATTAAATATACTTCAAAATGAAAATGTTGACCAAAAATCTTGAAGTTTGACTGTATGTAGGTCACAGTTGACTTTTGCCCTAACATAGTCGATTTTTGGACCTTTGAGCAATTTTACTGAGCAAACTTCCTCTGCAAGGCTTGAAACCTGACATGGATGATCTTGAGAACATATTAGGACATTGGTGAGCATTTGGGACCACTTGTACTCAAGCATCTTGATGCAACACAAAACTCTAATATGGAGTAGACTGCCTTAGGAGAGAGCTTGTCTGGCCAACCCTTGGACTTCCTTGAGCAACTTGAGGATCTTTCTTGCAATATTTTGAGAAATATGGGAGGGAAAATTTTTGGGTACAACAACTGCCCCTGTTCAATCTTCTTAAACCTGAGGATGCAGATTGGCTTTCGTGCCTTTTGTAATCCGAAGGTGGAAGTGGATTGAACACTAGAGTGCACAAAAATTTGCACCCACATGAAGTAGTGATGGCCTTGTGATATCGAGAATGGGCTTACAGATGCCATTTGGAGGTTGCTGACGAGGAGATGGGCTTAAAGATTCCATCTGAAGGAGTGTCGATCGCATAAGGGATTCCTTAGCGAGAGCTTGTATATTTGTTGTTGAGGAAGATCCCGCAGGGGAAGGCTGATCTTTGTTGAGAAAAAAAGAATTTTAGGAGCTTCGTCGTCCGTCATTCTGCTGGTGAGTTGTCTTTGCTGAGATTTAGGAAGTCGCTCGTAATTCAACTAAAGAAACAACTTCGCTGAGATTTAGAAACCCGTCCGTAATTCAACTGATGAAACAATTATGCTGAGATTTAGGAGCTCGCCCGTAATTCAACTTAGAAAACATCTCTGCTGAGATTTAGGAACTTGTCCGTAATTCAACTGAAGAACATCTATGTTGAGATTTAGGAACTCGCCCGTAATTCAACTGAGAAAACATCTCTGCTGAGATTTAGGAACCCGTCCGTAATTCAACTGAGAACATCTTTGTCGAGATTTAGGAACTTGCCCATAATTCAACCGAGAAAACTACTCTACTGAGATTTAGGAACCCGTCCGTAATTCAACTGATGAAACAATTATGCTGAGATTTAGGAACTTGCCCGTAATTCAACTGCTGAAACAATTATGCTGAGATTTAGGAGCTCGCCCGTAATTCAACTGAGAAAACATCTCTACTGAGATTTAGGAACTTGTCCGTAATTCAACTGAAGAACATCTATGTTGAGATTTAGGAACTCGCCCGTAATTCAACTGAGAAAACATCTCTGCTGAGATTTAGGAACCCGTCCGTAATTCAACTGAGGAACATCTTTGTCGAGATTTAGGAACTCGCCCGTAATTCAACCGAGAAAACATCTCTGCTGAGATTTAGGAACCCGTCCGTAATTCAACTGATGAAACAATTATGCTGAGATTTAGGAACTTGCCCATAATTCAACTGAGAAAACATCTCTGCTGAGATTTAGGAACTTGCCCGTAATTCAACTGGGAAACATCTTTGTCAAGATTTAGGAACTCGCCCGTAATTCAATTGAAGAAACAACTTCGCTGAGATTTAGGAACCCGTCCGTAATTCAACTGATGAAACATATTATGTTGAGATTTAGGAACTCGCCCATAATTCAACTGAGAAAACATCTCTGCTGAGATTTAGGAACTTGTCCGTAATTCAACTGGGAAACATCTTTGTCAAGATTTAGGAACTTGCCTGTAATTCAACTGAAGAAACAACTTCGCTGAGATTTAGGAACCCGTCCGTAATTCAACTGATGAAACATATTATGCTGAGATTTAGGAACTCGCCCGTAATTCAACTGAAGAAACATCTTCGCTGATATTTAGGAACCCGTCCATAATTCAACTGATGAAACATATTATGCTGAGATTTAGGAACTCACCCGTAATTCAACTGAGAAAACATCTCTGCTGAGATTTACGAACCTGTCCGTAATTCAACTGAGGAACATCTTTGTCGAGATTTAGGAACTCGCCCGTAATTCAACTGAAGAAACATCTTCACTGAGATTTAGGAACCCGTCCGTAATTCAACTGATGAAACATATTATGCTGAGATTTAGGAACTCGCCCGTAATTCAACTGAAGACACATCTTCGCTGAGATTTAGGAACCCGTCCGTAATTCAACTAATGAAACATATTATGCTTAGATTTAGGAACTCGCCCGTAATTCAACTGAGAAAACATCTCCGCTGAGATTTAGGAACCCGTCCATAATTCAACTGAGGAACATCTTTGTCGAGATTTAGGAACTCGCCCGTAATTCAACTGAAGAAACATCTTTGCTGAGATTTAGGAACCCGTCCGTAATTCAACTGATGAAACATATTATGCTGAGATTTAGGAACTTGCCTGTAATTCAACCGAAAAAACATCTCTGCTGAGATTTAGGAACCTGTCCGTAATTCAACTGAGGAACATCTTTGTCGAGATTTAGGAACTCGCCCGTAATTCAATCGAGAAAACATCTCCGCTGAGATTTAGGAACTTATCCGTAATTCAACTGAAGAAAAAGCTTTGTAGCTTGAATTTTGTGAGAATCTTTCCTGAAAGGTAAAGGTTAGCTGTATGTAATGCATGATATGTATCAAGCGATGATGTTCTCAAAATAAATGAGATTGTGTTGCATGATGCGTATGCATGTCATGATGTATGGAAATGTGATGTTTTGGAGCTAGGGAAAATAAATCCCGGATCACTGCTGGAGAAAAGAAATGAATTCTTCCCTTCTGCTGGAGATAGTGAATGAAGATGATTGTGAGAATAAGCCTGTAGGAGAGGATAACTCCGCTGAGGAATAAACTGACGAGAGAATGACTATGTGGGGAAGAGATGCTCTGTTGAGGATTCTGTTGACAAATTCAGTTGGGGATGAATTACCGTAGCTGGTGATGACGAAACCTGTCGGTGATTGAGTTTCTGCTTTGTGAAAGGAATGAACTCCGCTGGGGATGATTTTCCAATAGTGACCTTACTGGGGATAGCCTTTTAGACTCTACTGGGGACAATCTTCCAGAGTCTACTGGGGGAAATTTTCAAACTCCACTGGGGATATTTTGTACTCCACTGGGGATATTAAGACCTTTTAGCGCCGATGGTAGATAAACTTTGCTTGGGGAGAATATTACCGATTCAATCATAGTCGCGAGTCTCAGCTGGGGAGAGCTAACACCACTGTCTTTCTTTTACTCTGCGGGGAATGAATGTACCTTCAATCGTTTCCTCCATCTAGGTCTATCCCTATACCTGGTGGATAGAGCAACTGTACGGTTTGGACATTTCTCATTTGCCCATGATTTTGATATTACAAGTAATCTACTTTTGTTTCGTATGTAAATATTTATGAGCAGCAATCAATGTCAAATGCATATATCAAAAACTGAACACTGGACGTTCTTTGCAAAACAAAACAGAAAAAGGAAAAATTTATTTGTGAAGATTAATTGAATTGATTTTGAAGTTTGGTCTGTAAATAGGCGTTTTTTGTACAAGAGGCTGACGTCCTAGTAAGAGAACGCCGCCGATCAATAGAGTTTATACAATTTGTGAAAAACAAAGAAAAACAGCTATGTGAAAAATCCCACTGGGTTCCAACTCTGCTATTGCCTTTATGTCCTCGAGCATCTCATCACTTTGCTACTTGGTTGAAGGTGGATCAGATTGTTTGGTGCCGTCCGAGCTTGATAGTCGATACTAAAGTCTGGTTCCAAGGTGATCCAATGAGACATAGTGTTACGCTTTAATCCCTAATTTTTTCCTGGACCGCCCTTTCGGGTTTTCAGTCCACCGGGATACCCTTTTTTGCCCAAGCCGCCTTTCCAGGTTTTCGACTTGCCGGGTGTACAGATTTTTCGTTTTCATCCCTTATTTTTTCCCGAACCCTTTTGGTTCGCCGGGAAACCCTTATTTTTGCCTAGGCCAGTCAACCTAGCGGGTCTTTGATTATGCATGGTATTTTTTCACTATGTCTGCATTTACGGGGTGAGGAAGGTCGTCACCATCCATGGTGGTTAGAATCATAGCTCCTCCTGAGAAAATGTTCTTAACCATAAATGGCCCTTCGTAAGTAGGGGTTCATTTGCCCCTAGGATCACCTTGAGGTAGAATGATGCGCTTGATAACCAGATCCCCGACTTGGTACTCTTGTCGTCTGACTTTCTTGTTAAATGCCTTGATCATCCGCTTTTGGTACGTTTGACCATGACAAATAGCAGTAAGTCTCTTTTTGTCAATTAAATTCAGCTGATCAAGCTGGGTCTGAATCCAGTCATCTTCGCTCAAACCTGCATCCTTCATAATTCGAAGAGAGGGTATCTGAACTTCAATGGGAAAGACGGCCTCCATGCCATAAAACAAGTAATAGGGTGTCGCCCCTGTTGACGTTCGTGTTGAGGTACGGTACCCATGTAGAGCAAAAGGTAACATCTCGTGCCAATCTTTGCATGTCACCGTCATCTTCTACACAATCTTCTTAATGTTCTTATTAGCCGCTTCAACAAAACCATTCATCTTCGGCCGGTAAGGAGAAGAGTTGTGATGCTGTATCTTAAACTGTTTACAGAGCTCGGTGATCATCTTATTATTGAGATTTGTACCATTGTCCGTAATGATCCTCTCTGGTACACCATATCGACAGATCAGATTGTGCCGAATAAACCGTGCCACGACGTTCTTGGTTACTGTAGCAAAGGAAGCTGCTTCAACCCACTTCATAAAGTAATCAATAACTACCAGGATAAAATGATTCCCGTTGGACGCAGTAGGTATGATCTCGCCGATCATGTCGATGCCCCACATTGCAAAAGGCCAAGGAGCTGTCAAAACATTCAGAGGTACTGGAGGTATGTGCACCTTATCAGCTTAAACTTGGCACTCATGGCAGGTCCGCGAATGCTGGTAACAGTCGGCTTCCATGGTGGACCAATAGTATCCTGCCCGAAGGATTTTCTTTGCCATGGTATGTCCACTGGAATGAGTCCCGAAAGTACCTTCATGTAACTCTACCATAATGCTTTCTGCTTCGTTCTTATCCACACAACGCAGTAAGGTTGAATCATGGTTACACTTGTAAAGGATGTCGTTACTGATGAAGAACTTCGCCGCGAACCTCCTCAAAAACTTTTTATCATTAATAGAGGCGCCCTCGGGATACTCCTGAGCTTCAAGATACCTCTTCACCTCATGAAACCAAGGTTTATCTGCTACCTCCTCAGTCTCAATGTCACAACAATGTACAGGTTCGCCCAACCTCTCGATGGTAATATGGGGAGCTTCATTGTCCCATCTGACTTTGAACATAGAAGACATTGTAGCTAACGCGTTCGCCAACTGATTCTCCTCTCTAGGGAAGTGTTCAAAGGTGATCTCCTCAAAGTGGGGAAGCAACGTCAACACATACTCCTTGTAAGGAATAAGATTTGGGTGTTTCATATCCCACTCGTCTTTGATTTGACTGATCATGAGAGCGGAATCTCCGAAAACACTTAGAAACTTAATCCTTAGGTCAATAGCTGCTCGAAGACCCATAATGCACGCTTCATACGCCGCCATGTTGTTGGTGCAGTTGAAACATAATCGGGCGGTGAATGGAGTATGAGAGCCTTCAAGGGATATGATCACGGTGCCAATGCCATTACCCAAAGCGTTTGAGGCTCCATCAAAGTACATAGACCATCGAGATCCTTCCCCAGGTCCTTCATCCGGTCCAGGTGTTTTGCATTTGGTCACCAACATGATATTCTCATCCGGGAATTCAAAGTTCATAGACTAGTAATCGTCCACTGCTTGTTGTGCCAAATGATCTGCCACTACACTTCCCTTAATTGCTTTTTGGGTTGTATATTGGATGTCATACTCAGTCAAAATCATCTGCCATCTCGCTATTATTCCGGACAAGGCAGGCTTCTCGAAGATATACTTTATTGGATCCATCTTTGATATCAATAGAGTAGTGTGAGTCAGCATATACTGTCTCAGCCGGCGAGCAGCCCATGCCAAAGTGCAACAAGTTTTCTCAAGCAACGAGTATCGGGTCTCGCAGTCGGTACACTTTTTGCTAAGGTAATAAATAGCATGCTCTTTTCGGCCAGACTCGTCATGCTGCCCCAACACGCACCCCATTAAATTATCGAGTACTGTCAAGTATAAGATCAAAGGTATCCCTTCAACTGGAGGCATCAGAATAGGTGGCTCTTGGAGATATTCTTTGATCCTTTCGAAAGTGGTCTGCCATTCATCGTCCCATCTTACTACTTGATCTTTCTTCAGTAACTTGAAGATTGGCTCACAAGTAGCAGTCAGGTGCGAGATGAATCGGGCAATATAGTTCAATCGTCCCAAAAAGCCTCTGACTTCTTTTTCTGTTCGGGGAGCTGGCATTTCCTGTAGAGCCTTCACCTTTGCTGGATCTACTTGAATACCTTTATCACTCACAACGAAACCCAGTAGCTTACCAGACCTCACTCTAAAGGTGCACTTGTTCGGGTTTAACCTTAGCTTGTATAACTTCAACCTGTCAAATAGCTTCTGAAGGTGGTCAAGGTGTTCTTCCTCAGTCTGAGACCTTGCAATCATGTCGTCAACGTATACCTCAATCTCATGATGGATCATGTCGTGGAATAAAGCGACCATGGCGCGCTGATAGGTTGCCCTAGCATTCTTCAATCCAAACGGCATAACCTTGTAGAAAAAGGTACCCCATTGAGTAACAAAGGTTGTCTTCTCCATATCCTTGGGAGCCATTTTAATCTGATTATAACCAGAGAAACCATCCATAAAGGAGAAGACCTTATGCTGCACGGTGTAGTCAACCAGAACATCGATATGAGGCAGAGGGAAATCATCCTTGGGGCTTACCCTGTTCAGATCCTTATTGTTGTACCCCAAAATTTTCCCTCTCACATTTCTCAAAACATTGCAAGAAAAATCTCCAAGTGGCTCAAGATTGCTCAAGAGTTGGACAGTCAAGCTATCTCCTAAGGCAGTCAACCCCAAATTAGGGTTTTGTGTTGCATGAAGATCCTTGAGTCCAAATGACCTCAAGTTCTCCCCAATGTCTTAATATGTTCTCAAGGTCATCCATGTCAAATTTCAAGCCTTGCATAGGAAGTTGGCTTAGTCAATTGCTCAAAGGGTCCAAAAATCGACTGTGCTAGGGCAAAAGTCAACTGTGACCTATAGACAGTCAAACCTCAAGAATTTTTGTCAACATTCTCATTTTGAAGGATATTTCATCATTTTATCAAGGGTTGATCATGATTCATCAAGGATTGCTCAAAATTCATCAAGACTCAAAAGTTGCGAAATTAGGGTTTTGTAGGAAAAGTCAACTCAACTTTGACCAAGCATAACTTTCTCATACTTTATGATAAATGACCCATCCAAAGCTCATTTTGAAGAGGATGCAATTTCATAAAGTCCATATTCATACCCCAAGATCAGAAAATGCACTCACAAGAAGTTATAAATTTGGACATTATAGGTGATTTTTGAAAGTCAACAAAAACACCTTTTTTTCCAAAGCTTATAACTTGAGCATGGAATATAAAAATGAGATGAGACAAAAAGGGTTGGTTAGAGGACATTTCAAACTTTCTAAAAAGTCAAATAACACTTCCCAAAGTTCAAAATTGAAGAAGTTATGCTTTGTTGAAGTTGGACTTTTTTGCAAAATTACCAAAAGTTAACTATCCCCAAATCTTCAAATTTTGTCAAATGGGCCCATTCTTTTCCACTTGATTTGAGCTTGCCTAGTTTCCCACGTGTAATAGCTTCAGCCATGAGCCCAAATTTCATTTTTATTATTTAATTTTATTTTTAATTGAATTTATACATTTTAAATCAAATAAAATCATAGAAAATCCAAATAATTAATAACTCTTGATTTTTTGATTGTTTTAGGCTTTGTTTACAACTAGCACCACCATCAAATTCGTATCAAGACTAATCATGTGCAAAAAGATTGAATCAAATCAAATTTGGAAGGTTTAATAATGGAGAATCATCAAATATGGCATTTTTTTCAAATCTTGATCATGGTCTTAAAACACAACATTATGAGGGAGATTCTTTCCGTGCTTTCTTGTCTCCTCATTCCCCTCTTTAAATATAGAGCCATATAAGCTTGAAAGGGACGAATTGGTGCAAGTCATATCTCGAGGTTCCGGCCTCTCGCAATTGACATCAAGCCTCAAACCATCCTCTTGAAGTCCTAATGAGTCTTACAAGGCCCAAGAGCAATCCATCACACGCCTAGCACGCCCACCGGTTTGGTAAAATTTTAAATTTCGAATCTCTAATTTTAATCACATTTTATGGTATGCTAACGTTTGTTTGAGTTTATATAGAACCGTTATGGATGGTTGAATCATATGTACCACGCAAGAATAAAAAAACACCATAGTTAGAGCATGAAGCTTTCGAAGATCCGGGCTCAGGAATGCTCTTTACACCTCCCAAAAGTGCTGTTTCAGGCCCATTTCTCACTCTTTATTTTTTTTTTATATTTTCAATTTATTTATTTCTTATTTATTTTACTAACCAAATAATTAATCTTCTTTTCATCGAAAAAATCACTAAAATATTTTATGTTCAATTAAATTTCAGAATTTTATTTTTTATTAATAAATATTAATTAATTTAATTAGGATATTAATGTTAGATAACTTTAAATGATTTTTACAAATATTTAAAATTAATTAGAAATCAATAGGTTTTTAACACTAATTTAATCATTTTATTTTCTTTCATAAATTAAAAAAACTCCAAAAATATGTCATTTAATATTTTTCATTAATTAATTTATTTAATAATTAATTTAGCATTTAATTTTTAGGAGTTAATTTCTTTTCTTAAAAAAAAAAATAAATAAAAACAACAAAACATTTTCTTTATCAAATTAAATTCTAACTTTTATTTTTGTTAATAAACATTAATTAATTGATTTAGAATTTTAATTAGAATAACTTTCACATTTTTGTAAAATAATTAAAATTAACTTAGACATAATTAGGTTTTTATTAACATTGATTAATTTTATTTTCTTTCTTTAATTATCAAAAATCCAAAAAATATTTATTTTCATTAATTAATTTATTAATTTAATAATTAATTTAGGATAGTTTCTTTCTTAATTCAAAAATAACAAAAAAAGATACTTTCTTTCAAAAAAGGGTCAAAACCCTAAACTTGCATCCGATTTAATTTCCGCACGCGATTTACTTTCTTTTATCCAATATTGTATTTGTTCCCGGAATGTAATAGATAATTAGGACCATTTAATTATTTTATCGCTTTATTTATTTTCCGCATTTAAATTTCAAAGGGTTGCTTTTGGCGATGTAAATACCCGACGCCTTGTAATTTCATTTTCGCAATTTATTTTCTGCAAAACATAACTGTTAGATGTTTGATAATAGGAATGCATGACAAGAATGAATGTTTAACCTAAAATCAACTTCGATCACCATTAACATGTACAAAGACAAAAATTAACTGAAAACGACACACTCGCACATGCGCATTCTTAGGGTACACCTCACTTGGTTGCCTTCGTACGCGGTCATTAAGTATAGGTCACTTTAGAGGTCGCCCTCTTGTCTAAAAGATCATAGTCTCCTCAAAACGGTTGCCTCGAATATTGTTGCCTCAAAACAAATGATCTAAGACATTAGGGTTACCGCTAAGGCATCCTAACATTGCTTTGGTGACCGTAAGTCCCTAATTCGAATTGACCCTCAAAACTCCAACGACGGTGCTACCCACTCATTCATAGTGGGATAGCATTGTCTAAAGGAAGATAGCATATAACGATTCCCTTTTCGAGTAGGTAGATGGTTCTTAGGTACTTGCTCTTTCAAAAAACAAAAACAAAATCTTTTTCACACTTACACCTTTCAAACAAAAATTTCTTCAAACCCACAAACACAAAGAAAAGCAATTTTGAAAACAATATGAGTAAGTACCTAAGAGCCCGTGGGTAACCACGGATAGAAAGGGTGCTAACACCTTCCCTTTCTATAATCTACCCCCAGAACCCGAGAAATATCTCGAAAAAGGAATTTTTCTGTGCTTTTTTTCCTTTCCTTGTTGGATAAAATAAAAGACGGTGGCAACTCTTGCTTACCGCGACATTTTGCGAATACAAAACGCAAAACACAAACCAGCATTCCAAAAAACAGTCAGTTCTTTCCCACCGTATCACAGAACTGGCGACTCTGCTGGGGACGCTTAATAAGTGGGGTGTACCTTAGGAATAGTTCATAATGTTTTCAATTTCTTGACTTGTATGCTTTATCTTTGTGGGTTGAATCAGAGTTACTATAGATCCTAACCCGGATCTGGGGATACCCTTTAGGTAAGTAGCAATAAACTGTGAGGGAACTGTACGGTGTAGACCGATACGGTTGAAGCAGTAGCTACGTTGGTGTGGCACTTTAGTATGTACCGATATCCCTTGTGGCACAACGAGGAGAATATGGGTCTGCTAAGGGGTCATTAAGCACCAACTGACCTTAGAACCTTTAAACAGACCAACTTGGCCATAGAACAGTAGCAGTATGCTACACTCATTGAGACTAAACTCTCGCGATGATTCCGGCCGCAAGAAAAGGTTGCTAAACTGGAATTATGACCGATCGAGGGTAGTCAGTGATATTGAGATCCTCTAGAACCCGATTACTATTTTTAGGACAGGTTTGAACCAACTGAACTGAAAGAGGGTAGTACCTAAGCTCCTTGCCAGCCTGAAATTTAAGGGCTATTGTGTGACTTGTGTGCCTTCAAACTTGAACTACTTGCACATTCTTGTTATCTGGCAACATGAGTTCCTTGCAGGCTTCGTTTACAATCCTGATCCAATAATCTGGATTTATTGTAGGGTTCACTTACATCACCTTGCACTTTTGCTTAAACGCATAACATACACATCATAACATCATGCCTTAACATTTCCTTAACCATTTCAAGGATCCCAAGGGTTTGTGATGCAGGTTATGGTAAATCAAATGTCTAGCAAGGGGCAAAGGGGATTTATTTTCCTCTAGCCAAGGTTGTCTAGAAATCAAAACACGATAACTTGAGTCAGGGGCTATGACCCACTCGATATGGTGAGCTTGACTCTCGAAGAAGGACTCTTAACAACATGAAGTTTCTTCAATCAAAGCTGCAAAATTCAAATTCTAACAAGTTTCTTGTTTACCCTGCGGGATCCTTGAAAACATTGCATACATACATATCATTGCATAACATGTCTCCCAGTACAGGTCTCTCATGTTCTCGCTGTTTATTTCAACAATGGCTTTCCAACCAGACAACCAAGATCTTCAAACTCGAGAAGCTCCGTTCAGGGACGTATTCCTAAACCTATCCAAGGGGCAGGAAGAGTTGAAAACACTCCTCGTTGGGAACTTGGTCAAGAAAACTCCTGAAGACAATAAGGACGAACGACTGGAACATCTGCAAGCTGAGTTCAGTGCCATGAAAACCTAGATGCTAGGGCAGATGGATCATATCCAAGGCTTAGCTCGGGAACAAGAAGAGCTGAGAACCATTATCAACCAGCTTCATCAAGACATATACAACAACATGAAGCAAACAGTCAAGGCCGGGGACCAAGTCATTAATCAACTTCCGAGAAGTCAAAGGTTTGGTTTGATGAAGAATAGACCTCTCCAAGTTGCTACTACCTCACGGGTCCAACAACAACCTTGCCATAAACAACGGGTTGATCAAAGTAAGCCAAATATGCCCAAGAGGCAATTTACCAAGCTCAACATGTCGCTGTCTCAGGCTTTACAACATCTGTTGAGATTGAATCTGGTGACGTTAAGGGACCCTCCTAAGAATCCCAACATAGCATCCCCAAGGTACAATCCTGATGCAAGCTGTGCATATCACTCCAACAGCCCGAGCATGATACTAACATCTGTTGGGCGTTGAGCAACAAAATTAAAGACCTAATTGATGAAGGAGCATTGGAACTCACACAAGACGGTCACATTGAATTCTTTTTCCATCCCCCCAAGGTTCACCATTTGAAGTGACAAGTACTGAGACGAGAAGACTTTTTGTTCATTAGAATTTTCAAGTTGTAATTTTCTTTTGATTGTTCGAACATTTATTCATGTCAAACTTTATTACTTTATCAATGCATTGCATATGTCTATTTTGAATCAATCCATTCGTATTCACTATATTCAAATTGCTTTCATTTTTTGTGATGATCAACTCTCGATTAAAAAATTCTAAGCCTTTAGAGGGAGGATGACGAAAACGATATCAAAATCTCTACAGTATGCTTTTGAATAGACCCCGCTGACGAGGTACATACATGGTTTCAAATCCTAAATAGTGGAGTTATAAGGAAGATAATCCCTAATCAACCCTTTTGAGCCAAAGAAGTTGGAGTTTTTCTTTTCACAAATTAAAACCCTTAATTCTAACCTGGGACAGGGTAGTTTTCTCAGTTGATCCAGGTGCACAATGAATGGCATCAAAGAAGTCCTTCCGAAACAAAAGGCGGTGTTGGTTCTTTATAATCGTAAGGACAAGCAGTCATTATCTCTCAAAATAAGAGCCCAATAAGTCAAAACCTGTGAACAAGACTTAAGAAAACTTGGGCATCCCGCTGACTGTAATCACAAAAAGAAACAGTTCAGGCAAAAGACAGGGATAATAAAATCAAAAAGAAAGAGATCCTACAAACTCTCAACAAAAATGACTGCCTGTTCAAAATAAACTGTCAGTATCCGAACCATCACTGGAATATCAGAGAAAAGACTCAAATAGGATCTAAATGCACGGTTAGCTGAGTTTAGGATTGAAGAATATCACGAAGAACGGGTGGGTACAAATAAAATTTGAGCCTTTATCCTTTGTTTCTTAAACCGTGAACCAGGCCACGTTATAACCCTTAAAAAGTCCTAGCTGAAGCATGGGTTAGTCCGAAAGCATACTGTTACAAAAGGTATCCTGACTCTTGTAGGGCTTACTGTAAATCCTGAGTTGACGTCACATTTTACAAAATTTTCCTATCTTACTGAAAAAATGCATTTTCAAAAACTTCAAGACAGACATAAGCTTTGCATTCTTAAAATAACATTGTTTGCATATGACTATTTGTTCAAACAGCAGAGAAATTTGCACGATGAATATCTAGTGAACAAAAAACCTTTTCAATAAAAAGGGTCACCTCAAGTGGAAAAAACACCTCCAACCAAGGGGCACGGCATGAGCATTGTCCATCATCTAGGGCAGTAAAGTCAAGATTCAAGGAATCTCTCAAAATGCCAAATAGCCAGGGGCAAATCTCCATCTGAACCACTTGGGGCATTGGACATAAATTCCAGCAACGAATCTTGCATGATCAAACATCTTCTGGTAGTATGGCAACACGACACTATTGACAGTGACAACTCCCTACACTCTGAGAGCATAGACATAGTAAAAAAAGTACTACGCATAATCAAAGACCCGCTAGGTTGACTGGCCTAGGCAAAAATAAGTGCTTCCCGACGAATTAAAAGGGTTCGGGCAAAAATTAGGGATGAGAATGAAAATTGTACACCCGGCAAGTCGAAAACCTAAAAAGGCGGCTTGGGCAAAAAAAGGGTATCCCGGTGGACTGAAAACCCGAAAGGGCGGTCCAGGAAAAAATTAGGGATCAAAGCATACGACTATGTCTCGTCATCTCGTCACTGGCCTACCAGAAGAAGACTTGTCATTTTGACCGAAAGATACCAAGCACCTCATAGGTGGGGATAATACTCGATCCACAGGGCCTCCGCAGGCACCTTCTCCCGCATAAACAGCGATAAAAAAAAAGTCTCGATGCAAGCCATCGTCATATCCTTAGCACACGTCCCTGTAACATTCACTCCCCGCAGAGTAGGACAATAAAGATAGCTCTCCCCAGCTGAGGCTTGCAACTGCGAATAAGTCGGTAATATTCTCCTCAAGCAGAGTTTATCTACCATCAACACTAAAAAGGCTTAATATCCCCGACAGTCTTAATATTCCCCAGCGGAGTATAAGAATATTCTCCGGCAGAATACAAGATATCCCCAGTGGAATTAAAATTTTCCCAGCGCAGTCTGAAAAAGCTTCCCCAACAGAGTTGGAAGAATCATCCCCAGTAGACTCTGGAAGTTCACCCCCAGCGGAGTAAAAAAATAAATCTCCCCAACTGAGTTGAAAGGATCATTCCCAGCAGAACTCAAAGGATTATCCCCATAAGAGTGTAAAAGGTTATTCCCAGAGAAGTCGCAACCAAAGATCATCCCCAGCGGAAGTTCTTTCCTTTCACAAACAGGAATTCAATCCCCAATAGGGTTCAATATCACCAGCAATGGCAATTCATCCCAACGGAATTTATCAGTGGAATCTTCAGCATAACCTCTCTTCCCCACAGAGTAATCTCCTCATCAGTTTATTCCCCCAACGGAGTCATCCTCTCCTGCAAGTTTATTCTCTTCGTTCGCCATCCCCAGCGGAAACGAAGAATCCAGCTCTATTCTTCAGCAGCTATCCGGGATTTATTTTTCCCAGCTAGAAACATTACATTTCCATACATCATGATACATGCATACACGCATCATACCATACAATCTCATTTATTTTGAGAGCATCATTGCTTGATATATATCATCCATTTCATACATCTTGACATTGCATATGACTAACTCTTTACCTTTTCAGGGAAAGACGAATCAATAAACACCGTTGACTACTCATATGATCTGGTAGTCCCCTCAAAAAATTACATCTATGAAGGGCTGTTTCAGCGGATTCCTCAGAAAGATGCCCTCACAAGACTTTCGTCCGATTCACTTAAATCGATTATAAGATTTTTATGATTCTTATCCAGTCAAAGTTAATCTGAGACCTTCTCTGGTTCAGTCAGATCAACGCTAAGATCTCCCTGATTCTTATTCCAGTTGAAGATATTCCAAAACTTTCATCTGGTTCAGTTAAACCGATTCTAAGATTTTTCTGATTCTTATCCAGTTAAAGTTAATCCAAGAACTTCTCTGGTTCAGTCAGATCGACACTAAGATCTCCCTGATTCTTATTCCAGTTGAAGATATTCCAAGACTTTTGTCTGGTTCAGTTAAACAATTCTAAGATTTTTCTGATTCTTATCCAGTCAAAGTTAATCCGAGACCTTCTCTGATTCAGTCAGATCGATGCTAAGATCTCCCTGATTCTTATTCCAGTTGAAGATATTCCAAGACTTTCGTCTGGTTCAGTTAAATCGATTCTAAGATTTTTCTGATTCTTATCCAGTCAAAGTTAATCCGAGACCTTCTCTGGTTCAGTCAGATCGATGCTAAGATCTCCCTGATTCTTGTTCCAGTTGAAGATATTCCAAGACTTTCGTCTGGTTCAGTTAAATCGATTCTAATATTTTTTTTCTGATTCTTATCCAGCGAAAGATAATCCAAGACCTTCTATGGTTCAATCAGATCGATGCTAAGATCTCCCTGATTCTTATTCCAGTCGAAGATGTTCCAAGACTTTTATCTAGTTCAGTTAAATCGATTCTAATATTTTTCTGATTCTTATCCAGTCAAAGTTAATCCAAGACCTTCTCTGGTTCAGTCAGATCGATGCTAAGATCTCCCTGATTCTTATTCCAGTCAAAGATGTTCCAAGACTTTTGTCTGGTTCAGTTAAATCGATTCTGATTTTTCTGATTCTTATCTAGTCAAAGTTAATCCAAGACCTTCTCTGGTTCAGTCAGATCGATGCTAAGATCTTCCTGATTCTTATTCCAGTCGAAGATGTTCCAAGACTTTTGTCTGGTTCAGTTAAATCGATTCTAAGATTTTTCTGATTCTTATCCAGTCAAAGTTAATCCAAGACCTTCTCTGGTTCAGTCAGATCGATGCTAAGATCTCCCTGATTCTTATTCCAGTCGAAGATGTTCCAAGACTTTTGTCTGGTTCAGTTAAATCGATTCTAAGATTTTTCTGATTCTTATCCAGTCAAAGTTAATCCAAGACCTTCTCTGGTTCAGTCAGATTAATGCTAAGATCTCCCTGATTCTTATTCCAGTCGAAGATGTTCCAAGACTTTTGTCTGGTTCAGTTAAATCGATTCTAAGATTTTTATGATTCTTATCCAGTCAAAGTTAATCCAAGACCTTCTCTGGTTCAGTCAGATCGATGCTAAGATCTCCCTGATTCTTATTCCAGTCGAAGATGTTCCAAGACTTTTGTCTGGTTCAATTAAACCGATTCTAAGATTTTTCTGATTCTTATCCAGTCAAAGTTAATCCAAGACCTTCTCTGGTTCAGTCAGATCGATGCTAAAATTTCCCTGATTCTTATTCCAGTCGAAGATGTTCCAAGACTTTTGTCTGGTTCAGTTAAATCGATTCTAAGATTTTTATGATTCTTATCCAGTCAAAGTTAATCCAAGACCTTCTCTGGTTCAGTCAGATCGATGATAAGATCTCCCTGATTCTTATTCCAGTCGAAGATGTTCCAAGACTTTTGTCTGGTTCAGTTAAATTGATTCTAAGAGTTTTCTGATTCTTATCCAGTCAAAGTCAATCCAAGACCTTCTCTGGTTCAGTCATATTGACGCTAAGATCTCCCTGATTCTTATTCTAGTCGAAGTGCAGACCTCCTACCAACAATATCTAAATGGCATCTGTAAGCCCATTCCCGACATCACCAGGCTGATACCACTTCATGCGAGTGCAAATTTCTGGGCACTCTAGTGTTCAATCATCTTTCACCTTCGGATCACGAAAGGCACGAAAGCCAATCTACATCCTCAGGTTTAAGAAGATTGAACAGGGGCAGCTGTTGTAACCCAAAATTTTCCCTCTCATATTTCTCGAAACATTGCAAGAAAAATCTCCAAGTGGCTCAAGATTGCTCAAGAGTTGGACAGTCAAGCTATCTCCTAAGGCAGTCAACCCCAAATTAGGGTTTTGTGTTGCATCAAGATCCTTGAGTCCAAATGACCTAAAGTGCTCCACAATGTCTTAATATATTCTCAAGGTCATCCATGTCAAATTTCAAGCCTTGCAGAGGAAGTTTGCTCAATCAATTGCTCAAAGGGTCCAAAAATCGACTGTGCTAGGGCAAAAGTCAACTGTGACCTATAGACAGTCAAACCTCAAGAATTTTTGTCAACATTCTCATTTTTAAGGATATTTCATCATTTTATCAAGGGTTGATCATGATTCATCAAGGATTGCTCAAAATTCATCAAGACTCAAAAGTTGCGAAATTAGGGTTTTGTAGGAAAAGTCAACTCAACTTTGACCAAGCATAACTTTATCATACTTTATGATAAATGACCCATCCAAAGCTAATTTTGAATAGGATGTAATTTCCTATAGTCCATCTTCAAACCCCAATATCAAATAATGCACTCACAAGAAGTTATAAATTTGGACATTTTAGGTCATTTTTGAAAGTCAACAAAAACACCTCTTTTTCCAAAGCGTATAACTTGAGCATGGAATATAAAAATGAGATGATACCAAAAGGGTTGGTTAGAGGACATCTCAAGCTTTCTAAAAAGTCAAAGAACACTTCCAAAAGTTCAAAATTTAGGAAGTTATTCAATGTTAAAGTTGGACTTTTTTGCAAAATTACCAAAAGTCAACTATCCCCAAAACTTCAAATTTTGTCAAATGGGCCCATTCTTTTCCACTTTATTTGAGCTTGCATAGTTTCCCACATGTAATATCTTCATCCATGAGCCCATATTTCATTTTTATTATTTAATTTTATTTTTAATTGAATTTATTCATTTTAAATCAAATAAAATCATAGAAAATCCAAATAATTAATAACTCTTGACTTTTTGATTGTTTTAGGCTTTGTTTACAGCTAGCACCACCATAAAATTCGTATCAAGACAAATCATGTGCAAAAAGATCGAATCAAATCAAATTTGGAAGGTTTAATAATGGAGAATCATCAAATATGGCATTTTTTTTCAAATCTTGATCATGGTCTTAAAACACACTATTATGAGGGAGATTCTTTCCATGCTTTCTTGTCTCCTCAATACCCTCTATAAATATAGAGCCATACAAGCTTGAAAGGGACGAAAATCCTCTCTAAAAAGCTCTCAAAAAGCTCTTGAAAAAGTTCTTTAAAAGCTCTTCAAAAAGCCCTCCAGAAATCAAAGAATTGGTGCAAGTCATATCTCGAGGTTCCGGCCTCTCGCAATTGACATCAAGCCTCAAACCATCCTCTTGAAGTCCTCATGAGTCTTACAAGGCCCAAGAGCAATCCATCACACGCATAGCACGCCCACCGGTTTGGTAAAATTTTAAATTTCGAATCTCTAATTTTAATCACATTTTATGGTATGCTAACGTTTGTTTGAGTTTATATAGAACCGTTATGGATGGTTGAATCATAGGTACCAGGCAAGAATAAAAAAACACCTTAGTTAGAGCATGAAACTTTCAAAGATCCGGGTTCAGGAATGCTCTTTACACCTCCCAAAAGTGCTGTTTCAGGCCCATTTCTCACTCTTTATTTTTTTTATATTTTCAATTTATTTATTTCTTATTTATTTTACTAACCAAATAATTAATCTTCTTTTCATCGAAAAAATCAAAAAAATATTTTATGTCCAATTAAATTTCAGAATTTTATTTTTTATTAATAAATATTAATTAATTTAATTAGGATATTAATGTTAGATAACTTTAAATGATTTTTACAAATATTTAAAATTAATTAGAAATCAATAGGTTTTTAACACTAATTTAATCATTTTATTTTCTTTCCTAAATTAAAAAAACTCCAAAAATATGTCATTTAATATTTTTCATTAATTAATTTATTTAATAATTAATTTAGCATTTAATTTTTAGGACTTAATTTATTTTCTTAAAAAAAAAAAACAACAAAACATTTTCTTTATCAAATTAAATTCTAACTTTTATTTTTATTAATAAACATTAATTAATTGATTTAGAATTTTAATTAGAATAACTTTCACATTTTTGTAAAATAATTAAAATTAACTTAGACATAATTAAGTTTTTATTAACATTGATTAATTTTATTTTCTTTCTTTAATTATCAAAAATCCAAAAAATATTTATTTTCATTAATTAATTAATTAATTTATTAATTTAATAATTAATTTAGGATAGTTTCTTTCTTAATTCAAAAATAACAAAAAAAGATACTTTCTTTCAAAAAAGGGTCAAAACCCTAAACTTGCACCCGATTTAATTTCCGCACACGATTTACTTTCTTTTATCCAATATTGTATTTGTTCCCGGAATGTAATAGATAATTAGGACCATTTAATTATTTTATCGCTTTATTTATTTTCCGCATTTAAATTTCAAAGGGTTGCTTTTGGCGATGTAAATACCCGACGCCTTGTAATTTAATTTTCACAATTTATTTTCCGCAAAGCATAACTGTTAGATGTTTGATAATAGGAATGCATGACAAGAATGAATGTTTAACCTAAAATCAACTTAGATCACCATTACCATGTACAAAGACAAAAATTAACTGAAAACGACACACTCGCACATGCGCATTCTTAGGGTACACCTCACTTGGTTGCCTTCGTACGCGGTCATTAAGTATAGGTCACTTTAGAGGTCGCCCTCTTGTCTAAAAGATCATAGTCGCCTCAAAACGGTTTCCTCGAATATTGTTGCCTCAAAACAAATGATCTAAGACATTATGGTTACCGCTAAGGCATCCTAACATTGCTTTGGTGACCGTAAGTCCCTAATTTGAATTGACCCTCAAAACTCCAACGACGGTGCTACCCACTCATTCATAGTGGGATAGCATTGTCTAAAGGAAGATAGCATATAACGATTCCCTTTTCGAGTAGGTAGATGGTTCTTAAGTACTTGCTCTTTCAAAAAACAAAAATAAAATCTTTTTCACACTTACACCTTTCAAACAAAAATTTCTTCAAACCCACAAACACAAAGAAAAGCAATTTTGAAAACAATATGAGTAAGTACCTAAGAGCCCGTGGGTAACCACGGATAGAAAGGGTGCTAACACCTTCCCTTTCTATAATCTACCCCCCGAACTCGAGAAATATCTCGAAAAAGGAATTTTTCTGTGCTTTTTTTCCTTTCCTTGTTGGATAAAATAAAAGAAGGTGGCGACTCTTGCTTACCGCGGCATTTTGCGAATACAAAACGCAAAACGCAAACCAGCATTCCAAAAAACAGTCAGTTCTTTCCCACCGTATCACAGAACTGGCGACTCTACTGGGGACGCTTAATAAGTGGGGTGTACCTTAGGAATAGTTCATAATGTTTTCAATTGCTTGACTTGTATGATTTATCTTTGTGGGTTGAATTAGAGTTACTATAGATCCTAACCCGGATCTGGGGATACCCTTTAGGTAAGTAGCAATAAACTGTGAGGGAACTGTACGGCGTAGACCGATACGGTTGAAGCAGTAGCTACGTTGGTGTGGCACTTTAGTATGTACCGATATCCCTTGTGGCATAACGAGGAGAATATGGGTCTGCTAAGGGGTCATTAAGCACCAACTGACCTTAGAACCTTTAAACTGACCAACTTGGCCATATAACAGTAGCAGTATACTACACTCATTGAGACTAAACTCTCGCGATGATTCCGGCCGCAAGAAAAGGTTACTAAACTGGAATTATGACCGGTCGAGGGTAGTCAGTGATATTGAGATCCTCTAGAACCCGATTACTATTTTTAGGACAGGTTTGAACCAACTGAACTGAAAGAGGGTAGTACCTAAGCTCCTTGCCAGCCTGAAATTTAAGGGCTATTGTGTGACTTGTGTGCCTTCAAACTTGAACTACTTGCACATTCTTGTTATCTGACAACATGAGTTCCTTGCAGGATTTGTTTACAGTCCTTATCCAATAATCTGGATTTATTACAGGGTTCACGTACATCACCTTTAACTTTTGCTTAAACGCATAGCATACACATCATAACATCATGCCTTAACATTTCCTTAACCATTTCAAGGATCCCAAGGGTTTGTGATGCAGGTTATGGTAAATCAAATGTCTAGCAAGGGGCAAAGGGGATTTATTTTCCTCTAGCCAAGGTTGTCTAGAAATCAAAACACGATAACTTGAGTCAGGGGCTATGACCCACTCGATATGGTGAGCTTGACTCTCGAAGAAGGACTCTTAACAACATGAAGTTTCTTCAATCAAAGCTGCAAAATTTAAATTCTAACAAGTTTCTTGTTTACCCCGCGGGATCCTTGAAAACATTGCATACATACATATCATTGCATAACATGTCTTCCAGTACAGGTCTCTCATGTTCTCGCTGTTTATTTCAGCAATGGCTTTCCAACCAGACAACCAAGATATTCAAACTCGAGAAGCTCAGTTCAGGGACGTATTCCTAAACCTATCCAAGGGGCAGGAAGAGTTGAAAACACTCCTCGTTGGGAACTTGGTCAAGAAAAGTCCTGAAGACAATAAGGACGAACGACTGGAACAACTACAAGCTGAGTTCAGTGCCATGAAAACCCAGATGCTGGGGCAGATGGATCTTATCCAAGGATTAGCTCGGGAACAAGAAGAGCTGAGAACCATTATCAACCAGCTTCATCAAGACAGATACAACAACATGAAGCAAATAGTCAAGGCCGGGGACCAAGTCATTAAACAACTTCAGAGAAGTCAAAGGTTTGGTTTGATGAAGAATAGACCTCTCCAAGTTGCTACTACCTCACGGGTCCAACAACAACCTTTCCATAAACAACGGGTTGATCAGAGTAAGCCAAATATGCCCAAGAGGCAATTTACCAAGCTCAACATGTCGCTGTCTCAGGCTTTACAACATCTGTTGAGATTGAATCTGGTGAAGTTAAGGGACCCTCATAATAATCCCAACATAGCCTCCCCAAGGTACAATCCTGATGCAAGGTGTGCATATCACTCCAACAGCCCGAGCATGATACTAACATCTGTTGGGCGTTGAGCAACAAAATTCAAGACCTAATTGATGAAGGAGCATTGGAACTCACACAAGACGGTCATATTGAATTCTTTTGCCATCCCCCCAAGGTTCACCATTTGAAGTGACAAGTACTGAGACGAGAAGACTTTTTGTTCATTAGAATTTTCAAGTTGTAATTTTCTTTTGATTGTTCGAACATTTATTCATGTCAAACTTTATTACTTTATCAATGCATTGCATATGTCTATTTTGAATCAATCCATTCGTATTCACTATATTCAAATTGCTTTCATTTTTTGTGATGATCAACTCTCGATTAAAAAATTCTAAACCTTTAGAGGGAGGATGACGAAAACGATATCAAAATCTCTACAGTATGCTTTTGAATAGACCCCGCTGACGAGGTACAGGAATTGTTTCAAATCCTAAATAGTGGAGTTATAAGGAAGATAATCGCTAATCAACCCCTTTGAGCCAAAGAAGTTGGAGTTTTTCTTTTCACAAATTAAAACCCTTAATTATAACCCGGGGTAGGGTAGTTTTCTCAGTTGATCCAGGTGCACAATGAATGGCATCAAAGAAGTCCTTCCGAAACAAAAGACGGTGTTGGTTCTGTATAATCGTAAGGACAAGCAGTCATTATCTCTCAAAATAAGAGCCCAATAAGTCAAAACTTGTGAAGGAGACTTAAGAAAAACTGGGGCATCCCGCTGACTGTAATCACAAAAAGAAACAGTTCAGGCAAAAGACAGGGATACTAAAATCAAAAAGAAAGAGATCCTACAAACTCTCAAAAAAAATGACTGCCTGTTCAAAATAAACTTTCAGTATCCGAACCATCACTGGAATATCAGAGCAAAGACTCAAACAGGATCTAAATGCATGGTTAGCTGAGTTTAGGATTGAAGAATATCACGAAGAAAGGGTGGGTACAAATAAAATTTGAGCCTTTATCCTTTGTTTCTTAAACCGTGAACCAGGCCACGTTATAACCCTTAAAAAGTCCTAGCTGAAGCATGGGTTAGTCCGAAAGCATACTGTTACAAAAGGTATCCTGACTCCTGTAGGGCTTGCTGTAAATCCTGAGTTGACGTCACATTTTACAAAATTTTCCTATCTTACTGAAAAAATGCATTTTCAAAAACTTCAAGACATACATAAGCTTTGCATTCTTAAAATAACATTGTTTGCATATGACTATTTGTTCAAACAGCAGATAAATTCGCACGACGAATATCTAATGAACAAAAAACCTTTTCAATAAAAAGGGTCACCTCAAGTGGAAAAAACACCTCCAACCAAGGGGCACGACATGAGCATTGTCCATCATCTGGGGCAGTTAAGTCAAGATTCAAGGAATCTCTCAAAATGCCAAATAGCCAGGGGCAAATCTCCATCTGAACCACTTGGGGCATTGGACATAAATTCCAGCAACGAATCTTGCATGTTCAAACATCTTCTGGTAGTATGGCAACACGACACTACTGACAGTGACAACTCCCTAAACTCTGAGAGCGTGGAAATAGTCAAAAAAGTACTACGCATAATCAAAGACCCGTTAGGTTGACTGGCCTAGGCAAAAATAAGCGCTTCCCGGCGAACCAAAAGTGTTCGGGCAAAAATTAGGGATGAGAATGAAAATTGTACACCCGGCAAGTCGAAAACCTGAAAAGGCGGCTTGGGCAAAAAAAGGGTATCCCGGTGGACTGAAAACCCGAAAGGGCGGTCCAAGAAAAAATTAGGGATCAAAGCGTACGAGTATGTCTCGTCATCTCGTCACTGGCCTACCAGAAGAAGACTTGTCATTTTGACCGAAAGATACCAAGCACCTCATAGGTGGGGATAATACTCGATCCACAGGGCCTCCGCATGCACCTTCTCCCGCATAAACAGGGATAAAAAAAAGTCTCGATGCAAGCCATCACCATATCCTTAGCACACGTCCCAGTAACATTCACTCCCCACAGAGTAGGACAGTAAAGATAGCTCTCCCCAGCTGAGGCTTGCAACTGCGAATAAGTCGGTAATATTCTCCCCAAGCAGAGTTTATCTACCATCAACACTGAAAAGGCTTAATATCCCCGACAGTCTTAATATTCCCCAGTGGAGTATAAGAATATTCCCCGGTAGAATACCAGATATCCCCAGTGGAATTAAAATTTTCCCAGCGCAGTCTGAAAAAGCTTCCCCAATGGAGTTGGAAGAATCATCCCCAGTAGACTCTGGAAGTTCACCCCCGGCGGAGTACAAAAATAAATCTCCCCAGCCGAGTTCAAAGGATCATTCCCAGCAGAACTCAAAGGATTATCCCCATAAGAGTGTAAAAGGTTATTCCCAGAGAAGTCGCAACCGAAGATCATCCCCAGTGGAAGTTCTTTCCTTTCACAAACAGGAATTCAATCCCCGATAGGGTTCAATATCACCAACAATGGCAATTCATCCCAACAGAATTTATCAGTGGAATCTTCAGCAGAACCTCTCTTCCCCACAGAGTAATCTCCTCATCAGTTTATTCCCCCAACGAAGTCATCCTCTCCTGCAAGTTTATTCTCTTCGTTCGCCATCCCCAGCGGAAACGAAGAATCCAGCTCTATTCTTCAGCAGCTATCCGGGATTTATTTTTCCCAGCTAGAAACATTATGTTTCACACCAAAATTTTCCCTCCCATATTCTTCAAAATCTTGACAAGTATCATCTCAATTTGCTCAAGTCCACTCAAAGGTTGCACAGTCCAATTGCCTCCTAACATAGTCAAAATTAGGGTTTTGGTTCTTGCAAGGAAGTTGAGGTTTCCAAGGGTCCAATCAAGTCCCATATGCCTATATACATTGACAAGCATCTACATGTCAAATTTCAAGGCTGACAGCATCAAATTGCACAGTCAAAAGCCCTAATTGCTTCACAGTCAACTGCAGGGGTAAAATGGTCATTTGGCAGTCAAAAGTCAATATTTTTGGTCAACATCTTATAGTGAAGCCACAATCATCATTTGATCAAGTCTTGATCATGATTCCACAAGGATGGCTCAAAAATCATCAAGATGCAAAAAGTTGCTATTTTTGGACAGCTGAAAAGTCAACTGTAACTTGACCAAGGCATAACTTTTTCATGTTTCATCAGAAAAATCCCATCCAATGCTCATTTTGAAGGGGATGACGTTTCCTACAACTCATCTTCACACTCCAAGTCCAAGAAATGCTCTCACGAAAAGTTATCAATTTCTATATTATAGGTCATTTTCAAAAGTCAACAAAAGGGCACTTTAAGTCAAAGACCATAACTTGAGATTGGTGAATCAAAATGACATGGGACCAAAGGAATTGGTTATAGGACTTCAAGACCTTTCCAAAATGTCCAAGAACATGTTCATAGCTTCAAAATTGAGCAAGATATGCATTGGAGAAGTTGGGAAATTTTTGGGAATTTGCAAAAGTCAACTTTGCCCAAAACACCTCATTTTTGCTAATGGGCCTCAAATTCTTTCTTGAATCTTTACCCAAGGCTCATGCACGACCCATTAAGATTAGTTTGAATTATTTTCTTATTTTTATTAATTATTTGGATTTTTAATTGATTAATAATTCATTTAATTAATTTAATTGTAGGAAAATATCAAAATATGGTTTTCAAATCTTTTTATGAAGCAAATGAGATCAGGGCAAGCTGGCAATTCGTGTACATATCAAGGACATCAAAATCACCCAATTTTGGCAAGTTTTATCAATCAAAAAAGTTGGAAAAGATTTGATTGAAATCAAAGATGCAAAACATGAATACAATGGATTCTTGACCAATATTTGCCCTAGTTTTCATTCTACTATATATGATGAAGCAAACCCTAAAGCCTTTCACGTGCAAAAGTTGCTGAGAACACCATAACCAAATTGCAAAAAGTCAAGAAAAAACTCAAAACCGAAATCAATCTTCCAGGCGAATTCAAAGCTTTTCCTTGATTCAAACACCTTGCATAAGTCTCCAGAAACAATTTGCAACCAAGAACGAGCCCTAACACTCAAAGAATCAGCCACAACAAGTCCCACGGTTTGAATATTTTTCCTTAATCGCATATCCTTATTCATGCATTTTTAACCTCTTTTTTGGATTGATTTGTGTTAATAGGACCATTCTGAAGCTATTGGTAAAATTCAATTTGATTATGGTGTTCTGAATCAAAAACCACCATTGAAGAACTTTAGGGTTTCGAAGCTTGAATTTTAGGGCTTTCCACATACAGAAAAATTGGACATTGAAACGTACATGGTTGAATTCCTCAAGGCCAGACGAATTCAACCCAACCATCGCGTTTTTTTTTATATTACCTGTAGCCCTAATCGCTATTTTTGACATTTGCATTTTGTGGGGGTTTAAAACCCCCGCTATTTGATTGTTTTGGTTACAGGCCAGGTGAAGAAGATAATACATGGAAGCATGTGACTGGGGCATTCAAACTCTTGGCGCGTTTTTTTTCTTCTGATTTCCAGCATAGTTATCATTATTAATATATTATATTTGTTGGTTATTACGTTAACAAAGACAACGCGATGGCTCAGTGGTTGATGACGTGCTTGGCAATTGTTGGGACCTGGGTTCGATTCCCAGGTCCACCCAATATTTGTTTCTATTTTTCATAACATGATATCATGCAGCTTTCCAATGCGTTCCACCATGCACTTCAACCAGCAATCCGCCATGTGTCTCTCAGCATACATCCAATGGCCAGGAGATGAAGAGTATGGTACACCCTAGTCAACAAGCGTGTGGTCAATCCCCAAGGTCAACGAGACTTGCTTCTTAATGGGCCTGAATTCCAGAATAACACCTCCACATTGGGCCATCAATCCCCCCCTGGTTTTGCTATTTTATTTTATTTTCTTTTTTCCCTTTTAATTATCTCATAAATAATTATTATTATTATTAACCAATAAACTAATTTTTCATAATAAATTCAGAAATCAAAAATTGTAAATATATTTTATTATTTTTACTATTAACTATTATTTTTGTAAATAAATATTGACAATTAACTTAGTTTAATTTAGGCTTAATTTTCACCTTTTTCTCATTAAATAAAAGTTATGTAGAATTAGGGTTTGACAATTTTCAATCATATTTTATTAATTAATCATTATTCTTATTAATTATTATTATCTTTGTAAATAAAAATGTAAACTAATTAATTTAGTAAATTAGGTTAACTTTGACATTTTTTAAATAATTAAAATAAACTTAGAATTAGGGTTTCTTTTGACTTTTAACTTCTTTATTTTTATTTTCATTAAAAATATAAAAACATTAAAAAACACAAAAACATTTTTTTTATTAATTAATTAGTTAGTTTTAGGTTTAATTTCAATTAAATGCAAAGGACAAAAAAAAACTCATATTTTCTCAAAAGGGTCAAAAACCCTAGGACGTTCCAATTTAACTCTTTCGCGCACTATCTTATTTTGATTATTTATGTATCTGCTCAATGGATGTAATAGTAATTAAGATTTA
Source organism: Vicia faba (assembly GCA_948472305.1). Taxonomy (NCBI): domain Eukaryota; kingdom Viridiplantae; phylum Streptophyta; class Magnoliopsida; order Fabales; family Fabaceae; genus Vicia; species Vicia faba. Next base: position 731,595,146 of record OX451736.1, read on the forward strand.
CCGCTTTCTTTATTTTCGCATTTTCCAAAACGGGTCTTTGTTTTTTTGGCGATGTATAGACCCGCGCCTTGTAATAGCGTAGCTTTACATTCCCGCACTTTAATTTTCCGCACTCTTAACTGTTAATATGCATGAAAGACTGAATGACAAATTAAAAACAACTCGTAGCTCACAACGTTACATGTACAAGATAAATCTTAACTGAAAAACAACACACAAGCACATGCCACTTCTAGGGTACGCCTCACTCGTTGCCTCGAACGTGGTCGTCAAGTATAGGTTGTTTTAGAGGTCGCCCTCCTGTCTAAGATCCAGTTGCCTCGAAACGGTTGCCTCGGATAAAAAGATCTAGGACATTAGGGTTACTTCTAAGGTGTCCTACTATTGCTTCGGTGACCACACTGTCCCTATAATCGAATTGACTCGAACAACTCCAACGATGGTGCTACCTACCTCTCAATGGTGGGATGGCACTATCTGAAGGACTCTTACACAGCCTAATTCCTTAGAGTAGGTAGATGACTCATGGGTACTTGCTCTCTTTCAAAAAACAAACAAAACATCTTTTCACACTGACACTTTCAAAAGTTTTCAAAACAAATTTTTCATACACTCTTGAGGACAGATACAAGAGTCACTTAGAAATCTTTCAAACAAAACTTTTTCAAACCCACTCACATTTGAAAAGCAAACATCTTTTGAAAACATAAGAGCAAGTACCTAAGAGCCCATGGATAACCATGGATAGAAAGGGTGCTAACACCTTCCCTTTCTATAATCTACCTCCCGAACCGAGAGAAATCTCAAAGAAGGAATTTTGCTGTGCTTTTGTCCTTTCCATGTTGGAGAACATAAAAGACGGTGGCGACTCTTGCTTACCGCGATATACGTGATCCAGCTTTAAACAGTCAGTTCTATTTCCACCGATCACAGAACTGGTGACTCTGCTGGGGACACTTATAAAGTGAGGTGTACCTTAGGATTAGATCATACTTATGTTTTCAATTGCCTGTTTTGATTGCTTTAATATTGTGGGCCTGTTTTGGGAGTTCTATAGATCCTAACCCGGATCTGGGGGAAACCTTTTAGGTAGCAACAAATTGTGAGGGAACTGTGCAGGGTATCACTACGCCAAAAACGAGTTTTGGCACTGCTACATAGACATCGCTTATGCAAAAGCGCTGCTGTAGGTATCCAAAAAAAAAAAATACTTTAGACAGCGCTTATTAAAAGCGCTGCTATAGGAATTATCAAAGGCAACGCTTTTTCTCCCTAAACGCTGTTATAGGGTTTTAAAAAAAATAAAAATTAAAAAATTTATAAAAGCGCTGCTAAAGGGTATGCTTTAGACAACGCTTTCAAAAAGCGCTGCTAAAGGTGTAAGTCTAAAAGCGCTGCTAAAGGGGGGGTAAACCTAAAGCGCTGCTAAAGGGGGGTACCTTTAGCAGCGCTTCTTGAAAGCGCTGCCTTTGTGTAAATCTAAAAGCGCTGCTAAAGGGGGGGTAAGCCTAAAGCGCTGCTAAAGGGGGGGTACCTTTAGCAGCGCTTCTTGAAAGCGCTGCCTTTGGTTTGTTAATTTATTTCTAAACCACTAACCCCTAAATCAGATTTCCAGAAACACAAAATTAAACCGATATCGCTGTTCATCTTCTTCTCCATTCGTCTCCTCCCATTCTCTCTTCACGCAACAACACAAAAACGCTCTTTGCTCTCTCTCTTTCCTCAACTCTGCGGCTTAGATCTGAGGAGTTTTGGAAACCCTAATCCACCGTTCTCGCCATCAACCTTACCTCGCTTTTTCTCTCCGATCATCTACTTTTTCGTATCCTAAGGTATAGCTTTTTCTTCTAACTTTTTCCGATTCGATGCTATCAATCGCTTTTTTTCTTTCTCTTTTGAATATTCGTATCGATTGTTTTCTGAGTTTTCGTTTTTTGTTTCAATCGATTTACTTGATATCGAGCTGTTGAGTATTGGATCTGTTAAAGCTTTGATTTCCGTTTGATTTTTGCAGTTTTTATCTTCTTTTGAATACTGTTCTAACTTTTACGAAATTCGTTGCTTTCTCTGGTTTGATTATATCTTACGCTGATTTTGATTGCTTTTTCGTTATATGCTTAATTTTAAAATATCGATCTATTTTATTCATTATAGATCATGTTGATTTTATTTTATCTCTTACTTAATTGTTTTTTTTCAAGCCGTGATTGTGCGACTTTCCTCTCTGTGTGGCTCTGACAAGATTAGATTATAGAAACAGGTATATGTGTGAAAATGAATAATTTATGAGGCCTCTTATCTGACAGTTATGATACACTGGATTTAGCTTTGCTACAGCTTTGTTGTTCTTTAGTTCCTACTTGCCTCTTCACTTAATTTTCTAGTCATTAGAACCAAATGAAATGATTCCCACAATTTCCATAAAGATACACATTCCAAACCATTTCAACCTTCTTGATGGTTTGTTTGGCTGCACATTTCTTGCAAAAGTTGTTAAAAAGCTTTAATTAAATGTTTCTAGAAATTGTGTGACAATATTTTAGGTGATATTTCAATTACAACTTGATTTAGGTGATTTAAGCAATTGATACACTTTGATTCTAATCTTTTTATGGTCAATTAGTGACTTTGATACACATGGCATTGCACATTGCTCTGGCTCAAGCTTATCCATTTATTTTGTGTGAGATGTACCAAACTCTTACTTGTTGACATTGACTATGGCTGCTTTTGTTGATTCATATAAATATTGTTATAAATGGATTTGTTTTCATCTACCGGAAACTTCTATTCTATATAGTTTCAATTTTAATAAAAGTAACACTGCAAGATTGTTTTCCGCGTCTTGTGTGTATATATCTATGTTTTGACAGAAGATTGAATATTGTGTTAGGTCTTTTGTAGTTGGCAAATAGAAAAATGAATGCACTTGCAGCTACCAACAGGAACTTTAAGTTGGCTTCTAGGCTTTTGGGGTTGGATTCCAAGCTTGAGAAAAGTTTACTCATCCCATTCAGAGAAATCAAGGTAATTAAACAAACATAATTCTTTCGCTGCTCTTGCAAATTTGTTTACTGCTCTTGTTTTGTATGTTCTGTTTCATGTTATTATGATTATAAACTTATAATATAAATGATGCAATGATGAAAAATCAGGTTGAATGTACAATCCCTAAAGACGATGGCACGTTGCAATCTTACATTAGGTTTCGGGTTCAACATGATAATGCTAGAGGCCCTATGAAAGGAGGAATCAGATACCATCCTGAAGTAATTGTGTTGATTATTTTCCTTTTCATCTTGCAGTCATGGCAGGAGTTGCACCAGAGGGTTCTCAGTTTGATGCTAAACAATTTGATACCAAAATGAATGAGTTGTAAGGACACCCCCTTGATTTCTTTGTTCTTGTTTTGAAGTGTAACATTAAATCACGTTTTTGTCTAATTTTATATTAATACTAGTAATGTGATTCTGTTATTATAATATAATTTGTTTTGATAACTTCGCTGCTGCAAACTCACCACCGAAGGACATGACTTCTACACCTTTTATGAGGAGGTTTTTGAAAGTTTTGATTCAATGGGCTTGCAATAGAACATTCTCAGAGGCATTTACGCATATGGTATTTTAAAACTTTTCAAGTCCTTTTCTACTCTCTCCTTTTCTTTTCTATCATTATTAAACCAAATTATGCTTTTATCTGATTAAAGTTGAAGTTTAATTGTGGACTCTTTTGGTCCTTAAAATTTGTCCAGTATGGTGGCAGCATTCCACTTTGTTCATGATGTATTTTTATTCACTTGTATTTTTTGTGCAAACAATTCTTTGCACTGCCTTTGTTCTTTTATTGATACATAAATGTCTGGCCAAATCCTTTAACTAGTATGGTTTGTGTTAATAGGTTTTGAGAAGCCATCAGCTATTCAGCAACGTGGAATAGTTCCATTTTGCAAGGGACTTGATGTTATACAACAAGCTCAGTCTGGAACAGGGAAGACTGCGGTTCTGTCTGAGCTAGAGCTTTTGATTATCAAAGTCAAGGTTTCCACTACACCCGATGGCAAACTCTTGGATCTGTTTTTTTATCATAGATACCATGTTTTTACATATTCTATTTGCTACTCTATAATGCTAGTTTGCTTCTACCGAAACTTCTTTATCGTTTTACTTAATGTGCCTTTGATGAATCTATAATAACAGAGATCTTCTACATACAAAGACGAGAAAGGATGATACGATCGAACAGATAAAAGGTGTTTTGGAGGATTCCGTACTTACTATGGACATCGAATTGGTTGGCCCGGAAATTTATGCTTGTTCGCAGGCCTCTTCATTCCTTCCATCTTCCATCACTGAAAACGATTATAATTTCGAATTGCCTGATTCAGTTCAAACCGGAACTCTCCGATCAGATTATACTTCTATCACGGTGGACAACACCCTTAGTCCGGCTCATTCCCTTGTCCAAATTACATGCCAAGACCACAAAGGTCTTCTTTATGACATAATGAGAACTCTCAAAGACTACAACATTAAGGTATGCAAATTTAAAATCATCACGAGTAAATGTTCTTTTATGCTAATCTTATGCTGTTATCAATTGAATATGTGCCAATGCAATTTGTCACTTAATCAGATTTCATTCGGGCGTTTCACTACAAAACCTCGACGAAAATGTGAGATGGACTTGTTCATCATGCAAGCAGATGGAAAAAAGATAGTTGACCCTAACAAGCAGAGTTCTTTGTTGTCGCGCCTTAGAACAGAACTATATCATCCACTAAGAGTAGCTATTGTGAGCCGAGGCCCTGATACCGAGCTTCTAGTTGCAAACCCTGTCGAGTTGTCTGGCGAAGGAAGGCCTCTAGTTTTTTATGATATTACACTTGCTCTCAAAATGCTCGAAATTTTCATCTTTTCGGTAATCACTCACCTGCTTCATATTTCCTATTGCTTAGTTCCTTAGTCAATATATTTCTTTAACAAACATCCATCAAAACCAATAAAAGACATAGTTTTTCAGAAGTCATTATGTTAATATTCTGATTAATTGTTTCAACAGGCTGAAATCGGGAGACACTCGATCGGAGACCGGGAGTGGGAAGTTTATAGAATCTTGCTCGACGAAGGGGAGGGTTTGTCTGTTCCGAAGAACAAGATTGAGGAGGGAGTTTGGAAGATGTTGATGGGTTGGGAGTGATCAATCCATGGTTGCTGTCATGACATTTTCCACCTTGTGAATGAACCTTTGTCTATGTACATATAACAATGATATGATTAAGTTTATCAGAAGTAATTGTAAAATATAATGTATGGAAATTATATGTATGCAAATGGTTTGTTTTTTTCTTTTGTAATGCTAAGTTAATGTATATAAATTAGAAGGTAGTAGCAAGTAGATGAAAATGAAGTAAATATTGCGAAGTAGAGCTACAACACAGTATACAAGAGCTATCCTCTGCATAGACACATAATACACACAATCAGAATTATTTAGTCAATAATAGATGCATCTTTCAATCAAAAAACGTGGATTGGTCGGAGTGGTTTGGCTGGCGGTGTGTTGGAGTATTTGGTCGAAGAGAAATGCGCTGCTAAAGGGGGGGGGGGGGTAATAGACAACGCTTTTCATGAAAGCGCTGTCTAAAGTGATTGAAAAAAAAAATTAAAAAAAAAAAAGGAAAAGCGCTGCTAAAGGGGGGGGGGGGTAATAGACAACGCTTTTCATGAAAGCGCTGTCTAAAGTGATTGAAATTTTTTTTTTTTTTTTTTAAAATAAGGAAAAGCGCTGCTAAAGGGGGGGGGGGGGGTAATAGACAGTGCTTTTCATGAAAGCACTATCTAAAGTGATTGAAAAAAAATGAGGAAAAGCGCTGCTAAAGGGGGGTAATAGACAGCGCTTTTACCAAGCGTTGTCTAAAGCGATTGAAAAAAAAATGCTGTCTATACCTTTAGCAGCGGAGGTTTTAGCAGCGCTTTTAAGCGCTGTTAAAGGCCTAAAAAAGCGCTGTCTAATCCCTTGTTTGGCATAGTGTATACCGACACGTTTGAAGCAGTTGCTACGTTGATGTGGCACTTTGGTGAGTACCGGTAACCCTTGAGTCAAGTCAAGGAGAGTACGGGGCCGCCGCGTGGTGTCGTGAAGCATCAACTGACCTTAGGAACCTTACTTGACCATCCTGGCCTCTTTAGGGTAGTGAGATGACCGACTTTGGTTCAGTCTGAAGTTGGTTGATACTCGATACTACACTCATTGAGGGTTGTTTTCTTGGAATATTTTGATCGCCAGTTCAGCGGCTAAATCAAAACAATGAACATAGAAAACAATCCAATGATATTGAGCTCCTTAGAACCCGGTTACTTTTGATAGGACAGGTTTTGAGCCCACCAACTTCAAGAGGGTAGTACCTAGACCCCATGCTGGCCCAAACTCTAAGGGCTGTCTTGTGTGACTTGTGTGCCTTATCATGTTTGCCTTTGTGAATACTGGTGGCTGTTTTATCATAACATCATAACATCATACAACATCATATGCATCCACTAACCACTTCAAGGGTTCGAATCTTCATCTTTGTTATTGTTTTGTAGGACATGGAAACTATCCGCAGAAAGACAATTCAGATCAACCTTGTAAGGATCCCTCCTCAGCTTAAGGAGCTTGCATCCAGGATTCCCGAGAGCTCTTCCTTCAGTGAGAAGCATGGCAGACTCATCAGCTTGGTCAACACCAACATTGAGGAAGATATGATAAAGGTCCTCTTCCAGTTCTTTGACCCTTTGCACCACTGCTTTACTTTCCCGGATTATCAACTGGTGCCTACCTTGGAAGAGTTTTCCCAGCTTCTGAAGATCCCTATCCTTAGTCAACTACCCTACAACGGTACGGAAAGGGAACCAAAACTTGAAGAGGTTGCTAAAGCATTACGCCTACAACCATCTAACATCAAGGGACATTGGGAAGTTAGAAGTGGTATCAAAGGATTCTTGGCAAAGTTCCTATTTGAGAAGGCCCAAGAATGTTGGAATTCCCTTGACCTACAAGCCTTTGAAGAAGTTGTGGCTCTCCTTGTTTATGGGTTGGTGTTGTTCCCGAATCCCGATCAGCTTATAGATATCAATGCCGTCAAGATCTTCATGTCCAGGAATCCTATACCTACGTTGCTTGGGGACATCCTCCACTCATGTTACACTCGAACCATGAGAAAAAGAGGTGTTCTCATGTGCTGCACTCCTCTCCTGGCAAGGTGGTTTATTTCGCACCTTCCACAATCAGTTTTGAAGAACGAGCGGGGTTTGAGATGGTCACAACGATTAATGACTCTTACACATGCTGATATACATTGGTGTCCTCGGTCCAGAGAGAATGTCACTATCATTGATCGTTGCGGAGAGTTTCCTAATGTTCCTCTACTTGGAATCAGAGGAGGTATTACTTACAACCCATGTTTGGCTTTGAGACAGTTTGGATATGCTCGGAGGGATGGCCCTCACGACATGTTACTTCCTGACATAGTTTTTGACTTCGACAACGATGCACAAGGACTTCGCCAGAGATTTATCAGAGCTTGGAGGATGCCAAACAGGGTAGATAGCAAGACACTGGGGCACAAGAAATCCATCCCCTTGGAGCCTTATCTCAAGTGGGAACGAGCCCGCTCCCAGAAGTTGGTGATGCCATATCCTCATGTTCTCCCTGTGATCAAAGAGTCAGTCTTGGAAGGAGAGGTGCCCTACACCATTCAACATCCTGACATGCCAACATCTTGGGAGGAAATGCAAAAAAGCTAGATCCAACTCAAGGAAGAACGGAATTCTCTTGAATCCAGTCTACATGCCAGTGAGAAGAAGGTCTTGGAGCTCACCCGCCTACTGCACGAGGAAAAGACTCTCAATACTTATATAGCTCCAAAGAGGATGCGCAATGTCTTTTGGGATTAAATTATTTTGTAATGTTTTGCCCATGAGGCCTTGATGTACTGAACAGATTATTTCTTAATAATAACGTGTGTTCTTTTTGTCTACAACAAAGTTGAACTTTCGAACCCTTGAATGCATTGCATAAATAGCATATCATGCATCATGTGCATAACAGGTACTCTTTTCCTACAGGTTGCTTAATCTTCTTCGCTGTTTATTTCAGCAGTCTCATCATGAATCCTGAATCATCTACTGAGCAATCCATCAAGGCCCTCCAGGCCCAGAATGCCCAGTTCCAAGAGTTGATCATGAGCTTAGCCCAAGGTCAAGAGGAATTGAAGGCTCTGCTGGTGAAGAAGAAGAAGAAGAGAACTGTACTGTTCAACACTGGACGGAGATTTGGTAATACAATGCAAAATGAGGCTGATCAAGCTGCTTCCTCTGTAGGGAAAGGCAGTCCCCAAGGGGGAGGAGTTCCTAGTCTTGTGGTCTCTGACAATGAGACGAATTTCAATGATGAACAGTACCCTCTTGCTGAGGACAGGTACAAGCAGTTAGAGGATCGTCCGAGTGCCATGGAAATTCAACATGTGCCTGGGTTGGATTTCAGAGATCTGGGTTTATCTTCGGGGGTGGTTATCCCACACAAGTTCAAGGCACCTTCTTTTGTGAAGTACGACGGGGTATTTTGTCCTAAGCTGCATCTCAGATCCTATGTGCGAAAGATCCAACCGTATACTGTAGACAAGAACTTATGGATCCATTTCTTCCAGGATAGCCTTTCAGGGGCTCAACTCGAGTGGTTCTATCAGCTGGATGGAGCCAGTATTCGAAACTGGGAGGACTTGGCTACTGCTTTTTATAAGCAGTATCAGTACAATGCCGACCTCGCTCCTACACGTACCCAACTCCAGGGTATGTCGCTAGGATCGGGAGAAGGTTTTAAGGAGTACGCGCAAAAGTGGAGAGACCTGGCTGGCAGGGTGAAGCCACCGTTGACTGACCTTGAACTCGTGGACATGTTCTTGGGGACCCTGTCTGGTCCATTATTTAACCACCTGATTGGTAATTCTTCTGCTGGGTTCACAGACCTGATCTTAATTGGAGAAAGGATAGAAGCTGGTATGAAGTCGGGGAAGATACAGAAAGGTGCATCCTCAAGTTCTGAAAAGAAGCCTTTCAAGAAGGAAGCTAGTGCTGTGTATGGTCCCAGAAGACAAAATAAACCGGAACGCCTCCAAGCTATCAACGCGGTGGTTATTTCTAAGCCTGCTGCTGCTACTCAGCAATACAACCAACCAAGGGGTGAGAGACCCAAAAGGCAGTACACTCGGCTCAGCATGACCCTGTCTCAGATCTTGCCACAACTACTGTCGACCAATTTGGTAACTGTCAGAGAAGCTCCGAAGGTGGTAAACACAACCTCTCCGAAGTACAACCCCAACGCCCGCTGTGCTTATCACTCTGATAGCCCGGGGCATTCTACTGATGATTGTTGGGCCCTGAGGAATAAGGTTCAGGACCTTATCAATGCTAAAGAAATACAGTTTGAGGCGCCCGAAAGGCCCAACGTTGTGACTGCTCCCATGCCCCAGCATGGAGTGAATGCTGTTGAGGAAGACCTGTATGTAGTCTTTGTGGATGAGATTGTTACTCCATTGTTGACCGTCAAAAGGAACCTGTTGCTAGCCGGTTTATTTCTGGGTTGTAGCAAAGGTTGCCTTCTATGTGCTGTTTCACCTGCTGGTTGTCCGTTGCTGAAGTCAGGCGTCCAAAACCTGATGGATAACAAAGAGATCTTGTTCAAGAAGATTGCTGTTCCTGTTATCCCTACTGAAGAAGTGTCCGTTGTCACCATTTTCAACAATCCTACCAAGGCTCCCCCGAGGAAGCCTGTCCAAATTACGCCTGTTCAGAAGGTTGCTCCTATCATCATCACTGTTCCGGGGCCCCTCCCCTATAAATTTGACAAAGCTGTCCCGTGGCACTATGGGGCAGATGTTTATATGCTCGGAGTAAAGCAAGAGTTCAATACTAGTACCGGCATCAGTAACATCACCGGTCCTGCTAAAGTTACTCGCAGTGGCAGGCTCTTCTCGCCTGATATTGCACCTCCAGCTATTCAGAGACCTCTTGTTATCACACCTGCCAGTGTGCCTGTTTCCCCTCCTGATCAAGTTTCTACCCCTGCTGCCGAGTCATCTGACACTCGGGGCAAGGGGATGGCTACCGATGTGCCTGCCCAGATGGAGGCACCAAAGACTGTTAATGTTGAAGCCTCCCAGCAAGAGATGGAAGAGATTCTCAAGATTATCAAGAAGAGTGATTTCAACGTCGTTGAACAGCTGGGGCACACCCCCTCTAAGATCTCTATGCTATCACTATTGTTGTGTTCAGAGGCCCATGCCAAGGCCCTGATTTCCTTCCTGAAGACGGCCCATGTGCCACAAGAAACGTCTGCTGATCAATTTACTGATTGTGTGGCCAACTTAACCGCTGATAATGGTCTGGGTTTCTATGACGCTGATCTGACCGCTAAGGGAAAGAACCACAACGATGCCCTGCATGTCTCCATTGAATGCAGGGGCACTACTCTTGCCCATGTGTTGGTAGACACCGGTTCTTCGTTGAACGTATTGCCCAAGAAGGCCTTAGACAGGTTGGATTGTGAGGGTTTGGAGTTGAAGCCTAGTAACATTGTTGTCCGAGCCTTTGACGGGTCGAAGAGGATGGTACATGGTGAAATAGATATTCCGATCCGGGTTGGTTCTCAAGTCTTTGATTCAACATTCTATGTGATGGACATCCGACCATCCTATTCTTGTTTGCTGGGTCGTCCTTGGATCCACAAGGCTGGAGCTGTGACCTCCACTCTACATCAAAAGCTTAAGTACCCGGTCAGAGGGAAGATTGTTACAGTTCAGGGGGAGGAAGAATACATGGTCACCCATCTTAACTCGTTCCGGTACATAGAGATGGATGGGGAGTTCATTGAGACCCCCTTTCAACACTTTGAAGAGGTGCCTCCAACATTGGCGTCAGCAGAGACAGTGACTGAAGAAGACTCTCCGTTAAAGATGGCTTCCTTGAAGGATGCCTGGGCTGTGATTGAGAAGGGTGAGTGTGCAAACTGGGGCCGACTTCCTGATTTTACTCCGAAGACTGACAAGTTTGGGCTGGGTTTCACTGCAGAGGCTCAGAGGGCTGTACGTAAAGCAAGGATTGGAAGACCTCCCCTATTCATCACCAACCCGGGAGTGAATGCTATTGAAGACCATGCGGAGGAATCTGAATTCGACAGCTGGATCTACCCAACGATCGACGGTGGACTAAGCAACTGGACCGCTAAAGACCACATACCTATTACTTTTGTCACTCAGTAATGAACTCTTTTGTTTTAAATTTGTAACGAACAATAATTTGAAACTTTATGGCCCGGTGTCTTACCCGGGGCACCGTGGCTTCATTTGTGAGGGCTTATTATTTGTCATTTTCATATATCATGAATAAAAACATTGGACGTTTTTCGCGTTTCAAATCTTGTGCTCCCTTTCCTTCTTTATATATTGCAAAACAGCTATATTTACACACACTCACCTATACAGGTTCCAATCCACTCTGGATCTCACTGGTAACGACTCTGCTACTGCCAGTTATGACTTTGAAAATCCGATCAACTTAGCCGAAGACGAAGGTGAAGATGATTGTGAAGTGCCTGGCGAGCTTGCAAGACTGTTACTCAAGGAAGAGAGGGCCATTCAGCCACATGAAGAGCCAGTGGAAACGGTAAATCTGGGTACTGAGACAGACAAAAAGGAAGTCAAGATTGGTGCCAATCTAGAGCTCAGTGTGAAACAATGGTTGATTCAAATGCTGCATGATTATGTGGAAATCTTTGCCTGGTCTTACGAAGACATGCCTGGGTTGGATACTGACATTGTGGTTTATCACCTGCCTACCAAGGAAGACCGCCCTCCGGTTAAACAGAAGGTTCACCGTATGCGTCCAGAGATGTCCGAGAAAATCAAAGCCAAGGTTATGAAACAATTTGATGCCGGGTTTCTAGCAGTGACTTCCTACCCTCAGTGGGTTGCCAACGTGGTTCCAGTGCCGAAGAAGGATGGTAAGGTCCGAATGTGTGTTGACTACAGGGATTTGAACAGGGCGAGCCCTAAGGATGACTTCCCTCTGCCTCACATCGATGTTCTGGTTGACAATACTGCTCAGCACAAGGTGTTCTCCTTCATGGACGGTTTCTCCGGTTATAATCAGATCAAGATGGCTCCTGAAGACATGGAGAAGACCACTTTTGTTACTCAGTGGGGCACCTTCTGCTACAAGGTCATGCCTTTTGGGTTGAAAAATGCTGGGGCAACCTACCAACGTGCCATGGTGGCTTTATTTCATGACATGATCCACCATGAGATTGAAGTATACGTCAATGATATGATTGCAAGGTCTCAAACTGAGGAGGAACACCTTGACCATCTACATAAGCTGTTTGACCGTCTGAAGTTGTACAAGCTGAGGTTGAATCCAAACAAATGCACCTTTGGGGTAAGATCTGGAAAATTGCTAGGTTTCGTCGTGAGCGACAAAGGTATTCAAGTGGACCCTGCCAAGGTGAAAGCCATACAAGAGATGCCAGCTCCCAAGACAGAAAAAGAAGTTAGAGGCTTTCTAGGACGGCTGAACTATATCGCCCGATTCATCTCACATCTAACTGCCACCTGTGAACCAATCTTCAAGCTGCTGAAGAAAGATCAAGTAGTACGTTGGAACGATGAATGTCAGGCCGCTTTTGACAGAATCAAAGAGTATCTCCAAGAACCACCCATTCTTATGCCACCGGTTGAAGAGATACCTCTAATATTATACTTAACAGTACTTGACAGCTCAATGGGGTGTGTGCTGGGGCAGCATGACGAGTCTGGCCGAAAAGAGCACGCCATTTATTACCTTAGCAAAAAGTTTACCGACTGTGAGACCCGATACTCACTGCTCGAGAAAACTTGCTGCGCGTTGGTATGGGCTGCTCGCCGGCTGAGACAGTATATGTTGACTCACACTACTCTGTTGATTTCAAAAATGGATCCAATAAAGTACATATTCGAAAAGTCTGCTCTGTCCGGAAGAATAGCAAGATGGCAGATGATCTTGATAGAATACGACATCCAGTACACGACTCAGAAAGCAATCAAGGGAAGTGTATTGGCAGACCACTTGGCACACCAAGCAGTGGACGACTACCAATCTATGAACTTTGAATTTCCAGACGAGAACATCATGGTAGTGACTGATTGTGAAGTACCTGGACCGGATGAAGGACCTGAGGAAGGATCCTGATGGTCTATGCACTTTGACGGAGCCTCAAACGCTTTGGGTAACGGTATTGGCGCTGTGATCATATCCCCTAAAGGCACTCATACTCCACTCACTGCCCGACTGTGTTTCAACTGCACTAACAACATGGCGGAGTATAAGGCATGCATCATGGGTCTTCAAGCTGAAATTGACTTAAGGATCAAGTTTCTGAGTGTCTTCGGAGATTCCGCTCTCGTGATCAATCAGATCAAAGGCGAGTGGGATACGAAACACCCAAATCTCATTCCTTACAAAGAGGGTGTGTTGACATTGATCCCTCATTTCACGGAGATAACTTTTGAACACTTCCCAAGAGAGGAGAATCAGTTGGCGGACGCGCTGGCTACGATGTCTTCTATGTTCAAAGTCAAATGGGATAACGAAGCTCCCCGAATCATTATTTAGAAATTGGACGAACCTGCATATTGCCGTGATCTTGAGGTTGAAGAGGTAACTGAAAAACCCTGGTATCATGAGGTGAAGAGGTACCTGGAAGCTCAAGAATACCCCGAGGGTGCATCTGTCAATGACAAGAAGTTTCTGAGAAGGTTCGCGGCAAAGTTCTTCCTCAGCAATGGTATTCTCTACAAACGAAACCATGATTCAACCTTGCTGCGTTATGTGGATAAGACTGAAGCAGAAAGGATCATGACAGAGCTGCATGAGGGTACCTTCGGAACACATTCCAGTGGACACACCATGGCAAAGAAAATCCTTCGGGCAGGATATTTCTGGTCCACAATGGAAGCTGACTATTACCAACATTCTCGGACGTGTCACAAATGCCAGATCTATGCTGATAAGGTGCATATTCCTCCAGTTCCTCTGAACGTTTTGACAGCACCCTCGCCTTTTGCAATGTGGGGCATTGATATGATCGGCGAGATTAGACCTACGACATCCAACGGGCATCGCTTCATCCTGGTAGCGATTGATTACTTCACAAAGTGGGTTGAAGCAGCTTCCTATGCTACTGTAACCAAGAACGTCGTGGCACGGTTCATTCGGCATAACCTGATCTGTCGATACGGCATCCCGGAGAGAATCATTACGGACAATGGTACCAATCTTAATAACAAGATGATCACTGAGATCTGCGAGCAATTCAAGATACAACACCACAACTCTTCTCCCTACCGGCCGAAGATGAATGGGGCTGTAGAAGCAGCGAATAAGAATATCAAGAAGATTGTGCAGAAGATGACAGTGACCTACAAGGATTGGCACGAAATGTTACCGTTTGCTCTTCATGGGTACCGTACCTCAGCAAGAACGTCAACCGGGGCAACTCCCTTTTCCTTGGTCTATGGCATGGAGGCAGTCTTGCTTATTGAAGTCCAGATACCCTCTCTCCGGATAATGAAGGATGCAGGCTTGAGCGAAGATGACTGGATCCAGACTCGACTTGATCAATTAAACCTAATTGACGAAAAGAGACTCACTGCTATTTGTCATGGTCAAACGTACCAAAAAACGGATGATCAGGGCATTTAACAAGAAAGTCAGACCACAAGAGTATCAAATCGGAGACCTGGTAATCAAGCGTATCATCCTTCCTCAAAGTGATCCCAGGGGCAAATGGACCCCTACGTATGAAGGGCCATTTGTGGTTAAACATATCTTCTCAGGAGGAGCCATGATTCTAACCACCATGGATGGTGACGACCTTCCTCACCCCACCAATGCAGACATAGTAAAAAGATACTGCGCATGAATAAAAGAACCGCTAGGTTGACACACCTAGGCAAAAATAAGGGCTTCCCGGCGAACCAAAAGGGTTCGGGCAAAAATAAGGGATGAAAAATGAAAAAATATGTACACCCGGCAAGTCGAAAACCTGAAAAGGCGGCTTGGGCAAAAATGGGTATCCCGGTGGACTGAAAACCCGAAAGGGCGGTCCAGGCAAAAATTAGGGATAAAGCGTAATACTATGTCTCATTGGATCACCTTGCATCCAGAATCCGGTATCAACTATCAGGTTCAATCGACATCGATCAATCAACTTCATCTTCAACTAAGCAGCAAAGTGATGAGACGCTTGAAGACATAAAGGCGATAGCAGAGTTGGAACCCAGTGGGATTTTTTTCACATAGCTGTTTTGTTTTCCTTTTCACAAAATTGTAAACTCTATGTTGCTCGGCGGCATTCTCTTACTAGGACGTCAGCCTCTTGTACATAAACGCCTATTTACAGGCAAATTTCAAAATCAATACAAGTTCATCTTTTCCAGACAAATTGCCAATTGTTTTTCCATTTTCTGTTTTGTTTTGCAAAGAACGTCCAATGTTCATTTTTGATATATGCATTTGACACTAATTGCTAACTCATAAATATTTGCATGCGAAACAAAGGACTAATTACAGGTGACAATGGAAACAGGGGCAATAATGAGTTGTCTAAGTAATCTAATTATTCCGTCCACCAAGGTACCAAGGTAGGTTCAGCTGAAGAATTTGACCAAGATACCTTCACTCCTCGTAGAGTAAGATAAGATGCAGTAATACTCTCCCCCGAGCAGAGTTGGTCTCCCATCAGCCCCGAAAAGGCGCAGTATCTCCAACAAGTCAGCAACGCTCTCCCCAAGCAAAGTTAGCCCATTCAGCCCTGGAAGTTGGGTATCCCCAGAAAATCCCAATATTCCCCAGCGGAGTATACAAATATTCCTAAGCAAGCATCCCCGGCAGTCTTAATATAAGATTGTTCCCCGGCGGAATACAGGAACCCCAGTGGAGCCACTCCCCCAGTGCAGTCCAAAAGTTTCCCCAGGAGAGTGGAATCAATCTCCCCAGTAGAGTCTGGAAGCTTATCCCTAGTAGATTCTGGAAGCTTATCACCTGCAGAGTACATATGTCTCTCCCCGACCATATTCAAAGGTTATTCCCCACCAGAGCTTATAACTGGGTTATCCTCAGCTAATTACCACGGAAAGATCGTCCTCGGCGAAGCTCTTCCTATCCCTCAGCGGAGTTCATCAAATCTTCCAACATAACATATCAACGGAATCCCCAGCGGAGTTATCATCAAATTCTCAGCGAAGTATCTTTTCCCACAGAGTAATTCCCCACAGAGTAATCTCTTCAACAAGTTTATTCCCCAACGGAGTCATCTTCTCCTACCGGTTTATTCTTGCAATCATCATCCCCAGCAGAAATGAAGAACTCTACTCTTCAAACATCAACCCATGATTCAACAAGCTCCCGACATTCGTCAAGGATTTATTTTCCCAGACGAAAACACATTCATAAACATATCACATTTCATACATCCTGCTTTCATACATTATAGCATGCATACGCATCATAACACACTATCTCATTTATTTTAAGCATCATGGCATCGTGCATTTCATACATCATGACATTGCATACAACTGATGTTTTTGCCTTTTCAGGAAAAAGGTCAATACAAAGATGATTACTATCAACTGTCGCAAATTCCAAGTTCGATTCCTGTATCCAGCCAGGGCATATCTGTTGACGACTAATTCCAGATTCGATTCCTGTATCTAGCCAGGGCACGTTTGAAGAGTTTGAAGATTCGATTCCTGTATCCAGCCAGGGCATATCTGTTGACGACTAATTCCAGATTCGATTCCTGTATCTAGCCAGGGCACGTCTGAAGAGTTTGAAGATTCGATTCCTGTATCCAGCCAGGGCATATCTGTTGATGACTAATTCCAGATTCGATTCCTGTATCCAGCCAGGGCACGTTTGAAGAGTTTGAAGATTCGATTCCTGTATCCAGCCAGGGCATATCTGTTGACGACTAATTCCAGATTCGATTCCTGTATCCAGCCAGGGCACGTCTGAAGAGTTTGAAGATTCGATTCCTGTATCCAGCCAAGGCATATCTGTTGACGACTAATTCCAGATTCGATTCCTGTATCTAGCCAGGGCACGTCTGAAGAGTTTGAAGATTCGATTCCTGTATCCAGCCAGGGCATTGTTGACGACTAATTCCAGATTCGATTCCTGTATCTAGCCAGGGCACGTCTGAAGAGTTTGAAGATTCGATTCCTGTATCTATCCAGAGCATATCTGTTGACGACTAATTCCAGATTCGATTCCTGTATCTAGCCAGGGCACGTCTGAAGAGTTTGAAGATTCGATTCCTGTATCCAGCCAGGGCATATCTGTTGACGACTAATTCCAGATTCGATTCCTGTATCTAGCCAGGGCACGTCTGAAGAGTTTGAAGATTCGATTCCTGTATCCAGCCAGGGCATATCTGCAGATGATTGTTTGTAGATTCGATACCTGTATCCAGCCAGGGCATATTTGCAGATGATTGTTTGTAGATTCGATACCTGTATCCAGCCAGGGCACGTCTGTAAGCAACCTTTTGAAGTTCCAAATTCGATTCCTGTATCTAGCCAGGGCATATCTGTGAGCGATTGTTTGTAGATTCGATACCTATATCCAGCCAGGGCATATCTACATAAAGAGTTTGAAGATCAACCCCTGTAACAGGCCAGGTAATTATCTTTCTTTCTCAGGTATGTAAGTTTTCGCTAAGGAATCTCTTACGCGATCGACACCTAGATGGCATCTATAAGCCCATCCACATACCAACAGTCTCCAAATGGCATCTATATGCCCATTCCCGACAAGGCTCTGTCACAGCCCCAGATGGCATCTATAAGCCCATCCTCCTATCCATCATCTCTCCAAATGGCATCTGTAAGCCCATTCCCTCCATCACGCTGCTGATACTCTACTATGTGAGTGCAAATTTCTGGGCACTTTAGTGTTCAATCATCTTCCACCTTCGGATCACGAAAGGCACGCAAGCCAATCTACATCCTCAGGTCTAAGAAGATTGAACAGGGGCAACAGTTGCACCCTAAAATTTTCCCTTCCATATTCTTCAAAATCTTGACAAGTATCATCTCAATTTGCTCAAGTCCACTCAAAGGTTGCACAGTCCAATTGCCTCCTAACATAGTCAAAATTAGGGTTTTGGTTCTTGCAAGGAAGTTGATGTTTCCAAGGGTCCAATCAAGTCCCATATGCCTATATACATTGACAAGCATCTACATGTCAAATTTCAAGGCTCACAACATCAAATAGCACAGTCAAAAGCCCTAATTGCTTCACAGTCAACTGTAGGGGTAAAATGGTCATTTGGAAGTCAAAAGTCAAAATTTTTGGTCAACATCTTATTTTGAAGCTACAATCATCATTTGATCAAGTCTTGATCATGATTCCACAAGCATGGCTCAAAAATCATCAAGATGCAAAAAGTTGCTATTTTTGGACAGTTGAAAAGTCAACTGTAACTTGACCAAGGCATAACTTTTTCATGGTTCATCAGAAAAATCCCATCCAATGCTCATTTTGAAGGGAATGACATTTCCTACAACTAATCTTCACACTCCAAGTCCAAGAAATTCTCTCACAAAAAGTTATCAATTTCTACATTATAGGTCATTTTCAAAAGTCAACAAAAGGGCACTTTAAGTCAAAGACCATAACTTGATATTGGTGAATCAAAATGACATGGGACCAAAGGCATTGGTTAGAGGACTTCAAGACCTTTCCAAAATGTCCAAGAACATGTTCATAGCTTCAAAATTGAGCATGATATGCATTGGAGAAGTTGGGAACTTTTTGGGAATTTGGAAAAGTCAACTTTGCCCAAAACACCTCATTTTTGCTAATGGGCCTCAAATTCTTTCTTGAATCTTTACCCAAGGATCATGCACGACCCATTAAGATTAATTTGAATTATTTTCTTATTTTTATTAATTATTTGGATTTTTAATTGATTAATAATTCATTTAATTAATTTAATTGTAGGAAAATATCAAAACATGGTTTTCAAATCTTTTTATGAAGCAAATGAGATCAGAGCAAGCTGGCAATTCGTGTACATATCAAGGACATCAAAATCACCCAATTTTGGCAAGTTTTATCAATCAAAAAAGTTGGAAAAGATTTGATTGAAATCAAAGATGCAAAACATGAATACAATGGATTCTTGACCAAGATTTGCCCTAGTTTTCATTCTACTATATATGCTGAAGCAAACCCTAAAGCCTTTCACGTGCAAAAGCTGCTGAGAACACCATAACCAAATTGCAAAAAGTCAAGAAAAAACTCAAAACCGAAATCAATCTTCCAGGCGAATTCAAAGCTTTTCCTTGATTCAAACACCTTGCATAAGTCTCCAGAAACAATTTGCAACCAAGAACGAGCCCTAACACTCAAAGAATCAGCCACAAAAAGTCCCACGGTTTGAATATTTTTCCACAATCGCATATCCTTATTCATGCATTTTTAACCTCTTTTTTGGATTGATTTGTGTTAATAGGACCATTCTGAAGCTATTGGTATGATTCAATTTGATTATGGTGTTCTGAATCAAAAACCACCATTGAAGAACTTTAGGGTTTCGAAGCTTGAATTTTAGGGCTTTCCACATACAGAAAAATTGGACATTGAAACGTACATGGTTGAATTCGTCAAGGCCAGACAAATTCAACCCAACCATCGCGCTTTTTTTGTATTACCTGTAGCCCTAATCGCTATTTTTGACATTTGCATTTTGTGGGGGTTTAAAACCCCCGCTATTTGATTGTTTTGGTTACAGGCCAGGTGAAGAAGATAATACGTGGAAGCATGTGACTGGGGCATTCAAACTCTTGGCGCGTTTTTTTTCTAATTTCCAGCATAGTTATCATTATTAATATATTATATTTGTTGGTTATTACGTTAACAAAGACAACGCGATGGCTCAGTGGTTGATGACGTGCTTGGCAATTGTTGGGACCTGGGTTCGATTCCGAGGTCCACCCAATATTTGTTTCTATTTTTCATAACATGATCTCATGCAGCTTTCCAATGCGTTCCACCATGCACTTCAACCAGCAATGCGCCATGTGTCTCTCAGCATACATCCAATGGCCAGGAGATGAAGAGCATGGTACTCCCTAGTCAACAAGCGTGTGGTCAATCCCCAAGGTCAACGAGACTTGCTTCTCAATGGGCCTGAATTCCAGAATAACACCTCCACATTGGGCCATCAAACCCCCCCTGGTTTTGCTATTTTATTTTATTTTCTTTTTTCCCTTTTAATTATCTCATAACTAATTATTATTATTATTAACCAATAAACTAATTTTTCATAATAAATTCAGAAATAAAAAATTGTAAATATATTTTATTATTTTTACTATTAACTATTATTTTTGTAAATAAATATTGACAATTAACTTAGTTTAATTTAGGCTTAATTTTCACGTTTTTCTCAATAAATTAAAGTTATGTAGAATTAGGGTTTGACAATTTTGAATCATATTTTATTAATTAATCATTAATCTTATTAATTATTATTATCTTTGTAAATAAAAATGTAAACTAATTAATTTAGTAAATTAGGTTAACTTTGACATTTTTTTAAATAATTAAAATAAACTTAGAATTAGGGTTTCTTTTGACTTTTAACTTCTTTATTTTTATTTTCATTAAAAATATAAAAATATTAAAAAACACAAAAACATTTTTTTTATTAATTAATTAGTTATTTTTAGGTTTAATTTCAATTAAATGCAAAGGACCAAAAAAACTCATATTTTCTCAAAAGGGTCAAAAACCTTAGGACGTTCCAATTTAACTCTTTCGCGCACTATCTTATTTTGATTATTTATGTATCTGCTCAATGGATGTAATAGTAATTAAGATTTACCACTTTCTTTATTTTTGCATTTTCCAAAACGGGTCTTTGTTTTTTTGGCGATGTATAGACCCGCGCCTTGTAATAGCGTAGCTTTACATTCCCGCACTTTAATTTTCCGCACTCTTAACTGTTAATATGCATGAAAGACTGAATGACAAATTAAAAACAACTCGTAGCTCACAACGTTACATGTACAAGATAAATCTTAACTGAAAAACAACACACAAGCACATGCCACTTCTAGGGTACGCCTCACTCGTTGCCTCGAACGTGGTCGTCAAATATAGGTTGTTTTAGAGGTCGCCCTCTTGTCTAAGATCCAGTTGCCTCGAAACGGTTGCCTCGGATAAAAGGATCTAGGACATTAGGGTTACTTCTAAGGTGTCCTACTATTGCTTCGGTGACCACACTGTCCCTATAATCGAATTGACCCGAACAACTCCAACGATGGTGCTACCTACCTCTCAATGGTGGGATGGCACTATCTTAAGGACTCTTACACAACCTAATTCCTTAGAGTAGGTAGATGACTCATGGGTACTTGCTCTCTTTCAAAAAACAAACAAAACATCTTTTCACACTGACACTTTCAAAAGTTTTCAAAACAAATTTTTCATACACTCTTGAGGACAGATACAAGAGTCACTTAGAAATCTTTCAAACGAAACTTTTTCAAACCCACTCACATTTGAAAAGCAAACATCTTTTGAAAACATAAGAGCAAGTACCTAAGAGCCCATGGATAACCATGGATAGAAAGGGTGCTAACACCTTCCCTTTCTATAATCTACCTCCCGAACCGAGAGAAATCTCAAAGAAGGAATTTTGCTGTGCTTTTTTCCTTTCCATGTTGGAGAACATAAAAGACGGTGGTGACTCTTGCTTACCGCGACATACACGATCCAGCTTTAAACAGTCAGTTCTATTTCCACCGATCACAGAACTGGTGACTCTGCTGCTGACACTTATAAAGTGAGGTGTACCTTAGGATTAGATCATACTTATGTTTTCAATTGCCTGTTTTGATTTCTTTAATATTGTGGGCCTGTTTTGGGAGTTCTATAGATCCTAACCCGGATCTGGGGGAAACCTTTTAGGTAGCAACAAACTGTGAGGGAACTGTGCGGGGTATACCGACACGGTTGAAGCAGTTGCTACGTTGATGTGGAACTTTGGTGAGTAACGGTAACCCTTGAGTCAAGTCAAGGAGAGTACGGGGCCGCCGCATGGTGTCGTGAAGCATCAACTGACCTTAGGAACCTTACTTGACCATCCTGGCCTCTTTAGGGTAGTGAGATGACCGACTTTGGTGCAGTCCGAAGTTGGTTGATACTCGATACTACACTCATTGAGGGTTGTTTTCTTGGAATATTTTGATCGCCAGTTCAGCGGTTAAATCAAAACAATGAACATAGAAAACAATCCAATGATATTGAGCTCCTTAGAACCCGGTTACTTTTGATAGGACAGGTTTTGAGCCCACCAACTTCAAGAGGGTAGTACCTAGACCCCATGCTGGCCCAAACTCTAAGGGCTGTCTTGTGTGACTTGTGTGCCTTATCATGTTTGCCTTTGTGAATACTGGTGGCTGTTTTATCATAACATCATAACATCATACAACATCATATGCATCCACTAACCACTTCAAGGGTTCGAATCTTCATCTTTGTTATTGTTTTGTAGGACATGGAAACTATCCGCAGAAAGACAATTCAGATCAACCTTGTAAGGATCCCTCCTCAGCTTAAGGAGCTTACATCCAGGATTCCCGAGAGCTCTTCCTTCAGTGAGAAGCATGGCAGACTCATCAGCTTGGTCAACACCAACATTGAGGGAGATATGATAAAGGTCCTCTTCCAGTTCTTTGACCCTTTGCACCACTGCTTTACTTTCCCGGATTATCAACTGGTGCCTACCTTGGAAGAGTTTTCCCAGCTTCTGAAGATCCCTATCCTTAGTCAACTACCCTACAACGGTACGGAAAGGGAACCAAAACTTGAAGAGGTTGCTAAATCATTACGCCTACAACCATCTGACATCAAGGGACATTGGGAAGTTAGAAGTGGTATCAAAGGATTCTTGGCAAAGTTCCTGTTTGAGAAGGCCCAAGAATGTTGGAATTCCCTTGACCTACAAACCTTTGAAGAAGTTGTGGCTCTCCTTGTTTATGGGTTGGTGTTGTTCCCGAATCCCGATCAGCTTATAGATATCAATGCCGTCAAGATCTTCATGTCCAGGAATCCTATACCTACGTTGCTTGGGGACATCCTCCACTCATGTTACACTCGAACCATGAGAAAAAGAGGTGTTCTCATGTGCTGCACTCCTCTCCTAGCAAGGTGGTTTATTTCGCACCTTCCACAATTAGTTTTGAAGAACGAGCGGGGTTTGAGATGGTCACAACGATTAATGACTCTTACGCATGCTGATATACATTGGTGTCCTCGGTCCAGAGAGAATGTCACTATCATTGATCGTTGCGGAGAGTTTCCTAATGTTCCTCTACTTGGAATCAGAGGAGGTATTACTTACAACCCATGTTTGGCTTTGAGACAGTTTGGATATTCTCGGAGGGAAGGCCCTCACGACATGTTGCTTCCTGACATAGTTTTTAACTTCGACAACGATGCACAAGGACTTCGCCAGAGATTTATCAGAGCTTGGAGGATGCCCAACAGGGTAGATAGCAAGACACTGGGGCACAAGAACTCCATCCCCTTGGAGCCTTATCTCAAGTGGGTATGAGCCCGCTCCCAGAAGTTGGTGATGCCATATCCTCATGTTCTCCCTGTGATCAAAGATCCAGTCTTGGAAGGAGAGGTGCCCTACACCATTCAACATCCTGACATGCCAACATCTTGGGAGGAAATGCAAAAAAGCTGGATCCAACTCAAGGAAGAACGGAATTCTCTTGAATCCAGTCTACATGCCAGTGAGAAGAAGGTCTTGGAGCTCACCCTCCTACTGCACGAGGAAAAGACTCTCAATACTTATATAGCTCCAAAGAGGATGCGCAATGTCTTTTGGGATTAAATTATTTTGTAATGTTTTGCCCATGAGGCCTTGATGTACTGAACAAATTATTTCTTAATAATAACGTGTGTTCCTTTTTGTCTACAACAAAGTTGAACTTTCGAACCCTTGAATGCATTGCATAAATAGCATATCATGCATCATGTGCATAACAGGTACTCTTTTCCTACAGGTTGCTTAATCTTCTTCGCTGGTTATTTCAGCAGTCTCATCATGAATCCTGAATCATCTACCGAGCAATCCATCAAGGCCCTCCAGGCCCAGAACGCCCAGTTCCAAGAGTTGATCATGAGCTTAGCCCAAGGTCAAGAGGAATTGAAGGCTCTACTGGTGAAGAAGAAGAAGAAGAGAACTGTACTGTTCAACACTGGACGGAGATTTGGTAATACACTGCAAAATGAGGCTGATCAAGCTGCTTCCTCTGTAGGGAAAGGCAGTCCCCAAGGGGGAGGGGTTCCTAGTCCTGTGGTCTCTGACAACGAGACATATTTCAATGATGAACAGTACCCTCCTGCTGAGGACAGGTACAAGCAGTTAGAGGATCGTCTAAGTGCCATGGAAATTCAACATGTGCCTGGGTTGGATTTCGGAGATCTGGGTTTATCTTCGGGGGTGGTGATCCCACACAAGTTCAAGGCACCTTCTTTTGCGAAGTACGATGGGGTATCTTGTCCTAAGCTGCATCTCAGATCCTATGTGCGAAAGATCCAACCGTATACTGCAGACAAGAACTTATGGATCCATTTCTTCTAGGATAGCCTTTCAGGGGCTCAACTCGAGTGGTTCTATCAGCTGGATGGAGCCAGTATTCGAAACGAAGCAGTATCAGTACAATGCCGACCTCGCTCCTACACGTACCCAACTCTAGGGTATGTCGCTAGGATCGGGAGAAGGTTTTAAGGAGTACGCGCAAAAGTGGAGAGACCCGGCTGGCAGGGTGCAGCCACCGTTGAATGACCGTGAACTCGTGGACATGTTCTTGGGGACCCTGTCTGGTCCATTCTTTAACCACCTGATTGGTAATTCTTCTGCTGGATTCACAGACCTGATCTTAACTGGAGAAAGGATAGAAGCTGGTATGAAGTCGGGGAAGATACAGAAAGGTGCATCCTCAAGTTCTGAAAAGAAGCCTTTCAAGAAGGAAGCTAGTGCTGTGTATGGTCCCAGAAGACAAAATAAACCGGAACGCCGCCAAGCTATCAACGCGATGGTTATTTCTAAGTTGAAGATATTCCAAGACTTTCGTCTGGTTCAGTTAAATCGATTCTAATATTTTTTCTGATTCTTATCCAGCCAAAGTTAATCCAAGACCTTCTTTGGTTCAGTTAGATCGATGCTAAGATCTCCCTGATTGTTATTCCAGTCGAAGATGTTCCAAGACTTTTGTCTGGTTCAGTTAAATCGATTCTAATATTTTTCTGATTCTTATCCAGTCAAAGTTAATCCAAGACCTTCTCTGGTTCAGTCAGATCGATGCTAAGATCTCCCTTATTCTTATTCCATTCGAAGATGTTCCAAGACTTTTGTCTGGTTCAGTTAAATCAATTCTGATTTTTCTGATTCTTATCCAGTCAAAGTTAATCCAAGACCTTCTCTGTTTCAGTCAGATCGATGCTAACATCTCCCTGATTCTTATTCCAGTCGAAGATGTTCCAAGACTTTTGTCTGGTTCAGTTAAATCGATTCTAAGATTTTTATGATTCTTATCCAGTCAAAGTCAACCCAAGACCTTCTCTGGTTCAGTCAGATCGACGCTAAGACATCCATGATTCTTATTCCAGTAGAAGTTCATCCCTCCTACCAACAATATCCAAATGGCATCTGTAAGCCCATTCCCGACATCACCAGGCTGATACCACTTCATGCGAGTGCAAATTTCTGGGCACTCTAGTGTTCAATCATCTTCCACCTTCGGATTACGAAAGGCACGAAAGCCAATCTACATCCTCAGGTTTAAGAAGATTGAACATGGGCAGCTATTGTACCCCAAAATTTTCCCTCTCATATTTCTCAAAACATTGCAAGAAAAATCTCCAAGTGGCTCAAGATTGCTCAAGAGTTGGACAGTCAAGCTATCTCCTAAGGCAGTCAACCCCAAATTAGGGTTTTGTGTTGCATCAAGATCCTTGAGTCCAAATGACCTCAAGTGCTCCCCAATGTCTTAATATGTTCTCAAGGTCCTCCATGTCAAATTTCAAGCCTTGCAGAGGAAGTTTGCTCAGTTAATTGCTCAAAGGGTCCAAAAATCGACTGTGCTAGGGCAAAAGTCAACTGTGACCTATAGACAGTCAAACCTCAAGAATTTTTGTCAAGATTCTCATTTTGAAGGATATTTCATCATTTTATCAAGGGTAGATCATGATTCATCAAGGATTGCTCAAAATTCATCAAGACTCAAAAGTTGCGAAATTAGGGTTTTGTAGGAAAAGTCAACTCAACTTTGACCAAGCATAACTTTTTCATACTTTATGAGAAATGACCCATCCAAAGCTCATTTTGAAGAGGATGCAATTTCCTACAATCCATATTCATACCCCAAGATCAGAAAATGCACTCACAAGAAGTTATAAATTTGGACATTATAGGTCATTTTTGAAAGTCAACAAAAATACCTTTTTAGCCAAAGGTTATAACTTGATAATGGAATATAAAAATGAGATGAGACCAAAAGGGTTGGTTATAGGACATCTCAAGCTTTCTAAAAAGTCACATAACACTTCCAAAAGTTCAAAATTGAAGAAGTTATGCATTGTTGTAGTTGGACTTTTTTGCAAAATTACCAAAAGTCAACTATCCCCAAAACTTCAAATTTTTTCAAATGGGCCCATTATTTTCCACTTGATTTGAGCTTGCATAGTTTCCCACGTGTACTAGCTTCAGCCATGAGCCCATATTTCATTTTTATTATTTAATTTTATTTTTAATTGAATTTATTCATTTTAAATCAAATAAAATCATTGAAAATCCAAATAATTAATAACTCTTGATTTTTTGATTGTTTTAGGCTTTGTTTATAGCTAGCACCACTATCAAATTCATATAAAGACTAATCATGTGCAAAAAGATTGAATCAAATCAAATTTGGAAGGTTTAATAATGGAGAATCATCAAATATGGCATTTTTTTTCAAATCTTGATCATGGTCTTAAAACACAACATTATGAGGGAGATTCTTTCCATGAATTCTTGTCTCCTCATTCCACTCTATAAATATAGAGCCATAAAAGCTTGAAAGAGACGAAAAACCTCTTTAAAAAGCTATCAAAAAGCTCTTCAAAAAGTTCTCTAAAAGCTCTTCAAAAAGCTCTCCAGAAATCAAAGAATTGGTGCAAGTCATATCTCGAAGTTCCGGCCTCTTGCAATTGACATCAAGCCTCAAACCATCCTCTTGAAGTACTCATGGTCTTACAAGTCCCAAGAGCAATCCATCACACACCTAGCACGCCCACCGGTTTGGTAAAATTTTAAATTTCGAATCTCTAATTTTAATCACATTTTATGGTATGCTAACGTTTGTTTGAGTTTATATAGAACAATTATGGATGGTTGAATCATAGGTACCACGCAAGAATAAAAAAACACCATAGTTAGAGCATGAAGCTTTCGAAGATCCGGGCTCAGGAATGCTCTTTACACCTCCCCAAAGTGCTGTTTCAGGCCCATTTCTCACTCTTTATTTTTTTTTTTATATTTTCAATTTATTTATTTCTTATTTATTTTACTAACCAAATAATTAATCTTCTTTTCATCGAAAAAATCACAAAAATATTTTATGTCCAATTAAATTTCAGAATTTTATTTTTATTAACAAATATTAATTAATTTAATTAGGATATTAATGTTAGATAACTTTAAATGATTTTTACAAATATTTAAAATTAATTAGAAATCAATAGGTTTTTAACACTAATTTAATCATTTTATTTTATTTCCTAAATTAAAAAAACTCCAAAAATATGTCATTTAATATTTTTCATTAATTAATTTATTTAATAATTAATTTAGCATTTAATTTTTAGGACTTAATTTCTTTTCTTAAAAAAACAATAAATAAAAACAACAAAACATTTTCTTTATCAAATTAAATTCTAACTTTTATTTTTGTTAATAAACATTAATTAATTGATTTAGAATTTTAATTAGAATAACTTTCACATTTTTGTAAAATAATTAAAATTAACTTAGACATAATTAGGTTTTTATTAACATTGATTAATTTTATTTTCTTTCTTTAATTATCAAAAATCCAAAACATATTTATTTTCATTAATTAATTAATTTATTTATTTAATAATTAATTTAGGATAGTTTCTTTCTTGATTTAAAAATAACAAAAAAAGATACTTTCTTTCAAAAAAGGGTCAAAACCCTAAACTTGCTCCCGATTTAATTTCCGCACGCGATTTACTTTCTTTTATCCTATATCGTATTTGTTCCCGGAATGTAATAGATAATTAGGACCATTTAATTATTATATCGCTTTATTTATTTTCCGCATTTAAATTTCAAAGAGTTGCTTTTGGCGATGTAAATACCTGACGCCTTGTAATTTAATTTTCGCAATTTATTTTCCGCAAAACATAACTGTTAGATGTTTGATAATAGGAATGCATGACAAGAATGAATGTTTAACCTAAAATCAACTTAGATCACCATTAACATGTACAAAGACAAAAATTAACTAAAAACGACACACTCGCACATGCACACTCTTAGGGTACACCCCACTTGGTTGCCTTCGTACGCGGTCATTAAGTATAGGTCACTTTAGAGGTCTCCCTCTTGTCTAAAAGATCATAGTCTCCTCAAAACAGTTGCCTCGAATATTGTTGCCTCAAAACAAATGATTTAAGACATTAGGGTTACCTCTAAGGCATCCTAACATTGCTTTGGTGACCGTAAGTCCCTAATTCGAATTGACCCTCAAAACTCCAACGACGGTGCTACCCACTCATTCATAGTGGGATAGCATTGTCTAAAGGAAGATAACATAGAACGATTCCCTTTTCGAGTAGGTAGATGGTTCTTAAGTACTTGCTCTTTCAAAAAACAAAAACAAAATCTTTTTCACACTTACACCTTTCAAACAAAAATTTCTTCAAACCCACAAACACAAAGAAAAGCAATTTTGAAAACAATATAAGCAAGTACCTAAGAGCCCGTGGGTAACCACGGATAGAAAGGGTGCTAACACCTTCCCTTTCTATAATCTACCCCCCGAACCCGAGAAATATCTCGAAAAAGGAATTTTTCTGTGCTTTTTTCCTTTCCTTGTTGGATAAAATAAAAGACGGTGGCGACTCTTGCTTACCGCGACATTTTGCGAATACAAAACGCAAAACGCAAACCAGCATTCCAAAAAACAGTCAGTTCTTTCCCACCGTATCACACTTATAGTCAACACACATTCGAACCTTACCATCCTTCTTCGGTACCGGAACCACGTTGGCCACCCACTGCGGGTAAGAAGTAACTGCTAGAAAACCGGCATCAAACTGTTTCATAACTTCGACCTTGATTTTCTCAGACATCTCTGGGCGCATTCGGAGAACTTTCTGTTTCACTGGAGGACAGTCTTCCTTGGTAGGCAAGCGGTGAACCACGATATCAGTATCCAACCCAGGCATATCTTCATAAGCCCAGACAAAGATCTCCACATAGTCACGCAGCATCTGAATCAACCGTTGCTTAACACTGGATTCCAGATTCGCACCGATCTTGACCTCTTTCTTGTCTTCCTCTGTACTCAGATTCCCTGATTCCACTGGCTCTTCATGCAGCTGTATGGCCCTCTCTTCTTGAAGTAACAATCTAGCAAGTTCACCAGGCACTTCGCAATCATCCTCACCTTCATCCTCATATTGTTTGATCGGACTTTCGAAGTCATAACTGGCAGTAGCAGAGTCGTTATCAGTGGGATCCATAGTGGACGTGGTCCTGTAGATGTGAGTGTGTGTAAAATAGTTGTTTTGCAAGATAAAAAAGAAAAACAAGGAGCGCAAAATTTGAAATGCAAGAAACTTCCAATGCTTTTATTAATGATTGTGATACGGTGGGAGAGAACTAACTGTTTTTTGGAATGCTGGTTTGTGTTTTGCGTTTGTTTTCGCAAAATGTCGCAGTAAGCAAGAGTCGCCACCGTCTTTTATTTTATCCAACAAGGAAAGGAAAAAAAAGCAGAGAAAAATTCCTTTTTTGAGATGTTTCTCGGGTTCGGGGGGTAGATTATAGAAAGGGAAGGTGTTAGCACCCTTTCTATCTGTGGTTATCCACGGGCTCTTAGGTACTTGCTCATATTGTTTTCAAAATTGCTTTTATTTGTGTTTGTGGGTTTGAAAAAGTTTTTGTTTGAAAACTTCGATCGTATGATGTGTTTTTGAAAACTTTGTTCGAAAAGTGTAAGTGTGAAAAGTTTTTGTTTTTTGAAAGAGCAAGTACTTAAGAACCATCTACCTACTCGAAAAAAGGAATCAATCTGTGCTAATGTCCTTTAGACAGTGCTATCCCACTATGAATGAGTAGGTAGCATAGTCGTTGGAGTTTAAGGGTCAATTCGATTAAGGGACGTGCGGTCACTAAAGCAATGTTAGGACGCCTTAGCGGTAACCCTAATGTCTTAGATCATTTTATCTGAGGCAACCGTTTTGAGGCAACTATGATCTTTGGACAAGAGAGCAACCTCTAAAACTTCCTATACTCAATGACCGCGTTACGAAGGCAACCAAGTGAGGTGTACCCTAAGAGTGTGCATGTGCGAGTGTGTTATTTTCAGTTTATTTTATCTTTGTACATGTTAGTGGTTATCTATGTTGATTTTAGGTTTAAACGTCCAATCTTGTCATGCATTCCTATTATCAAACATCTAACAGTTTATAAGTTCCGGAAAATAAATGGCGGAAATTAAATTACAAGGCGTCGGGTATTTACATCGCAACAAGCAACCCTTTGAAATTTAAATGCGGAAAATAAATAAAGCGGTAAAAATAGTTCTAATTATCTATTACATTCCGGAAACAGATACAATATTGAAATAAAATGGATCGCGTGCGGGAAATTTAATCGGGCCAAGTTTTTAGGGTTTTGACCCTTTAATTGCTAAAGAAAAGATTTTTGGTTATTTTTGACTTTTAAGAAATAAACTATCCTAAATTAATTGTTAAATTAATAAACTAATTAATTAATTAATGAAAATAATATTTTTGGATTTTTGTGTTATTTAAAGAAATAAAAATAAATTTAATCAATGTTTATAAAAACCTAATTGTCTAAGTTAATTTTAATTATTGCAAAAATATATTAAAGTTATTCCTAATTAAAACTAAATTAATTAAATTAATATTGTTAACAAAAATAAAATACTGAAATTTAATTTAATTAAGAAAATATTTTTTGGTTTTTAATTTTATGAAGAAAAAAGATTTGATTGGTTGGTTAATAATTAAAAATAATAACAATAAATAATTAAGCAAAATAAAAAGAAAATAGAAAGAGTTAGGGTTTGGGCCTGTTTAGGGAGTCTGAATAGCAAATTCCATGGCCCAATTGTGCAGGCCTGACTGACTTTTTGAAATCCAGCGTGTGCATTTGACTAGGTAGTATGGTGGACGTTCCATCCGGGCCATCAGATTTGGCCTGGGGCCATCTGTCCATTGATTGAATGAGGGAGTATGATGTATCACGTGCTTGGATGTGCATTGGATTACCTAAATGAAAAACATAACAAATAACATGGGGACCTGGGATTCGAACCCAGGTCCCATTGGTCACTGAACACACGCTACTACCACTCAGCCATCACGCTACATGTGTTGATTATATGAGAATAAAATATAATAAGGGAAAACACATTAATATGCAAGAATAAAAAAAAGTGCGCGAAGATTTGAATTGGACATAGGGGGACTGACGCGTCATCGTCTTCTTCCTCCAACCCTGTAATTTATCCTGCGGATTCATGTCCGCAGCTGAATTCATAGGTCAACCCTAAAATCAATTCTAGGCCATGAAAATTAAATCCAAGACCATGATTATGCTCGTCTTCCTCCTCCGGTCATGTCTATGTCCATCAATGGAGCTAATTTTGCCTGTGAAAGAAATGCCCAAAAAACAAACTACAAAACCCTAGGTTCGGCTATGGGGTTACAGTCCATATAAATGCAATCAAACAATGCCAAAAGTTCAGAAATTTCATAAACATCAATAATATGTCAAAGATTTGCCAGAAAAATGCAAGAATAAAGTGTTAAGGTTTTGGAAACAGGGCCACGAAATGGGACACTTACAGCGCGTTTTGATGGCTGTGAGAGCTTGCTTTGGATTGATTCTGACTCAGTGATTGTCCAGTAATCGATTGGTGTTGAGTTTCGCTTCTGAAAATGCCTCCAAAGATGATTTCAGTTTCACACTTTTTGTCAATTTTTGCAAGTTTGGTTCTTGGTGTTCTTGCAGCCTCTATCCCTCCAATTCGTGTGCTTTGGCTTGTATATGTAATATGCAATGTATTAGGTCAACATTTATGGACTAAATCTTTGCACATCATGACTATGGGATTTGATTTGATCCACCATTGAAGATTTGCTAAATTTGTCAAAAACTCAATCTTTTTGCACATGGAATGCTTGATAGGAATTTGATACACTTGATGATGATGATTCAATCCTGAAATAGCCAAAAAGAGATCAAATAATCAATGTTTGGATTTTATTGGATTTAATTTGATTAAAAATGAAAAAATTCATTAAAAATTTTAAATAAAATAATAAAATTGATAAATGGACTCAAGGCTGAAGCTAGGACATGTGTGCAATGTGGAAAGTCCAAATCAAGTGTAAAATAATGGGCCCATTTGACAAAATTTGATGTTTTGGGGATAGTTGACTTTTGGCAATTTTGCAAAAATGCCCAACTTCAACAATGCATAACTTCTTCAATTTTGAACTTTTGGTAGTGTTCTTTGACTTTTTAGAAAGCTTGAGATGTACTCTAACCAACACTTTTGGTATCATCTCATTTTGATATTCCATGCTCAAGTTATAAGCTTTGGCAAAAAAGGTGTTTTTGTTGACTTTTAAAAATGACCTATAATGTCCAAATTCATAACTTCTTGTGAGTGCATTTTATGATCTTGGAGTATGAATATGGATTGTAGGGAATTGCATCCTCTTCAAAATGAGCTTTGGATGGGTCATTTCTCATAAAGTATGAGAAGGTTATGCTTGGTCAAATTTGAGTTGACTTTTCCTTCAAAACCCTAATTTAGCAACTTTTGAGTCTTGATGAATTTTTAGCAACCCTTGATGAATCATGATCAGCCCTTGATCAAATGATTAAATATCCTTCAAAATGAGAATGGTGACAAAAAATATTGAAGTTTGACTGTATTTGGGTCACAGTTGACTTTTGCCCTAGCACAATCGATTTTTGGACCCCTTGAGCAATTGACTGAGCAAACTTCCTCTGCAAGGCTTGAAATTTGACATGGATGATCTTGAGAACATATTAGGACATTGGGGAGCACTTGAGGTCATTTGTATGCAAGGACCTTGATGCAACACAAAATCCTAATTTGGGATTGACTGCCTTAGGAGATAGCTTGACTGTCCAACTCTTGAGCATACTTGGAGATTTTTCTTGAAATGTTTTGAGAAATATGAGAGGGAAAATTTTGGGGTGCAACAGCTGCCCCTGTTCAATTTTCTTAAACCTGAGGATGTAGATTGGCTTTCGTGCCTTTCGTGAAACGAAGGTGGAAGATGATTGAACACTAGAGTGCCCAGAAATTTGCACTCGCATGTAGTGGTGTCAGCCTTGTGATGTCGGGAATGGGCTTACAGATGCCATTTGGAGACTGTTGATAGGTGGTCTGAACTTCAACTGGAATAGGAATCAGGGAGATCTTAGCGTTAATCTAACTGAACCAGAGAAGGTCTTGGATTAACTTTGACTGGATAAGAATCAGAAAAATCTTTGAATCGATATAGCTGAACCAGACAAAAGTCTTGGAATATCTTCAACTGGAATAAGAATCAGGGAGATCTTAGCGTCGATCTGACTTAACTAGAGAAGGTCTTGGATTAACTTTGGCTGGATAAGAATCAGAAAAATCTTGGAATTGATTTAGCTGAACCAGACGAAAGTCTTGGAATATCTTCAACTGGAATAAGAATCAGGGAGATCTTAGCGTCGATCTGACTGAACCAGAGAAGGTCTAGGATTAACTTTGACTGGATAAGAATCAGAAAAATATTAGGATCGATTTAACTGAACCAGACGAAAGTCTTGGAATATCTTCAACTGGAATAAGAATCAGGGAGATCTTAGCATCGATCTGACTGAACCAAAGAAGGTCTTGGATTAACTTTGGCTGGATAAGAATCAGAAAAATCTTCGAATCGATTTAGTTGAACCATACGAAAGTCTTGGAATATCTTCTACTGGAATAAGAATCAGGGAGATCTTAGCGTCGATCTGACTGAACTAGAGAAGGTCTAGGATTAACTTTGACTGGATAAGAATCAGAAAAATCTTAGGATCGATTTAACTGAACCAAACAAAAGTCTTGGAATATCTTCAACTGGAATAAGAATCAGGGAGATCTTAGCGTCGATCTGACTGAACCAGAGAAGGTCTTAGATTAACTTTGGCTGGATAAGAATCAAAAAAATCTTAGGATCGATTTAACTGAACCAGACGAAAGTCTTGGAATATCTTCAACTGGAATAGGAATAAGGGAGATCTTAGCGTCGATCTTACTGAACCAGAGAAGGTCTTGGATTAACTTTGGCTGGATAAGAATCAGAAAAATCTTAGGATCTATTTAACTGAACCAGACGAAAGTCTTGGAATATCTTCAACTGGAATAGGAATCAGGGAGATCTTAGCGTCGATCTGACTGAACCAGAGAAGGTCTTGGATTAACTTTGGCTGGGTAAGAATCAGAAAAATCTTAGGATCGATTTAACTGAACCAGACGAAAGTCTTGGAATATCTTCAACTGGAATAGGAATCAGGGAGGTCTTAGCGTCGATCTGACAGAACCAAAGAAGGTCTTGGATTAACTTTGGCTGGATAAGAATCAGAAAAATCTTAGGATCGATTTAACTGAACCTGACGAAAGTCTTGGAATATCTTCAACTGGAATAGGAATCAGGGAGATCTTAGCGTCAATCTGACTGAACCAGAGAAGGTCTTGGATTAACTTTGGCTGGATAAGAATCAGAAAAATCTTAGGATCGATTTAACTGAACCAGACGGAAGTCTTGGAATATCTTCAACTGGAATAGGAATCAGGGAGATCTTAGCGTCAATCTGACTGAACCAGAGAAGGTCTTGGATTAACTTTGGCTGGATAAGAATCAGAAAAATCTTAGGATCGATTTAACTGAACCAGACGAAAGTCTTGGAATATCTTCAACTGGAATAGGAATCAGGGAGATCTTAGCACGATCTGACTGAACCAGAGAAGGTCTTGGATTAACTTTGGTTGGATAAGAATCAGAAAAATCTTAGGATCGATTTAACTGAACCAGACGAAAGTCTTGGAATATCTTCAACTGGAATAGGAATCAGGGAGATCTTAGCATCGATCTGACTGAACCAGAGAAGGTCTTGGATTAACTTTGGCTGGATAAGAATTAGAAAAATCTTAGGATCGATTTAACTGAACCAGACGAAAGTCTTGTGAGGGCATCTTTCTGAGGAATCCACTGAAACAACCCTCAATAGATGTAGTTTTTTGAGGGGACTACCAGGTCATATAAGTAGTCAACGGTGTTTACTGATTTGTCTTTCCCGGAAAAGGTAAAGATTTAGTCATATGCAATGTCATGATGTATGAAATGCATGATATATATCAAGTAAAGATGCTCTCAAAATAATTGAGATCGTATGGTATGATGCGTATATGCTTGTATCATGATGTATGGAAATGTAATGTTTCTAGCTGGGGAAAATAAATCCCGGATAGCTGTTGAAGAATAGAGCTGGATTCTTCGTTTCTGCTGGGGATGAAGAACGAAGAGAATAAACCTGCAGAGGAGGATGACTTAGTTGGGGGAATAAACTGATGAGGAGATTACTCTGTGGAGAGGAGATGTTCTGCTGAGGATTCTACCGATAAATTCCACTGGGGATGAATTACCGTTGCTGGTGATACTGAATCCGTTGAGGATTGAATTCCTGTTTGTGAAAGGAAAGAACTCTGCTGGAGACGATCTCTCAGTGGCGAATTTACTGGGGATAACCTGTTAGACTTTTGTGGGGATAATCCTTTGAGTTATGCTGGGCATGATCCTTTGAACTCGGCTGGGGAGATTTATTTTTGTACTCCGCTGGGGATAAACTTTCAGAGTCTACTGGGGATGATGCTTCAACTCCACTGGGGAAACTTCCAGAGTCTACTGGGGATATCTTGTATTCTGCTGGGGAACATTCTTATACTCCGCTAGGGAATATTAAGACTGCCGGGGATATCAAGCCTTTTTTAGTGCTATTGGTAGATCAACTCTGCTTGGGGAGAGCATTGCTGATTCGTTCATAGTTGCAAGTCTCAGTTGGGGGAGAGCTACCATTACTGTCTTACTTTGCAGGGAGTGAAAGTATCTTATCCATATTCTTTAGCTGAATTTACCGTTGTACCTGGTGGATAGAGCAACTGTATAATTTGGACAATTTTATTGCCCCTGTTTCTGATATGACCCGTAATCGTCTTTTGTTTCGCATGTAAACATTCATGAGCAGCAATTAATGTCAAATGCATATATCAAAAATGAACATTTGCACGTTCTTTTCAAATCAAAATAGATAAAGAAAAAACAGTTTGAAATTTCTTTTGAAAATGAATTGTATGGATTTTGCAGTTTGGCCTGTAAATAGGCGCTTTTGTACAAGAGGCTGACGTCCTAGTAAGAGAACGCCGCCGAACAAGAGAGTTTATACATTTTGTAATAAACAAAACATCTATGTGAATAATCTTACTGGGTTCCAACTCTGCTATTGCCTTTATGTCTTTGAGCATCTCATCACTTTGCTACTAGTTGAAGGTAGATCAGATTGATTAGTGCATGTGATCGGTGGAAATAGAACTGACTGTTTTGAAATGCTGGTTCGCGAAATGTCGCGGTAAGCAAGAGTCGCCACCGTCTTTTATTTTCTCCAACAAGGAAAGGACAAAAGCACAGCAAAATTCCTTTTCGAGATTTTTCTCGGTTCGGGAGGTAGATTATAGAAAGGGAAGGTGTTAGCACCCTTTCTATCCGTGGTTATCCACGGGCTCTTAGGTACTTGCTCACTATGTTTTCAAAAATGTTTGCTTTTCTTGTGTTTGTGGGTTTCAAAAAAGTTTGTTTGAAAACTTCGTTTTGACTCTTGTATCAGTCCTCAAGAGTGTTATGAAGCATTTGTTTGAAAACTTTTGTCAGAAAAGTGTAAGTGCGAAAAGTTGTTTTTTTGTTTTGAAAGAGCAAGTACCTTAGAACCTCTACCTACTCAAAGGAAATTAAGCTGTGTAAATGTCCTTTAGACAGTACTATCCCACTATTGAGAAGTAGGTAGCACCGTCGTTGGAGGTATTCAGGTCAATTCGATTATAGGGACATGTGTGGTCACCAAAGCAATAGTAGGACGCCTTAGCGGTAACCCTAATGTCCTAGATCCTTTTTATCCGAGGCAACCGTTTCGAGGCAACTTGGATCTTTAGACAGGAGGGCAACCTCTAAAACAACCTATACCCAATGACCACGTCGAGGCAACCAAGTGAGGCGTACCCTAAGAGTGGCATGTGCGAGTGTGTCAGGATTCAGTTTATATTATCTTTGCACATGTTATTGTGAGTTACGAGTTGATTTTAATTTGAGAACAAGTCTTGTCATGCATAACAGTTAATAATTGCGGAAAGTAAATTGCCGAAAGTAAATCTACGCTATTACAAGGCGTCAGGTATTTACATCGCCAAAAACAAACCCTTGAAAAGTAAATACGAGAAAATAAAAGAAAGCGATAAAGAGTCCTAATTACACTATTACATCCTCGGAGCAATTACATAAATATGGTCAAAAATAAAATATGACAAACATACGCGCGAGCAAAAATTGAATTGGAAAAGTCTTTAGGGTTTTGACCCTTTTTGAGAAAGAATGAGTTCTTGGTCCTTTTTGCATTTAATTAAACCTAATTCTAATTAATTAATTAAAAAGAAATATTTTTAAGTTTTTATGTTTTAATGAAATAAATAAAAAGAAATTAAAATTGTCAAGAAAACCCTAATTCTATGTTGATTTTAAATTATTGAAAAAAAGTTAAAATTAACCCTAATTAAACTAAATTAATTTGTGTTAGTATTTATTTACAAAAATAATGTGAAATTAATAAATAACAATAATAAAAAAAAATATTTTAGTTTTCTGAATTTATTATGAAAATAATTAATTATGTTAGTTAAATAAATATGATAATAATAATTAGTAAAAATAATTAACTAAATAAATAGAAAATATAAAGAGAAAAAAAGAAAAAGAACCCAGGGGGGGTGCTAGCCCATTATGGAGGTTTCCTTGGCAATTCTCAGGCCCATTAATCTCTCAATCCTGTTTGACTTCTGGGATCGTCCAGGGCGTTGGTTGACTGGGAGTATGGTAGTCACTCATCTTTGGCCTTCAGATCTGCTTTGCAAGCCACTTGGCGCTTGGATGTTTGGAGGTACATGGTGTTTATCCTTTGGAAGCCTGCATATGATCATGTTAAGCAAAATAATATAAGCGTTTTGGGTGACCTGGGATTCGAACCCAGGTCCCAATGATCATTGGCCAACGCACCATCCATTACGCCATCTGCACGCGTTTGTTATTATGATAAGAAGCAAATATAATAATAAGAAACAATCCAATATGCTGTACAAAAGAAAACACGCGCTCCTTTTTGAATGGTCCAATGATGCATCACCACATCATCATCTTCTTCATATTTCATGTAAAAAACACAAATAGATAGAGGGGGTTTTTAACCCCCACAATATACAATGACCAAAAATAGCGATTAGCCCTGTGTTGTATATAAATATTTCGCGAGGGTGGCTGTGTGTTCGTCTGGTCTCAACGAGTTCAACCATATGCCTTAAAGGTTCTAATTTTTCCTGGACTGCAAAGCCCCAAATCTAAAGCTCAGGAACCCTAGAATTTGTCCATGGTAACTTTCGATTCTGTGCATTATAATCCAATTAACTTATGCCATTAGCTTCATATGAGTTCTAACAATATAAAACAATCAATAAAACATGTTAATTATGCATGAAATGGCCAATACGATTCTGAACATAAGAAGCAAACCGTGGGTCTGTTCTAGATGATTTCTTGAGCTTCAATGCTTGGTTTTGATTGCTACATGTTCCTCACGCTTCCAGCAACGTGTTTGAATCCACAAAAGTCCTTGAATTGGCCTAGAATATAGAAAACAATTTTCAAGTTTTCTTGAATTTTTTCAATATGCTTATGGCTTTTTCTGTAGTGCTTTCACGTATGCATGATTAGGGTTGGCTTGTGTATATATAGTAGAATGAATTTAGGTCAGAATCTTGCAAAGAAATCCATGGAATGATGATTTGAATATTTGATTGGAAATCATATATTTTTGAATCTTCATGATTGCAAAAAGTTGCCAATTTGGGAGATATTGCATCTTTGACTTGGTGCACGAAATTGCCAGCCTTTTTAGGTCATCTTTGCTTCACAAAAAGATTGAAAAATCAAATCTTTGTATTTCCTACAATTTAAATTAATTAAATGAATTAATATTGATAAAACATCCAATTAATTAATAAAAAATAATAAAATAATTCAATTAAGCTTGATGGGTCGTGCATAGGTCATGGATAAAGTTTCAAGAAGAAATTTGAGGCCCATTAGCAAAAATAAGGTGTTTTGAGCAAAGTTGACTTTTGCAAATTCACAAAAATTTCCCAACTTCTCCAATGCATATCTTGCTCAATTTTGATCATATGAACATGTTCTTGGACATTTTGGAAAGGTCTTGAAGTCCTATAACCAATTCCTTTAGTCCCATGTCATTTGGATTTACCAATCACAAGTTATGGTCTTTGACTTAAAGTGCATTTTTGTTGATTTTTGAAATTGACCTATAATGTAGAAATTGATAACTTTTTGTGAGAGCATTTCTTGGACTTGGAATGTGAAGATGGATTGTAGGAAATGTCATCCCCTTCAAAATGAGCATTGGATGGAATTTTTCTGATGAACCATGAAAAAGTTATGCCTTGGTCAAGATACAGTTGACTTTTCGACTGTCCAAAAATAGTAACTTTTTGCATCTTGATGATTTTTGAGTTATTCTTGTGGAATCATGATCAAGACTTGATCAAATGATGATTGTGGACTCAAAATAAGATGTTGACCAAAAATTCTGACTTTTGACTGCAAAATGACCATTTTGCCCTTGTAGTTGACTGTAGGTCAAATGGAGCTTTTGACTGTGCAAATTGGCACTGTGAGTCTTGAAACTTGGCGTGTAGGTGCTTGAGAATGTATATAGGCCTATGAGACTTGATTGAACCATTGAAAACCTCAATTTATTTGAAAGAACCAAAACCCTAATTTCAGTTGGCTTAGGAGGTGGTTTGACTGTGCAACCTCTTGAGCAATCTTGAGCAATTTGAGAATTATTCTTGTCAAATCTTGAGGAATATGGGAGGGAAAATTTTGGGGTACAATAGTTGCCCTTGTTCAATCTTCTTAAACATGAGGAGGTAGATTGACTTGCGTGACTTTCGTGATCCGAAGGTGGAAGATGATTGAACACTAAAGTGCCCAGAAATTTGCACTCGCATGGTGTAGTATCAACAATGTGATGTCGGGAATGGGCTTACAGATGCCATTTGGAGAGATGATGGATAGGAGGATGAGCTTATAGATGCCATCTGGAGAGGTGACAGAATCTTGTGGAGATGGGCTTAAAGATGCCATCCAGGGGATTGTTTGTTGAATTGTAACTTGGTAGGTTGAAAGAAGGAACCTGTATAGGGTTGCCTCATGATGGGTCCGTGTAAAACTGCATCTTGGAAGAGAAGGGACCGGTGTAGGGTTGCTTCATGATGGTCAAGTAGATAGCTGTCCTGTCTGATTTCAGGTATTAATCTACAATCCTTCGTTCATAGATATTTCCTGGCTAGCTACAGGTGTTGATCTGGAACTTAGGAAAGGGTGGTCGAGGAGATAGTTGTCCTGGCTGGTTTCAGGTATTAATCTTCAATCTCTTCATGCAGATACTTTCTTGGCTAGTTACAGGTATAGATCTACAAT
The DNA here is from genome assembly GCA_948472305.1 of Vicia faba. Lineage (NCBI taxonomy): Eukaryota > Viridiplantae > Streptophyta > Magnoliopsida > Fabales > Fabaceae > Vicia > Vicia faba. The sequence continues at coordinate 731,636,443 of OX451736.1, forward strand.
CAGTCATCCACAGATATTTCCTGGCTAGTTATAGGTGTTGATCTGGAACTTAAGAAAAGTTGATAGTAGGTAGTTTTGTCTTCCGTTGACAGGTTGTCTCTATTGACGGGATGATCATCAGAAAAAATCTTTAGGAATCAATTTAACTGGTTTTGTCTCCATTGACAGGCTTGGCTTCAGAAAAATCTTTAGGAATCGATTTAACTGGTCTTGTCTCCATTGACTGACTGGCCTCAGAAAATCTTTAGGAATCGATTTAACTGGTCTTGTCTCCTTTGACGGCGTTCGTATCAGAAAAATATTTAGGAATCGATTTAACTGGACCAGAGAAGGCCTTTGACTGGATCGACATCAGAAAAATCTTTAGGAATCGATTTAACTGGACCAGGCAAGATCTTGGAATCTTCAGCTGGATCGGCATCAGGAAAATCTTTAGGAATCGATTTAACTGGACCATAGAAGGCCTTTGACTGGATCGGCATCATAAAAATCTTTAGGAATCGATTTAACCGGACCAGGCAAGGTCTTGGAATCTTCAACTGGATCGGCATCAGGAAAATCTTTAGGAATCGATTTAACTGGACCAGAGAAGGCCTTTGACTGGATCGGCATCAGAAAAATCTTTAGGAATCGATTTAACTGGACCAGGCAAGGTCTTGGAATCTTCAACTGGATCAGCATCAGGAAAATCTTTAGGAATCGATTTAACTGGACCAGAGAAGGCCTTTGACTGAATCGGCATCAGAAAAATATTTAGGAATCGATTTAACTGGACCAGGCAAGGTCTTGGAATCTTCAACTGGATCGGCATCAGGAAAATCTTTAGGAATCGATTTAACTGGACCAGAGAAGGCCTTTGACTGGATCGGCATCAGAAAAATCTTTAGGAATCGATTTAACTGGACCAGGCAAGGTCTTGGAATCTTCAACTGGATCGGCATCAGGAAAATCTTTAGGAATCGATTTAACTGGACCAGAGAAGGCCTTTGACTGGATCGGCATCAGAAAAATCTTTAGGAATCGATTTAACTAGACTAGGCAAGGTCTTGGAATCTTCAACTGGATCGGCATCAGGAAAATCTTTAGGAATCGATTTAACTGGACCAGAGAAGGCCTTTGACTGGACCGGCATCAGAAAAATCTTTAGGAATCGATTTAACTGGACCAGGCAAGGTCTTGGAATCTTCAACTGGATCGGCATCAGGAAAATCTTTAGGAATCGATTTAACTGGACCAGAGGAAGTCTTGGAAATGGCTGAGAATTTAACTGCATCTTTCCTGAAAGGTAAAGGTAAGTCATATGCAATGCATGAGATAGATCAAGCAATGATGTTCTCAACATAAATGAGATTGTATGATATGATGCGTATGTGCATGTATCATGATGTATGAAAATGTGATGTTTTAGCTGGGGAAAATAAATCCCGGATAGCTGCTGGAGCATGATGTTGAATTCTTCGTTTCCGCTGGGGATGATGAACAAAGATGATGGTGAATAAACCTGTAGGAGAAGATGACTCTGTTGGGGAATAAACTTGGTGAAGAGATTACTCTGCGGGGAATTACTCTGTGGAAAGAGATGCTCTGCTGAAGATTTTAACGATAAACTCCGCTGGGGACTCCGTTGATAAGCTCTGTTGGGAGATTTTGATGAACTCCACTGGGGATAGGAAGAACTTCGCTGAGGACGATCTTTCCGTTGCAATTTGCAGAGGATAACCCAGTTAGACTCTGGTGGGGGATAACCTTCTGAATTTGGCTGGGGAGAGATGTTTGTACTCTGCAGGGGACAAGCTTCCAGAATCTACTAGGTAAGATGATTCGACTCTCCTGGGGAAACCTTTTGGACTGCACTGGGGAAATAGCTCCACTGGGGTGTCTGTATTCTGCCGGGGAACATTCTTATACTCTGCTGAGGAATATTAAGAATGTCGGGGATGCTTGTTGAGGAATATCTGTATACTCCGCTGGGGAATATTAAGATCTTCTGGGGATACCCAACTTTTTCAGGACTGATGGTAGACTAACTATGCTTGGGGAGAGTATTGCTGACTTGCTGGGGTCACTGTGCCTTTTTAGGGCTGATGAGAGGTTAACTCTTCTTGGGAAGAGTACTGCTGAATCTTGTCTTACTCTGCAGGGAGTGAAGGTATCTTGGTTATATTCTTCAGCTGGACCTACCCTGGTACCTTGGTGGACAGAGCAACTAGATTGCTTAGACAATTCTTATTGCCCCAGTTTCTGCGGGAGAAGGTACCTGTGGAGGTGCTTGATAACTGCCGATTGACAAATCCTCTTCTGGTAGGCAAGTGACGAGATGATGGGACATAGTCGTACGCTTTTGATCCCTAACTTTTTCCTGGACCGCTCTTTCGGGTTTTCAGTCCACCGGGATACCCATTTTTGCCCAAGCCGCCTTTTCAGGTTTTCGACTTGCCGGGTGTACAGATTTTTTTATCTTCATCCCTTATTTTTGCCCGAACCCTTTTGGTTCGCCGGGAAGCCCTTGTTTTTGCCTAGGCCAGTCGACCTAGCGGGTCTTTGTTTATGCGTAGTATTTTTTTGACTATGTCCATACTCTCAGAGTGTAGGGAGTTGTCACTGTCAGTAGTGTCGTGTTGCCATACTACCAGAAGACGTTTGATCATGCAAGATTCGTTTCTGGAATTCATGTCCAATGCCCCAAGTAACTCAGGCGGAGATTTGCCCCTGGCTATTCGGCATCTTGAGAGATTCCTTGAATCTTGACTTGACTGCCCCAGATGATGGACAATGATCATGCAGTGCCCCTTGATTGGAAGTATTTTTCCACTTGAGATTTTCTTGTTCACTAGATATTCGTCGTGCGAATTTCTCTGCTGTTCGAACAAATAGTCATATGCAAACAATGTTATTTTAAGAATGCAAAGCTTATGTCTGTCTTGAAGTTTTTTTGAAAATGCATTTTCAGTAAAACAAGCGATTTTTTTTGTAAAATGTGATGTCAACTCAAGATTTTACAGCGAGCCCTACAGGAGTCAGGATACCTTTTGTAACAGTATGCTTTCGAACTAACCCATGCTTCAGCTAGGACTTTTTAAGGGTTATAACGTGGCCTGGTTCACGGTCTAAGAAACAAAGGATAAAGGCTCAAAGTATATTTGTACCCACCCGCTCTTCGTGATGTTCTTCGATCCTAAACTCAGCTAATCGTGCGTTAGACCTTGTTTGAGTCTTTGCTCTGATATTCCAGTGATAGTTCAGATACTGATAGTTTATTTTGAATAGGCAGTCATTTATTTTTGTTGAGGGTTAGCAGGACCTCATTCTTTTTGATTTTGTTATCCCTGTATTTTTGCCTGAACTGTTTCTTTTGTGATTACAGTCAGCGGGATGCCCCAGTTTTTTGTAAGTCTCCTTCATAGGTTTTGACTTGTTGGGCTTTAGTTTCTGAGATAATGACTGTCTGTCTTTATGATTATTCGGAACCATCACTGTCTTTTGTTTCGGAAGGACTCCTTTGATGCCATTCGTTGTGCACCTGGATCAACTGAGAGAACTACCCTGCCCCAGGTTATAATTACGAGTTTTAATTTGTAAAAAGAAAAACTCCAACTTCTTTGGCTTAAAGGGGTTGACTAGGGATTATCTTCCTTATAACTTCACTGTTTAGGATTTGAAACAATGCCTGTACTTCATCAGCGGGGTCTGTTCAAAAGCATACTGTAAAGATCATGGTATCATTTTCGTCATCCTCCCTCAAAAGGCTTAGAATTTTCTAATCGAGAGTTGAACATCAAAAAATGAAAGCAATTTTAAGCATAGTGAACACAATTACTTCAAAACAGACACGTGTAATGCATTAATGAAATAAGAGAGTTTGACATGATAATTGTTTGAATAAGCAAAGAAAAATACAACTTCAGAATTCAAATGAACAAAAATCTCTCAATCCTAGCCATGTTTTGGCAAGGGAGCAGTGATCACATTGGGAGTCTCGGGCACCTCGAACTCAATTTCCTTTGCATCGATCAAGTCTTGGACCTTGTTTTTTAGACTCCAACAATCATCTGTATCATGCCCCGGGCTCTCAAAGTGATAAGCGCAGCGGGCATTGGGGTTATACTTTGGCGATGTTGTATTTTGATTCTTTGGAGCTTCTTTTAGAGTCACCAGATTGGTCTTCAGCAACTGTGGCAACATATGGGACAAGGTCATGCTGAGCCGAGTGAACTGCCTTCTCTCACCCCTTTGTTGGTTATGATGCTGAGGAGCAGCAACAGGTTTTGAAATAACCACCGTGTTGACAACTTGACGGCGTTCCGGTCTATTCTGTCTCTTTGAACCATAAACAGCACTGGATTCCTTCTTGAATGGTTTTTTCTCAGTGTTCGAGGAGTCACCCTTCTGTATCTTCCCAGCCTTGATACCCGCTTATATCCTCTCACCAGTCAAGATAAGGTCCGTAAACCCGCAGAAGAATTTCCAATCAGATGGTTGAAGAATGGACCAGACAGGGTCCCCAAGAACATATCCACGAGTTCACGATCAGTTAAGGGTGGCTGCACCCGTCCAATAAGGTCTCTCCATTTTTGAGCATACTCTTTGAATCCTTCACCCGTCCCTAGTGACATACCCTAGAGTTGGGTACGCGTAGGAGCGAGGTCGGAATTATATTGATACTGCTTATAGAACGCAATAGCCAAATCCTCCCAGTTACGAATACTGGCTCCATCCAGCTGATAGAACCACTCGAGTTGAGTCCCTGAAAGACTGTCCTGGAAGAAATGGATCCATAAATTCTTGTCAGCGGTGTAAGGTTGGATCTTCCTTACATACGATCGAAGGTGCAGCTTAGGACAAGAAGCTCCGTCATATTTGGCAAAAGCAGGTGCCTCGAACTTATGGGGAATCACCACCCCAGAGGATAAGCCTAGGTCTCCGAAGTCCAGCCCGAGCACATTCTGTATCTCCATAGCACTTAAGCGGTCCTCCAATTGTTTGTACCTATCCTCAGCAGGAGGATACTGTTCATCATTATAATCTGTCTCGTTGTCGGAGACCACGGGACTAGGAACCCTTCTCTCTTATGGGCTGTCCTTCCCTACAGATGAGGTAGTCTGCACAACCTCGTTCTGCAGTGCATTCCCAAATCTGCGTCCAGTGTTGAACAAGACGGTCCTCTTCTTCTTCTTCTTCTTCCTCTCTTTCAGAATCAGAGTATTCAAATCCTGTTGACCCTGGGCTAGGCTCATAACCAACTCTTGGAACTAGACATTCCGGGCCTGGAGGGCCTTGATAGCTTGTTCAGTGGAAGGTTCAGTAGACATGATGATGGCTGAAATAAACAATGAAGAAGATAAGTGACCTGTAAGAAGGGGTACCTGTAATGCATATGATGGAATGAAATGCGTATGATTTATGCATGCAATGTTTTCAAGGACCTCGCGGGGTAAACAGAAAAACTTGTTAGAATTTGAATCTGGTAGCTTGAATGAAGGAGCTTCCTGTTATCAAGAGTCCTTCTTCAAGAGTCAGGCTCACCATATCGAGTGGGTCATAGCCCCTGACTCAAGTTATCATGTCTTGGATTTCTGGACAACCTTGGCTAGAGGGAAATAAATCCCCTTTGCCCCTTGCTAGACATTTGGTTCATCATGACTTACATCACAGACCCTTGAGATCCTTGAAATGGGTTAGTCCTTATGCAGGATGCATGCAATGGTATGATGTTATGATGTTATGATAAAGGCACACCACAAGTATTCACAAAAGGAAAACATGGTGAAGGCACACAAGTCACACAACAGATCCCATACATTTCAGGCCAGCATGAAGTTTAGGTACTACCCTCTTTCAGTTTCAGTTGGTTAAGACCTGTCCTAAAAATAGTAACCGGGTTCTAGAGGATCTCAATATCACTGACTACCCTCAATCGGTCATAACTCCAGCTTAGCAACCTTTTCTTGCGGCCGGAACCATCGCGAGAGTTTAGCCTCAATGAGTGTAGCATACTGCTACTGTTCTATGGCCGAGTTGGTCAATTTAAGGTTCTAAGGTCACTTGGTGCTTAATGACTCCTCAGAAGACCCATATTCTCCTCGTTCCAACACAAGGGATATCGGTACAGACCAAGGTGTCACACCAACGTAGCTACTGCTTCACTCGTGTCGGTCTACGCCAGACAAGTCCCTCACAGTTTATTGCTACCTAAAGGGTATTCCCCAGATCCGGGTTAGGATCTATGAAACTCCAATACAAGCCCACAAATATAAATCATACAAAGCATACAATTGAAAACACAAGTGATCTAATCCTAAGGTACACCTCACTTATTTAGTTTCCCCAGCAGAGTCGCCAGTTCTGTGATCGGTGGAAATAGAACTGACTGTTTTGGAATGCTGGTTCGCGAAATGTCGCGGTAAGCAAGAGTCGCCACCGTCTTTTATTTTCTCCAACAAGGAAAGGACAAAAGCACAGCAAAATTCCTTTTCGAGATGTTTCTCGATTCGGGAGGTAGATTATAGAAAGGGAAGGTGTTAGCACCCTTTCTATCCGTGGTTATCCAAGGGCTCTTAGGTACTTGCTCACTATGTTTTCAAAATTTTTTGCTTTTCTTGTGTTTGTGGGTTTTGAAAAAGTTTGTTTGAAAACTTCGTTTTGACTCTTGTATCAGTCCTCAAGAGTGTTATGAAGCATTTGTTTGAAAACTTTTGTCAGAAAAGTGTAAGTGCGAAAAGTTGTTTTTTTTGTTTTGAAAGAGCAAGTACCTTAGAACCTCTACCTACTCAAAGGAAATTAAGCTGTGTAAATGTCCTTTAGACAGTACTATCCCACTATTGAGAAGTAGGTAGCACCGTCGTTGGAGGTATTTGGGTCAATTCGATTATAGGGACATGTGTGGTCACCAAAGCAATAGTAGGACGCCTTAGCGGTAACCCTAATGTCCTAGATCCTTTTTATCCGAGGCAACCGTTTCGAGGCAACTTGGATCTTTAGACAGGAGGGCGACCTCTAAAACACCCTATACTCAATGACCACGTCGAGGCAACCAAGTGAGGCGTACCCTAAGAGTGGCATGTGCGAGTGTGTCAGGATTCAGTTTATATTATCTTTGCACATGTTATTGTGAGCTACGAGTTGATTTTAATTTGAGAACAAGTCTTGTCATGCATAACAGTTAATAATTGCGGAAAGTAAATTGCGGAAAGTAAATCTACGCTATTACAAGGCGTCGGGTATTTACATCGCCAAAAACAAACCCTTGAAAAGTAAATGCGAGAAAATAAAAGAAAGCGATAAAGAGTCTTAATTACGCTATTACATCCTCGGAGCAATTACATAAATATGGTAAAAAATTAAATATGACAAACATACGCGCGAGCAAAAATTGAATTGGAAAAGTCTTTAGGGTTTTGACCCTTTTTGAGAAAGAATGAGTTTTTGGTCCTTTTTGCATTTAATTAAACCTAATTCTAATTAATTAATTAAAAAGAAATATTTTTAAGTTTTTATGTTTTAATGAAATAAATAAAAAGAAATTAAAATTGTCAAGAAAACCCTAATTCTATGTTGATTTTAAATTATTGAAAAAAAGTTAAAATTAACCCTAATTAAACTAAATTAATTTGTGTTAGTATTTATTTACAAAAATAATGTGAAATTAATAAATAACAATAATAAAAAAAAATATTTTAGTTTTCTGAATTTATTATGAAAATAATTAATTATGTTAGTTAAATAAATATGATAATAATAATTAGTAAAAATAATTAACTAAATAAATAGAAAATATAAAGAGAAAAAAAGAAAAAGAACCCAGGGGGTGCTGGCCCATTATGGAGGTTTCCTTGGCAATTCTCAGGCCCATTAATCTCTCAAGCCTGTTTGACTTCTGGGATCGTCCAGGGCGTTGGTTGACTGGGAGTATGGTAGTCACTCATCTTTGGCCTTCAGATCTGCTTTGCAAGCCACTTGGCGCTTGGATGTTTGGAGGTACATGGTGTTTATCCTTTGGAAGCCTGCATATGATCATGTTAAGCAAAATAATATAAGCGTTTTGGGGGACTTGGGATTCGAACCCAGGTCCCAATGATCATTGGCCAACGCACCATCCACTACGCCATCTGCACGCGTTTGTTATTATGATAAGAAGCAAATATAATAATAAGAAACAATCCAATATGCTGTACAAAAGAAAACGCGCGCTCCTTTTTGAATGGTCCAATGATGCATCACCACATCATCATCTTCTTCTTCATATTTCCTGTAAAAAACACAAATAGACAGCGGGGGTTTTTAGCCCCCACAATATACAATGACCAAAAATAGCGATTAGCCCTGTGTTGTATATAAATATTTCGCGAGGGTGGCTGTGTGTTCGTCTGGTCTCAATGAGTTCAACCATATGCCTTAAAGGTTCTAATTTTTCCTGGACTGCAAAGCCCCAAATCCAAAGCTCAGGAACCCTAGAATTTGTCCATGGTAACTTTCGATTCTGTGCATTATAATCCAATTAACTTATGCCATTAGCTTCATATGAGTTCTAACAATATAAAACAATCAACAAAACATGTTAATTATGCATGAAATAGCCAATACGATTCTGAATATAAGAAGCAAACCGTGGGTCTGTTCTTGATGATTTCTTGAGCTTCAATGCTTGGTTTTGATTGCTACACGTTCCTCACGCTTCCAGCAACGTGTTTGAATCCACAAAAGTCCTTGAATTGGCCTAGAATATAGAAAACAACTTTCAAGTTTTCTTGAATTTTTTCAATATGCTTATGGCTTTTTCTGTAGTGCTTTCACGTATGCATGATTAGGGTTGGCTTGTGTATATATAGTAGAATGAATTTAGGTCAGAATCTTGCAAAGAAATCCATGGAATGATGATTTGAATATTTGATTGGAAATCATATATTTTTGAATCTTCATGATTGCAAAAAGTTGCCAATTTGGGAGATATTGCATCTTTGACTTGGTGCACGAAATTGCCAGCCTTTTTAGGTCATCTTTGCTTCACAAAAAGATTGAAAAATCAAATCTTTATATTTCCAACAATTTAAATTAATTAAATGAATTAATATTGATAAAAAATCCAATTAATTAATAAAAAATAAGAAAATAATTCAATTAAGCTTTATGGGTCGTTCATAGGTCATGGATAAAGTTTCAAGAAGAAATTTGAGGCCCATTAGCAAAAATAAGGTGTTTTGAGCAAAGTTGACTTTTGCAAATTCACAAAAATTTCCCAACTTCTCCAATGCATATCTTGCTCAATTTGGATCATATGAACATGTTCTTGGACATTTTGGAAAGGTCTTGAAGTCCTCTAACCAATGCTTTTGGTCCCATGTCATTTGGATTTACCAATCCCAAGTTATGGTCTTTGACTTAAAGTGCATTTTTGTTGACTTTTGAAATTGACCTATAATGTAGAAATTGATAACTTTTTGTGAGAGTATTTCTTGGACTTGGAATGTGAAGATGGATTGTAGGAAATGTCATCCCCTTAAAAATGAGCATTGAATGGGATTTTTATGATGAACCATGAAAAAGTTATGCCTTGGTCAAGATACAGTTGACTTTTCGACTGTCCAAAAATAGTAACTTTTTGCATCTTGATGATTTTTGAGTTATTCTTGTGGAATCATGATCAAGACTTGATCAAATGATGATTGTGGACTCAAAATAATATGTTGACCAAAAATTCTGACTTTTGACTGCAAAATGACCATTTTGCCCTTGTAGTTGACTGTAGGTCAAATGGAGCTTTTGACTGTGCAAATTGGCACTGTGAGTCTTGAAACTTGGCGTGTAGGTGCTTGAGAATGTATATAGGCCTATGAGACTTGATTGAACCATTGAAAACCTCAATTTCTTTGAAAGAACCAAAACCCTAATTTCAGCTGGCTTAGGAGGTGGTTTGACTGTGCAACCTCTTGAGCAATCTTGAGCAATTTGAGAATTATTCTTGTCAAATCTTGAGGAATATGGGAGGGAAAATTTTGGCGTACAACAGTGTCGTCCGAGCTTAATAGTTGATACGGAAGTCTGGATGCAAGGTGATCCAATGAGACATAGTGTTACGCTTTGATCCCTAATTTTTGCCTGGACCGCCCTTTCGGGTTTTCAGTCCACCGGGATACCCTTTTTGCCCAAGTCTCCTTTTCAGGTTTTCGACTTGCCGGGTGTACAAATTTTTTTCATTTTCATCCCTTATTTTTACCCGAACCCTTTTGGTTCGCTGGGAAGCCCTTATTTTTGCCTAGGCCAGTCAACCTAGCGGGTCTTTGATTATGCGTAGTATCTTTTCACTATGTCTGCATTGACGGGGTGAGGAAGGTCGTCACCATCCATGGTGGTTAGAATCATAGCTCCTCCTGAGAAAATGTTCTTAACCATAAATGGCCCTTCGTAAGTAGGGGTCCATTTGCCCCTGGGATCACCTTGAGGTAGAATAATGCGCTTGATTACCAAATCCCCAATTTGATACTCTTGTCGTCTAACTTTCTTGTTAAATGCCTTGATCATCCGTTTTTGGTACGTCTGACCATGACAAATAGCAGTAAGTCTCTTTTCGTCGATTAAGTTCAGCTGATCAAGATGGGTCTGAATCCAGTCGTCTTCACTTAAACCTGCATCCTTCATAATCCGAAGAGAGGGTATCTGAACTTTAATGGGCAAGACAACCTCCATACCATATACCAAGGAATATGGTGTTTCCCCTGTTGACGTCCGCGCTGAGGTACGGTACCCATGAAGAGCAAATGGTAACATCTCGTGCCAGTCTTTGTATGTTACTGTCATCTTCTGCACAATTTTCTTAATGTTCTTATTAGCCGCTTCTACAGCCCCATTCATCTTCGGCCGGTAGGGAGAAGAGTTGTGATGCTGTATCTTAAACTGTTTGTAGAGCTTAGTGATCATCTTATTGTTGAGGTTCATACCATTGTCCGTAATGATCCTCTCTAGTACACCGTATCGACAAATCAGATTATGCCGAATGAACCGTGCCACGACGTTCTTGGTTACTGTAGCAAAGGAAGCTGCTTCAACCCACTTCGTAAAGTAATCGATTGCTACCAGGATGAAACGGTGCCCGTTGGATGCTGTAGGTCTGATCTCGCCGATCATATCATAACCCAACATTGTAAAAGGCCACGGAGCTGTCAAGACATTCAGAGGTACTGGAGGTATGTGCACCTTATCATCTTAGACTTGGCACTTGTGACATGTCCGAGAATGCTGATAACAGTCGGCTTCCATAGTGGACCAGTAATATCCTGCCCGTAGGATTTTCTTTGCCATGGTGTGTCCATTGGAATGAGTTTCGAAAGTACCTTCATGTAATTCTGTCATGATCCTTTCTGCTTCGTTCTTATCCACACATCGCAGTAGGGTCGAATCATGGTTACGCTTGTAAAGGATGCCATTGCTGATGAAGAACGTTGTTGCGAACCTCCTTAGAAACTTCTTGTCATTAACAGATGCACCCTCGGGGTATTCCTGAGCTTCGAGATACCTCTTCACCTCATGAAACCAGGGTTTATCTGCAACCTCTTCAGTCTCAATGTCACAGCAATGTGCAGGTTTGTCCAATCTTTCAATGATAATACGGGGAGCCTCGTTGTCCCAATTGACTTTGAACATAGAAGACATCGTAGCTAGCGCGTCCGCCAACTGATTCTCCTCTCTAGGGAAGTGTTCAAAGGTTATCTCCTCGAAGTGCGGGAGCAATGTCAACACATACTCCTTGTAAGGAATAAGATTTGGGTGTTTCGTATCCCACTCACCTTTGATTTGACTGATCACGAGAGCGGAATCTCTGAAGACACTCAAGAACTTAATCTTCAGGTCAATAGCTGCTCGAAGACCCATGATGCACGCTTCATACTCTGCCATATTGTTGGTGCAGTTGAAACATAGTCGGGCGGTGAACGGAGTATGAGAGCCTTTAGGAGATAAGATCACAGCGCTAATGCCATTACCCGAAGCGTTTGAAGCTCCATCAAAGTATATAGACCATCAGGATCCTTCCTCAGGTCCTTTATCCGGTCCAGGTGTCTCACAATCAGTCACTATCATGATATTATCGTCCGGGAATTCAAAGTTCATAGACTGGTAATCATCCACTGCATGATGTGCCAAATGGTCTGCCAACACACTTCCCTTAATTGCCTTTTGGGTTGTGTATTAGATGTCATACTCAGTCAAGATCATCTGCCATCTTGCTATTCGTCCAGACAAGGCATGCTTCTCGAAGATATACTTGATTGGATCCATCTTTGATATCAATAGAGTAGTGTGAGTCAGCATATACTGTCTCAGTCGGCGAGCAGCCCATGCCAAAGCGCATATAGTTTTCTCGAGCAGTGAGTATCGAGTCTCGCAGTCGATAAAATTTTTGCTAAGGTAATAAATATCATGCTCTTTTTGGCCAGACTCGTCATGCTGCCCCAGCACACACCCCATTGAGTTGTCGAGTACTGTCAAGTATAAGATCAAAGGTCTCCCCTAAACTGGTGGCATCAGAATAGGTGGCTCTTGGAGATACTCTTTGATCCTTTCGAAAGCGGCCTAGAATTCATCGTTCCAACGTACTACTTGATCTTTCTTCAGTAACTTGAAGATTGGTTCACAAGTAGCGGTCAGGTGTGAGATGAATCGGACAATGTAGTTTAGTCGTCCCAGGAAGCCTCTGACTTCTTTCTCTGTTCTGGGAGCCGACATTTCCTGTATAGCTTTTACCTTGGAAGGGTCCACTTGAATACCTTTATCGCTTACGACGAAACCTAGCAGCTTACCAGATCTCACCCTGAAGGTGCACTTGTTCGGGTTTAACCTCAGCTTGTACAACTTCAACCTGTCAAACAACTTCTGAAGGTGGTCAAGATGTTCTTCCTCCATTTGGGATCTTGCAATCATGTCGTCAACGTATACCTCAATCTCATGATGGATCATGTCATGAAACAAAGCAACCATAGCACGCTGATACGTTTCCCCAACATTCTTCAATCCAAAAGGCACGACCTTGTAGCAAAAGGTACCCCATTGAGTAACAAAGGTTGTCTTCTCCATGTCTTCGGGAGCCATCTTAATCTGATTATAACCGGAGAAACCATCCATAAAGGAGAATACCTTGTGCTGAGCAGTGTTGTCAACCAGAACGTCGATATGAGGTAGAGGAAAATCATCCTTGGGACTCGCCCTGTTCAGATCCCTATAGTCAACACACATTCGAACCTTACCATCCTTCTTCGGTACAGGAACCATGTTGGCCACCCACTGTGGGTAAGAAGTAACTGCTAGAAAACCGGCGTCAAACTGTTTCATAACTTCAGCCTTAATTTTCTCAGACATCTCTGGGCGCATTCGGCGGACTTTCTGTTTCACTGGAGGACAGTCTTCCTTGGTAGGCATGCGGTGAACCACAATATCGGTATCCAAACCAGGCATATCTTCGTAAGACCAGGCAAAGATCTCAACGTAGTCACGCAGCATCTGAATCAACCGTTGTTTCACACTAGGCTCCAGATTTTCCCCGATCTTGACCTCTTTCTTGTCTACCTTTGTACCCAGATTCATTGATTCCTACGGCTCTTCGTGCGGCTGAATAACCCTCTCTTCTTGAAGTAAGAGTCTAGCAAGTTCAACAGGCACTTCGCAATCATCTTCACCTTCGTCTTCGGCTAAGTTGATCGGACTTTCGAAGTCATAACTGGCAGTAGCAGAGTCGTTACCAGTGAGATCCAGAGTGGATGTAGACCTGTATATGTGAGTGTGTGTAAAATAACTGTTTAGCAATATATAATAATAGAAAAACAAGGAGCGCAAGATTTGAAATGCAAGAAACGTCCAATGCTTTTATTAATGATATATGTAGATGACACACATAAAGCCCTCACAAATGAAGCCACGGTGCCCTGAGTAAGACACCGGGCCGTAAATTTTAAAACATTGTCTGTTACAAATTCAAAACAAAAAGTTTCATTACTGGGTAACAAAAGAAATAGGGATGAAGTCCTTTGTTGTCCAGTTACTTGGTCCACCGTCGGTCGTAGGATAGATCCAACTGTCGAACTCAGACTCTTCAACGTCGTCTTCAATGGCATTTACTCCTGAATTGCTGATGAACAAGGGAGGTCTTCCGACCCGTGCATTCCGAACAGCCTTTTGAGCTTCTGCAGTGAAACCCAAACCAAACTTGTTAGTCGTCTGTGCAAAGTCAGGGAGTTGGCCCCAATTTGCACACCCACCATTCTCGACAATAGCCCGGGCATCCTTGAAGGAAGCAATCTTCATAGGAGGATCTTCAATAACAGTCTCGGTTGACGCCAGTGTCTGGGGAACCTCTTCAAAATGTTGGAACAGGGTCTCAATGAACTCCCCGTCCATCTCTTCATATCAGAAAGAGTTTAGGTGGCTCACCATGTACTCCTCTTTTCCTTGTAGTGTCACAATCTTCCCTTTGACCGGGTACTTCAGTTTCTGGTGGAGCGTAGATGTCACTGCCCCAGCTTTGTGGATCCATGGTCGACCCAACAAACAAGAATAAGATGGACGAATGTCCATCACATAGAATGTAGATGCAAAAACCTGAGAACCAACCTTAATCGGGATATCAACTTCTCCATGCACCATTCTCTTAGACCCATCAAAGGCCCTAACAACAATGTTACTTGGTTTCAGCTCCAACCCTTCACAGTCCAACCGGTCTAGAGCTTTTTTAGGCAAGACGTTCAATGAAGAACCAGTATCCACTAATACATGAGCAAGAGTAGTGTCCCTGCATTCTATGGAGACATGCAGGGCATCATTGTGATTCTTCCCTTTAGAAGTCAAGTCGGAGTCATAGAAACCCAAACCATTATCAGCAGTCAGGTTGGCCATGCAATCTTTAAACTGATCAGCTGATGTCTCTTGTGGTACGTGTGCAGTCTTCAAGAATGCAATCAGAGCCTTGGCATGGGCCTCTGAGCTTAGCAACAGTGGCAGCCTAGAGATTTTGGACGGGGTTTGCCCCAGCTGCTCGACTACATTGTAGTCGCTCTTTTTGATAATCTTCAGAATCTCTTCCATCTCTTGTCTAGAAGCTTCAACAGTGATCGTCTTTGGTGCCTCCATCTAGGAAGGCTCATCAGTGGTCCCTTTGCCCCGAGTATTAGATGACTCGGTGACAGGGGTGAGAATGGGAACTTGAACAGGAATAGCAGCAGGTACACTGGCAGGTGTAATAACAACAGGTTTTTGGGATGTTGGCGGAGAGATATCAGGTGAGAAAAGTCTTCCGTTGTGGGTGACTTTAGCAGGTCCAACAATATTGCTGACGTAAGTATCAGCATCTAACTCTTGTTTAACTCCATGAAAATAAACATCAACCCCATAGTGCCAAGGGACAACTTTATCAGAGGTGAAGGGGATATGCCCCGGAACAGTGATGATTAATGGTGCGATTCTTGGAACAGATGTAATTCTAACAGGCTTTCTTGTGGAAGCCTTGGAAGAATTGTCGAAAATGGTGATTATAGCAACTTCTTCAGTACGAACTAGAGGAACAACAATATTTTCAAACAAAATCTCTTTACTATCCATCAAGCGTTGGACACCTGATTTAAAAAGATGGCAACCGGTTGGTAGGGCATAACACATATAGCAACCTTCGTCACAACCCAGAAATAAACCGGCTAGCAAAAGGTTCTTCTTCACAGTCATCAAAGGGGTAACAATGTCGTTCACATAAACCACAAACGAGTCTTCTTCTATAGCATTTACTTCATGCTTGGGCATAGGAGCAGTCACAACATTAGGTATTTCGGGCGCCTCGAACTCAATCTCCTTAGCATCAATTAAGTCCTGCATTTTGTTCTTCAAAGCCCAATAATCATCTGTATTATGTCCCAGGCTATCAGAGTGAAAAACACAGCGGGCATTAGGGTTGTACTTAGGTGATGCAATGTTGGGATTCTGTGGAGCCTCCCTTGGAGTTACTAGATTGGTCTTTAATAACTGCGGCATAATTTGAGACAAAGTCATGTTGAGATGGGTGAATTGCCTTCGAGGTCTCTCGGCCTTTTGTTGATTGTTACGCTGAGTAGCACCAACAGGTCTTGAAATAACAACCGCATTAACAGCTTGGCGGCGTTCAGATCTATTCTGGCTTTTCGAACTGTAAACAACATTGGACTCCTTCTTAAAAGGCTTTTTCTCGGTGCTCGATGAAGCACCCTTTTGTATCTTACCAGACTTAATACCAGCCTCAATCTTTTCACCGGTCATAATTAGCTCTGTAAAGCCAGACGAAGAGCTCCCAATCAGATGGTTGAAAAATGGACCAGACAAGGTCCCCAAAAACATATCCACAAGCTCCCGATCAGCCAAGGGTGGTTGCACTCTTCCGGCGAGGTCCCTCCACTTCTGAGCATAATCTTTGAAACCTTCTCCCGTTCCCATAGACATACCCTGGAGTTGGGTACGTGTGGAGCGAGGTCGACATTGTATTGGTACTGCCTGTAGAAAGCAGCAGCCAAATATTCCCAACTGCGGATACTGGCTCCATCCAACTTGTAAAACCATTCAAGCTGAGTCCCTGAGAGACTGTCTTGAAAGAAGTGGATCCATAGGTTCTTATCAGCGGTGTACGACTGAATCTTCCTTACATATGACCAGAGGTGCAACTTCGGACAAGAAACTCTGTCATACTTAGCAAAGGCTGGTGCTTTGAATTTGTGGGGAATCACCACCCCAGATGATAGACCCAGATCACCAAAGTCCAGACCAGGCACTTTCTGAACTTCCATCGCACTCAACCGGTCTTCCAGTTGTTTGTATCTATCCTCGGCCGGAGGATACTGGTCTTTGTCAAAGTCCGTCTCGTTGTCTGACACCACAACGCTAGGAGCCCTCCTTTCTTCCTGACTATCTTTCCCTCCAGATGAGGTGGTCAAATCAACTTCATCCCGTAGCCTGTTTCCAAACCTGTGACCTGTGTTAAACAGGACTGTCCTCTTCTTCTTCTTCTTCTTCTTCTTCTCTTTCAGAATAAGGGTCTTCAGATCTTGCTGACCCTTAGCTAGATTCATGAACAACTCTTGGAATTAAGCGTTCTGAGCCTGTAGGGCCTTGATTGCTTGCTCAGTTGATGGTTCTGCAGACATGATGCTGAAATAAACAGTGAAGAAGATGAGAGACCTATAATGGGTACCTGTTATGAAGTGCATGGGATGAAAGGCGTATGATATGATTTCAAAGACATCGAGAGATTCAAATTTGTAAACAAGAAATGAAACACACTTTTATTAGATAAACTTAAAATTAAAATTGTTCAACAAATGCCCTTAAGGCGTTATAAGAAAGGGAATACTGAAAAGTAAATGAAAACTGGAAAGGAAATAATCAAAGGACAATCAGTGCTCCCATGGTCGCTTCTTGTCGGTGCAGACATATGCATTAAGGATCCGCTCATTTTCCAGCTGTCTTGTTAACTTCTGGATCTTCTTCTCTTGCTCGTTAAACTTTTCTCGGTAAGCATCCCGCTCTTCTCTCAGCTACATCCAAGACCTTTTCAATGCTCAAATGTCAGTGGGCATATGAGGATGGAGGATGGTCGGAAGAACCCCTTCTTCATTAGCAACTTCAACAATGATAGGAAGGAAGGCTTCATACGTCATACCCAGCTTTTGGGCACGGATACGAACCCATCTGAGATATGGCTCCATCAGAAGAGAAGTCTTTGGGCCCAGCTCGTGTGGATCAGATCTGTGAACTCTGTCCCAAGCCCTTATGAATCTGCGGCGTTTCTCGTCGCTATCCCCTTGAAAATCAAAGATGATACTAGGCATTAGCAGCTCATGAGGTCCTTCTCTTCTGGCTCGCCCAAACTGACGTAAGGCCAAGCACGGATTGTAGGTAATCCCTCCATTGGTTCCTATCAGTGGAACATTGGGGTATTCCCCACAACGATCAATAATGGCCACCTCGTCCATACCCTTGATAGTCCAGATGATGTCATTATGAGAGAGAGACATAACCCTGTAGGCCCAACCCATGCCTTCTTTGTTCTTCATCACTGATTTGGGGAGGTGCGAAATAAACCACGTCGCCAATAATGGAGCATAGCACATCAAGGTTCCCCTCTTTCGAGCAGTACGAGCATAAAGCTGATGAAGGATGTCACCCAAGAGAGTGGGTACAGGATTACGAGAGGTGAAGATTTTCACCGCATTCACATCAACAAAGGAGTAAGGATTCGGAAACAATACCAAGCCATATATCAGAAGAGCCAGAATATCCTCGAATGCCTTGAAGTCTAGACTATCCCAGAAATAATTAGCCTTACCAACCAAGAACTTAGTCAGAAAGCCCTTTGCTCCACTTCTAGTCTCCCAATTAGCCATTACCTCATCCTTTGTCATATGAAGGGCTGAAGCAATCTCTTATGGCCTAAGGATCTTCTCCCAACCAGTAAACGGGGTCTGCTCCCGGATAGGGATACCAAGTAGGTCAGAGAACTCTTCTAAGGTGGGGACCAGCTGGTAGTCCTGAAAAGTAAAGCAATGGTACAATGGATCATAGAATTGGACCAAAACACTCATCATCTGCTCGTCCAATTTGGAGGTGACCAAACTGAGAAGATTCCCATGTCTTCTGATGAAGGAGGTAGTATCTGATATCTTTGCAATCAATTCTTTAAGCATAGTGGGAACCTGGAAAAAGTTGATCCGGATGGTATTCTTACGCATGGGCATCATGACCTACAAAACAGAACAAAGATGAATCTCTCTTGTCTTTGAAATAGGTTAGTCCAATGCAAGATGTATGCAATGTTATGATGTCATGATGTCATGATAGAAAGCACATCACAAACAATAAACATGGTAAAGGCACACAAGTCACACAGATAGCCCTTAGATTTCAGGCTGGCAAGGAGCTTAGGTACTACCCTCTTTCAGTTCAATTGGTTCAAACCTGTCCTAAAAATAGTAACCGGGTTCTAGAGGATCTCAATATCACTGACTACCCTCGATCGGTCATAATTCCAGTTTAGCAACCTTTTCTTGCGGACAGAATCATCGCGAGAGTTTAGTCTCAATGAGTGTAGCATACTGCTACTATTCTATGGCCAAGTTGGTCAATTTAAAGGTTCTAAGGTCAGTTGGTGCTTAGTGACCCCTTAGAAGACCCATATTCTCCTCGTTCCAACACAAGGGATATCGGTACAGACTAAAGTGCCACACCAGCGTAGCTACTGCTTCAACCGTATCGGTCTACGCCGTACAGTTCCCTCACAGTTTAGTGCTACTTACCTAAAGGGTATCCCCCAGATCCGGGTTAGGATCTATAGTAAATCCGATTCAAGCCCACAAGTATAAAGCATACAAAGCAAACAATTGAAAATACAATGATCTGATCCTAAGGTACACCCCACTTATTAAGCGTCCCCAGCAGAGTCGCCAGTTCTGTGATACGGTGGGAGAGAACTGACTGTTTTTTGGAATGCTAGTTTGCGTTTTGCGTTTGTTTTCGCAAAATGTCGCGGTAAGCAAGAGTCGCCACCGGCTTTTATTTTATCCAACAAGGAAAGGAAAAAAAGCACAGAAAAATTCCTTTTTCGAGATGTTTCTCGGGTTCGGGGGGTAGATTATAGAAAGGGAAGGTGTTAGCACCCTTTCTATACGTGGTTATCCACACGCTCTTAGGTACTTGCTCATATTGTTTTCAAAATTTCTTTTCTTTGTGTTTGCGGGTTTGAAAAAGTTTTTGTTTGAAAACTTCGATCGTATGAAGTGTTTTTGAAAACTTTGTTCGAAAAGCGTAAGTGTGAAAAGTTTTTGTTTTTTGAAAGAGGGCGACCTCTAAAACTTCCTATACACATTGACCGCGTGTTTACAGTGATTTCTGGTAAACAACCGCTAGTCCTCCAAACTATCGAATAATCTTACTGACTGTTATTCAATCTCTCTGGTAACTCGCAGGATCGACTAGATTGATCCTAGGATGTATTGGTCATTAGGGTAACTCTCATGATAGAACTGGTATTCATGGTTGGTATTTGGAATGTTGTGTAGGTGCTTAACTTACTTCGATTACTCTATTAAAATCTAAAGGCATGATCAAGTAAATGTGCACGAAACCAAATTGCATGAATAAAGTTAAATTGTAAAGACATGTAAAAACTGCATAAAAACATGTAAATGACTTCGAAGCATAAAAACATGTAAAAGATTCTCTGGAATGTAAAAGATTAGAAATATGAAGAAAGCGTTTAAATGCAAGAAAACTGTAAAATGACTTTAAGTAAAAAAGGTGTTCGAATGATAAAAACTTGAAGATAAAGGCATGAAATGTATAACAGTTTCTGAAATGTAAAGTATTTGAAGTGAGAAGAAAGCATTTAAATGTAAGGCATCAGTACAAAGACTTCGAATGAAAACATTTTAGTGCAAAAGCTTTTGAATGGTATTGACATGAAGATAAAGGAAAGTACTGGAAATGATAAAGAGTTTCTATTAAATCATAAACACTTGGTGTTATCATACGTACATTGCTCGTGCATTCGTTTCCCTAGCCATGTGGTAATTTGAATGTTTACTGAGTTTTTTGTACAATAGATATGACACCCGAAATCCTAATGCTAAGACTTCTATTTATACTACTTCGACCATAACGGTCTTGCTATAAGATTCTGCCACGTTCAGAACATGCAGAGCAATGCCTCTCTCCTGGTTCCACGCGTCTTCGAATGCTCCAGCGCATATATTTCAAATTTCGAACATCACGCTTGCATTTGAATTTCAAATGTTTTGGCACTTCTTCGCTTCGAACGCATTTCTTAGACACAGCCTTGTTATCATTTCGAGACCTCTTTGAATATATTCTCATAACTGTCACTCGAAGCCCCAAACTTTGATATGCCCATTCGAAGCACTGCTTCTATCATTTCGAAACATGACATTTTGCTTCATTTCAATCGAAACGTCCAATTCGCTTTGCTTCTAATAATATCATCAAAATCTTCAACCAACAAAATGCCCCTTTAAAATATGTATTTCGATTCCTTTGAGAAATACTTATTTTAAACATATACACAAGATTTTGATGCGACCTTCGAATCATCGTAACATTTATTGCACATGACTCCAGTCACGTCAATCACAACGCTTTTCAGATTCCTTAACCGCCTTGAACCATTTCACAGCATGGTGCAGTTACAAAACAATGATTATCTTTAATCACGCCTATTAGCAATGTTAAGTTTACGCCACCTCTTCATTAAACCAACCCACGATTACCACGTATCACAACCTTACTCAGTGGATGCTTAAACTTCCACATTATAAAAAACCCAGCAACTTAGTCTTTTCTTTTTTTTTCCACACTCTGAATCTTTTCTTCCTCTTTTCTCACCGAAACCCTAAACTTCCAACATTCTTCCAACAATGTCTTCTTCAACTTCATCTCAACTAAAAAGGCTTCCAAAAAGAAAGGAAAGACCACAGGAACCACAATGGAAAGCAAGGTTGGCACCTACCAAGGTCAATCTGTCCTTGTTCCCTAGATGATCTCAAAAGAGAAAGAAATGCTTTATGCATCCCAGGTACTAATTCCTACTAACGCCGCTGGCAAGAGGTTAGCTTTAATGGGCCCTCTTACATTTTTTGAAATTTTAAAAGACACCAGAAAAATTTTCCCAGTTTGTTACAATTTCAAACCTCTGTTTAATAAAATGGACGCCCCTAAGACAATAGAGTCTTCTGGTTCAAACCCCGTGGAAAATCCAATCGTTCCTCCTAAGGACCCTTTCGTGCTAGATTACGTAAAGAGTAACTTCAAACCGTTTTGATCTTGCCCCACCTCCGACACAACCTATCATAACTGGTTTAATAAGGTAGAAGCTAAGAAATCCCAGCAATGGGAAGAATTAGGTATCTACAACTTGATTAAACTGTCGAAACCAGGTTTTACTTACAGCCACCCATTGTTATTCGCGTCCCTATATTTCTGGGACAGTACTTACAATACTTTCCATCTCCCTGGTGGGATGATTACACCCACCTTTTTTGACATAGCAACCATTACTGGGCTATCACCAATAGGAGAAACATATATCCCTGACAATGAAGAGCATTCGAGTATTATTGACTTCGAAGTCAAGCTAGCTAGCTTTTCAAAGTTTATCAGCCACTATCACACTGAAGGAGACAGTGTATCGGATGTAGAACACATTGCTTTCCTTACCTTATGGTTGTCAAGGTATGTCTTTTGCAGCAGATCCCTGCAGGTAGCCAGTAGGTTTATTCCTCTAGCTAGAGATTTGCATGAGAATCGGAGGGTGTGTTTAAGCGAATTGCTATTAGTTGATCTTTATGAAAGCCTAAGGTCAGCTGTTTCGAGTCTGAAATCTCACACCTCCAAGAACATCCTGCTAGCTGGTCCTTTCTAGTTACTCCAGTTATGGCTAAATCCCATGTTCGAACCTTCATTATCAACTGCCAACACTATTGCTGAACAAGACCCTGAAATAGCAGATAGAATCATCGAAGGCACTAGGCTGTGAAGACTAACCCCAAACGATGATAAGGATGACTTCAATGTTCTATTCTCAAAATATATCATGATATTCTCCAAGAGGCATAAGTTCGAAAAGACCATGGCACCTTTTTCTTCAAGGGCTCATGGACCTTCATGGTTCACCATGGCTCTCTCAGAAGCTGTCAAAAGCAAAGAAATTCAAGATATATGGAGATCCTTTTTGCTACCCAGACTAATCTCTTCAAGAATTACTCCTGCCAAGAATCAAATTTTCCTTTTCGCTTATCAACCCAACTTCGTTTCGAGACAATTTGGCTTGTGCCAACTAATTCCTGAACCCCTATTCCAAACGGAAAATGCCATCACCTCTGGGCGAACCTTCAAGGCAAGAGAAGCCAAACTACAGCAGGAACAATACCAAGGCTTCGCCCATTTTGAACTAATAACTTTCGAACCTACACACCTTACAGCAAAGGGGTTTCTGGAATGGTGGACAAAGTTCTATCAGACTTATATGTTCGATACTCTTACTATTCAGCAGAAACTAACTGATGCATTCGATGTGCAGGTACCATCCAAGAAAGGTATGTTCACTCATGCCAAAGAGATTAAAGCTTTTCAAAATTATTTCGAAACTACTTATGATCCCACACACTTGGAATCCACTGTGCATCAAGCGGCTGAGACCTTGAAGGAAAAATTCAAAGAAAAAGTTTCTAAGTTAAAACTTCCTTCAGGATTGTCACCTGAGGATAGGTATAGGTTGGCATTCGAAATGCATCCACCTAAATTTCCTAGATTACCTACCTCAGAACTGGCTCTGGCTTGGTTTCCTCCATACCCTTGGTGGTTCACTTGCAAAGAAATGTTCAAATATCTTCAAAAGAAACCAAAGCCATCTGAGACTGTGACATGGGCTCGACATTGGCTCCACGATTTCCCAGGACATCTTCGCTATGACCTTTCTGCCATGTCGATTAAATCTGATCAAGGCACAGGTGCGAATGCTTGGGAAAATCCCAAACGTTTCTTATTTTATATATCTTTAACTTATGCCTTAATTGTTTCGATTTACAGCCATCAGGATAAAGACTGCTGCTTCAAAGTCAAAAGAAGGGAGCGCCTCTCAAGCCTATGTCGAAACCATTGACAATGTGACTCTATCCGAACCAACAACAATTGCTGCAACAACAACAACAACACCAGTAATAGCCAGTGCTCCAACTCCACAGGTAATCACTTAGCCTTGATGTTTCGAATTCACTAATGTTTCATGACTTGCATCTAACTTATTGTTTAAATCTTTTCAGACCAACAAACTTCCGCCTACCACTCCAAAGAAGCGAAAAACAAACACTTCTGGGGAAGACCCCAAGGCTGGAGGAAATTTACCAACTCATTGGAAGAAGATGCAGAAGAAGGATATTTCAAGAAGTTCTGTACCAACTAGTGTCTCTGGACTCGATTCCAGGGACGCTGCTCCCTCACCTAAATCCAAAATTCCACCTTCGACCTCCAACGTAATGTTGGAACGCATAGCTAGCAACCTCTCTTCTGAGAGTCCACAGGTAAATTGAATTTTAAATCTTTGACAAAATAATTATTCATTACCTTGGTGCATGCTTTTAATATTCTTTTGCCTCTGCAGGACATTTCGAATCCGACTCTTACCACTTCGACTTCACCATCAAAAGCTGCTGCTCCGATCAACTCTTCTCCTCAAGGAGATTCCAGCAACCTTGTACAGAACAAAGGTTCCTCCAATATGGCGGTTCTGGCTGGGGCTTCTGAGCAGCAAGATGATCAGAGTACTTCTCCTCCTCTAAAAGAAACAAATGAAGCAACACTTCATGAATCTGCAGAGGCTTTACAAAGAACTTCTCTTCAAAAGTCCCCTCTTGAAACCCTTCAAGAGGATCCAAAGGACACTCACGCTGAAGGAGAGAAAGCCAATTCTGATCAAAGAAACGAAGAATCTGCAGAAGAAGGGTCTGAGGAAGGAGATGCCAATGATGGTTCGACTGCTGGGACAGAGTCCAATGCAAATAGCAGCGAAAATGAAGACATCGAAGTGGTGGATTTAGATGACGATGAAGAAGATAATGAGCACGAAACGAATGAAGGGGATGGTGACGCAACCAATAAACCCATGGAAGTCAAAATGGACGTGACTCCCCTGCGTGTGGAACTCCCTCAACCGTCTTTGTCCCGAATGACTGAAGAGGAGCTTGCTCTCCTGAGACGAAATGACCCTATTGGGTACATGAAGGTGAAGCTGGCTCAAAGGGATATTCCACCTGCTAGGGCTGGCACAAGTTCGACTAGCCATCCGTTTCCCACAGATGAAATAATTGTACTTCTTAACAGGATCAGGAGAACAATTCTTGATGTGGATTTATTCGCAGTGCTCAAGCAGGATAGCACAGCTTGCTACACTATGAAAGAGTTGCTTACAAAAGTCAACCTTGCTACCTGCTCCTTGCCAGTTAGCACTATCTTGTTCGATCTTTAATCTTTGCTGGACAACGTGACTGGGTACCTTCTCCAAGATGAATTTGCTGCCAGAAAGGTTCAAGAAAAACGAACTGCAATGGATGCTGCTTATGAGCATGCTTCGAAACTCTCTCAAGAAGCTGAGGATCAAGCCATGCATCTAAAGCAAGCAAAAACTGATTATGAGGCTCGAGCTGAGTCCATCCTTCTCTGGGAAAGGAAAATTCAGGAACTTCAACAGAAGGTTAAAGGGCTAGAGAACAACAATTAGCCTACGAAACCAATACTGCTGGTAACCAATTCGAAGAGCTCCTCAACAAGGGGCTTGCAGAAATGGAAACTGCAGAACAACTCAAAGGAGGAGTGGCAACCTTAGAGGGAGCAAGACGTTTTGCTCAACAAAGGCTTGAGTCCTTTCGAAGTACCTTCAACAGATTGAAGAATAATTCCTATTTCTAAATCTTAGTGTTGATTTGATTAAATTTGTTTTTTTTTGTATGTAATCTTTGAACAACGCCATTTTGGAAAACCCATATTGCCATTTTGGCATTTTTATGATATTCTGATTACGTTGTTACTATTCGAATCTTCTGCAGGCGTGGCTTATATTTCTTTAAATATTTCCCATTAACCTTTAGGATACGTTTATCATCCATCAGCTCTTCGATTTCATATGCATTGTTTGAGAATACCTTTATTATTCGAAAAGGCCCTTCCCAATGAGGTGACCATTTACCTAACGTTTTATTTTTCTTGTCCACGGGCAATGCGACTTTCCAGACTAAGTCATTAATAATGAATGCTTTTCTTTTCACCCTTTTATTATATGTCCTGGCCACTCTTTCTTTTTGTCTCATCAAGATTTCCAATGCATGTAATCTAACTTCGTCCAACTCAACTAATTCATTCATCATCATCTCCCAATATAATGCAGCTGGAATTTCGTTTTGTCTTTGAATTCGAACTGATTGTAGATGAATTTCTACTGGCAGCACTGCATCATGACCAAATGTGAGTTGGAAATGCGTGGTGTTAGTAGCTTCCTTAGGAGATGTTCTACAGGCCCATAGTATTTGGTCCAAAGTTTTGTGCCAGTTCCTTGGCTTTTTACCAATATGTTTCTTGATTAACCCTATTATCACTTTATTAGCTGCTTTGACTTGACCATTTGCTTGAGCATAATATGGCGTTGATGTTAGTAATCTAAACCCCATTTCTTGGGCAAATTCTTGCATTTTTTTACCAGTAAACACAGAGCCTTGGTCTGTGGTTATGCTCTCTGGCAATCCGAACCTATAAATAATGTGTTTCTGTATAAATTCAATAATAGCCTCTTGATTAGCAACTATTAATGGTACTGCTTCGATCCACTTGGTAAAATAATCTATTCCTACCAAGATATATTTCTGTCCTTTAGACGAAGCAGGATTTATTTCTCCTATTAAATCCAATGCCCATCCTCTAAATGGCCATGGTTTGATGATTGAATGCAACTCACTTGCAGGAGCATGTTGAATCCCTGCATGTTTCTGACATTCCTCACATCCTTTAGCAAAGTCTATACAATCTTTGAGCATGCTGGGCCAATACATGCCATATTGAAATAACAACCATTTCATTTTATGACCTGCTTGATGTGCCCCACATGCCCCATTGTGGACTTCTGACAATGCTAAGTATGCCTCACTTTCTCCTAGGCACTTCAATAATACGCCCTCTTGGGTCTTTTTGAAAAATTCGTTCCCCATGAGGACATATGATAATGCTCTGTATTTTGTCTTCCTATCAACACTCAGAGTTGGGTTTGTCAAATAACTCACCAGTGGACTTCGCCAGTCTGCATCTGATAAAGTGTTTATGGCTAATATTTCGAATCCCTGTTTCTCAGCATAACCCAATTTCATACTCTCTAGATCTGATGGTGTGAATCTAGTAGCCATAACTCTACCCCTTAATTCAACTAAATCCTCAAAGTTTTTGGCAGAAACTTTCTAACCTGAAGCCAACTGTGCTAAGTCATTTGCTTCTTGGTTTTCTATTCTTGGTATATGTTGAATATCCATATATTCAAACTTCCTAAGTAGCCTGTTAACTATGACGAAGTATATCATCAGGTTTTCCTTTATGCATTTATACTCCTTTGTTATTTGTTTGACCACCAATTCCGAGTCTCCTTTAATTTCGACTCTAGTTGCCTCCAATTCCAACAAAGCTTCAAGTCCAACAATGAGCGCTTCATACTTAGCTTCGTTGTTCGAGCAACGAGGACCATCTAACTTATACTTGAATTTTGTTGGAATTCCTTCAGGAGAAATTAGAAGGACTCCAACACCACTTCCATTCCTGTGGGTCGAACCATCAAAGTATAATTTCCATGGTTGCATTTTGACGTAACTCATGACAGTCTGCTCAACCAATGAATGGTCCACAATGAAATCAGAAATCACTTGGCCTTTCATAGCTTTTAAAGGCATGAAAGTCAAAGAATATTTTGTTAAGGCTAAAGCCCATTTACCAACTCTGCTATGCATTATTGGTTTCGAAAGCATGTGTTTAATGACATCGAAATGAGATGAAACATAAACATCAACAGGCTTTATATAATACTTGAGTTTCATACAAGAAAAGTACAAACAGAGACATAGCTTTTATAAATTGCTATATCTGGTCACTGCATCATTTAGTACTCTACTTAAATAGTATATGGCTCTTTCGATGCCATTGCTATCTTCTTGTGCTAACATACTACCTATACTAACTTCAGAGGCAGATATATACAATCTCATGGGCTTTTCCCATGAAGGTGGAGACAAGATTGGAGGCTGAGAGAGGTATCTTTTTATCTTGTCAAATGCCTCCTGATGGGCTTCGTTCCATTCGAAGGCTTGGCCTTGATTTAGACGAAGCAACAGAGAGAAAGCTTGGGTTCTTCCACTCAGATTCGAAATGAACCTTCTGAGAAAGTTAATCTTCCCTAGCAAAGATTGCAGCTCCCTTTTTGACGTAGGTGCTTTCGTCTCCATTATGGCTTTGGTTTTGTTCTGGTTGATCTCAATGCCTTTCTTGTGAACCACAAAGCCAAGGAAATCTCCAGCCTGCACAAAAAATGCACATTTAAGGGGATTCATCTTTAAGCCATGTTTTCTCATTCGTTCGAATGATTGGCTCAAATGATGCAAATGTGTTTCTGCAGATATAGATTTGATGACTATATCATCAATATACACCTGCATAAAGGTTTCAATGAAATAATGGAAAATCGAATTCATTGCCCTTTGATAAGTTTCCCTAGCGTTCTTTAAACCAAAAGGCATCACCACCCATTCGTAAGTGCCTAAGGCTCCTGGGCAACGAAACGCTGTCTTGGCAACATCTTCTTCAGCAATAAAAATCTGATTATACCCAGAGTATCCATCTAACATACTCAAATATTCGAACCCTGCAGCAGAGTCTACTAGCATTTCTGCCACAGGCATGGAGTACTCATCCTTAGGGGTTGCAGTGTTTAAATCCCTAAAATCTATGCAGATTCTCAAAGAACCATTTTTCTTAATAACAGGTACTATATTTTCTAACCATTCGACATACCTTGTGGTTATGATGAATCTGCAACGCAGCAACCTTTCGATCTCAGCTTTAATCTTCGTGAGAACCGCTGGTGCGAATCTTCTAGGAGTTTGTTTGATGGGCTTCTTGCCATCCTTGATTGGAAGTCTGTGTTCGACTAACTCCCTCTTTAAACCAGGCATTTCGTCATAATCCCATGCGAAGCAATCTTTGTTTTTCTTGAGGACTTTGATCACTTCCTGCTTGAGGCCTGGGTTAAGTTTTGCACTTATGTAGGTTATTCTTTTCGTGTTTTCATCCCCTAAGTTTACTTCTTCGACTGGATCCTGCGCCAACATTTTGGCACCTGAGTCTATGGGGTCCCTTTCGAAGCCTAAGGGTTCTTTATCATAGATGGCGTTCAGCCTTTGATCTATCTCAAGTTCTTTAAAGGGTGAGCATTTCGAGCCATCCCCACTTATTTCGTTCATCTTTACAACCAGTTTATTCATTTCAGCCTCTAAGGCCGCCTTTGATTCGTTCTCAGCCACATAGGCCGAAATCCTTTCGAAAAAGGAGGACTCAGTCATGAGTAAGGCTGTCGAATCCCCAGCCTGCTGGTTGTCCTTGTATAGTACTTTCGACTCCTTCGTCGTCACTAATTATCCTTCTATCCCAGTATAGGCCATCATGGCGAAGGGTCATATAGTAGTGGGCGTTTCTGGTTTCGTTGATTTCATCATTTGGGACACAAGGAGAAATCATTGCCAGATGTTTGTCATAATTCCTCTTGTCAACTAAATTGATTGTTGACATGAAGTAACTCTGGTCTGCTTCAATGTTTTCCACGATCCCATATTCTCCCCATAGAACTAATCGCTGGTGCATTGACGAAGGAACTGCCCCTACGCCATGGATCCACTCCCTTCCCAGCAACAAGTTATAGTTGGCCTTGGCTTTGATCACCATGAACATGGTGGGCCTACAGCTTGAGCCTATTGCCAAGTCCAATTGAACCACCCCCAGTGTTTTGCCTACTTTCCCTTCATAATTAGAGAGAACCATATTGTGGGGCTTGATGTCTCCTTCGCGTATTTCTAACCTTTTCAACATGAAGTGGGGTATCAAGTTGACTGCAGCACCCCCGTCCACTAGAACCTTATTCACGCCATGGGCACCAATTTTTTCCCGAATAAATAGTGGCTTAAGATGGTTCTTCATAGCTGGTTATGGGCGTTCGAAGAACGCATTCTGCTCCTCTACAACCCCATTGTCCATCACATAGTAGCACACAGGTCTATGCTTCATCAGGTCTATGGTATCTTCTTCCTCATATTCATCAATTTCAGTTTCCTGTCCAAATTCACAGGGAAGCACAAATACCATGTTGCAATTTAGGTTGAACGAAGACTCCCCCTCTGACTCGAAGTTATCTGTTATCATATCTTCGTCTTCTTCTGGGCCTGGAGTATATTCCTTTGGTTCATCTAGTTGTACTTCATAGAAAATCCTCCTATTAACTGGGGGTTTGTCTTCAATTTGATTTTTTGGTGTGGGTTTGTTGGTGCTAGATTCACCTTGGTTCTTTGTTGAAGTTGGACCTTTATTTGCCACAGCTTCCCTCTCAGCTTTTCGAATCCTCTGTTGCCTTCGCCACTGGGATCTTGACATGGGGTTCTTTCCTTTATAGTTCTCTAATCTTACCTCTTCCCTCTTCGCTATGTTGAATTGCCTTCTGTAGGTTATAGCATGGCGTGCGTTTCGTTCGGTGTTTCTCCATCTGTCTTTGCCTTTATCATTTCTGACTTGCAGCCATCTGTCTGTTGGCACTTCAGCAGGGAGTTTGAACGTCACTCTTTGAGCGCCCTTGGGATGAGGACTGTCAGGCCTTCGTTGTTTGTATTTGCTATCGAAACGTGGGCCCATCTGAACAGTTTCTTGATGGTTCCAACAAGGGGCGAAGGGGACTGTTTCGAAGGCTCTGGCCATGCTTTGATCATACACAGCAGAACACCTTGGGCATATCAAGCACTTGGTTTCCCCTTTGTAGCAGCGAAACACAAATTCCAGCAAACTTTCTCCAGCCTTAGGATAACACCTGAATAGCTGGTTATCCTGGCGCCAGTTGTTGCCAATTTGCGCCCTCTGTACCCTTTCGAAGTTCGCAGCGATTCTCTGATTGCAGAGGATGCTGCACCTAGGGCATAATATCATCCCTGTATCTCCTTTGTGGCACATCATGAGGTAATCCTTGAGACTAGCATCTCCAGCATGATTGTCCTCTATTTTATACTTCTCTCTTTCTAAGCATCTTGCTACCTCCTCCATCTCAGAGCGAGGTCTCTCCATATCCACCATGTTTACCTCAACATCCTCCCCCTTAGCTTCATCATCTCCCCATGCTGTGGGTTTTATATCTTCAATGTGGACCTTTGAACTCTCTGGGGCAGAATATTTGACCAAATAGTCAAATTTTCCACTGGGTTCCCCTAAAGTGTCCCATATTTCTTTCTGAGGGGAGGTTGGCTTCGTGATTTGGATTTTCTCCAATTCCAGCCTCAGGCCTTCAGTGACCTGTATCAACTCTTGGTTTTGGTTTCCCTGGCCTTCAGTAGCCTGGATTTCTTTTGCAAAAGCTAAAGGTGCTGTTTCAATCGAAGTCTCTAGTTGCTTGTGGACGTCTTCAGTGACCTCCTTATTGACTTCGACTATCACCCAACTTTCGTTTTCAGTACCTTTCTCTCCTATTGGGGCATCACTCTGGTCAGCTTCCACCATGTTAATTTCTCCAATGCATGCAGGCTCGGAGTAATTGGTGTCTGCGATATCCAAAGGATCTTCGTCCACTTTCATTTTTGCTTTATCAGTAAACTTCAGTCTGCCATCTTTAATTGCATTCTGAATTAGGTCCCTGAAAAGAAAACACTGTGAGGTTTTGTGGCCTAGGAAACTATGATATTTGCAAAATCCTCTTTTCTTTCTTTGATCTAAAGGAGGTATTTTGACATTTGATGGCACAATGAGTTGGCCATCTTTGACAAGTAAATAAAAAATCTCGTCACATTTAGTGACATCGAAGGTATAAACCTTCTTTGGGAATTTGTCACTTTTCTCATTTTCAACAATTTCTTTCCCTTTTGTGGGAACTAATAATTTGCAGGAGTAAGGTGGTGCCTGTTTTAATTCAGCGAGGTCGATTTCGACCTCTTCGAATTCGAATTCAGGATAATCTTCTGCTTCCTCAGTTCCAACATAGGAGATCCTTTCCTTCTTGTTATTTTTAAAGACTCTGGTCTTTTCGGCCTTTAGCCTTTCGACCTGTCGAACCCTATCGGCTAACTGAGCCATATCCCTCAAATATTGAGTGTCTAGTTTCTTTCGAATAGAGTAATCTAAGCCACCAGCGGCCATTTCGACTAACTCATGTTCAGGCACTACTGTGTAACATCTGGATTTCAAAAGCCTGAATCTATTCAGATAATCATCTATGGGTTCAGTGAACTTTCTCTTAACACTGGCTAATTCCTTCAAACTTATTTTTGACTGTCCCATGTAAAACTGTTCATGGAATAATCTCTCCAAAAGAGCCCAAGTGTCAATGAACCCAGGAGGCAAAGTGGTGAACCATGTGAAAGCGTTCTTAGTCAGGGAACTTGGGAAATATTTGATCCTGAGGTCTTCATTATTGGCTATATCCCCCGCTTCGGTTAGATATCTGGCTATATGTTTGACTGTTGACTCATTGGTATCCCCAGCAAACTTTGTAAACTTAGGGACTTTGTATCCCCTTGGTAAATCAGTGTGCATTATGTAATCTAATATAGCGGAAGCATAATTTGGCCTTCTAATTCCTGTATTGAGGCCATTCTGGGCCATGACTCTCTCTATCATGGTGGTTAAATTATTTTCTGCCAAGATGTTATCGTTTCGAATTCTATGAACGACTGCATCAGCATCTTGATTTCGACCCACCATGACAACCCCCCTAGGTTGTTCTTCTCGAAACTCTGGGACTTCCAGCCTTTCGATCCTTGCCCCTGGTTCCATAATTTCCCTTTGTGGGCCTTGGATCATTGGGGCTTCTAACCTTTGTGCCCTTGCCCCCAAGTTAACTTCTTCTCTGGGTGGTCTATAGGTTGGGTCGTTAGCAACTGGTTCCATAATAGGTACGTTCGCTCGAACTCCCGCCTGATTCTGCCTACGCCTCTCTGGGGGAGCAAAGAAATCTGCTATTCGACTCATGTTATCTGCGTTTTCTCTGTTTGTTACAGTCACATTCTGCACTATTGGGGCAAATATTTCTTGCACAGTTTGCACTATAACCCACTGACCCTTGGTTATTTGTCATAAACTGATTTGCCCCAGACCCAGACCCTAATTGTGGTGATGAATTCGATGTGGAATTGTGTAAACCTGCCATAAAAGATGTTGGCATTCCATAAGAGGAATTTCTGGTTCTATTACCATCGACACCGGTTGGTCTAGTTAGTGGGGTGGCGAAATGGGGTTGTGTCCCTGATGGTGGGACGAATCCCCCAGGATAACCAATGTTTCCAGTATTTCCTAGGATCGAACTATTAGTTGATATGCCACTTATTCCATTAGTGGCTATATTACTGGTAGAGGATGCAACAGACTGTGCATTCGAAGGGATCACATTAGATGTTCCCATCGAAGCGGACATATTAGTGCCTGTTGTATGTGGGGCATTTTGTTCCCCTTGTTGATTGTCAGAATTAGACATCTTGTTCAAACGTTTTCTTCTGGATAAGGGTTGGTTGTTGTTGGTTATTTTACCACTTCTTAGGTTCATAAAACAACAAACTTATCACTCAGAGGGTATTTTTACAATGGTTAAGTCCCACCAATTTCTATTTTGTTCTAAGTTCCGTAATTTCCAATTATTGTTCCCACCGGGTGTGCCAATTTGTTTACAGTGATTTCTGGTAAACAACCGCTAGTCCTCCAAACTATCGAATAATCTTACTGACTGTTATTCAATCTCTCTGGTAACTCGCAGGATCGACTAGATTGATCCTAGGATGTATTGGTCATTAGGGTAACTCTCATGATAGAACTGGTATTCATGGTTGGTATTTGGAATGTTGTGTAGGTGCTTAACTTACTTCGATTACTCTATTAAAATCTAAAGGCATGATCAAGAAAATGTGCGCGAAACCAAATTGCATGAATAAAGTTAAATTGTAAAGACATGTAAAAACTGCATAAAAACATGAAACTGACTTCGAAGCATAAAAACATGTAAAAGATTCTCTGGAATGTAAAAGATTCGAAATATGAAGAAAACGTTTAAATGCAAGAAAACTGTAAAATGACTTTAAGTAAAAAAGGTGTTCGAATGATAAAAACTTGAAGATAAAGGCATGAAATGTATAACAGTTTCTGAAATGTAAAGTATTTGAAGTGAGAAGAAAGCATTTAAATGTAAGGCATCAGTACAAAGACTTCGAATGAAAACATTTTAGTGCAAAAGCTTTTGAATGGTATTGACATGAAGATAAAGGAAAGTACTGGAAATGATAAAGAGTTTCTATTAAATTATAAACACTTGGTGTTATCATACTGTTTACAGTGATTTCTGGTAAACAACCGCTAGTCCTCCAAACTATCGAATAATCTTACTGACTGTTATTCAATCTCTCTGGTAACTCGCAGGATCGACTAGATTGATCCTAGGATGTATTGGTCATTAGGGTAACTCTCATGATAGAACTGGTATTCATGGTTGGTATTTGGAATGTTGTGTAGGTGCTTAACTTACTTCGATTACTCTATTAAAATCTAAAGGCATGATCAAGTAAATGTGCGCGAAACCAAATTGCATGAATAAAGTTAAATTGTAAAGACATGTAAAAACTGCATAAAAACATGTAAATGACTTCGAAGCATAAAAACATGTAAAAGATTCTCAGGAATGTAAAAGATTCGAAATATGAAGAAAGCGTTTAAATGCAAGAAAACTGTAAAATGACTTTAAGTAAAAAAGGTGTTCGAATGATAAAAACTTGAAGATAAAAGCATGAAATGTATAACAGTTTCTGAAATGTAAAGTATTTGAAGTGAGAAGAAAGCATTTAAATGTAAGGCATCAGTACAAAGACTTCGAATGAAAACATTTTAGTGCAAAAGCTTTTGAATGGTATTGACATGAAGATAAAGGAAAGTACTGGAAATGATAAAGAGTTTCTATTAAATCATAAACACTTGGTGTTATCATACGTACATTGCTCGTGCATTCGTTTCCCTAGCCATGTGGTAATTTGAATGTTTACTGAGTTTTTTGTACAATAGATATGACACACGAAATCCTAATGCTAAGACTTCTATTTATACTACTTCGACCATAACGGTCTTGCTATAAGATTCTGCCACGTTCAGAACATGCAGAGCAATGCCTCTCTCCTGCTTCCACGCGTCTTCGAATGCTCCAGCGCATATATTTCAAATTTCGAACATACCGCTTGCATTTGAATTTCAAATGTTTTGGCACTTCTTCGCTTCGAACGCATTTCTTAGACACAGCCTTGTTATCATTTCGAGACCTCTTTGAATATATTCTCATAACTGTCACTCGAAGCCCCAAACTTTGATATGCCCATTCGAAGCACTGCTTCTATCATTTCGAAACATGACATTTTGCTTCATTTCAATCGAAACGTCCAATTCGCTTTGCTTCTAATAATATCATCAAAAGCTTCAACCAACAAAATGCCCCTTTAAAATATGTATTTCGATTCCTTTGAGAAATACTTATTTTAAACATATACACAAGATTTTGATGCAACCTTCGAATCATCGTAACATTTATTGCACATGACTCCAGTCACGTCAATCACAACGCTTTTCAGATTCCTTAACCGCCTTGAACCATTTCACAGCATGGTGCAGTTACAAAACAATGATTATCTTTAATCACGCCTATTACCAATGTTAACTTTACGCCACCTCTTCATTAAACCAACCCACGATTACCACGTATCACAACCTTACTCAGTGGATGCTTAAACTTCCACATTATAAAAAACCCATCAACTTAGTCTTTTTTTTTCCACACTCTGAATCTTTTCTTCCTCTTTTCTCACCGAAACCCTAAACTTACAACATTCTTCCAACAATGTCTTCTTCAACTTCATCTCAACTAAAAAAGGCTTCCAAAAAGAAAGGAAAGACCACAGGAACCACAATGGAAAGCAAGGTTGGCACCTACCAAGGTCAATCTGTCCTTGTTCCCCAGATGATCTCAAAAGAGAAAGAAATGCTTTATGCATCCCAGGTACTAGTTCCTACTAACGCCGCTGGCAAGAGGTTAGCTTTAATGGGCCCTCTTACAGTTTTTGAAATTTTAAAAGACACCAGAAAAATTTTCCCAGTTTGTTACAATTTCAAACCTCTGTTTAATAAAATGGACGCCCCTAAGACAATAGAGTCTTCTTGTTCAAACCCCGTAGAAAATCCAATCGTTCCTCCTAAGGACCCTTTCGTGCTAGATTACGTAAAGAGTAACTTCAAACCGTTTCGATCTTGCCCCACCTCCGACACAGCCTATCATAACTGGTTTAATAAGGTAGAAGCTAAGAAATCCCAGCAATGGGAAGAATTAGGTATCTACAACTTGATTAAACTGTCGAAACCAGGTTTTACTTACAGCCACCCATTGTTATTCGCGTCCCTATATTTCTGGGACAGTACTTACAATACTTTCCATCTCCCTGGTGGGATGATTACACCCACCTTTTTTGACATAGCAGCCATTACTGGGCTATCACCAATAGGAGAAACATATATCCATGACAATGAAGAGTATTCGAGTATTATTGACTTCGAAGTCAAGCTAGCTAGCTTGAAATTCTGGCTGCAGATACTCAATGTCACGTTCAATGTTATGACACCGTATCTGACTTTCTATAAGACAGTAAATACAAAAACAGTAAAGAACACAGTCAATTGTTTACCCATTTCAGTGTGCAACAACACCTACTCTGGGGGCTACCAAGCCAGGGAGGAAATCCACTATAAGAGATATTAATTCAGGAATAAACCAACCAGTTTATCTCCTTCACTTAAGACCTACCCAATGCAACTTCAATCTAAGTACAACTTAAACCTGAGTTCCTACTCACTCCCCCTCAATCATAGCAGTGATACTTAAAACAATTGACTAATGAATTGATGAAGACACTCTTCAAAACATACACTTGATTATGCTTCACAGCTTTTTAATCAAGCAACACAAACACTCTTGCTTCACAGCTTTGAGTGATACATAAACCTAACTTGACTTTGCTTCAAAGCTTCAGTCAAGAGACACAAAAACACTCTTGCTTCAAAGCTTTGAGTGATACACAACCCTTACAATTAAAGCCTATTCCAAGTCACTTATCACAATGATACTTACTTGGATTACAATAGTTAAAACTATACAGCTTGTAAATGATCTTCTGTCAAAAAGGGATTGATCCCAAAACAGCAGCTCTGTTGAATATATAGCAGCTGCATCTTCAGTTAGGGTTTCCACAAAAAGCTAGGGTTAATTCCGTTTGACCTTAAGACTAGGTCACAGGACTTTATCTACCAGGTTAGGGTTGAGCTAGGTTAACCCCAAGTCCACGAGATTTTCTGTTCTGGAAAGACTGAGTCATAATCCTGAAAAAACTCATAATTACCCAAACTGCATAACTGTTAGTTCAGAACAGGATGTCTTAACATTTGTTATGACATCTGAAATCCTGTCTACTGATTTAGGTAAATGTGATCTTTTTGCAAAATGCTCAGATACACACTTATAAACAGCAGCACCTGTATGACAATATTTTTCTGCAAAGGTACCTAATGAATCAGTACCTAATAAACTAGAATGTTATGACATCAGTCATGACATTCACACACCTGGTTTTACCAAAAATGCATGCCAACAACTAAACAACTACAAACTCCCCCTTTGGCAGATTTTTGGCTAAAGACCCTAAGCAATCAGAGATAGATAGCAGCAGAAAAAATTGACTGCATAAAAATAGAATGTCTAATAAAGTCTACCAAAATATATCTCCCCCTCTTTAGCCACAAATGGGCCAAAGATACATGTTCTTAAAATTTATACAGTCATCCAGAAAAAGTAATAAGAACAGCAACTAAAATCTGAACACACTTCCAAACTCCACCAGGGACCAGCATCAACTCCACCAACCTTCAAGCACTGTCCCCATCAGAGGAGCTAGTTTCTTCAGTATTGAGTTGATCTTCAGCTTCTGCACCCTCTTCCCTTCTGTTTCCTTCAGCTTCCTCCTTTTCTAACCTGGCAATTAGGTTTTCTAGGGTCTTTTTCCTAGCTTCCAGCTCTTTGCAGGTCTCTTTCAATACAGCTATAACATCAGATGTTTTGGACTGAGTCTTTACAGATGATGTCTCAGCTGATGTTATGACAATATCAGGAGCATGAGATCCCTGAAACAGCTTGTAGTGTAACCCAAGAGCAGGAGCTCTTTTGCAAGCAGTATCTCTTGCCACCAGGATATCAGGGTATTGTGCAAGGATAATTCCACAAAGGAGGGAGGGAAAGGCAATTGGGCCTTTGACAACATAACTACCAGCATGTTTTAAAGTTTGTTCAAAAATATACCTGCCATAGTCAAAAACTGTCTTGGTTCCCACAGCATAAATAAATCTCCCCAATCCTGTGGAGATAGTTGATTTATGGTTTGTAGGGACCCAGTTGGCTGCACCAATCTTGTGCAGGATGGCAAATTTCATGCTAAGTTTGCTGGCATTCAGCTTGCCTTTCAAGGGCCAGCACTTCACTTGTCTTGCTGTGATGGTTTGACAAACTTCATTGTCAGTGACTTCCAGTTCAGGACAATCCTCATTTGATCTTCCAAGAAATTTGTTAATTTATGATGGAGAGAAATTAACCCTTCTTCCTCTAACATAAACACTTTCAAAGTCAGCTGACCTTCCATCAGCACATTCATCAGACAAGTTAACTATGAACTCCTTGACCAGATTTTCATAGCACTTGGTAAATTTTACCACAGTCTTCACCAGCCCAGCAGTTTTAATCAGGTCCATGATGTCCTTGCACTCCATGGCATCATTGTTTATCTCTCTTTCTAAAGCTATTCTCTTCAAGCAAACATACTTCCATCTGGTGGCATTGTCATGATGGTGAAAAGAGATGTTGTCTGTTGGGACTTCAGGAATTCTAGCCATTTTGCTGGAGGGGAGTTTCCTTCTGATAGGAATTTCTTCAGCATCAATCTCAAACTCTGATTCCCCATCAGAATCAGAAGTCTCAGGTTCTTTTCTTTTCTTTGTAATTGGTTGTCTACCAGTATGCACTTGGGCTTTCACCTTCCCTTTGGACTAACCAGTTTTCATAGATTCTACCTCAGTCTTGCCTTTAGCCTTGGATTTCTTAACAGCAGGTTTATCTTTGGTCATACATTTTGCATCATTCTGATTACCCTTTCTTTTCATCATTCTCCTAGCTATGCTAGGGTTTACATTGGCAATCTGATCATTGTCTGAGTATTCCTCATCCACATCAATGATAGGTGGATCAACAGTCTTTTCTGAAGGGTTATGAATGTTGTCATTTTGTGTCACAACATTCTCAGAGACATCTACATTCTCAGAGACATCCACATTTGGGCTTGCTGATTCTTGATTTAATGGGACAGAAATCCCCGGTACAGATTAGTTTCCGCTTAGTATTCTTGTCACAAGCCTAGCAATTGCTTGATGAACTTGAGCTGATCCTTCCCTATTTGGTACAGAGGAAGAATGATGAGAAGGATTACCAGAAGCAGTAGCTTGAGCTCTTCCTGCATGCCTAGTTCTCAGCTTTTTGACTTTGGAGGGGTCAGTTGCCATTTCTCTGAGAGGAGTGATCTCCAGGACTTCAGAATCTATGCATGTGGTGATTGCTCGAGAATCTTGGTCAGATGATGAAGATGAAGTGG
Organism: Vicia faba; assembly: GCA_948472305.1. NCBI lineage: Eukaryota > Viridiplantae > Streptophyta > Magnoliopsida > Fabales > Fabaceae > Vicia > Vicia faba. The sequence continues at coordinate 731,675,970 of OX451736.1, forward strand.
TCGCCTTGGTTGAAGATGATGTTTGAGACATTTTGATTGACTTAGAGCACCAGTAGCAATTTGAGAGAAAACTTTGATTGAGAGAAAGGAATAGGTTGCAAAGACGAGAGAGGGAGGAGGCAAATGAGAGTCTATTCAACTTCTTAATAATTTTGAAAGAATTGGAAAGACATATGATTAACCCACTAAAAATAGACTTAACACAAATAACTCCTTCAACCCTTGTTTTAAGCAAAATTAATTGCTATAATTTCTCACGTTGGCAAATACCCATCTTGCCCCTCAAGTTTTCAAGTTGATTTCAAACAAGAGCCTTGGTAGAAGAATCAGCCAGCTGAAGCTTAATGATACCATGTTCCAGTTTAATTGACTTCTTCTCTACAAGGTCAATGTGCTTGGTCCTGCTATGCTGAACAGGGTTCTTGGAAATATTGATTGTATTCAGATTATCACAATACAATGTCACAACATCTTGTGAGACATTATACTCAGTGAGCATCTGTTTTGTCCAGATATTTTGAGAACAACTACTACCAGCTGCAACTATTTCAGCACAGAGTTGGGAAGGCATTCTTTTGACATGAATCATAGCTCTGGCAGATTCTTGTATGATCCTATTTTTCTTTTTGTCAACTCCATTTTGATGATGAGTTATAGGAGAAGAGACTTCATGACTCATTTCTTCTGGGAAACAGAATTTATTAAACTTGTTGTTTCCAAATTCTTTGTCATGATTACTTCTGGTTCTGACAATACACCCTTCCTTTTCTCTTTGAATTCTTTTGCACAATTCTTTAAAAAATTCAAATACATCAGATTTTTCCCTAATGAAGTTAATCCAGGTGAATCTGGAAAAATCATCCACAACCACATAGGCATATCTTTTTCCACCAAGACTCTCCACTTGCATTGGTCCCATCAGATCCATATGAAGAAGTTCTAGAACCTTAGAGGTGGTCAGATGTCTTGACTTTGGATGTGACATCCTAGTCTGCTTACCAACCTGACATTCACCACAAACTCTTCCTTCATCAATTTGCAGTCTTGGAATCCCTCTGACTGCCTCCATGGAGATAATCCTTTTCATACCTCTTAGATGAAGATGGCCAAGTTTTTGGTGCCACAGTTTCACCTGTTTTTCTTCTTTTGCAATGGAACACACAGAGGAGAAATTAGTGTTCTCAGGCTCCCACAAGTAACAATTGTCTTTAGATCTGACTCCTTTCATTACAATTTCTTGTTTTTCATTAATTACAAGACATTCAGATTTTGAGAAATTGACCTTGAATCCTATATCACACAATTGAATGATACTAATGAGATTAGCAGTCAGCCCTTTTACCAGCAGTACTTCATTCAGACTTGGAACTCCAGGGCAGTCCAAATTACCAACTCCTTTGATTTCACCTTTAGCACCATCTCCAAAGGTCACAAAACTGGTGGTGTGAGGTTTAACATTATTGAGGAGGTTCTTGATTCCAGTCATGTGTCTGGAACACCCACTGTCAAAGTACCAGTCTTCCTTTGCAGAGACCCTCAGGGAAGTGTGGGCTATCAGGGCAGTAGCCTTTTTCTTCCATTTAGGAGCATGTGGTACCTTTTTAGACTTAGGTTTGACACCTGAGTTCTGATTAGGGTATCCATGCAATCTGAAGCAGAAAGGCTTTATGTGGCCATATCTCCCACAATGATGACATCTCCATCTTTGGTACCTTTTCTTCATATGTCTCTGTTCCTGATGTTGAGAGTTGTGTTGAGACATCTGTTTTGACATTTGCTTATCAGGTCTGATCTTCTTATCTGTACCAGATTTCTTTGCTTCCACAAATCCTAGTCCATATTTATTTCCCACATTTTGTCCAACCTGAAGGATCTCTTCCAATTTGTCAGTTCCATTAGTCAGCATCTTGACAGATTTGGTCATTTGATTCAGTTGTGAGTTCAGCAATTGAACTTCCCCTTCTAGATGACTTATAGTTTCAAGGTTTTCCCTTTTTTCAGCTTCCAGCTTTATGATGAGTTTTGATTGTTTCTCATTCTGCACACAGACTTCAGTACTTATGATACACAATTTCTTGTAAGTATCAGCCAGTTCTTCAAATGTCACCTCTTCATCACTAGTGTCACTTTCAGAGGTACAAACACCAGTTAGAGCAGTAACTAGTTTAGCAGATTCTTCTTCAGAATTACTTTCTGAATCACAGTCAGACCAAGTAACAGTCATTCCTTTCTTTTGTTTCTTAAGAAAGGTAGGACATTCAGCTCGAATATGCCCATATCCTTCACAACCATGGCATTGAATTCCTCTGCCTTGATTTCCCTTATCTTCTGACCTTGGTCTTCTGCTGGAACTGTCAATGTCAGAGGGAATGTTATGAACATTAGACCTTGACTTTGGATCTATTCTTTTGATGAGTTTGTTGAACTGTCTTCCAAGCATGGTTATAGCTTCTGAAATATTTTCTTCTTCATCCTCCTTGTTTTCAACATCAGTGTTGGATACAAGTGCTATGCTCTTGTTCTTCTTGTCACCATTTTCAGTGATCCCCATCTCAAAAGTCTGAAGAGACCCAATAAGTTCATCCACTTTCAACTTGCTGATGTCCTGGGCTTCTTCTATGGCAGTTACCTTCATTGCAAATCTTTTAGGCAAGGATCTGAGAATCTTTCTCACCAATTTTTCTTCTGACATCTTTTCTCCCAGTGCTCCTGAGGTGTTGGCAATCTCCAAGATGTTCATGTGAAACTCATGAATGGTTTCATCTTCCATCATTTTTAGATTCTCAAACTTGGTAGTCAACATCTGAAGCCTTGACATTTTTACTTTGGAAGTGCCCTCATGGGTAGTTTTGAGAGTGTCCCAGACTTCCTTGGCCAGTTCATATTGATGTACTAGTCTGAAAATGTTTCTATCAATTCCATTAAACAAGGAATTTAAAGCTTTGGAATTTCCCAGGGCTAACTCATCTTCTTCTTTACTCCAATCTTCCTCAGGCTTCAGACTGATTGTCCCATCTTTCTCAATTATGGTGGGATGGTTCCATCCTTTGTCAGCAGCTCTCTAAGCCTTTTTGTCCAGAGATTTTAAGAAGGCAATCATACGAGGTTTCCAGTAATCATAATTAGTTCCATCCAGAATGGGTGGTCTATTTCCAAAAACTCCTTCTTTGTCCATAGTGCCAGAAAGTGATATCCCTAGATCTCACCCAGTAATACAGGCAGGGTGCCTGCTCTGATGCCAATTGAAATTCTGGCTGCAGATACTCAATATCACGTTCAATGTTATGACACCGTATCTGACTTTCTATAAGACAGTAAATACAAAAAAAGTAAAGAACACAGTCAATTGTTTACCCAGTTCAGTGTGCAACAACACCTACTCTGGGGGCTACCAAGCCAGGGAGGAAATCCACTATAAGAGATATTAATTCAGGAATAAACCAACCAATTTATCTCCTTCACTTAAGACCTACCCAATGCAACTTCAATCTAAGTACAACTTAAACCTGAGTTCCTACTCACTCCCCCTCAATCACAGCAGTGATACTTAAAACAATTGACTAATGAATTGATGAAGACACTCTTCAAAACATACACTTGATTCTGCTTCACAGCTTTTTAATCAAGCAACACAAACACTCTTGCTTCACAGCTTTGAGTGATACATAAACCTAACTTGACTTTGCTTCAAAGCTTCAGTCAAGAGACACAAAAACACTCTTGCTTCAAAGCTTTGAGTGATACACAACCCTTACAATTAAAGCCTATTCCAAGTCACTTATCACAATGATACTTACTTGGATTACAATAGTTAAAACTATACAGCTTGTAAATGATCTTCTGTCAAAAAGGGATTGTTCCCAAAACAGCAGCTCTGTTGAATATATAGCAGCTGCATCTTCAGTTAGGGTTTCCACAAAAAGCTAGGGTTAATTCCGTTTGACCTTAAGAATAGGTCACAGGACTTTATCAACCAGGTTAGGGTTGAGCTAGGTTAACCCCAAGTCCACGAGATTTTCTGTTCTGGAAAGACTGAGTCATAATCCTGAAAAAACTCAGAATTACCCAAACTGTATAACTGTTAGTTCAGAACAGGATGTCTTAACATTTGTTATGACATCTGAAATCCTGTCTACTGATTTAGGTAAATGTGATCTTTTTGCAAAATGCTCAGATACACACTTATAAACAGCAGCACCTGTATGACAATATTTTTCTGCAAAGGTACCTAATGAATCAGTACCTAATAAACTAGAATGTTATGACATCAGTCATGACATTCACACACCTGGTTTTACCAAAAATGCATGCCAACAACTAAACAACTACATAGCTTTTCAAAGTTTATCAGCCACTATCACACTGAAGGAGACAGTGTATCAGATGTAGAACACATTGCTTTCCTTACCTTATGGTTGTCAAGGTATGTCTTTTGCAGCAGATCCCTGCAGGTAGCCAGTAGGTTTATTCCTCTAGCTAGAGATTTGCATGAGAATCGGAGGGTGTGTTTAAGCGAATTGCTATTAGTTGATTTTTATGAAAGCCTAAGGTCAGCTGTTTCGAGTCTGAAATCTCACACCTCCAAGAACATCCTGCTAGCTGGTCCTTTCTGGTTACTCCAGTTATGGCTAAATTCCATGTTCGAACCTTCATTATCAACTGCCAACACTATTGCTGAACAAGACTCTGAAATAGCAGATAGAATCATCGAAGGCACTAGGTTGCGAAGACTAACCCCAAACGATGATAAGGATGACTTCAAAGTTCTATTCTCAAAATATATCATGATATTCTCCAAGAGGCATAAGTTTGAAGAGACCATGGCGCCTTTTGCTTCAAGGGCTCATGGACCTTCATGGTTCACCATGGCTCTCTCAGAAGCTGTCAAAAGCAAAGAAATTCAAGATATATGGAGAGCCTTTTTGCTACCCAGACTAATCTCTTCAAGAATTACTCCTGCCAAGAATCAAATTTTCCTTTTCGCTTATCAACCCAACTTCGTTTCGAGACAATTTGGCTTGTGCCAACTAATTCCTGAACCCCTATTCCAAGCGGAAAATGTCATCACCTCTGGGCGAACCTTCAAGGCAAGAGAAGCCAAACTACAGCAGGAACAATACCAAGGCTTCGCCCATTTTGAACTAATAACTTTCGAACCTACACACCTTACAGCAAAGGGGTTTCTGGAATGGTGGACAAAGTTCTATCAGACTTATATGTTCGATACTCTTACTATTCAGCAGAAACTAACTGATGCATTCGATGTGCAGGTACCATCCAAGAAAGGTATGTTCACTCATGCCAAAGAGATTAAAGCTTTTCAAAATTATTTCGAAACTTCTTATGATCCCACACACTTGGAATCCACTGTGCATCAAGCGGCTGAGACCTTGAAGGAAAAATTCAAAGAAAAAGTTTCTAAGTTAAAACTTCCTTCAGGGTTGTCACCTGAGGATAGGTATAGGTTGGCATTCGAAATTCATCCACCTAAATTTCCTAGATTACCTACCTCAGAACTGGCTCTGGCTTGGTTTCCTCCATACCCTTGGTGGTTCACTTGCAAAGAAATGTTCAAATATCTTCAAAAGAAACCAAAGCCATCTGAGACTGTGACATGGGCTCGACATTGGCTCCACGATTTCCCAGGACATCTTCGCTATAACCTTTATGCCATGTCGATTAAATCTGATCAAGGCACAGGTGCGAATGCTTGGGAAAATCCCAAACGTTTCTTATTTTCTATATCTTTAACTTTTGCCTTAATTGTTTCGATTTTCAGCCATCAGGATAAAGACTGCTGCTTCAAAGTCAAAAGAAGGGAGCGCCTCTCAAGCCTCTGTCGAAACCATTGACAATGTGACTCTATCCGAACCAACAATAATTGCTGCAACAACAACAGCAACACCAGTAATAGCCAGTGCTCCAACTCCACAGGTAATCACTTAGCCTTGATGTTTCGAATTCACTAATGTTTCATGACTTGCATCTAACTTATTGTTTAACTCTTTTCAGACCAACAAACTTCCGCCTACCACTCCAAAGAAGCGAAAAACAAACACTACTGGGGAAGACCCAAAGGCTGGAGGAAATTTACCAACTGCTTCGAAGAAGAAGCAGAAGAAGGATATTTCAAGAAGTGTTGTACCAACTAGTGTCTCTGGACTCGATTCCAGGGACGCTGCTCTCTCACCTAAATCCAAAATTCCACCTTCGACCTCCAACGTAATATTGGAATGCATAGCTAGCAACCTCTCTTCTGAGAGTCCACAGGTAAATTGAATTTTAAATCTTTGACAAAATAATTATTCATTACCTTGGTGCACGCTTTTAATATTCTTTTGCCTCTGCAGGACATTTCGAATCCGGCTCTTACCACTTCGACTTCACCATCAAAAGCTGCTGCTTCGATCAACTCTTCTCCTCAAGGAGATTCCAGCAACCTTGTATAGAACAAAGGTTCCTCCAATATGGCGGTTCTGGCTGGGGCTTCTGAGCAGCAAGATGATCAGAGTACTTCTCCTCCTCTAAAAGAAACAAAAGAAGCAACACTTCATGAATCTGCAGAGGATTTACAAAGAACTTCTCTTCAAAAGTCCCCTCTTGAAACCCTTCAAGAGGATCCAAAGGACACTCACGCTGAAGGAGAGAAAGCCGATTCTGATCAAAGAAATGAAGAATCTGCAGAAGAAGGGTCTGAGGAAGGAGATGCCAACGATGGTTCGACTACTGGGACAGAGTCCAATGCAAATAGCAGCGAAAATGAAGACATCGAAGTGGTGGATTTAGATGACGATGAAGAAGATAATGAGCATGAAACGAATGAAGGGGATGGTGACGCAACCAATAAACCCATGGAAGTCGAAATGGACGTGACTCCCCTGCGTGTGGAACTCCCTCAACCGTCTTTGTCCCGAATGACTGAAGAGGAGCTTGCTCTCCTGAGACGAAATGACCCTATTGGGTACATGAAGGCCAAGCTGGCTCAAAGGGATATTCCACCTGCTAGGGCTGATACAAGTTCGACTAGCCATCCATTTCCCACAGATGAAAGAATTGTACTTCTTAACAGGATCAGGAGAATAATTCTTGATGTGGATTTATTCGCAGTGCTCAAACAGGATAGCACAACTTGCTACACTATGAAGGAGTTGCTTACAAAAGTCAACCTTGCTACCTGCTCCTTGCCAGTTAGCACTATCTTGTTCGATCTTCAATCTTTGCTGGACAACGTGACTGGGTACCTTCTCCAAGATGAATTTGCTGCCAGAAAGGTTCAAGAAAAACGAACTGCAATGGATGCTGCTTATGAGCATGCTTCGAAACTCTCTCAAGAAGCTGAGGATCAAGCCATGCATCTAAAGTAAGCAAAAACTGATTATGAGGCTCGAGCTGAGTCCATCCTTCTCTGGGAAAGGCAAATTCAGGAACTTCAACAGAAGGTTAAAGAGGCTAGAGAACAACAATTAGCCTACGAAACCATTACTGCTGGTAACCAATTCGAAGAGCTCCTCAACAAGGGGCTTGCAGAAATGGAAACTGCAGAACAACTCAAAGGAGAAGTGGCAACCTTAGAGGGAGAAAAATGTTTTGCTCAACAAAGGCTTGAGTCCTTTCGAAGTACCTTCAACATATTGAAGAATAATTCCTATTTCTAAATCTTAGTGTTGATTTGATTAAATTTGGTTTTTTTTTATGTAATCTTTGAACAACGCCATTTTGGCAAACCCATATTGCCATTTTGGCATTTTTATGATATTCTGATTACGTTGTTACTATTCGAATCTCCTGCAGGCGTGGCTTATATTTCTTTAAATATTTCCCATTAACCTTTAGGATACGTTTATCATCCATCAGCTCTTCGATTTCACATGCATTGTTTGAGAATACCTTTAGTATTCGAAAATGCCCTTCCCAATGAGGTGACCATTTACCTAACGTTTTATTTTTCTTGTCCACGGGCAATGCGACTTTCCAGACTAAGTCATTAATAATGAATGCTTTTCTTTTCACCCTTTTATTATATGTCCTGGCCACTCTTTCTTTTTGTCTCATCAAGATTTCCAATGCATGTAATCTAACTTCGTCCAACTCAACTAATTCATTCATCATCATCTCCCAATATAATGCAGCTGGAATTTCGTTTTGTCTTTGAATTCAAACTGATTGTAGATGAATTTCTACTGGCAGCACTGCATCATGACCAAATGTGAGTTGGAAATGCGTGGTGTTAGTAGCTTCCTTAGGAGATGTTCTACAGGCCCATAGTATTTGGTCCAAAGTTTTGTGCCAGTTCCTTGGCTTTTTACCAATATGTTTCTTGATTAACCCTATTATCACTTTATTAGCTGCTTCGACTTAACCATTTGCTTGAGCATAATATGGCGTTAATGTTAGTAATCTAAACCCCATTTCTTGGGCAAATTCTTGCATTTTTTTTACCAGTAAACACAGAGCCTTGGTCTGTGGTTATGCTCTCTGGCAATCCGAACCTATAGATAATGTGTTTCTGTATAAATTCAATAATAGCCTCTTGATTAGCAACTATTAATGGTACTGCTTCGATCCACTTGGTAAAATAATCTATTCCTACCAAGATATATTTCTGTCCTTTAGACGAAGCAGGATTTATTTCTCCTATTAAATCCAATGCCCATCCTCTAAATGGCCATGGTTTGATGATTGAATGCAACTCACTTGCAGGGGCATGTTGAATCCCTGCATGTTTCTGACATTCCTCACATCCTTTAGCAAAGTCTATACAATCTTTGAGCATGCTGGGCCAATACATGCCATATCGAAATAACAGCCATTTCATTTTATGACCTGCTTGATGTGCCCCACATGCCCTATTGTGGACTTCTGACAATGCTAAGTATGCCTCACTTTCTCCTAGGCACTTCAATAATACGCCCTCTTGGGTCTTTTTGAACAATTCGTTCCCCATGAGGACATATGATAATGCTCTGTATTTTATCTTCCTATCAACACTCAGAGTTGGGTTTGTCAAATAACTCACCAGTGGACTTCGCCAGTCTGCATCTGATAAAGTGTTTATGGATAATATTTCGAATCCCTGTTTCTCAGCATAACCCAATTTCATACTCTCTAGATCTGATGGTGTGAATCTAGTAGCCATAACTCTACCCCTTAATTCAACTAAATCCTCAAAGTTTTTGGCAGAAACTTTATAACCTGAAGCCAACTGTGCTAAGTCATTTGCTTCTTGGTTTTCTATTCTTGGTATATGTTGAATATCCATATATTCAAACTTCCTAAGTAGCCTGTTAACTATGACGAAGTATATCATCAGGTTTTCCTTTATGCATTTATACTCCTTTGTTATTTGTTTGACCACCAATTCCGAGTCTCCTTTAATTTCGAATCTAGTTGCCCCCAATTCCAACAAAGCTTCAAGTCCAACAATGAGCGCTTCATACTCAGCTTCGTTGTTCGAGCAACGAGGACCATCTAACTTATACTTGAATTTTGTTGGAATTCCTTCAGGAGAAATTAGAAGGACTCCAACACCACTTCCATTCTTGTGGGTTGAACCATCAAAGTATAATTTCCATGGTTGCATTTCGACGTAACTCATGACAGTCTGCTTAACCAATGAATGGTCCACAATGAAATCAGAAATCACTTGGCCTTTCATAGCTTTTAAAGGCATGAAAGTCAAAGAATATTATGTTAAGGCTAAAGCCCATTTACCAACTCTGCTATGCATTATTGGTTTCGAAAGCATGTGTTTAATGACATCGAAATGAGATGAAACATAAACATCAACAGGCTTTATATAATAATTGAGTTTCATACAAGAAAAGTACAAACAGAGACATAGCTTTTATAAATTGCTATATCTGGTCTCTGCATCATTCAGTACTCTACTTAAATAGTATATGGCTCTTTCGATGCCATTGGTATCTTCTTGTGCTAACATACTACCTATACTAACTTCAGAGGCAGATATGTACAATCTCATGGGCTTTTCCCATGAAGGTGGAGACAAGATTGGAGGCTGAGAGAGGTATCTTTTTATCTTGTCAAATGCCTCCTGATGGGCTTCGTTCCATTCGAAGGCTTGGCCTTGCTTTAGACGAAGCAACAGAGAGAAAGCTTGGGTTCTTCCACTCAGATTCGAAATGAACCTTCTGAGAAAGTTAATCTTCCCTAGCAAAGATTGCAGCTCCCTTTTTGACGTAGGTGCTTTCGTCTCCATTATGGCTTTGGTTTTGTTCTGGTTGATCTCAATGCCTTTCTTGTGAACCACAAAGCCAAGGAAATCTCCAGCCTGCACAAAAAATGCACATTTAAGGGGATTCATCTTTAAGCCATGTTATCTCATTCGTTCGAATGATTGGCTCAAATGATGCAAATGTGTTTCTGCAGATATAGATTTGATGACTATATCATCAATATACACCTGCATAAAGGTTTCAATGAAATCATGGAAAATCGAATTCATTTCCCTTTGATAAGTTGCCCCAGCGTTCTTTAAACCAAAAGGCATCACCACCCATTCGTAAGTGCCTAAGGCTCCTGGGCAACGAAACGCTGTCTTGGCAACATCTTCTTCAGCAATAAAAATCTGATTATACCCAGAGTATCCATCTAACATACTCAAATATTTGAACCCTGCAGCAGAGTCTACTAGCATTTCTGCCACAGGCATGGAGTACTCATCCTTAGGGGTTGCAGTGTTTAAATCCCTAAAATCTATGCAGATTCTCAAAGAACAATTTTTCTTAATAACAGGTACTATATTTTCTAACCATTCGACATACCTTGTGGTTATGATGAATCTGCAACGCAGCAACCTTTCGATCTCATATTTAATCTTCGTGAGAACCGCTGGTGCGAATCTTCTAGGAGTTTGTTTGATGGGCTTCTTGCCATCCTTGATTGGAAGTCTGTGTTCGACTAACTCCCTCTTTAAACCAGGCATTTCGTCATAATCCCATGCGAAGCAATCTTTGTTTTTCTTGAGGACTTTGATCACTTCCTGCTTGAGGCCTGGGTTAAGTTTTGCACTTATGTAGGTTATTCTTTTCGTGTTTTCATCCCCTAAGTTTACTTCTTCGACTGGATCCTGCGCCAACATTTTGGCACCTGAGTCTATGGGGTCCCTTTCGAAGCCTAAGGGTTCTTTATCATAGATGGCGTCCAGCCTTTGATCTATCTCAAGTTCTTTAAAGGGTGAGCATTTCGAGCCATCCCCACTTATTTCGTTCATCTTTACAGCCAGTTTATTCATTTCAGCCTCTAAGGCCGCCTTTGATTCGTTCTCAGCCACATATGCCGAAATCCTTTCAAAAAAGGAGGACTCAGTCATGAGTAAGGCTGTCGAATCCCCAGCCTGCTGGTTGTCCTTGTATAGTACTTTCGACTCCTTCGTCGTCACTGATTATCCTTCTATCCCAGTATAGGCCATCATGGCGAAGGGTCATATAGTAGTGGGTGTTTCTGGTTTCGTTGATTTCATCATTTGGGACACAAGGAGCAATCATTGCCAGATGTTTGTCATAATTCCTCTTGTCAACTAAATTGATTGTTGACATGAAGTAACTCTGGTCTGCTTCAATGTTTTCCATGATCCCATATTCTCCCCATAGAACAAATCGCTGGTGCATTGACGAAGGAACTGCCCCTACGCCATGGATCCACTCCCTTCCTAGCAACAAGTTATAGTTGGCCTTGGCTTTGATCACCATGAACATGGTGGGCCTACAGCTTGAGCCTATTGCCAAGTCCAATTGAACCACCCCCAGTGTTTTGCCTACTTTCCCTTCATAATTGGACAGAACCATATTGTGGGGCTTGATGTCTCCTTCGCGTATTTCTAACCTTTTCAACATGAAGTGGGGTATCAAGTTGACTGCAGCACCCCCGTCCACTAGAACCTTATTCACGCCATGGGCACCAATTTTTGCCCGAATAAATAGTGTGAAGGGGTGAAAAACACAAGAAGGGGGGGTTGAATTGTAAAACTGAAATCTAAAGCAATTGACAAGATATTTTTATCCTGGTTCGTTTGATCTCAAACTACTCCAGTCCACCCGTCAAGGTGATTTCGCCTCTCTCCAACGAGGTCTTAATTCACTATATTCAACTGAATATTACAGACTGCTTTAACAACTGCTAAAGCCTTCTTGATTCAAACCACAACCCGGTTTGTCAAGGCAACACTTTCTTACAAAGGTATAAAACAATGTGTGTGGATGTTTTCTACAAAACTTTATCACAACTGTGATGTATACACAAATGAAGCTTAGAAACTAGATTGCTAAACAGTAATGGAGTATCAGAGTTTGTGGTTTAGCAAAACTGGTAGAACGAAGATTATGGTTCAGCTTTGTGCGTGTAGAGATTTGGAGAGCATTAGCCATTATAATCTTCGAAGCCTTGTTTATATAGCACTTGAGAAGATGAACGTTGAATGCAATATTCTTGATTCAATGCTAATAACAAGCTTTCCTTATTGAGCAGATCTTGTCTGGAATGAGGCCGTTGGAATTAATTAGCGTTTAATGCACAGTACCGTTGCTTCTTCAATGCACGTTTTGGCTTGGCTCATTCTGATTCTGCTTCGCTGCTGATGAACTATTGTGTTTTTGTATCAGAGTGTTTGAGCGCAGTCTTGTTCATCAAGCTTCAGCATGTACGGAGTTGATCATCTGATCTTGACGTTCTGATGTAGCAACTTCTGATGCTGGTGTATGAAATCAAATTCTGATGCTGAATAAACGTGACCTTGCTTATTTCAATCAGAGTATCTGCAAGTCAGAACATAGTAATTTTAGGCAGCAAATAGTTCAAACATAAAACATATAAATACTATATCTTTTCACTTTGTTATCATCAAAACTTAAATATAGGGTAGTAGATTCAAACATTGTTCTAACAATCTCCCCCTTTTTGATGATGACAAAAACTAGATATTTTAAATGAAAAATAACGTGAAAAGGTATCAGAGTTAAGAAGTACGGAGAAGTCAGAGTTAAGAGATACTCCCCCTGAGTTGATTACTTCCCTTTGATTATACGTGTTCTTCAGGATCAGATCTTTTTCTTTCTTTGAACATCAGATTATCAGAGTCTTTGACTTATCAGAGAGCAGAGCTTCAGAGCTTTTCTTGTCAGAGCTTTGCTTTGGATCAGAGTATTTAGGACGATCAGAACTTCATATTGATCAGAGCAACATTGATCAGAGTTTCTAGTCTTCAGAGTGTCCAGGAGCTTCCTTGTGCCTGTAGACTTTAAACAAAACAGAAAAAAAACATTTCAAGTAATAAAGTTAGAATGTTTGAGAATTTCTGTCTAGTTAGCCGTTATTGATTTAAATATCATTCTTGTTCTCCCCCTTTTTGTCAGCAATCAAAAAGTGTTGGTGATGTGCTAAAACAATTAAGATCAGAAAAACAAATTATATTAAGATAGTTCAGAATCAGAGCAAGAAAATATTACAAAAACTTAATCAGAACAGTACATCAGAAAATGAAGAAAACATGAAAAAAGGTCATGCATGAAAAAGATTTAAGGTTGAGGAGGCATGCGTGTGAACAGGCTTTCCAGCATCGCTTGAATCTTTTCAGAAGTTTCATTTTGCTTCTGCACCATGCTGACAACAGAGTCAATCTTGCTGTCCTGCACATCCATTCTTGCTTTCATCTTCTGATCATTTTCTTCCATCCGCTGCTGTAGACGCAAGTCATTCAGCCTTAATTCTTCCAGAGTCTGCCTGTCCAAGGCAGCTTGAGAAGCATCAGAAGGAGGAGGCTTCTCAGAACTTTCAGCGACATCCTCTGCTTGATTTTCTTCAGCCTGAATGGTCTTGTCTTCTTCTGATGGTTGCACCTTTGCAGCTTGCTGTTTCTCAGACCAAGGTTCAGAGTCCAGAGGGAGCACAACTTCCTGAGGTAGCTGACTTTCAACTTCCTTCAGCAGCTTGCTGAAGTTCTGTTGTGCCTGCTCATAGTTGACATCCTGCAACTTGAGGGCTTCAGCACGTACCCATAGTCTGAACTGTGACCAGAGCTGATCAGAAGCAGCTGGGTCAATCATCCCAGGGCAAACTTGCTTCAAAGAAGCAATCCATTGCAGCACACCTGTTTCAAAATTCAAAATACCAGAGCCAACATCTGGTTGCTTTGGTTTTGGGATGGCAATTTTGTGTCTTAAATCAGCAAGACGTTCAAGACTGGTTAAGTCAATGAAAGTTCTGCTGGGGTTTTCAGCGGATTTCTGAGAGGCTGTTTGATTTGGAGGAGGGGTATCAGAGTCAGATATTTCGATTGGAGTGGGTGGTGTTCTGGGAGTTTTTGGAGGTGTCGATTCTAATGAGGATGGTAACTGGGGCCTGAAAACAGTGGTTCCACATGGCAACTGGATTGCCAACGGTGATGGTTGAGGTGAGTGAGGGTCAGAATGATGAGGAGAAGGGGTTTCATAGTGGTGAAACTCTGTTTGTGGTGAAGGTGGATCTATTTCTGGTTGGGGAGAGGGAGGTGGAATCTCTGATTGCTCAGGGATCAGAGGTTCTTCTGAGAGTGGTTGTTGTTGTGGTTCTGGTTGTGGAGGAGGAACATTTTGTGGTTCAGAGTGTGGTTGAGCAGAAGCATGTTCACGCTCAATATCAGCTAGCACTCGGTCAAGTGCTGGTGTTGTTGAAATTGTTGGTTGTTTGGGGAGTTTGGTTCTGGGTCTTCTGAGTAGTAAGGCCTCAGAAGGGTCTTCTGGTATGGTTTCATCAATGGTAGGGATTGGGATTGATATTCTATGGGAGGTTTGAGGAGCAGCAGATGCTGGAATAGTAAAAGATTTTGAAATAGGGGCAGCAGATGAAATACCTCTTTTCTTTGGAGTCTGCTGAGACGATCCTTCTGATGGCGCTTTCCTCTTCTTTGTCTTCTTCAGAGTCACTTCTGGTTGGGATTGACTCAGATCTTTGATCTTCAGCTTTGAACCTGTATCTTCTGCCTTGTACGCATCTGGATACCTGAGAAACATCTCTGGTTTGGATTCCATTTCAGAAAATACCGGAAAATCACTCAGAGGCACTCTTCTGCTGGAGATATCAGCAGTTGAAGTAGCTCTGGGTTCCTTCTGAATATTTTCTATCAGCTTCATCTTTTTCAGATTCTTAGCGTTCAGAGGCTTCCCAATAGTTGGTTCAATAGTGCTCAGCTCCTGAGCTTCAATCAGATGTTCAATCAGCCTATTCTCTGTCAGAATATCTGATATAAGCCTTCCAAACGGTATCCAGTCCCTCTTGGTTCTTTCTTCTTCTCTTGTTTCTTTCACACTGGTCTTGAGATGGTTGAACAGGAAGTGAGCCAGATTTATCTTTATCTTCTGATCAATAAAGTAGATCAGAAACTGCTGATCCACATTTATATAATCAGGAGAACTTGTTGGTTTCCTGTGGTTGAAGCATCCCAGAACAATCTTAGCCCATACTCTGCAGTGGTCCTTCAGATCCTTAATCTTGCTGCTGGGCATTCCAAGAGTGAAAATCCTGTTGGCTACCACACCTACATCAGCGCATCTTTCGGCCATGTCCACACAACGGACTCCACCACCACTTTGACCGATTAGCCTTGCAATGAGATCTTCAGAAATCACAATCTTCTTTCCCATAACAGAAGAAATGACTAGATGTTTTGAAACCTTGGCGTGAATCCAAAATTCCTTGACTAGCGCTGGGAATGTTGGTCCAACCAACCTATCGAAGTACCTTTCCCACTTTTGAGCCCTAATTTCTTCAGTTAGGTCAAAACCATTTTCCTTCAAGCTTTCAAAGTCAATGATTAACTCAGAGAGCACTTCAAGGTTCTTTACCGGAGTAAGGAGAGTTCTGAGTGGCACCTGATATTGCTCAAAAGTTGCTTTCTTCTGATTGCCTGCAGAAATGCTGGAGGATGCCATTGTTCACACTGAAAAAGCTTTGAGAATGAATTGAGAGAAAAAGGTTTGCAAGGGATGAACTCAGAAATATGCAGAAAATGCTTGAGTGATTGTGAGAAAGCGTAAAGAATAAATGAGAGATTAATGTGCTTAAATAGAGTTTTCAAAGTTATTTTGAAAAGTTAAACGTTTTTAAGAGAGAGAAAAAAAATCATGATTGCCATTTAAAAGAATGATTACTTTTCATTAAATGCTTGCTGATTTTGGGGGATTTGAGAAAGATACTTAAAAACGGTTACCAGACATGTGTCTCAATGCACCCAATCAGCGTTTTGCCTTCTCAAAAGCGTGCACGCGTTCTGCTTCAAAGATATGCTGATGATTGGATGACATTTGTTTGATGTAGTGATCAGCACGTCTGTCTTTGAGATTAGACTCTCATATCTTTAGACTTGCATCTGATACAATCTGCATGTTCTATCTTTCTGAAAGAAGATTGATCAGAAGTTCACAGTAGAATAATTACATTCTGAAGATAAATATATGGAATTAAAACATTTTCATTCTGGGCATACTTTCATGCTGAGATGTTTCAGAATGAAATTAAACCTATCTTCTGAAAGGGGTTTAGTAAAGATATCAGCCCATTGATGGTCTGTATCTATAAATTTTAAGTTCAAAATACCTTTCTGAATATAGTCCCTAATGAAATGATGCTTTATTTCTATATGCTTAGCTCTAGAATGTAAAATAGGATTCTTACTTAAGCAAATAGCAAAAGTATTATCACAAAGTATAGGAATGTTACTCTCAAAAATCTGGAAGTCTTCAAGCTGACTTTTCATCCAGAGCATTTGTGTGCTACATCCTGCTGCTGCTATGTACTCAGCTTCTGCTGTTGACAGAGCAATTGTTGATTGCCTTTTGCTGGACCAAGAGATCAGATTTTCTCCCAGAAACTGGCAGCTTCCAGAAGTACTTTTACGTTCCACTCTGTCTCCAGCAAAATCAGCATCGCAGTAGCCTACTAAGCTGTAATCACTAGATTTTCTATAAAACAAACCCAGATTAGTAGTACCTTTCAGATACTTGAAAATTCGCTTAACAGCTGTTAAGTGAGATTCTCTAGGATCTGATTGGAATCTAGCACAGATGCAAACACTGAATAATATGTCAGGTCTTGAAGCAGTCAGATAGAGGAGAGAACCAATCATACCTCTGTAGACTTTCTGTTCTACACTTTTGCTTACCTCTTCTCTTTCCAGAATGCACGTGGGATGCATTGGAATCTTTGATGGCTTACATTCTGAGAGATCAAATTTCTTCAGAAGATCTCTGATGTATTTGCTCTGATGAATGTAAGTTCCTTCTGGAGTTTGATTGATCTGAATTCCTAGAAAGAATTTCAGTTCCCCCATGAGGCTCATCTCAAATTCTGCCTGCATACACTTAGCAAATTTTCTTCCAAGAGAAGGATTTTTAGAACCAAAAATGATATCATCAACATAAATTTGACAGACTAAGATGTCACTCTTAACTGTTTTACAGAATAGAGTAGTGTCCACTTTCCCTCTGGTGAATTCATTTTCAAGCAGAAAGTTACTTAGCCTTTCATACCAAGCTCTGGGAGCTTGTTTCAGACCATACAGTGACTTCTTTAGTTTGAAAACATGTTCTGGATGTTTTGTATTTTCAAAACCTGGGGGTTGGTGAACATAAACTTCTTCTTCTATATAACCATTTAAGAATGCACTTTTGACATCCATCTGATACAGAGTGATGCCTCTATTAACAGCAAATGAAATTAAAAGTCTGATAGATTCTAACCTGGCGACTGGGGCAAAGGTTTCTGTATAGTCTATCCCCTCTTGTTGACTATAACCTTGTGCAACCAGTCGTGCCTTGTTTCTGATGACTTCACCTTGTTCATTTAGCTTGTTTCTGAACACCCATCTTGTTCCAATGACATTGAATCCTTTTGGTCTGGGAACGAGATCCCATACGTCGTTTCTGGTGAATTGATTCAGCTCTTCTTGCATTGCCAGAATCCAGTCATTGTCCAGAAGTGCTTCATCAATAGAAGAAGGTTCAATCAGAGACACAAGTCCCATAAGAGTTTCTTCAGAGTTTCTGAAGCTTGCTCTTGTTCTGATTGGATCTTCCTTTCTTCCTAGGATAGTCTCTTCTGGGTGATCCAAGCTGCTTCTGGGCACTCTCTTCTGAGGTTGATCAGCAGCTGTTGTAGGATTTCTAGCAGTGCTCCTTTCAGACGTTGAAGGAATGTCTGTGTTGAGAGCTTCTGATGACTTGTCTTCAGAACCTGCAAATTCAATTTCTATACCTGCAAAAGTTTCATTCTGCTTTGACTTTTCAGAGTCAAGCTTGTCATCAAAACGAACACTGATTGATTCTTCCACAATCTGTGTTTTTGTATTGTATACTCTGTACCCTCTTGAGCGTTCAGAGTATCCTAACATAATACACTTCTGTGCCTTAGAGTCAAACTTGTTCAAATAATTCTTTGTATTCAATATAAAGCAAGTACATCCAAATGGATGAAAATATGAAATGTTGGGCTTTCTGTTCTTCCACAATTCATATGGAGTCTTTTCCAGAATAGGTCTTATTGAGATTCTATTCTGAATGTAGCACGCTGTGTTTATTGCCTCTGCCCAGAAAGTCTTAGCAATGTTTGTCTCATTGATCATGGTTCTGGCCATTTCTTGCAATGTTCTGTTCTTTCGTTCTACAACTCCATTTTGTTGGGGAGTTCTAGGACAAGAGAAATCATGCAGAATGCCTTTGTCATTAAAGAATGACTCAAAATCTTTATTTTCAAATTCTCCACCATGATCACTTCTGACTTTAACGATTCTAAGATCTTTTTCATTCTGAACTTGGTTACAGAAGGTAACAAACACAGAGTGTGACTCGTCCTTGTGTCTTAAGAACTTTACCCATGTCCATCTGCTATAGTCATCTACGATTACTAACCCATACTTCTTACCACTGACTGAAGCAGTTTTAACTGGTCCAAATAAGTCAATGTGCAGAAGTTCTAATGGCTTAGAGGTGGAAACAACATTTTTGGATTTAAAAGAAGGTTTTGCAAATTTGCCTTTCTGACATGCTTCACACAGAGCATCTGAATTGAACTTCAAATTAGGAAGTCCTCTGACCAGATTGAGTTTGTTAATCTGAGATATTCTTCTCATACTAACATGCCCCAATCTTCTGTGCCAGATCCACTGCTCGTTGTTAACAGACAGAAGACATTTTACATTCTGACTTTTTAGTTCAGAAAGTTTGATTTTGTAAATGTTGTTTTTCCTCTTACCATTAAACAGGATAGTCCCATCTTTCTGACTAACAGCTTTACATGATTTTTGATTAAAGATTATATCATAACCGTTATCACTTAATTGACTTATGGATAACAGATTATGCATCAATCCATCTACTAGCAGAACATTATTAATAGAGGGAAGATTTCCATTACCTACAGTTCCAGAGCCAATTATCTTTCCCCTCTGATTGCCTCCAAAGCCAACGTGGCCTCCAGGCTTAAGTTCCAGGCTTTGGAACATATGCCTTCTTCCCGTCATGTGTCGTGAGCAGCCAGAGTCCAGGTACCATGACTGGTGTTTCTGACTTGCTGCTAAAGATATCTGCAACATGTATTATTTTATCCTTAGGTACCCAGATTTTCTTGGGTCCTGACTTGTTAGTTTTACCAAAACTCTGGTTGAATTTTGGTTTCACAGAGTGCTTACTGCTAGTATATTTGATATCATGTGTGTGACCATACACAAAGTGTGAATTTAAAGGAGTGTGTTTAATGGTTAGGTCCATGACATTCTTTGGTGTAGGAACCTTACCTTGGTATCCTATTCCTTTCCTGCCGTTTCTGCTAACTCCATAGATCATTGAAGCCATTCTGCTTCTATCTATGCTTTTAGCAAGGAACTTCTGGAAACTGTGATCATACTCCTTGATGATCTCATCAGCGTTGCTGGGAGTTTCAGAAATTGGTTCCTTCTGAGAGTTTTGTAAAGAGTTTTCTAATTTTGAAATTTTATCTCTCAGCTCAGAATTTTCCAATTTGAGACTCTCAGACTTATTAGAGTCAGATTCAAGATTCCTTTTCAGGTCTCTGAATTTAGCTCTAATCTGCTGATAGCGTTCCAGAATTTCATTGAGGCTTTCAGCAAGTTCAGCCTTTGTAAAATTAACAGCGAAGTTAGGAAATACCTCTTCTGTGTCTGATTCTAAGTCTGATTCAGAAGCTTCACTATCTTCTGAGATGTTAGCCATGAGCGCTATGTTTGCCCTTTCATCATCTGATTCTAAGTCAGCTTCAGACGAGTCAGAGTCATCCCATGTGGCCATGAGACTTTTCTTCTTCTCTCTTCCAAACTTCTTTTTGGGCTTTTCCCTCTGAAGCTTTGGGCGATCACTCTTGTAGTGTCCTTGCTCATTGCACTCGTAGCAGATGATGTCTTTGGTGTTTGGCTTCTTGCTACTGGAGGAGCCTTCAGATCTTCTGTATCCAGAGGAAGAATCTGTCCTTCTGTATCTGGAGGAGGACTCGTTCTGATCAGATCTTCTGGGATTCCTGAACTTCCTTTGTCTTTGCTTCCACAGTTGATTTACTCTTCTGGAAAGAAGGGAAAGTTCATCTTCTTCTGATGAGGATCCATCAGATGTTTCTTCAACTGCCTGCAAAACTTTAGACTCAGATTTTCTGTTAGATTTTAAAGCTAAAGGCTTACCTTGCTTCTGAGGCTCGTCAGCTTCTAGCTCTATCTCATGACTTCTGAGGGAGCTTATAAGTTCCTCCAGAGTGATCTTGTTGAGATCTTTAGCTAGCTTCAGAGCAGTAACCATAGGCCTCCACTGCTTGGGTAAACTTCTGATTATTTTCTTGACATGGTCAGCAGTAGAGTATCCTTTGTCCAGAACTTTGAGACCAGCTACCAGAATCTGGAATCTAGAGAACATAGTTTCAATGGATTCAGATTCTTCCATTTTGAACGCCTCATACTTCTGAATGAGCGCCAGAGCTTTTGTTTCTTTGACTTGAACGTTGCCCTCATGCGTCATTCTGAGAGAATCAAAGATGTTCTTTGCTGTGTCTCTGTTGGAGATCTTTTCATACTCAGTATAGGAGATGACACTGAGGAGGATGGTTCTGGCCTTATGGTGATTCTTGAAATCACGCTTTTGTTGATCAGTCATTGATTTTCTATCAATCTTCTGACCACTTGCATTCACAGGGTGCGTGTATCCATCTGTCACCATATCCCACAGATCAACATCATGTGCTAGAAAGAAGCTTTCAATTCTGTCTTTCCAGTAATCAAAGTTTTCTCCATCAAAGACTGGAGGTTTGCCACTGAATCTGTCTCTGTCCTCGTTATTGTCATTGCTGAAGTGAGAATTGTTTCCTGCCATTGTGTTTTTCTGACGCTGGATCTTGTACTGACACGGTTAAGTGTTTTAGCTCAGAACCAGGCGCTCTGATGCCAATTGAAGGGGTGAAAAACACAAGAAGGGGGGGGTTGAATTGTAAAACTGAAATCTAAAGCAATTGACAAGATATTTTTATCCTGGTTCGTTTGATCTCAAACTACTCCAGTCCACCCGTCAAGGTGATTTCGCCTCTCTCCAACGAGGTCTTAATTCACTATATTCAACTGAATATTACAGACTGCTTTAACAACTGCTAAAGCCTTCTTGATTCAAACCATTACCCGGTTTGTCAAGGCAACACTTTCTTACAAAGGTATAAAACAATGTGTGTGGATGTTTTCTACAAAACTTTATCACAACTGTGATGTATACACAAATGAAGCTTAGAAACTAGATTGCTAAACAGTAATGGAGTATCAGAGTTTGTGGTTTAGCAAAACTGGTAGAACGAAGATTATGGTTCAGCTTTGTGCGTGTAGAGATTTGGAGAGCATTAGCCATTATGATCTTCGAAGCCTTGTTTATATAGCACTTGAGAAGATGAACATTGAATGCAATATTCTTGATTCAATGCTAATAACAAGCTTTCCTTATTGAGCAGATCTTGTCTGGAATGAGGCCGTTGGAATTAATTAGCGTTTAATGCACAGTACCGTTGCTTCTTCAATGCACGTTCTGGCTTGGCTCATTCTGATTCTGCTTCGCTGCTGATGAACTATTGTGTTTCTGTATCAGAGTGTTTGAGCGCAGTCTTGTTCATCAAGCTTCAGCATGTACGGAGTTGATCATCTGATCTTGACGTTCTGATGTAGCAACTTCTGATGCTGGTGTATGAAATCAAATTCTGATGCTGAATAAACGTGACCTTGCTTATTTCAATCAGAGTATCTGCAAGTCAGAACATAGTAATTTTAGGAAGCAGATAGTTCAAACATAAAACATATAAATACTATATCTTTTCACTTTGTTATCATCAAAACTTAAATATAGGGTAGTAGATTCAAACATTGTTCTAACATAGTGGCTTAAGATGGTTCTTCATAGCTGGTTCTGGGCATTCGAAGAACGCATTCTGCTCCTCTACAGCCCCATTGTCCATCACATAGTAGCACACAGGCCTATGCTTCATCAGGTCTATGGTATCTTCTTCCTCATATTCATCAATTTTAGTTTCCTGTCCAAATTCACAGGGAAGCACAGATACCATGTTGCAATTTAGGTTGAACGAAGACTCCCCCTCTGACTCGAAGTTATCTGTTATCATATCTTCGTCTTCTTCTGGGCCTGGAGTGTATTCCTTTGGTTCATCTAGTTGTACTTCAGAGAAAAGCCTCCTATTAACTAGGGGTTTTTCTTCAGTTTGATTTTTTGGTGTGGGTTTGTTGGTGCTAGATTCACCTTGGTTCTTTGTTGAAGTTGCCCCTTTATTTGCCACAGCTTCCCTCTCAGCTTTTCGAATCCTCTGTTGCCTTCGCCACTGGGATCTTGACATGGGGTTCTTTCCTTTGTAGTTCTCTAATCTTACCTCTTCCCTCTTCGCTATGTTGAATTGCCTTCTGTAGGTCATAGCATGGCGTGCGTTTCGTTCGGTGTTTCTCCATCTGTCTTTGCCTTTGTCATTTCTGACTTGCAGCCATCTGTCTGTTGGCACTTCAGCAGGGAGTTTGAACGTCACTCTTCGAGCGCCCTTGGGATGAGGACTGTCAGGCCTTCGTTGTTTGTATTTGCTATCGAAACGTGGGCCCATCTGAACAGTTTCTTGATGGTTCTAGCAAGGGGCGAAGGGGACTGTTTCGAAGGCTCTGGCCATGCTTTGATCATACACAGCATAACACCTTGGGCATATCAAGCACTTGGTTGCCCCTTTGTAGCAGCGAAACACAAATTCCAGCAAACTTTCTCCAGCCTTAGGATAACACCTGAATAGCTGGTTATCCTGGCGCCAGTTGTTGCCAGTTCGCGCCCTCTGTACCCTTTCGAAGTTCGCAGCGATTCTCTGATTGCAGAGGATGCTGCACCTAGGGCATAGTATCATCCCTGTATCTCCTTTGTGGAACATCATGAGGTAATCCTTGAGACTAGCATCTCCATCATGATTATCCTCCATTTTATACTTCTCTCTTTCTAAGTATCTTGCTACCTCCTCCATCTCAGAGCGAGGTCTCTCCATATCCACCATGTTTACCTCAACATCCTCCCCCTTAGCTTCATCATCTCCCCATCCTGTGGGTTTTATATCTTCAATGTGGACCTTTGAACTCTCTGGGGCAGAATATTTGACCAAATAGTCAAATTTTCCACTGGGTTCCCCTAAAGTGTCCCATATTTCTTTCTGAGGGGAGGTTGGCTTCGTGATTTGGATTTTCTCCAATTCCAGCCTCAGGCCTTCAGTGACCTGTATCAACTCTTGGTTTTGGTTTCCCTGGCCTTCAATAGCCTGGATTTCTTTTGCAAAAGCTAAAGGTGTTGTTTCAATCGAAGTCTCTGGTTGCTTGTGGACGTCTTCAGTGACCTCCTTATTGACTTCGACTATCACCCAACTTTCGTTTTCAGTACCTTTCTCTCCTATTGGGGCATCACTCTGGTCAGCTTCCACCATGTTAATTTCTCCAATGCATGCAGGCTCGGAGTAATTGGTGTCTGCGATATCCAAAGGATCTTCGTCCACTTTCATTTTTGCTTTATCAGCAAACTTTAGTCTGCCATCTTTAATTGCATTCTGAATTAGGTCCCTGAAAAGAAAACACTGTGAGGTTTTGTGGCCTAGGAAACTATGATATTTGCAAAATCCTCTTTTCTTTCTTTGATCTAAAGGAGGTATTTTGACATTTGATGGCACAATGACTTGGCCATCTTTGACAAGTAAATCAAAAATCTCGTCACATTTAGTGACATCGAAGGTTTAAACCTTCTTTGGGAATTTGTCACTTTTCTCATTTTCAACAATTTCTTTCCCTTTTGTGGGAACTAATAATTTGCAGGAGTAAGGTGGTGCCTGTTTTAATTCAGCGAGGTCGATTTCGACCTCTTCGAATTCGAATTCAGGATAATCTTCTACTTCCTCAGTTCCAACATAGGAGATCCTTTCCTTCTTGTTATTTTTAAAGACTCTGGCCTTTTCGGCCTTTAGCCTTTCGACCTGTCGAACCCTATCGGCTAACTGAGCCATATCCCTCAAATATTGAGTGTCTAGTTTCTTCCGAATAGAGTAATCTAAGCCACCAGCGGCCATTTCGACTAACTCATGTTCAGGCACTACTGTGTAACATCTGGATTTCAAAAGCCTGAATCTATTCAGATAATCATCTATGGGTTCAGTGAACTTTCTCTTAACACTGGCTAATTCCTTCAAACTTATTTTTGACTGTCCCATGTAAAACTGTTCATGGAATAGTCTCTCCAAAAGAGCCCAAGTGTCAATGGACCCAGGAGGCAAAGTGGTGAACCATGTGAAAGCATTCTTAGTCAGGGAACTTGGGAAATATTTGACCCTGAGGTCTTCATTATTGGCTATATCCCCCGCTTCGGTTAGATATCTGGCTATATGTTCGACTGTTGACTCATTGGTATCCCCAGCAAACTTTGTAAACTTAGGGACTTTGTATCCCCTTGGTAAATTAGTGTGCATTATGTAATCTAATATAGGGGAAGCATAATTTGGCCTTCTAATTCCTGTGTTGAGGCCATTCTGGGCCATGACTCTCTCTATCATGGTGGTTAAATTATTTTCTGCCAAGATGTTATCGTTTCGAATTCTATGAACGACTGCATCAGCATCTTGATTTCGACCCACCATGACAACCCCCCTAGGTTGTTCTTCTCGAAACTCTGGGACTTCCAGCCTTTCGATCCTTGCCCCTGGTTCCATAATTTCCCTTTGTGGGCCTTGGATCATTGGGGCTTCTAACCTTTGTGCCCTTGCCCCCAAGTTAACTTCTTCTCTGGGTGGTCTATAGGTTGGGTCGTTAGCAACTTGTTCCATAATAGGTACGTTCGCTCGAACTCCCGCCTGATTCTGCCTACACCTCTCTGGGGGAGCAAAGAAATCTTCTATTCGACTCATGTTATCTGCGTTTTCTCTGTTTGTTACAGTCACATTCTGCACTATTGGGGCAAATATTTCCTGCATAGTTTGTGCTAATACCCCTATCATATTATGGTTACTGTCATCCATCAATTGCCTAAAAGCCAACTGGTTTTCTGTGGTTAAAATGGGCATTGCACTATAACCCACTGACCCTTGGTTATTTGTCATAAACTGATTTTCCCCAGACCCAGACCCTAATTGTGGTGATGAATTCGATGTGGAATTGTGTAAACCTGCCATTAAAGATGTTGGCATTCCATAAGAGGAATTTCTGGTTCTATTACCATCGAAACCGGGTGGTCTAGTTAGTGGGGTGGCGAAATGGGGTTGTGTCCCTGATGGTGGAATGAATCCCCCAGGATAACCAATGGTTCCAGTATTTCCTAGGATCGAACTATTAGTTGATATGCCACTTATTCCATTAGTGGCTATATTACTGGTAGAGGATGCAACAGACTGTGCATTCGAAGGGATCACATTAGATGTTCCCATCGAAGCGGACATATTAGTGCCTGTTGTATGTGGGGCATTTTGTTCCCCTTGTTGATTGTCAGAATTAGACATCTTGTTCAAACGTTTTCTTCTGGATAAGGGTTGGTTGCTGTTGGTTATTTTACCACTTCTTAGGTTCATAAAACAACAAACTTATCACTCAGAGGGTATTTTTACAATGGTTAAGTCCCACCAATTTCTATTTTGTTCTAAGTTCCGTAATTTCCAATTATTGGTCCCATCAGGTGTGCCAATTTGTTTACAGTGATTTCTGGTAAACAACCGCTAGTCCTCCAAACTATCGAATAATCTTACTGACTGTTATTCAATCTCTCTGGTAACTCGCAGGATCGACTAGATTGATCCTAGGATGTATTGGTCATTAGGGTAACTCTCATGATAGAACTGGTATTCATGGTTGGTATTTGGAATGTTTTGTAGGTGCTTAACTTACTTCGATTACTCTATTAAAATATAAAGGCATGATCAAGTAAATGTGCACGAAACCAAATTGCATGAATAAAGTTAAATTGTAAAGACATGTAAAAACTGCATAAAAACATGTAAATGACTTCGAAGCATAAAAACATGTAAAAGATTCTCTGGAATGTAAAAGATTCGAAATATGAAGAAAGCGTTTAAATGCAAGAAAATTGTAAAATGACTTTAAGTAAAAAAGGTGTTCGAATGATAAAAACTTGAAGATAACGGCATGAAATGTATAACAGTTTCTGAAATGTAAAGTATTTGAAGTGAGAAGAAAGCATTTAAATGTAAGGCATCAGTACAAAGACTTCGAATGAAAACATTTTAGTGCAAAAGCTTTTGAATGGTATTGACATGAAGATAAAGGAAAGTACTGGAAATGATAAAGAGTTTCTATTAAATTATAAACACTTGGTGTTATCATACGTACATTGCTCGTGCATTCGTTTCCCTAGCCATGTGGTAATTTGAATGTTTACTGAGTTTTTTGTACAATAGATATGACACACGAAATCCTAATGCTAAGACTTCTATTTATACTACTTCGACCATAACGGTCTTGCTATAAGATTATGCCACGTTCAGAACATGCAGAGCAATGCCTCTCTCCTGGTTCCACGCGTCTTCGAATGCTCCAGCGCATATATTTCAAATTTCGAACATCCCGCTTGCATTTGAATTTCAAATGTTTTGGCACTTCTTCGCTTCGAACGCATTTCTTAGACACAGCCTTGTTATCATTTCGAGACCTCTTTGAATATATTCTCATAACTGTCACTCGAAGCCCCAAACTTTCATATGCACATTCGAAGCACTGCTTCTATCATTTCGAAACATGACATTTTGCTTCATTTCAATCGAAACGTCCAATTCGCTTTGCTTCTAATAATATCATCAAAATCTTCAGCCAACACATACGTACATTGCTCGTGCATTCGTTTCCCTAGCCATGTGGTAATTTGAATGTTTACTGAGTTTTTTGTACAATAGATATGACACCCGAAATCCTAATGCTAAGACTTCTATTTATACTACTTCGACCATAACGGTCTTGCTATAAGATTCTGCCACGTTCAGAACATGCAGAGAAATGCCTCTCTCCTGCTTCGACGCGTCTTCGAATGCTCCAGCGCATATATTTTAAATTTCGAACATCCCGCTTGCATTTGAATTTTAAATGTTTTGGCACTTCTTCGCTTTGAATGCATTTCTTAGACACAGCCTTGTTATCATTTCGAGACTTCTTTAAATATATTCTCATAACTGTCACTCGAAGCCCCAAACTTTGATATGCCCATTCGAAGCACTGCTTCTATCATTTCGAAACATGACATTTTGCTTCATTTCAATCGAAACGTCCAATTCGCTTTGCGTCTAATAATATCATCAAAATCTTCAGCCAACACCGTGTTACAAAGGCAACCAAGTGAGGTGTACTCTAAGAGTGCGCATGTGCGAGTGTGTTGTTTTCAGTTTATTTTATCTTTGTACATGTTAGTGGTTATCTATGTTGATTTTAGGTTTAAACGTTCAATCTTGTCATGCATTCCTATTATCAAACATCTAACACTTTATAAGTTGCGGAAAATAAATGGCGGAAATTAAATTACAAGGCGTCGGGTATTTACATCACCAAAAGCAACCCTTTGAAATTTAAATGCGGAAAATAAATAAAGCGGTAAAAATAGTTCTAATTATCTATTACATTCCGGAAACAGATACAATATTGAAATAAAATGGATCGCGTGCGGGAAATTAAAACGGGCGCAAGTTTTTAGGGTTTTGACCCTTTAATTGTTAAAGAAAAGATTTTTGGTTATTTTTGACTTTTAAGAAATAAACTATCCTAATTAATTGTTAAATTAATAAACTAATTAATTAATTAATGAAAATAATATTTTTGGATTTTTGTGTTATTTAAAGAAATATAAATAAATTTAATCAATGTTAATAAAAACTTAATTGTCTAAGTTAATTTTAATTATTGCAAAAATGTATTAAAGTTATTCCTAATTAAAACTAAATTAATTAAATTAATATTGTTAACAAAAATAAAATACTGAAATTTAATTTAATAAAGAAAATATTTTTTGGTTTTTAATTTTATGAAGAAAAAAGATTTGATTGGTTGGTTAATAATTAAAAATAATAACAATAAATAATTAAGCAAAATAAAAAGAAAATAGAAAGAGTTAGGGTTTGGGCCTGTTTAGGGAGTCTGAATAGCAAATTCCATGGCCCAATTGTGCAGGCCTGGTTGACTTTTTGAAATCCAGCGTGTGCATTTGACTAGGTAGTATGGTGGACGTTCCAACTAGGCCATCAGATTTGGCCTGGGGCCATCTGTCCATTGATTGAATGAGGGAGTATGATGCATCACGCGCTTGGATGTGCATTGGATCACCTGAATGAAAAACATAACAAATAACATGGGGACCTAGGATTCGAACCCAGGTCCTGTTGGTCACTGAACACACACTACTACCACTCAGCCATCACACTTCATTTGTTGATTATATGAGAATAAAATATAATAAGGGAAAACACATTAATATGCCAGAATAAAAAAAAAGTGCGCGAAGATTTGAATTGGCCATAGGGGGACTGACGCGTCATCGTCTTCTTCCTCCAACCCTGTAATTTTTCCTGCGGATTCATATCCGCAGCTGAATTCATAGGTCAACCCTAAAATCAATTCTAGGCCATGAAAATTAAATCCAAGACCATGGTTATGCTCGTCTTCCTCCTCTGGTCATGTCTATGTCCATCAATGGAGCTAATTTTGCCTGTGAAAGAAACGCCCCCAAAACAAACTACAAAACCCTAGGTTCGGCTATGGGGTTACAGTCCATATAAATGCAATCAAACAATGCCAAAAGTTCAGAAATTTCATAAACATCACAAATATGTCAAAGATTTGCCAGAAAAATGGAAGAATAGAGAGTTAAGGTTTTGGAAACAGGGCCATAAAACGGGACACTTACAGCGTGTTTTGATGGCTGTGAGAGCTTGCTTTGGATTGATTCTGACTCAGTGATTGTCCAACAATCGATTGGTGTTGAGTTTCGCTTCTGAAAATGCCTCCAAAGATGATTTCAGTTTCACACTTTTTGTCAATTTTTGCAAGTTTGGTTCTTGGTGTTCTTGCAGCCTCTAGCCCTCCAATTCGTGTGCTTTGGCTTATATATGTAATATGCAATGTATTAGGTCAACATTTGTGGACTAAATCTTTACACATCATGACTATGGGATTTGATTTGATCCACCATTGAAGATTTGCCAAATTTGTCAAAAACTCAATCTTTTTGCACATGGAATGCTTGATACGAATTTGATACACTTGATGATGATGATTCAATCCTGAAATAGCCAAAAAGAGATCAAATAATCAATGTTTGGATTTTATTGGATTTAATTTGATTAAAAATGAAATAATTCATTAAAAAATCAAATAAAATAATAAAATTGATAAATGGACTCAAGGCTGAAGCTAGGACACGTGTGCAATGTGGCAAGTCCAAATCAAGTGGAAAAGAATGGGCCCATTTGACAAAATTTGAAGTTTTGGGGATAGTTGATTTTTGGCAATTTTGCAAAAATGCCCAACTTCAACAATGCATAACTTCTTCAATTTTGAACTTTTGGAAGTGTCCTTTGACTTTTTGGAAATCTTGAGATGTCATCTAACCAAACCTTTTGGTCTCATCTAATTTTGATATTTCATGCTCAAGTTATAAGCTTTGGCAAAAAAGGTGTTTTTGTTGACTTTCAAAAATGACCTATAATGTCCAAATTCATAACTTCTTCTGAGTGCATTTTATGATCTTGGAGTATGAATATGGATTGTAGGGAATTTCATCCTCTTAAAAATGAGCTTTGTATGGATCATTTCTCATAAAGTATGAGAAAGTTATGCTTGGTCAAATTTGAGTTGACTTTTCCTACAAAATCCTAATTTAGCAACTTTTGAGTCTTGATGAATTTTGAGCAACCCTTGATGAATCATGATCAGCCCTTGATTAAATGATTAAATATCCTTCAAAATGAGAATGTTGACAAAAAATATTGAAGTTTGACTGTATTCGGGTCACAGTTGACTTTTGCCCTAGCATAGTCGATTTTTGGACCCCTTGAGCGATTGACTGAGCAAACTTCCTCTGCAAGGCTTGAAATTTGACATGGATGATCTTGAGAAGATATTAGGACATTGGGGAGCACTTGAGGTCATTTTGATGCAAGGACCTTGATGCAACACAAAACCCTAATTTGGGATTGATTGTCTTAGGAGATAGCTTGACTGTCCAACTCTTGAGCAAACTTGAGCAACTTAGAGATTTTTCTTGAAATGTTTTGAGAAATATGAGAGGGAAAATTTTGGGGTGCAACAATGATATATGGAAATGACACACATAAAGCCCTCACAAACAAAGCCACGGTGTCTCGGGTAAGGCACCGGGCCGTAAAGTTTTAAAAATTATCTGTTACAAATTCGAAACAAAAGTCTATTACTGTGTGATAAAAGAAATTGGCACGAAGTCCTTTTCCGTCCAATTGCTTAGTCCACCGTCGGTAGTCGGGTAGATCCAGCTGTCAAACTCGGACTCTTTATCATCGTCTTCAATCATATTCACTTCAAGATTAGTAATACGCAGGGGAGGTCTTCCGATCCGCGCACGCCGATCAGCCCTTTGAGCTTCTGCAGTGAAACCCAAACCAAACTTGTCAGTCTTATGTGCAAAGTCAGGGAGTTGGCCCCAATTCGCACACCCACCTTTCTCCATAACATCCCGGGCATCCTTGAGGGAAGCCATCTTCATTGGAGGATCTTCAGTAACAGTTTCAGTTGATGCTAGCGTCTGGGGGACTTCCTCAATATGTTGACACGGGGTTTCAATGAACTCCCCGCCCATCTCCACATACCGGAAAGAGTTGAGGTGGCTCACCATGTACTCCTCTTCTCCTCGTACCGTAGCAATTTTCCCCTTTACTGGGTATTTCAGCATCTGGTGGAGCGTAGAAGTTACTGCCCCAACTTTGTGGATCCACGGGCGACCCAGCAAACAAGAATAAGATGGTCGAATATCTATCACATAGAATGTAGACGCGAAAATCTGAGAATCAACATTAACCAGAATATTCACCTCTCCATGTGCCATCCTCTTGGACCCGTCAAAGGCCCAAACCACAATGTTACTCGGCTTTAACTCCAACCCTTCACAGTCTAACCGGTCTAACGCTTTCTTGGGTAAAACATTCAGCGAGGACCCAGTATCCACCAACACATGAGTTAGAGTAGTGCCTCTGCATTCAATGTAGACATGCAGAGCGTCATTGTGATTCTTCCCCTTGGCGGTCAAATCTGCGTCGGAGAAACCTAACCCATTATCTGCTGTCAAACTAGCCACACAATCTTTAAACTTGTCAGTAGATGTTTCCTGGGGCACGTTCGCAGTTTTTAGGAAAGTAATCAGAGCCTTAGCATGAGCCTCTGAACATAACAATAAAGACAACATAGAGATCTTCGACGGGGTTTGCCCCACCTGTTCGACTATATTGTAGTCGCTTTTCTTGATGATCTTTAAAATTTCCTCTATCTCCTGTCTAGAGGCTTCAACAGTAATCTTCTTCGGTGCCTCCGTCTGGGCAGGCTCACCGGTGATCCCTTTGCCCCGAGTGTCAGATGACTCGGCAACAGGGGTAAGGATTGGAACATGAACAGGGGCAGCAACAGGCATACTGGCAGGTGTAATAACAACAGGCTTCCAAACAGTTGGTGGAGAGATCTCAGGGGAGAAAATCATTCCGCTTCGGGTGACTTTACTGGATCCAACAATATTGCTGACATCAGTATCAGCCTCTTCGTCTTTTAAGTCTTGTTTAATCCCGTGATAATATATGTCATCCCCATAGTGCCATGGGAAAGCCTTATCCGACGTATAAGGGATAGGTCCAGGAACAGTGATGATTAATGGAGCAATTCTCAGAACAGATGTAATTCTAACAGGCTTTCTCGAGGAAGCCTTGGAAGAATTGGCGAAAATGGTGATTATGGAAACTTCTTAAACCGGAACCAATGGAACAAAATTTTTCTCGAACAAGATTTCTTTGTTATCCATCAGGCGTTGGACACCTAACTTCAATAGATGGCAACCAGTAGGCAGGATGGAACATAGATGGCAACCTTCGCCATAACCCGGAAATAAACCGGCTAACAAAAGGTTCTTCTTCACAATAAACAACGTAGTAGCAATGTCTTCTACGGAGGATACAAATACATCGTCATCCACAACATTCACTCCATGCTTGGGCATAGGAGCAGTCACGACATTAGGCTTCTCCGGTGCTTCAAACTCAATCTCCTTAGCATCAATCAGATCTTGTATCTTATTCTTTAAGGTCCAGCAGTTATTGGTATCATGCCCCTGGCTATCAGAGTGATAAGAACAATGGGCGTTTGGATTATATAGTGGTGAAGTGGTGTTGGGATTCTTTGGGGCTTCCCTCAGAGTCACCAAGTTAGTCTTCAACAACTGCGGTAGAATTTGGGATAAAGTCATACTGAGCCGAGTAAATTGTCTTTGCGGCCTCTCTGCTCTTTGCTGATTGTTGCGTTGTGGGGCAACATTTGGTCTTGATATAACTACCGTGTTGATTGCTTGGCGGTGTTCAGGATGGTTTTGATTCTTCGAACTATAAACTGCACTTGATTCCTTCTTAAAAGGTTTCTTCTCGGTACTTGATGAAGCACCCTTCTGTATTTTTTCGCTCTTGATACCGACTTCAATCCTCTCCCCAGTCATTATTAACTCAGTGAAACCAGACGAAGAACTTCCGATCAGATGATTAAAATATAGACCAGATAAAGTCCCCAGAAACATATCCACTAACTCCCTATCAGCCAGTGGGGGTTGTACTCTTCCAGCAAGGTCCCTCCATTTTTGAGTGTAGTCTTTAAAACCTTCGCTCGCACCCATAGACATACCCTGAAGTTGGGTACGTGTGGGAGCAAGGTCGGCATTATATTGATAATGCTTGTAAAAAGCAGCAGCAAGGTCCTCCCAGTTACGGGCACTAGCTCCTTCTAGCTGATAGAACCACCCAAGCTGAGTCCCTGACAGACTGTCTTGAAAGAAGTGAACCCAGAGGTTCCTATCAGCTGTATATGGTTGAATCTTCCTGACATATGAATGGAGGTGCAGCTTTGGGTAGGAAACCCCGTCGTATTTAGCAAATCTAGGAGCCTTAAACTTGTGGGGAATCACCACCCCAGATGCCAGACCCAAATCTTCAAAGTGTAACCCGGGTATCTTCTGGATCTCCATTGCGCTTAGCCGATCATCGAGTTGTTTATATCTATCCTCAGCCGGAGGATACTTGTCTTCGTCAAAGTCAGTGTCATTGTCAGAAACAACAGGGCTAGGAACCTTCCTTTCTTCTTGGTTCTCTCCCCCTCCAAATGAGTGAGATAAATCCACTTCTTGTCTCAATCGATTCCCAAACCAGTGACCCATGTTCAGGAGGACTGTCTTCTTCTTCTTCTTATCCTTCAAGATAAGAGTCTTCAGATCTTGTTGACCCTTGGCCAGGTTCATGAACATTTCCTAGAACTGAGCGTTTTGAGCTTGTAGAGCCTTAATAGCTTGATCGGTTGATGTTTCAGCAGACATGATGCTGAAATAAACAGTGAAGAAGATAAGAGACCTGTAAGGGTACCTGTGATGAGGTGCATGGGAATGGAATGCATATGATATGATTTCAAAGACTTTAGGGAGATTCAAATTTGTGAACCAAAATAAAACACACTTTTATTAGATTAAAAACATGAAACAATGTTTGACAAATTCCTTTAAGGCGTTACAAAAGAAAACTGAAAAGTTAAATCAAAACTAGAAATAACAAAAGACATCAGCGCTCCCATGGTCGTTTTCCTCTCGTGCTGACATAGTCGTTGAGGACCTTCTCATTCTCCATCTGCCTTGTAAGCTTCAGAATCTTCCGTTCCTGTTCATGATACTTCTCTCTGTAAGTATCCCGTTCTTCTCTCAGCTGGATCCAAGACCTCTTTAATGCACCAATGTCAGTAGGCATTTATGGATGGAGGACAGTATGAGGAACCCCTTCTTCATCAGCACTCTCAACAATTACCGGTAAGACAGCTTCGTACGGCATCCCCAGCTTTTGGGCATGGGCTCGAACCCACCAGAGATACAGTTCCATCAGAAGAGAAGTCTTCGCTCCTAACTCACGCGGATTAGACCTGTTAACCCTATTCCAAGCTCGTATGAATCTGCGGCGATGTCCATCACTATCCCCTTGGAAGTCAAAGACAATGCTCGGAATCAGCAGCTCATGAGGACCGTCCTTTCGAGCTCGCCCAAACTGTCGTAAGGCCAGACAAGGATTATAGGTTATTCCTCCCCTAATTCCAAGCAAAGGAACATTGGGGTATTCTCCGCACCGGTCAATAACAGCTACTTCTTACATGTCTTTAGTACTCTAAATGATGTCCGTATGAGCAAGGGACATAATTCTGTAGGCCCAAACCATACCTTCCTTGTTCTTCAAAACAGATTTGGGAAGGTGAGAAATAAACCACCTCGCCAGCAATGGTGCACAACACATAAGGGTTCCCTGTTTCCGAGCAGTATGGGCATAAAGAGCATGCAGGATGTCACCTAAGAGAGTAGGCACCGGATTACGGGACATGAAGATCTTCACTGCATTCACGTCGACGAAAGAATCTGAATTAGGGAACAAAACCAGACCATATATAAGAAGTGCCAGGATATCTTTGAATGCTTGAAAGTCCAAACTATCCCAAAACTGATTAGCCTGATCAACCAAGAACTTATCCAAGAAGCCTTTTGTCCCACTTTGAGTCTCCTAGTTAGACATTACCTCAGCCTTTGTCAGATGTAGGGCTGTAGCAACATCCTCTGGCCTAAAAGCTTTCTCCCAACCTCTAAATGGCGTCTGCTCTAGAATAGAAATACCAAGTAGATCAGAGAACTCTTCCAAAGTAGGGACCAACTGATAGTCCGAGAAGGTGAAGCAGTGGTGCAATGGGTCAAAGAATTGGCACAAGACACTCATCATTTGCTCATCCATCTTGGAAGTGACCAAACAAAGGAGGTGACCATGTCTTCTGATAAAAGAGGAAGTATCTGGAACTTTGGAAACCAAATCTCTAAGTTGAGTAGGAATCTGTACAAAGCTGATCCGAATAGTGTTTCTACGTATAGAGGCCATGACCTACAAAACAGAACAAAGATGAATCCCCTCTGTCTTTGAAATGGATTAGTCTGATGTAAGATGCATGCAATGTCATGATGCATGATGTTATGATAGAAACACACCACAAGTATTCACAGATAGCAAACATGATAAGGGGAAACAAGTCACACAGTAACCCTTAGATTTCAGGCTGGCACGGAGTTTAGGTATTACCCTCTTTCAGTTTAGTTGGTTCAACCTGTCCTAGTAATAGTAACCGGGTTCTAGAGGATCTCAATATCACTGACCACCCTCGATCGGTCATAATTCCAGTTTGGCAACCTTTTCTGGCCGCCGGATTCATTGCGAGAGTTTGGTCTCAATGAGTGTAGCGTACTCCTACTTTTCTATGGCCAAGTTGGTCAATTATAGGTTCTAAGGTCAGTTGTTGCTTAATGACCCCTTAGCAGCCCCATATTCTCCTTGTTCCACCACAAGGGATATCAGTACAAACTAAAGTGCCACACCAACGTAGCTACTGCTTCAACCGTATCGGTCTACATTGTACAGTTCCCTCACAGTCTATTGCTACTTACCTAAAAGGTATCCCCAGATCCAGGTTAGGATCTATAGTAACTCTGATTCAAACCCACAAAGATAAAGCATACAAATCAAGCAATTGAAAACATTATGATGAACTAATCCTAAGGTACACCCCACTTTTATCTTCCCCAGCAGAGTCGCCAGTTCTGTGATACGGTGGAAAGAACTGACTGTTTTTGGAATGCTGGTTTGCGTTTTGCGTTTGTTTTTGCAAAATGTCGCGGTAAGCAAGAGTCGCCACCGACTTTTATTTTATCCAACAAGGAAAGGAAAAAAGCACAGAAAAATTCCTTTTTCGAGATATTTCTGAGTACGGGGGGTAGATTTATAGAAAGGGAAGGTATTAGCACCCTTTCTATCCGTAGTTATATACGGGCTCTTAGGTACTTGCTCATCATTTTCAAAATTGTTTTCTTTGTGCTTGTGGGTTTTGAAAAGTTTTTATTTTTAACTTCGATTTAACTCTTGCGTCTGTCTTCAAAAGTGTAATGAAGTCTTTTCGAAAACTTGTTTGTAAAAGAGTGTAAGTGTGAAAAAGTTTTGTTTGGATTGAGCAAGTACTTAAGAACTAATCTACCTACTCAAAAAAAGAATTGTTTTATGCTAATTTCCTTTAGACAATGCTATCCCACTATTACTGAGTAGGTAGCATCATCGTTGGAGTTTAAGGGTCAATTCAAAAGGGACACACGGTCACTAAAGCAATGTTAGGACGTCTTAGCGGTAACCCTAATGTCTTAGATCATTTATCCTAGGCAACGATATCCGAGGCAACCTTTCTGAGACAACTATGATCTTTTAGACAAGAGGACGACCTCTAAAACAACCTATACTCAATGACCGTTTACGAAGGCAACCAAGTGGGGTGTACCCTAGGAGTACGCATGTGCGAGTGTGTTGTTTTCAGTTATTTTTATCTTTGCATAATTAAGGGTGATCTAACTGTTTTAAATTAGGCATTCATTCTTGTCATGCAAACCATATTACCAAACATCTAGCAGTTGTATATTTGCAGAAATTAAAGGTAAGGAAATTAAACTAACTATTACAAGGCGTCGGGTATTTACATCGCCAAAAGCAACCCTTTGAAATTTAAAAGCGGAAAAATAAATATCCTAATTAATTATTACAAACCGGGAGCAGATACATTAATTGGATAAAGAAAAATAAAGTGCGCGATGCAGAATTAAATTGAATGCGAAATTAGGGTTTTGACCCTCTAAATTAAAAGAAAATATTTTTTGTTGTTTTTTTATTTTTAAGAAAAGAAAATAAATCCTAAAATTAAATGCTAAATTAATTATTAAATAAATTAATTAATGAAAAATAATTAATGACATATTTTTGGAGTTTTTGTTAATTTAGGAAAGAAAATAATATAAATGAATTAATATTAAAACCTAATTATTCTAATTGATTTTTAATTATTTACAAAATAAATTAAAGTTATCTAGCATTAATATCCTAATTAAATTAATTAGTATTTATTTATGAAAAATAAAATTATGAAATTTAATTGGGTAAAAAATATTTTTGGTGATTTTTTTGATAAAAAAGAAAATTGTTTATTGGTTAGTAATTA
The DNA here is from genome assembly GCA_948472305.1 of Vicia faba. Lineage (NCBI taxonomy): Eukaryota > Viridiplantae > Streptophyta > Magnoliopsida > Fabales > Fabaceae > Vicia > Vicia faba. Next base: position 731,713,807 of record OX451736.1, read on the forward strand.
AATTAAACAAAATAAAATAATTAAATAAAATAAACAAAGTATAAAAAAAAGAGTGAGATGGGCCTGATTTTGGGGTGTGCATAGCAATTATTCTGGCCCATTTGTGAAGATCCAATTGACTTTTGTGATCCCCTGCGTATGCATTGACTTGGCCTTTTGGTATGCCATCAATGATGGCCACCAGATCAGGCCATCTTTCCATCTGGCATGCTTGATGCTGAAGGCGCATGGTGGACGTTGGGCTTGAGCGTGCACATGATTACCTGAAAACAAATATCATGAAGAAAATAGGGGGACCTGGGATTCAAACCCAAGTCCTGAAGGGAATTCCATATTATGCTTGCCACCACGCTACTTGACTTGTTTTGTTAATGTAATACAAATAAATGATAATATAATAAAATAAGAATTAGTGGCCAGAAACAAAAAAAAAACGCACGCTTGTTTAAATGGTCCTATGGGGGAGTGCCAACGCATCATCCCTGTCCTTGGAAAACTGGAGATTTTACCTGCGGATTTTATCCGCAGCTAATATCATAGCCTCACTCCAAATTCTTCTACAAGCAACATAAATTGAATCTAACACCATGGTTAGACTCGTCTCATCCCTCTGATCACAGCCATACCCATATTGAAGACTAATTATTCCTGAAACAAAAAACCCTAAAACCAAATACAAAACCCTAGTAATGGTGATTCACGATATAGGACATATAAATGAAATTGGTTATTGTAAAAAGCTTGAAAATGATATGGTGATCAAGAATATGCCATCAATTCATGTTAACAATGCCTAATTTTCAAAATACGAAATCAAGAACATGGCGGGTTCGTGAGTGACTTACAGTGCGTGAGAGGGCTCGAAAATGCCTGCTTTGGGTTGCTTTCACTTGTGGAGATTGCCAGGAGACGATTGGGACAAATGCCAGGCCTTGAGGATGCCTCTAAGTGGGATTTTGATCTCACACTTTTCTTTGATTTTTTCAGATTTTGTTTGCTCCATATGCTTGATCTCCAACCTTACTTTTGATATGCCTCGCCTCCTTATGTATTGTACAATGCATTAGGGTTGCAAATTCTGTCCAAATCTTCCTCTTTCAATGACTTTGATATTGATTTGATTCTTCTTTAACAACCTTCCAAATTTGGTCCAAATCCAATCTCCTTGTACACAATTGCCTTGATATGATTTTGATTGCCTTGCTAGTTGTAGTTAGAGCCTGAAACAATCACAAAATCCTTGTTATCAATGCTTTTGGATTTTATTTGATTTAATTTGATTTAATTTAGAATAATTCAAATAAAAACCAAATTAAATAATGAAAATATGATATGGACACATGGCCAAGGCTAGAGCACGTGGGCTATAATGCCAACTCAAAACAAGTGAAAAAGAATGGGCCCATTTGGCAAAATTTGAAGTTTTGGGCATAGTTGATTTTTGGCAATTTTGCAAAAAAGGTCAACTTCAACAATGCATAACTTCCTCAATTTTGACTCTTTGGAGGTGTTCTTGGACTTTTTATAAATATTGAGATGTACTCTAAGCAACCATTTTGGTATCATCTCAATTTGATATTTCATGCTCAAGTATGAAGCTTTGACAAAAAAGGTGTTTTTGTTGACTTTTCAAAATGACCTATAATGTCCAAATTCATAATTTCTTATGAGTGTATATTTTGATCTTGGGATATGAAGATGGATTGTAGGTAATTGAATCCTCTTCAAAATTAGCTTTGGATGGGTCATTTATCATAAAGTATGAGAAAGTTATTCTTGGTCAAATTTGGGTTGACTTTTCCTGCAAAACCCTAATTTAGCAACTTTTGAGTCTTGATGAATTATGAGCAATCCTTGATGAATCATGATCAACCCTTGATCAAATGATGAAATATACTTCAAAATGAGAATGTTGACCAAAAATCTTGAAGTTTGACTGTATGTAGGTCACAGTTGACTTTTGCCCTAGCACAATCGATTTTTGGACCTTTGAGCAATTGACTGAGCAAACATCCTTTGCAAGGCTTGAAACCTGACATGGATGATCTTGAGAACATATTAGGACATTGGTGAGAATTTGGGACCACTTGGACTCAAGTATCTTGATGCAACACAAAACCCTAATTTGGAGTAGACTGCCTTAGGAGAGAGCTTGTCTGGCCAACCCTTGGACTTCCTTGAGCAACTTGAGGATCTTTCTTGCAATATTTTGAGTAATATGGGAGGGCAAATTTTGGGGTACAACAGTTGGGCTCTAAAAAACAAAATTCAAGACCTTATCGATAATAAGACTATTGAATTCTCTCCACCTACAACTCCGAATGTTATAATTGCACCAATGCCAAATAATGGCAAAGGTGTCAATGCAATTAAAGACACTGTTTTTGTTCCCTCCGTTGAAGATTTAACTACTCCACTGACCGTTATTAAAGAGAATTTGCTGAGACCCGGGGTTTCCCTGGATGTTTGAAAGACTGTAATTATTGCGCCGAACAAGTGAATGGATGCAAATGGCTGAAAGAAGGTGTTCAACGCCTGATAAACAATCATGAGATCCTGTTTGAAAGAACCCCGTCCATCAAAGGTTTGACCGATAGAGCTGAAGACATTTCCACCATAACAATTTCTAACAAGCCTCTTAGGATCTCTTCAAAGGTTCCTATTAGGATTTCCAATGAACCGACGATTTCTTTCTTGATAATTACTACTTTTGGGCCGATTCCTTACTCATCCGACAAAGCAGTCCCTTGGAATTACGGTGCCGAAGTTTACTATCATGGAATTAAGCAAGATTCCTGGATCAATGAAGACAAGGATGGTGATATTACAAATATTGCTGGTTCTAGCAGGATAACGAGGGAGGATTTTCTCTCCTAACATTTCACCCCCAACTACTACGACGACACATGTCCGCATTACCATTGATTAGCCTAGTTTTGACACTAGGGGTAAGGATAAAGTAGTTGAGCCTGCCAGGACGGAGGCGCCAACCAAAGATGTTACTACTGAGGAACCGTCCACCCAAGAGATGGAAGAAATCTTGAACATCATAAAAAAGAGTGATTTCAAGATAATAGAGCAACTAGGTAAAACCCCCTCCAAAATCTCTATGTTGTCTTTGTTGCTTTGTTCTGATGCTCATTCCCAAGCTTTAATAATTTTTTTAAAGAAAGCACATGTTCCACAAGAGACCACAATCGATCAATTTGAAAACTTTGTGGCGAGTCTGACTTCCGACAATGGATTGGGGTTCTATGATGTCGACTTGACACCAGTTGGAAGTGTTATACCCCAAAATTTGCCCTCTCATTTATCAAATATTTTCTCACAAGATCTCATTTGGTTCAAGACTACACTAGGGTTGATCAACTTAAGACACCTCCTTAAAGCACTGATGACTCAAATTAGGGTTTGAGAATGCACAAGGATAATTTAACTTTCAATGCCTCATATGACTTTCGTGGATCATTATGGACCCCCAAGATTACTCATGTCAAGTTTCAAGCCTTGAATCACATTTTTGCTCAGTCAATTGAGCAGTTGACCTAAAAAATCAGCTGTATTGGGAAAAAAGTCAACTATGGCCAATTTACAGTCAAACTTCATAATTTTTGATCAAAATAAACATTATAAACTCATATGTATCATTTGATCAAGTTTGGACCATAATTCCTCAAGAAATTTGATCACATCATCAAAAGGGCAAAATGGTCAAAATTAGGGTTTTGACGAGAAAGGGCAATTTCTGATTTTTGACCTAGCAAATGGTCAATTGGGTTGAAGCATAATCTCAAGAGTTCAATTGCATCATTTTGACCTAATGGCATGACCCAAAACATTGCTCAAGATCAATTGGATTGATAGTGAATTTTCAATCAACTGATCAAAAGTCAACTGTACACTGAAAAGTCAAACTTTGACTTTTTGGTCAAAATCAAGTGTCAAAGATCACAATTCATCCAAACGTGTCAAAAAATGAAACTTATTCATCAAGAAATAAAAAATTCAAGATTTCATTTTGAAAAGTCAAAATTTTCAAACTTAGAAATTTTTCTAAGTGTTGAAAACTTCATGTTTTTTTTTCACAACCTTGAGAATTTTTTTTTATCATGACGCAAGATGATTCAAAAGAAACTTTCAACATGAAAGTTGTAGATCTCCATGATATCTACAACATTTCTTTACACAACTTCTCCTAAATATGCTTGGATCTCAAGTTATAAATTCATGAATTCATGGCATTTTTTAATAAAACACTAAGAGAAGTTTTCAGCAGTTTTGGTCAGGTTTTTATCCCAACTTCTTCGCCAATTTTTATCAAGTTCCAGTTTGATTTAACAAAAGTGGTCAACATGAAAGTTATAGAGGGTGTTTCAAGCTTTCCAAAACATCCAAGAGCATGAATTTATCATATTCAAGCTAGGAGATTCAAGAGCATGAAGTTGAGCATCCATTATTGAATTGCAAGTCATTTTAGTGAGGAACACATAAAAAACTCTTATGATTTGCTGCATAATCTTATGTTGCAGGCTTCCTTGATTGCAAATATCATCATAATTTAATTCTTACACCCACTCTTGAGCTATTACCCAAGTGTTCAAACCATTGTCCAAAATATCTTTCCATTTATGGCATAAAGGCACCATTACTATTCTTAAAAAGCAAGCTTTTTGTATAAAGTTTGTCTTGAGCCCATACCTTGCTGGTTGCTGATTATACTCCACCATAAATCATGAGAAGTAGCTCCTCTATACCAGCAACTTTGGTACTTCATCTTGAGACTATGGAGTACTTGACTTAGTTTGATCTTTGTAATCCAACCAAACCATAACATGTTGTTTTGAAAACCTAATCAGCTCATATGCACAAACCCCTTGCCTATAAATAGAAGAAGCATTTGAAAGAGAAGGAGGTTAGAAAATATAGAGATAAAAGCCATAAGTTTTATTGTAAACTAGCCATCAAGATCCCATACTCTCAAAAAAATCCATAACTGTCCAAAAAAAAAAGCTTCCACTCTCGAGTTTTAAAGTGCAAATATTTGGAACTCTCACACCTTTCAAGCTCTGTCCAAACATCTAAGCACCTCATATACACCACTTAGAAATTGTTCAAACTCAAGAACAAGCTTTTACAACACCTCTGTTTTCTTTTCCAAGTTCAAGAACAGCCAAGACAACAACTCAAGCTCAAAGTATAAGATCCAGCTCCAAGGTAAGTTTCTTAACTTTAGTTCTTCATTTCAAGCATCATTAGTAATACATTTTCGAAGAAAAAAGGTAGTAACCATTTTCCTTGAAGCTAACCTTTTGTTTGTCTTCCATTCTTTTCATTATGTGTTGAGAACTAACCCATGTATGCAGCAAAACAATGTTGATGTAAAAAAATGACAGTATGAGTCGACACATAGCCTTATGAGTCGATACATACTGCTATACAGGCCCAAAACAGAAGGAAAAAGAGTGTATGAGTCAGAACAAAGCACGTATGAGTCGATACATACCATTATGTATAGACTCATACTGAGTTGATTTGGTAATACAAGGGTAAGGAAAGTTATGTGTCGATGCATATGAGCTTGTGTCGACACATAATAGTTCAAAATGCAATTTTTCCTTCTTTTTAAACTGTTTTTACATTTCCTTCATTGTTATTCGATATGATTGTAATATTTAAGTTCCTATTTCATCCCCATTTGTAAGTTGTACCCCCATCCCCTAAACGATGTAATAGCGTAAGACTTTATTTCCTGCAATTTAACGCTTTCAAATACAAATGTTAGTAACTAGGGGTTGCATGGAAAGATAAAAATCAACAAGTAGCAAACCCTAATCAAGAAAAATCAAGCATGTAAATAAATACACTTGCACACATACACCCTTAGGATAAATCCATTTTTTTGCCTTACAAAAATGACCATATTATGCACGTGAGGTATCTTAGCAAAAAACAATAAAAAAAATACAAGATCATAGTCCCTCGATGATGCTATCCATGTCGCCTTTCAAAATGATCTTAGTCCCTGAAGAGAAATGCTAAGATATCTTGCAACATTGCTAATCATGGTTATACGATGAACCACGCCCATCCCTTTTACATCCAAAGATATGGTTACTTACCAAATCAATGGTAAGATAACAATGTCAAAGGAAAAAGGAAATAAACATGAAAGACTTTTTGAGTAGGTAGAGTGTTCCTAGTTACTTGCTCCATTTCAAAATAAAATCATCCTTGCTACTTCTAAAACAAACACATACACTTTCAAAACACCTTTCAAATTTGAAAACATTTTCAAAAGATCAAACACTTTGTATACATTCTTACGAACGAGAATCATTACAAAGTTTTCCTAAACGATGACACCTTTTCAAAATATTTTCAAAAACTACACAAAGCACATTTTCAAACAAAAGCAAGTGATCTAGCAAGTAACTAAGAGCCCATGGAAAACCATGGATGAAAAGGGTGCTAATACATTCCCTTTTCATAATCTACCCTGAACTCAAGAAAACATCTCAAAGGTCTTTCCTGTGCTTTTTCTCCTTTCCTTTTGGATAAAAGAAAAGTCGGTGGCGACTCTTGCTAACCGCAACAATTGTGATCAAATGCAAAACAACCAAGTCAGTTCTCCCACCTTATAGGTAAGTAGAAATACATTGTGGAAACTGTACGGGGTATACCGACATGGTCTATGCAATAACTATGTTAGTGTGACATATTTGTGGGTACCAGTAGCCCTTGAGTAGTCAAGGAGAATATGCGGCCGCTGAGTGATGTCATGAAGCACTAATGAACTTTTAGAACCTTTACTTGACCAACTTGGCTATTAGGACGTAGTGAGATGATCGACTTTGGTGCAGTCCGAAGTTGGTAGATAGTCGATACTACTGTTTACCGTGGTTTTTGATAAACAACTGTTGATCCTCCAAAAAGTAAAATTCTTTTTGTTACTCGCAAGATCGATCAGATTGATCCCAGAACATATGCTAATTTTTTATGTAAGAAAAGAAACCAGGAAGAACGCACGTTCGACCAGAGAAAAGATACTTGAGATTTTGAAAAATAAGAAAGTAGACAGAAATATAGAAATGCAGGTAAAGAGACAAGAAAGGTAACTTTGCAAAATAAGAATAAAGCAATGTAAAAGACTTTCATTAATGAAAAGAGGTGTTTCCACCGTACATTTCTCAGTTTTATCCTTTCTCACACAGCGGTTACTTGGACAATATTTGAGTGATTAGCACAATGGGTAAAACACCCCCCCCCAAACTTACACAGATTTCCTAATTTATACTAAAAACTAAGTAACCGTCGAGGGATGGTTCTACGCTAAGATGAAGACAAGTGTCCTCTGCATGTCCCTCGACCTCTAGCTTCCAACCACATTGCTTCTCTTTAGCCACTAGCAAAACTGTCTTTCCCTCCAATAATTCAAATTCAAATGTCCCTCGTATTTTGTGCCGAAGCGAGGGTATTTTCTCTTAGTCGAAGGTCATAAGTCCTCTTCAGTCGAAATCTTGAAAGTGGGTCCTGGTCGAAGTCTCAAATATAACTTAGATCTTTTTCTAAGTTATTTCATACGTCGAAACATTCTTCAGCTTGGCTTGATTTATTCCAGTTTTTTGGTCTAAAAGACCAAATATAGTAAGTGTCGAATTCGGGAGCCAACAACTACACTCATTGAGGTTTGGTTTTTTGGGAGGACATTAACCTTCATTTTATGAACAAAGGTACCAGAATCTTTCGATCATGCCCTAACCTCTCCTCAGAGTATTCAGATTGGTTGAATAAGATGGAGAAGGCACAAACCTCCGTCTGGAAGGAAATGGGAATTTACGATTTGGTGATGTTGTCGAAGACATGATTGTCTTATTGTACTCTCATGCTGGTATATTTTCTATATTTCTGGGATATCGCACATTTTACCTTTCATCTTCCCTGTGGGATGGTGACCCCCACCTTCTTTGACATAGTTGCAATTACCAGTCTTCGACCGACTGACGATTATTTCGATCCTGAGGATTTGTCTGAAGATGTCATAGGGTTTGCAGCTACAAAACCCACCTACACCACTTTTATTAACCACTTCCATGACAAAGCTTCCAGTACTGTGTCGGAGGTGGAGCACATAGCTTTTTTGGCTATGTGGTTATCCTGTTTTATTTTTTGCACTAAGTCACTTCAGGTGACTAAGAAAATGCTCACGCTCGCGACACAGCTTCATCAAGGCTATCCCCTCTGCCTGGCCGAATTGATTTTGGCCAATCTATATGAGTCCATCAGCAATGGTGTGACTCAACTCAAGGTTATAGGGGATAGGGCGAGCCTGCTACTTTCTGGCCCTTTTTGGCTTCTCCAACTTTGGCTTAATACCACCTTTGAATCTTTTCTTCCTCAGAAGAATAAGATTAATGAAGCGGCCCCAGAAATCCTGAATAGGAGGGTCGAAGGTACCAGGCTGGCACTGCTGACTCCTACTGATGAAGGCCAACAGTTTCAGAAGGCTTTCACAAGTTTCGTGATGATGTTTTCGGAGCGCAAACGTTTTGTTTCGACCATGGCTCCTTTTACCAGTCAAAAAGTTGGTCCAGAATGGTTCACTAGACCATTCCCTTCGACTGAGGTGGAGGACTTGAATGATGAATATGTGGGTATGTGGGATGGGAATCGTTTCTTCGCCCTAGAATTATGCCATTGAGATTCAAGAGCTCCAAAAATCAATTAAGCTTGATTGCTTATCAACCAAATCTTGTCTCTCGACAGTTTGGCATTGTCCAGTCACTTCCCTCACCCATTTATCCTCGAGAGAAACTGTTGTTATTTTACAATGCAGACTACTCAGAAGATGCTGCTACTAAGCATATTGGTAGGTACGTTTGTCGAACCGTACTAACCATGTTCGACTTTAACCTTAATTTTTTGAGTTCTAGTAATTTTGAGGAGTGGTGGAGATAGTATTATGATGAACAGTTCTTTGATGAGAAGGACTTCGCCCACCACCTTCTTGAGGCGTTTAAGCTGGTTCTCGACAGGGTCAGGAAAGGTGTTACTTCTTTTCTTTCTCTTCGCTTCAAATTTATCATTTGACGCTCGATTAACTTTAGTTTCTGTGTAGCTGTCAAGAGAACCACTTCGAAGAAAGCTGCTGAAAGCACAAAAGGGGGAGATTCTTCTGTCAACCCTTCTCCCAAGGTATTTACTTTCTTCCATACCCTTAGCTTCTACGATTGTCCGACATGGGTACTGATTTCTTTGACTTGTCTTTCTGGGTATTCAGAAGACTACCCCCAAAAAACGGAAGGTCCAGGAGATCGAAATCTCTAGTGACGAAGAAGAGGAATCTCCTCCTGTTCCTCTGAAGAGACAAAGGTTAAAGAAACCAGTTCCTTCCGTTGAGTCTCGTCCAAAAATTAGAATTAAGACTATAGCTGCGAGGCCTCCTCCCGTAGTTATCAAAGAGGCTACTGAACACGAAGTAGCTTCCAGGCTAAACAACCCTAGAGAGAGCGATAACTCTAGTCCCGGTGCTGTAATCCCAGTCCAGGTATGTGCTTTGACAGACCATCATTTACTTCTTGAACTCCCTTTTCCCTTAATGAGTATTCTGAAAGAAACAAACTTTTATTTTCCAGGACACTGCTGGCACCTCCAACCAAGTCCCTACTCCGGTCGAAGGCTCTGTCACCCTATTAAATAGTGAGGGAGAGCCTACTTATAGGCCTTCTTCAGCAAAAGGCTCTTTCATGAGTTCAGCTGATGAAGTGAATCAAACTTCCGAACTTCAGCATGAAACCATAGAGGAAGTCAATGAAGAAGTCCCTGTAGGAAATCCTGAAGAGACTAGGGCTCATTTGGTTGACGTACAAGAAACTGAAGAGGAAAGGGCCCCTAATGCTGAGACTGTGATAGAGAGGGAGAGTGAAAGGATCCCAGAAGCTGATGGTGAAGAGGGTTCTGCTGAAGGAAACCAGAATCCTACAGACACTGAGGCAATTCCAGAGTAGGTGGCCAACGTGGTTATTTCTGTTAATGAAAATGTCCCTTCGACAGGGTCCAGAACTAAGGAGGATTTGGCCTTGCTAAAACAGCAAAATCCTTTAGGCTATTTGACTACAATTCTAGAAGGTTGAGAAAGTTCCTCTGATCATAGTGTCTCAACTGCGTCTGGAAAATCTACTTCGACCTCCCCTCTCGATGAGGCCCTTCAGAAAGTTAAGGCACAAGTCTTCAAAAGAGATTAAATATTAACTTTTGAGGGGGAACCCACAGCTCCTTCTATTCTGAAGAACACTCTGAGGGTTGTCGATCTCCTCATTGCTTCTCCGGATGTGGCCAATGTTATTCTGGATTTAATCTCCATTATTGACCAAGTATCAGCAGACTATAACCGTCAAAGGACTCTTAATCGCGAGATTAAAGAAACAAATGGTCAAGTGGCTGTTTCCTGGCACGATGCTGCCGAATCAGCTTATAAGGTAAAGGGCTATCGAAGGCCCAGGAGGCTAGGCAAAAAGAGGTCAAAGAGATAGATCGAGACACTGCTCAACTGAGGGTGCTGATTGCAGAGTTGGAAGCTAAAATTGCTGCCAACGATAAGAAGAAAGAGGAACTCCTTGCTGTTAAGACTGAGTCAGAGAGCCAAGAGGAACTGGCTGAAGGGTTAAGACACGCTGATCGGGCCCAATCTCTTGATGCTAAGCTCGAAACCCTTCATCAATCGAAGGCTTTATGTGATCGACGCTTGGAATTACAAAGAATTAAGTATCTTCAGATCAAGGCTAATCTCCCTTTTTGAACCTTGTTTCTTTCATCTATGTAATCACTCGTTGTAATGATTTCAAAGCCATTTTGGCTATTTTAATGAAAAATTTAAGTTTCCATTTTGGAATTTCTCTATTCAACGGTGACTATATATTACTTATTTTTACGTCTTGAATCATAAGTCTATACGCTTTCAAGTATTTACCATTCACCCTCAAAAGTCTTTGATCTTCACTTAACTCTTCAATCTTATAGGCTCCGCCAGAGAAAGCTTGGATAATCCTGAAAGGTCCTTCTCACTTAGGGGACCATTTTCCCAAATTTCTATCTTTTTGATCCATCGGAAGAATTACTTTCCATACTAGATCCTCAGGCAGAAATGTCTTAGGTTTCACTCTACGATTATAGTATTTCTCAACCCGTTTCTTCTGCAGTCTCAAAAGATCTAGAGTTTTCAACCTTTCTTCATCTAAGTCAACTAGTTCGTCTAACATCACATTCCAGTAGACCTCAGAAGGGATATCATGATGTATCTGAATCCTTGTCGCCTGCAGGTGGATTTCCACTGGCAGCACTGCATCATGACCATAGGTTAGGCGAAATGGTGTTGTTCCCGTGGCCTCTTTTGGACAAGTTCGACATGCCCATAGAACTTGATCTAGCGTCTTGTTCTAGTTTCTAGGTTTCTTTCCCACGTGTTTCTTTATTAAGTTGATCACTACTTTATTTGCTTCTTCGACCTGGACATTATCTTGCGCATGGTAAGGTGCAGACGTTAACAATTGAAACCCCATTTCCGCAGCAAAGTCTTGCATCTTTCGACCAGTAAAGACTGACCCTTGGTCTATAGTTATTGTTTCGGGAATCCCAAATATGTATATGATGTAATTTTGAATGAATTCAATGACATTCTCTTGATCTACATTGACTAAAGGGATTGCTTCAATCCATTTAGTGAAATAATCAATGCCCACCAATATATATTTCTGGCTTTTAGAAGATGCTGGTCGAATTTCTCCAATAAGATCTAAAGCCCATCCTCTAAAAGGCCAGGGTTTCACAATCGAGTGAAGTTCACTTGCCGGCATATGCTGAATACCTGTATGTATCTGACATTCTTGGTATCCTTTTGCAAACTCAACACAATCTTTTAACATAGGGGGCCAATATAATCCTTGTCGAAACAATAACCATTTCATCTTTTGGCCTACTTGGTGTGCTCCACACGCCCCTGCGTGCGTGGTGGAAAGAGCTATGTATGCTTCTGTTTCACTTAGGCATTTCAGAAGCACACCTTCAGGTGTTTTCTTGAATAATTCATTTCCCATCAGCACATAACTTAGTGCCCTATATTTTATTTTTCGTTTTGTCGAAGCTGTTGGATTTTGTAAATAATCCACTACAGGCTTTCTCCAATCTTGTTCTGTAAGATTGTCTATGAATGAAATTTCAAAATTTTTGTGATCAGTGCATCCCAACGTTTTGGTCCTTAAATCCAATGGAGACAACTTAGTGGATGTTACTCTCCCTCTAACTTTGATTGCTTGTTGTAGTTTGTCTTTCAAAATTTTATACCCGGAAGCAATCTGCACCAAGTCGTTAGCTACTTGATTTTCCAATCTGGGTATATGTCGAATGTTAACTACCTCGAAGTTCTTCAACAACCATCTGGCTATTACGAAATACATGATAAGATTTTCTTTTATGCATTTGTATTCTTTCGTAATTTGTTTTAGGACTAACTCTGAGTCTCCCAATATTTTGACCTGAGTTGCCCCCATTTCCAACAGGATTTCAAGGCCTATGATTAACGCTTCGTATTCAGCCTCATTATTAGAGCAAACCCCATCTATCTTGTACTTAAATGCTGTTGGAATTTTTCTTGGAGATATAATGAGGACTCTGACTCCAGTTCCATCTTTATAACTAGAACCATCAAAGTACAATTTCCAAGGTTCGATCTCCAAATAATTCAGTGATCCCTCTTGTATAGAATGGTCGACTATAAAGTCTGCTACCACTTGACCTTTCATGGCCTTGAGAAGCATAAAGGTTAATGAGTACTCAGTTAATGCAAGTGCCCTTTTTCCAACTCTACTGTGCAAAATGGGTTTCGACAACATATATTTAAAAACATCAAAATGAGACGAAACATAAACATCAACTGGATTTATTTATTGCTTAAGTTTTGTACATGAAAAATAAAGACATTTACATAGTTTTTCAACCTCGTTATATCTAGTTTCTGCATCATTTAAAACTCTACTGAGGTAGTAGATGGGCCTTTCGACACCATGCTCACCCTCTTGAGCCAGCATGCTCCCTAAAGTTTTATCAGACACAGCTATGTACAATCTCATACTCCTACTTTGACAAGGAGGTGCCAAAATAGGTGGCTTGGTGAGGTATTATTTGATGTTGTCGAAGGCATCTTGATGTTCTTTCCCCCACTCAAATCCTTCTTTGCTGAGTCGAAGTAGTGGCGAAAAGGCTTGCGTTTTCCCACTGAGGTTGGATATAAATCTCCTTAAGAAATTTATCTTCCCAAGTAAGGATTGCAATTCCTTTTTGTTAGTTGGTGCTTTGGCTTGCAAGATATCTTTGGTGCTGTTTTGGTTTATCTCAATGCCTTTTTTATGGACCACAAAGCCTAAGAAATCTTTCGCTTTGACACCAAAAGCACACTTTAGAGGGTTCATCTTCAGGCCGTAGCATCTCATCCTCTTGAAGGATTGTCGAAGATGATCCCTGTGAGTCTTCCCTGAAACAGATTTGACAACAATATCATCGATATAAATCTGCATGAAAGTGTCAATAAAATCATGGAAGATCGAATTCATGGCTCTCTGATACGTCGCCCCTGCATTTTTCAGGCCAAAGGACATCACTACCCATTCATAAGTGCTTAAGGCCCCAGGGCAACGAAATTTCGTTTTCGATACATCCTCTTCAGCAATAAAGATTTGATTATATCCAGAGTAGCCATCAAGCATACTCATGTACTCGAAACCAGCGGCAAAATCCACAAGCATTTACTTCACCGGTATTGGATATTCATCTTTGGGTGTTGCAACATTCAGATCTCTGAAATCAATGCACACCCTCAAGGTACCATTTTTCTTTATAACAGGCACGATATTTGAAATCCATTCGACGTACCTGGATGTTCGGATGAACTTGCATCTCAGCAGTCTTTCGACTTCCGTTTTGATTTTTGATAAAATCTCTGGTGCAAACCGCCTTGGAGTATGCTTGATGGGCTTCTTCCCAGGATTTATTGGAAATTTTAGTTTGACCAAACTTTTGTCGAGACCAGGCATCTCGTCATAATCCCATGCAAAGCAATCCTTGAACTCTCTTAGCAATTGGATCATTTTGACCCTGAGTCTTGGATCTATCTTTGCGCTTATGTACGTTGGCTTTTTTACAGGACCGTCGCCTAGGTTTACCTCTTCCAGAGGGTCCTGCGCTAGCATTCTAACATTGTTCGCCAACAGGTCCTTTTCAAAACCTAGAGGTTCATTTTCATAGATGGAATCTAACCTCTGATCTCGAAAGTCTTTCGTTTCTAAGTCGGGAGGCTCTGGGTCGAAATCTTTCCCAGGGCCTTTTTGAGAAGGGACTTGTTCATTGGCTTCGAGGGCCATATATTTAACTTCAGCCTCTAAGGCCGCTATCATTCTACTTTCGGCCACATACGCCAAAATCTTTTGTAGAGTTTGTGACTCAGTCATCGTTACCAAACTCACTCCCCCAGCCTGTTGGCCGTATATCATCAACTCCTCCAAAGTCGATGTTGGACAAGTCTTCTATATCTCACTAAAAGTCGTAGTCTGAGTGTAGGTATAGAGAGCAGAAGGCATTAGGTGTCGGAGTTAGATCAAACTCAGGTGTATTACATGGCCCTATATGAGCCAAATGTCTATCGAAACTATTCTTTCTGACACTGTTGATTTCACCTAAGTAATAACTCTGATCTGCCTCAATGTTTTCCACGATACCATTGGGGTGCCATATCGTGACCCTTTGGTGCATCAAGGATGGCACTGCACTGATGCCATGTATCCACTCTCGACCCAAGAGCAGATTGTAGTTTGGCTTTGCTGAGATCACCATGAACATGGTGGGTCGAAGGATTGATCCCACATTGAGGTCTAGTTATATGACACCCATTGTGGTGCCAATGCCTCCTTCATAATTGGATAAGACCACGTTATGAGGTTTGATGTCAGCATCTCCCTTTCCCAGCTTTTCCAACATGAATTGTGGGATGATATTGATGGTCGCCCCACAATCGACCAGAATTTTATTTATAGTTATTTCCCCTATCTTTGCTCTGATGAACAAGGGTTTTAGATGATTCTTCATTGCCTCTGTTGGTGGCTCGAAGAATGTGTTCTGTTCTTCTATGCATCCATTGTTCATTACATAGTAACATACTGGCCCGTGTCTAGCCATTTCTTGCTCAACCATTAAGTAAGTTTCTTCAACTTCGACCTGGCGGTTGTATTCTTTAGGTAACACTGATATGACATTCACCATGATGTCTAAGGTGTCATCAGAATCAGAGTTGTCTTCATCATTTGACCCACATTCCTCTATCCATGGCATAAGATTCCTCTCTAGAGGCTTCCTTTGTTTCCTTTGTACATTGGTGCTAACCTCTGGATGAGGTCCAACTGCCTCTTTTTCATCTTTTCGCCGTCTTTGGAATCTTCTCCATTTTGAACGGGACATAGGATTTTTTCCTTTGTAATTGCTCGATATATGGGCCATCTTATTTGACGTAGAAGCATGGTACTCCTTTCTGTAATCTAAAGAGGAACCTCGTGGCACATTGAACGCCTGCCATCTCTCTTTGTTTGTCCTCTTTCTTCCCATGGTGTTAAGCCAAGTATCTGTAGGTACATTAGTTAGAGGCCGAAAAGTTGGTGGCCTCCTTACCTGACTCACGGGTCCTTGTTGATGTCCCCTTCTGGGGTCGAATCTGATTTTTGAACCCATTTTTGTTGGGTATTGCTGCCCTGTTTCACTTTCACAATTCTCATACCTTGTATGTGTTCTACGACTTTCTTGTAAAAAATAGAGCTGCATCTAGGGCACAACATTACTTCCGATTTTTTCTTCTGGCATCTATGTACAAAATCTTCCAGATCTTCATTCTCCTTTGAAAATGCCGTTTTATTTACTTCCTCCTAACGAATAGCTTCCTCTAAGGCCTTGGCGCCAGAGACTTCAACCATGTTGACCTGCATGTTGCTTTTGGAGACGAGATTCATTTTCTACATTTTGGCCTATAGATTCTCTGTCGAACCTTTTACAATAGCCAAGTAAGAACCTGTGGTGGTTCTTTTGTTGGAGCTCTCAGTAACTCCTTTGCTTTTGTGTGGGTCTTCAGTAACCCTTTTATTTAGTTTCAGGCCTTCAGTGCCCTTCTTGTTTGAACCTTGGGTAACTTCCTTTTTCAGATCTAGGCCTTCAGTGGCCTTTCTCACTCCTTCGATAGTTTTCTTGGAGATGTTTCCAGTAAAACTTCCAAAGATGGGTTTAGTGATGAAATCTTCAGAAACTTCCACCATGTGAATGTCGACTGGTTCAGCATAATGTTCCTCCATCTGCAGTGGGTTTGCGTCGATTTTCATTGCTGGCTTATCAGCAAATTTCAGCCTTCCTTCCTTTAGCTCTTGTTGAACAAGATCCATGAAAAGGAAACATTGTGAGGTTTTATGTCCCAAAAAATTATGGCATTTACAAAAACCTCTTTTCTTTCTTTGTTCTAAAGGAGGCAATTTTTCCCCTGGGGGAACTATCATCTGACCATCTTTAACTAATAGATCAAATATTTTGTCACATTTGGATATGTCGAAACTATAAGTTTTCTTAGAAAATTTGTCGCTATTTTTCTCAGACTCTACAGGATTTTTTCCATTTGATGGCACTAGAAATTTACAAGAATATGGTGGTCCTTGTTTTAATTCTGCTAAATCTATTTCACCTTCTTCGATATCTATAGGATCACTAGATATCTCTGGATCGTTATCATCTATTTCAACATAGGCTACCCTTTCTCGTCGATGAGTTTTGGCAGCTTTAGCTTTCTCAGCTTTAAGGCGTTCTACTTGTCGAACTCTATTGGCCAATTAGGCCATGTCTCTCAGGTATTGTGTATCTAACTTTTTCCTAATTGAATAATCCAGACCCCCCGCTGCTATTTCGACTAATTCATGTTCAGGCACTTGGGTAAAGCATCTGGCTTTAAGTAATCGAAAGCTATTTAAATATTCATCGATTGGCTTAGTAAATCTTCTCTTCACACTAGCCAATTCTTTTAGACTTATTTTGGTTTGTCCCATGTAGAATTATTCGTGGAACAATCTTTCCAATTGTTCCAATTGTTGATCGAATTGGATGGGAGGGTAGTGAACCAAGTGAAAGCATTCTTTGTTAGGGAACTTGGGAAATATTTGATTCTAAGGTTCTCATTGTTTGCTATTTCCCCGACCTCTATCAAATATCTAGCTACATGTTCGATAGTGGACTCTGTCGTATCTCCTGAAAATTTAGTAAACTTTAGAACCTTTCCCCTAGGTGGTAAGTCTGTTTGTAGAATATATTCTGACAATGGGGATGTGAAGTTCGGTCTGTGAAAACCAATGTTCATCTCGTTTTGAATCATAATCCTTTCGATCATGGCAGTTAAATTATTGTCCATTCCATAATTTTGGTGTCGAACTTGCTGTATCAATTCATCAGCGTTTTGGTTTCTATTTTCCATAATGACTCTTATATCAATTTCTCTAGGGTTTCGTGGTATTTCAACCCTTGGTTGTTCTATTTCTGCTCTAGGAATCTGAGGATTTGGATTAACGGTCAAATCCTCTTCCGTGATTTCCCCTTGATTTTCTCTTATTGGTGTCATCCGGGGTTTTCGAATAGTATAGGGTACCCCAAAGAATTTAGCCATGCGCGTCATTTGCACCGTCATTTGTTGGTTCGACTGCGTAGCATTTGGAATGAGGGGATTTAGCACTATACTTAGAGTTTGTGCTAACATTTGTACAATATCAGGATTACTTTCGTCCATCTGTTGCCTCAAAATTGCAGTTGTACCCCAAAATTTGCCCTCTCATTTCATCAACATTTCTCATCATAAGACTCTTGGAACTCAAGATCAAGCTAGGGTTTGCTCTGCTTAAGACACCTCCTTGCACTGTTAACCTAAATTAGGGTTTGAGTTTTCACAGTGATGTTTTGACCTACAATGCCCAAATTTACTTTCATACTTCATGTTGGACTCATAAGTTTATCCATACCAAGTTTTAAGCCTTGATTCAAATTTTTGCCCAGTCAATTGGACAGTTGTCCAAGAAATCAACTGTATTGGGGAAAAAGTCAACAATGGCCAATTGACAGACAAACCTCATGAAATTTGACCCACATCCACATTATTAACTCATATGAACCATTTGATCAAGTTTGGATCACAATTCCACAAGAAATTTGATCAGATCATCAAAAGGGCAAAATGGTCATTTTTAGGGTTTTGACTGTACAAAGGCAATTTCTGACTGTTTGACCTAATCAATGGCAAATCAAGCTCAACCATGGACTCAAGGACTTAATGACTTTGTCTTGACCTATTCAACAAGTTCAAAAGATCTCAAAATGCATAGGTTTGACAGATGAATTTTTCAGTCAACTGATCAAAATTTGACTGTATACTGAAAAGTCAAACTTTGACTTTTTGGTCAAAATCAAGTTCCAAGGGTCATGTTTCATCAAGACATGTCAAATTATGAAACTTTTCCATCAAGAAACCCAAAAATGCAAATTAGGGTTTAAAATGGAAAAATTTCATAACTTAGAAATTTTCTAAGTTATGAAATTTTCTTGTTTTTTCCTAACTTTGTCCCATTTTTTCACCAAGATGCAAATGGATTAAAACAAAACTTGCAACATGAAAATTGTAGTCCATCACAAAGTCTACAACTTTGATTCACAAAGGTTTATCAAAAGAAGCTTGTATCTCAAGTTATGATTTTTGGAACAAGGGTATCTAAAACTTTTAAGTTCGAGAAATTTTGCCCTAGTTTAGGCAGGATTTTGACCCATCTTCTTGGCCATTTTTCACATAGTTCCACTTGTAGTTTCAAGTTTCATTTTAAATATGTATTATAGCACATGTTGCAAGCTTTCCAAATTGTCCAAGAACTCCTCAAACACCTTTGTGGTTAGGGAGAATCGAATGCTTGAAGTTGGCAAAAACTCACTTTGATCCATGGCCAATACATGTTCATACCACTTGCCAAATCTGATCTAGCTAGCTTGGTTCACAATTACAGGCCTCTAAACCAGTTTGTAATCCATAATTTAATGCATATCCATTGAGCCAAGGCATTGTCTTGGTCATTAGGGTATTGTACACTAGATTAAGCCTTAAATGGAAAAAGTAACAATGCCATTTTTGCTTGAACTTTGCTTTATGTCAAAACAACATCCTAGAGCATTGAACCAGATCTTATACTGAAAACAAAATCCACTAATTAGAGGGGCCAAGAGGGTTGTGTACTGGGTGATAGGATGGCCTATACAAGTCTATAACCTCACTTCCACTCTTTTGCTTCAAGAAGAAGAAAACTTGTCAAAAACAAAGCATCTCTCACATCTGATAAAACCAACAAAAAAAAAGTTGTCAAACAAGTTTCGTACACCCTAGCAAGCCAGAAACACGAGCCCTTTACCTCTCAAAACTCCTTGTGCACAAAATCTTCATTTTCTTGCAAAATAGGGCCAGTTCTGCATTTTGCAAGCCACCATCAAATTCTATCGTGTGTTTTGTCCAAAGATACTTCAAACACCTTCCAACCAACATACCTGAGCTATTCCAGACCTCCAATGCTAGCTGTAACACCATTAACACACATTGCCATTTTTGTTTCAAAGCTTTGCAGGTTGAGTTCTGTAGCACGATTCAGGCTACTTCAAAACAAACTAAGCATTGGGAAAGCTTCATTGGACATCAGGCAAGCTCAAAAGAACCTCAAGCACCCTTGGAAGTTGCTGCATTGTCCATCTCGAAGTCAACTGAAACAGGTATTTCATGAACTTCTATCTCTCTATTTAGGAATAGTTAAACTTATGTTTGTGAATGAAAGATGTTGTATTCATAGCCCTGAAACCATACATGTGCTTAGTTTTCATTTATATTAATCGTGCTAGGAGAATTTTGTTCATGAACTTTCTGAAAAAACTAGGTTAAGAATTAGGGCCAGAGAAATTCTCTATGGTCTTTGAGAGTTAGCTTAAGTTTTTTATATGGTTGGATTCGTTGTTTGATGCTCTACAAGTTTCATGTTATGAGTTTTGTCAAAAAAGCAAGGAATCAGGAGATAGCATTTTGTATACAGAGCGCGCGTATTTCTGTTCAAAGGAAGAAGATGAAGTTGTTTCTGGGCTGGGCCTGTACAGGCTTGCTTTTGGCACCCCCTCTTTTCATTTTACACCCCCTGGCCCATTTCTTTGAATATTTGTCATTTTTGGATTTTTATTTTTATTCTGACTTTATTATGTTATGTCCAAATATAAAAAAATGCCAAAAATTACTTTTATATTATTTTTACATTTATTTGGTATTTATTTTAATTTTTACTAGTATAAAAATGTTTAAATACTTTATATTCTTTTTATTAAAACTTAAAAAAAATGTAAAAAAAAATGTCTATTTTCATTTATTATGTTATACACATTTGAAAATATTTTCTTGAAATATATACCTTTTTGTAAATAATTAATTTTTACTTTTATATATTTAATATATTTAATACATATATATACATATATAATATATTTTATTAAATAATTAGAACAAAAAACACAAAAAATAATACATTTTTATTTTTATTAATATTTTATACTAAAAATACCATTTTTTTCAATGTACTTATATTTTTGTACAAATTGATACATTATTGTATATAAATAATAAATAATACTATTTATTTAAGAAATTAGGGTTTTTGCCCTAAAAAATAAAATAATTGAAATTGACTTTTTATTTATTTACATTTCACATTAAAAATACTTTTTACTTACATAAAAACTTTTTTTGCATAATACATTTTATTCAATATTTATTTATCGCATTTATTTAAATATTGTATATTTAATATTATGCCTTACCCATTCAATATGGTTGTAATAATTTAGGATTTAATTTCTTGCAAAATAATCCCCAATTCAAATTTGTACCCCCTCCCTATATCATGTTGTAATAGTGTAGAATTTAAATTCGCGCACCTTTAAGCTTTCAATTATGCCATGATTAGACTTAGGGTTTTGTATGCAAAAATCAAATTAACAAATAGCTTGACCTAATCCAAGATAACAATGCATGAAAAAACAAACACAATGCACACTTGCACCCCTAGGGTTACAATCCACTTGTTGCCTTCAAAAATGGGCCATGGTATGCATGTCAAGTACTTTGGCAAAACAAAAATAAAACAAAAGATCATAGTCCCTCGATGACTCTATCTGAGTTGCCTAAGCAAAATGATCAAGTCCCTTAAAGAAAATTGCCAAAAATACTTGACACCATTGCTATCATGGTCTATACGATGACCTGCACCTGTCCCGTTTAACATCCTAACAAAGGTTGTTCACCAAATACAATGGTGAAGCAACACTGTTAAAAGGGTTAAAAACATAAGAAATATCTTTGAGTAAAATAGGGTAGACAACTCTTAGTTACTTGATCAAAACTTGCAAAAAACATCCTTGCTATTTTCAAAACGCGCTTCATAATACAATTTCAAAACCCTACTTTCAAACATTGGAAACTTTTCAAAAGACAAAAACACTTTTGTATACATTCAAACAAGAATCATTACAAAGGTTGCCACAACGATGGCCTATTTTTAAAACATCTTTTAAAACCACACACAAAGCACCATTTCAAACAATTGAAGAGCACCATTTCAAACAATTGAAAAGCAAAGCAAGTGATCTAAGCAAGTAACTAAGAGCCCATGGATAACCATGGATAGAAAGGGTGCTAATACCTTCCCTTTCTATAATCTACTCCCCGAACCCAAGAAAACACCTCAAAGGTCTTTCCTATGCTTTTTGACCTTTCCTTAGGATAAAATAAAAAGTCGGTGGCGACTCTTGCTAAACCGAAACATTTGCGAACACAAAACGCAAAACCCCAAGTCGGTTCTCCCACCGTATCACAGAACTGGCGACTCTGCTGGTGAATATTTTAAAAGTGGAGTAACTTTAGGGCCTAGATCACCCTTTGCATGATTATATTGTTTTCCTTGATTGCTTTACATTTGGTTCTCTTGTTTGGGCTTGAAATCCTCTACCCAGATTTGGGGAAACATTCATAGGTAAATAGCAATACGTTGTGGAAACTGTGCGGGGTATACCGACATGGTTGAAGCAATAACTATATTAGTGCGACATATTTGTGAGTACCGGTAGCCTTTGAGTCAATCAAAGAGAATACGGGGCCGCTGAGTGATGTCATGAAGCACTAATGAACTCTTAGAACCTTACTTGACCATCTTGGCCTTTTATTAGGGGTAGTGAGATGACCGACTTTGGTGCAGTCCGAAGTTGATAGATACTCGATACTACACTCATTGAGGGTTGTTTTCTTGGAATATTTTGGTCGTTAGTTAAGTGGCTAAACCAAAACAATGAACATAGAAAATAATCCAGTGATATTGAGCTCCTTAGAACATGGTTACTATTTATAGGACAGGTTTGAGCCAACTAAACTCAAGAGGGTATTTACCTATGAAACCTCATGCAAGCCTGAAACTAGGGTTTTGTGTGACTTGCTTGTACATGTGCTTGTGCATACATCATGAACATCATAAAGCATCATATGCATCCACTAACCATTTCAAGGGTTTGGATCTTCATCTTTTTTCTTGTTTTGTAGGTCATGGAATCTCTTTGCAGGAAAACAACTCAAGTCAACCTTGTGAGAATCCCTCCTCCACTCAAGGAGCTTACTTCTAGGATTCCGGAGAATTCTTTCTTCATTAAAAGGCATGGTAGAATTCTCAACTTGGTCAACACCAACATTGAAGAAGACATGGTGAAAGTCCTCTTCCAGTTCTTTGACCCCCTGCACCACTGTTTCACATTCCCTGATTACCAATTGGTGCCTACTTTGGAGGAATTTTCTCAACTCCTGAGAATTCCTATTCTTTATCAACTACCCTACAACGGTACGGAAAAAGAACCAAAGCCTGAAGATGTTGCTCAAGCCTTACACTTGCAACCATCTGATATCAAGGGACATTGGGAAACCATAAGTGGTGTCAAGGGTTTCTTGGCAAAGTTTCTGTTTGAGAAGGCACAAGACTGCTGGAATTCTCTTGATCTACAAGCCTTTGAAAAGATTGTGGCACTCCTTATATATGGGTTGGTCCTGTTCCCAAACCCTGACCAACTTATAGATGTGAATGCTGTCAAGATTTTCATATCCAGGAATCCTATACCCATATTGCTTAGGGACATCCTACACTCATTTTACACACGAACAATGAGGAAAAGAGGTGTTCTCATGTGCTGTACTCCTCTCCTAGAAAGGTGGTTTATTTCTCACCTTCCACAATCAGTTTTGAAGAATGAATAGGGTTTAAGGTGGTCACAACGGTTGATGACTCTTACACATTCTGATGTTCATTGGTGTTCTCGGTCCAGAGAAAATGGCATCATAATTGATCATTGTGGGGAATTACCTAATGTCCTATTACTTGGCATTAGGGGAGGCATTACCTACAACCTCTGTTTAGCTCTAAGACAGTTTGGATATGCTCGGAGAGATGGCCCTTATGACATGTTGATTCCTGACCTAGTTTTTGACTTCGACAATGATGCGCAAGAACTTCGACAAAGGTTCATCAGATCTTGGAGAATGCCCAACAAGGTGGATAGTAAGACACCAGGGCACAAGAATTCCATCCCCCTTGAGCCTTATCTCAAGTGGGTACGAACCCGCGCCCAGAATCTTATGATGCCATACCCTCACATTCTCCCCGTGATCAAAGAGCCTGTTATGGAAGGAGAGGTTCCATACACCATCCTACATCCTGACATGCCAACATCATGGGAAGAAATGCAAAAGAGTTAGATCCAACTCAAAGAAGAACGAAATACTTTTGAAGCCAGCTTCTATGCCAGTGAGAAGAAGGTTTTGGAGCTTACCCGCCGACTTCATGAGGAGGAAACTCTTAACACTTACATCGCACCAAAGAGGATGCGCAATGTCTTTTTACATTAAGAATTTTGTAATATTTTGCCCATGGGGCACTTATGTACTAACAATTTCTTCTAAATATGACATACGTTCTTTTTGTTTGCAATAAATTTGAATTTCTGAATCCTTGAATGGATTACATGAATAACATACCATTCATCATATGCATAAACAGGTCTTCACAACAGGTTTTCTTATCTTTCTGTTGTTTATTTCAGCAAGATGGATTTGGAGCAGACGATAAAGGATCTGCATGCACAAAATTCACAATTCCAGCAACCCTGCATGACCTTGGCAAAGGGTCAAGAGGACCTCAAAGCTCTGTTGGAGAAGAATAAAGAGAAAAAGAAAAAGAGACCTGGAGTAGCCACTTTTGGAAGAAGGTTTGAAAGCAATGCTAGGAAGGTTCTTGAGTTCCCCTCAACGTCTGACGAAAGGGCCGATAAAGGGAAAGGGGCTGTTGTACCTTCTGAATCTGAGGTTGAAGAGGAGGAAGAGGAAGAAGAAGAATACTACTCCAAACAACGGTATCCTCCAGCGGATGATAAATATAAGAATCTTGAAGATAGACTGGAAGCCATGGAGTTGCAGAGGGTACCCGGTTTGGATTTTGAAGAACTAGGGCTGGTAGCTGGGATTGTTATCCCTCCCAAGTTCAAGGTGCCAACATTTCCCAAGTACGATGGTCTGTCTTGCCCAAAGATGCACCTGAGATCGTATGTCATAAAAATCCAACCCCACTCATCTGATAAAGACCTCTGGGTACTGTGATACGGTAGGAGAACTGACTTGGGATTTTGCGTTTGTGTTCGCAAATGTTTCAGTTTAGCAAGAGTCGCCACTGACTTTTTATTTTATCCTAAGGAAAGGTCAAAAAGCACAGGAAAGACCTTTAAGATGTTTTCTTGGGTTTGGGGAGTAGATTATAGAAATGGAAGGTATTAGCACCCTTTCTATCCATGGTTATCCATGGGCTCTTAGTTACTTGCTTAGATCACTTGCTTTGTTTTTCAATTGTTTGAAATGGTGCTCTTCAATTGTTTGAAATGGTGATTTGTGTGTGATTTTGAAAGATGTTTTGAAAAGAGGCCATCGTTGTGGCGACCTTTGTAATGATTCTCGTTTGAATGTATAAAAAGGTGTTTTTGAAATGTTTTCAATGTTTGAAAGTAGGGTTTTGAAATTGTGTTGTGAAGTGTGTTTTGAAAATAGCAAGGATGTTTTTTGCAAGTTTGATAAAGTAACTAAGAACTATCTACCCTATTTTACTCAAAGATCTTTCTTATGTTTTTAACCCTTTTAACAGTGTTGTTTCACCATTGTATTTGGGTGAACAACCTTGTGTTAGGATGTTAACGGGACAGGCGCGGATCATCGTATAGACCATGATAGCAATAGTGTCAAGTATCTTTGGCAATTTTCTTGAGGGACTTGATAATTTTGTTTAGGCAACTCAGATAGCGTCATCGAGGGACTATGATCTTTTTATTTGTTTTTTGTTTTGCCAAAGTACTCAACATGCAACCATGGCCCATTTTTGAAGGCAACAAGTGGATGAAACCCTAGGGGTGCAAGTGTGCATTGTGTTTGTTTTTCATGCATATTTATCTTGGATTAGGTCAAACTATTTGTTAGTTTTGATTTTGCATACAAACCCTAGGTCTAAGCATGGCATAATTGAAAGCTTTTAAATGTGCGAGAATTTAAATGCTACACTATTACAACATGATATAGGGAGGGGGGGTACAAATTTGAATTGAGGATATTTGACAAGAAATTAAACCCTAGATTACTATTACAACCAAATTGAATGTATAAGATACAATATTTAAATGTACAATAATTGAAATAAATACAATAAGTAAATGTAAATAAAATGTATTATGTACAAAATGATTTTTATTGTATGTAAAAAAAAAAGTGTTTTTAATATGTGAAGTAATAATAAATAAAGAAAAGTCAAGTTTAATTATTTTTTCATTTAGGGCAAAAACCCTAATTTTCTTAAATAAATAGCATTATTTATTATTTATATACAAATATATGCTAACTTATACAAAAAATAAAAGTATATTGTAAAAATGATATTTTTAGTGCAAAATATTAATACAAATGAAAATGTAATATTTTTGCATTTTTGTCTTAATTATTTAATAAAATAAAGCATATATATATATATATATATATATATATATATATATATATATATATATATATATATATATATATATATATATATATATATATATATATATATATATATATATATATATATATATATATATATATATATATATATATATATATATATATATATATATATAGAAAATATTTATTTACAAAAATGTGTATATCCAAGAAAATGCTTTCAAAATGTAAATAAAAATAATAAATTAAAATAAATATATTTTTACATTATTTTAGGTTTTAATAAAAAAGAATATAAAGCATTTAAATATTTTTTATACTAGTAATAATTAGAATAAATTCCAAATAAATATAAAAATTTACGAAAATAATTTTTAGATATTTTTTATGTTAGAAAATAAAATATTAAAATAAAAAATGAAATAAAATGCAAAAAATGACAAATGTGCAAGCAAATGGGCCAGGGGGTGCAAACTGAATATGCATGTTTGGAAAGCAAAAGCAACTCAGGCCCAGCCCACGCAACTTCATCTTCTTCCTCAGTTTCAAACAACACACGCGTTCTGTACTTCCAATGCTATCTCCCGATTCTTTGATTTTTTGACAAAACTCACAACATGAAACTTGTAGAGCATTAAACAACGAATTCAACCATATAAAAAACTTGGATTAACTCTCAAAGACCAAAGAGAATTTCTCTGGCCCTAATTTTTAACCTAGTTTTTTCAGAAAGTTCATGAGTGAAATTCTTTTAGCACGGTTAATGTAAATGAAAACTAAGCATATGTATGGCTTCAGGGCTATGAGTACAACATATTTCATTCACAAACCTAAGCCTAACCATTCCTAAATAGGGAGATAGAAGTCCATGAAATACCTGTTTCAGTTGACTTCGAGCTTGACAATGCAACAACATTCAATGGTGTTTAAGCTTCTCTTGAGCTTGCCTGAGGTCCAAGGAAGCTTCTCCAATGCTTGGCTTGCTTTGAAACAACTTGAATCGTGCTATAGAACTCAACCTGCAGAGCTTTGAAATGAAAATGGAAAAGTGTGTTAGAGGTTTTACAGCTTGCAATGGGGGCCTGAGATAGTTCAAGTGAGTTGATTGGAAGGTGTTGGAACTATCTTGGGACAAAACGCACGATAGAATTTTGTTGTGGCTTGCAAAATGCAGAACCTGCCCTATTTTGAAGAAAAACAGTGGTTCTGAGTATGGGGAGGTTTGAGTGATGAAAGGGTTGTGTTTTAGGCTGGTTGGGAGGTATGGAACTTGTCTACACTGTTTGTCTAAGCTTGTGTTAACAGATATGAGAGGTTGCTTATCTTTTGCAAGTTTTCTCTACTTGAAGTTCAAAAAATGGAAGTGAAGTTACAGGCTCCTATAGGCTGTCAAATATGCTTGCATACATTGCTCTTGGCCCCTCTGATTTGTGGATTTGTTTTTCTGCAAGAGATCTTGGACCAATGCTCAAGGATTGTTGGTTTGACATAAAACATACTTAAGCAAAAATGGAAATTTGCCTTTTTCTACTTAAGGCTTAATCTTGTGTATAATGTCCAAATGAACAAAACAAAGGCTTAGACTGATGGATTGGCATTAAATTATGGAGTGCAAATTTTTTTTGAGGCCTGTAATGTCAAACCAAGCTAGCTAGATCAGAATTGCAAGTTGTTATGAACATGTATTGGCCATGGACAAAAGTGAGTTTTTGCCAACTTCAAGCATTCGATTCTCTCTAACCACAAGGGTGTTTGAGGAGTTCTTGGACAATTTGGAAATCTTGGAACATGTAATATAATCCATCTTTGCAATGAAACTTGAAATTCCAAGTGGAACTATGTGAAAAGTGGTCAAGAAGATGGGTCTAAATCCTGCCCAGATTAGGGCAAATTTTCTCTAAGTTAAAAGTTTTAGGTACCCTTGTTCCAAAAATCATAACTTGAGATACAAGCTTCATTTGAGAAAACTTTGTGAATAAAAGTTGTATACTTTGTGATGTACTATAACTTTCATGTTGCAAGTTTTGTTTGAATCCATTTGCATCTTTGTGAAAAAGTGGGACAAAGTTAGGAAAAAATAAGAAAATTTCATAACTTAGAAAATTTCTAAGTTATGAAAATTTTCCATTTTAAACCCTAATTTGCATTTTTGGGTTTCTTGATGAACAAGTTTCATAATTTGGCATGTATTGATGAAAAATGACCCTTGGCACTTGATTTTGACCAAAAAGTCAAAGTTTGACTTTTCAGTATACAGTTAAATTTTGATCAGTTGACTGAAAAATTCATCTGTCAATCCTATGCAATTGAGATCGTCTGAACTTTTTGAATGGGTCAAGACAATGTCATTGAGTCCTTGTGTCCATGGTTGAGCTTGATTTGCCATTGGTTAGGTCAAACAGTCAAAAATTGCCTTTGTACAGTCAAAACCCTAAAAATGACCATTTTGCCCTTTTGGTGATCTGATCAAGTTTCTTGTGGAATTATGATCCAAACTTGATCAAATGACATATGTGAGTTCATTATGTTAATGTGGGTCAAAAATCATGAAGTTTGACTGTCAATTGGCCATAGGTGACTTTTTCCCTAATACAGTTGATTTCTAGGTCAACTGTCCAATTGACTGGGCAAAAATTTGAATCAAGGCTTGAAACTTGGTATGGATAAACTTGTGAATCCAACATGAAGTATGAAAGTCACTTTGGGCATTGTGGGTCAAAATATCCCTGTGCAAACTCAAACCCTAATTTAGGTCAACAGTGCAAGGAAGTGTCTTGAGCAGAGCAAACCCTAGCTTGATCTTCAGTTCCAAGAGTCTTGTGATGAGAAAATGTTGATGAAATGGGAGGGAAAATTTTGGGGTACAATAGGTACACTTTTTCCAAGACAGTTTGTCTGGCACACAGTTGGATTGGTTCTATCAGCTCGAGAGATCAGAGGTTCACAATTGGGAAGACTTAGCAGCTGCTTTTTATCGTCAATATCAATACAATGTTGATTTGGCACCCACTCGTACTCAGCTACAAAGTATGGGAATGGCTTCCAATGAAGGGTTTAAAGAGTATGCCCAGAAGTGGCGTGATCTGGATGGAAGGGTGCAACCGCCGTTGTCAGATAGGGAGTTAGTTGACATGTTTATGGGGACCCTGTCTGACCCCTTCTTCAATCATCTAATCGAGAGTTCTTCTGTGGGATTTACTGAACTAATTTTGACCGGCGAAAGGGTCGAGGCCGGTATTAAAAGTGGAAAGATTCAAAAGGATGCTTCTGCATCCACAACTGTTAAAAAAACCTTCCCAGCTAAGAAGGAAGCATCTGCTATGTATTCTCAGAAGGGTCAGGGAAGAACCGAGTTCCGGCCGACTGTAGGGGCTGTGATGATTTAAAATTCTTCAAATGATCAACCTCGCGGTAATCAGTCGAGACCTAATTAACAACGGGTAGAAAGGCCACAACGGCAGTTCACCTGAATCAACATGACGCCAGCTCAGGTACTCCCCCATTTGTTGAAGTTGAATCTTACCAGTTTGAAGGAAGCGCTAAAGAACCCTAACACCTCCTCTCCATACTACCACTCCAATGCCAAATGTGCTTACCATTATGACAGTGTTGGGCACGATACCAATAATTGTTGGGCGCTTAAGAACAAAATCCAGGACCTGATTGATGCCAAAGAAGTAGAATTTGATGCTCCTGAGAAGCCCAATGTGATTTCAGCTCTGATGCCCAAGCACGGCCATAATGTTCATGCTGTTATGGAGGACCTTCATATTATTGATGTTGTTGACCTGTTGACGCTGTTACTTATGATTAAAGAGAAGTTGATGAGAGCCGGGATATTCCCAGGCTGCGGGAAGGACTGTTATTTTTGTTTGAACATACAAGCTGACTGCCCCATGTTGAAATCAGGTGTCCAATGCCTGATGGATACTCAAGAGATACTTTTCCAGAAAACCCATGTTGATACCTTCAATCCTGTTACTCCTGCTACTTTTGCTACTTCAACCAACGATATTGCAATCATAACCATTTCCGACAATCCTCCCAAGGCTTGCAAAAGGCCTGTCAAGATTACACCTGACTCTAAATGTGTACCATTAAAGATCACCATGCCGGGACCTGTCCCGTACCAATCTAGCAAAACGATACCATGGAATTATGGAGGAGAAATCTTCTATCATGGTATCAAACAAATTGAGGAAGTCCAAGAGATTTCTGAAGAAGAAAACCCTGATATAGGGAACATTGCGGGTACAAGAAAGATAACTCGCAGCGGCCGAATCTTTTCTCTGGAGATTGCTCCCCCTCGAGCAGTTTTCGGACCCTTGAAAGCTTCTGTACCTGTTGGACCATCTGTGCAAGGCCCAATGATTGAAGAATTGGATACTCCTGAAGTAAGACCATTTGCTGATACTACCAATAAGGGTAAGGGGATACTAGAAGTGCCTGTCAGGACAAAGGCTCATGCTGTGGTTATCCCCGAAACCACTCAGAAAGAAATGGATGAAATCTTGAAAATAATCAGAAAAAGTGACTACGACTTTGTGGAACAGTTAGGGCAGACCCCTTCTAAAATTTCAATGTTGGCTCTTCTACTCTACTCTGAGGCCCATGCTAAGGCCCTGATCAAATTCTTGAAGGCGGCACATGTACCCCAAGAGACTTCGGCTGACCAGTTTCAGGAGTGTGTGGCCAGTCTTACTGTTGATAATGGCCTTGGCTTTTCAGATGCTGACTTGACTCTCAAAGGAAAGAAACACAACGACACGCTACATGTATCAGTTGAATGCAGGGGAACCACCCTCGCCCATGTCTTAGTTGATATTGGTTCTTCCTTGAATGTGCTACCGAAGAAAGCTTTAGACCGTTTGGATTGCGAAGGATTGACCCTCAAACCTAGTAACATCGTTGTTAGGGCCTTTGATGGGTCCAAAAGAATGGTTCATGGAGAGGTTGACATTCCTATCAAAGTAGGCACAGAAGTCTTCAACTCCACTTTTTATGTGATGGACATCCGTCCGTCATATTCTTGTTTGTTAGGGAGACCGTGGATCCATTATGCCGGGGCGGTTATCTCCTATTTGCACCAAATCCTGAAATATCCTGTTAAGGGTAAGATTATAACAGTGCACGGCGAGGAAGAGTACATGATAAGTCATCTCAATTCCTTCCTCTATGTGGAGTTGGATGGCGAGTTCATCGAAACGCCTTTCCAACATTTTGAGGAAGTGTCCCCTGAGGTAGCAGTTGTGAAGACAATGGTTGAGGGGCATGTCGTTCCCAAGCATGTATCTAGGATGGCATCTCTCAAGGACGCAGAGGTTGTGATTAAAGAAGGGAAGAGCACATTATGGGGGCAATTGCCTGACTTTCCCCATAAGACAGACAAATTTGGGTTAGGGTTCACTGCTGCAGGACAAAAGGCTATGCGTCGCTCCAAGGCTGGAGGACCACCCGTCAAGATCTCTCACCATGGAATCAATGCTGTAGAAGATGAAGATGAAGAGAGCCACTTTGAAGATTGTATCTTTCCGACCTTCAAAGGGGGTTTGAGCAACTGGGGAGCAAAGGATTTCATTCCCATCACCTTTATCAACCATTAATTTTATCTTTGAACAATTTCCCATTTATGGTCTGTAATAACTAAACAATTTGCACACTATTTTCACCTCATGCCTTGCCCGGGGCATGTAGGTCCATTTGTAAGGGCTTGATCTTCCTCATTATCATATGCCATGTTTTAATGAATCATTGGACGTTTTCATAAACTGCTGTAATCATTTTCTTTCCTTTTGCATTTTTGTTTTGTTTAAGGATGGCTATCCCTCACACACACCCATACTCACAAATGCAGGTACCCATCCGTTCCGGATTCCATGGGTGACTATTCTGTTTTAGCCTTCGATAACTCTGAAAACTTGGTCAATCATGTTGAGTACGAAGTTGACGAAGA
Organism: Vicia faba; assembly: GCA_948472305.1. NCBI lineage: Eukaryota > Viridiplantae > Streptophyta > Magnoliopsida > Fabales > Fabaceae > Vicia > Vicia faba. The sequence goes on from OX451736.1 coordinate 731,745,945, forward strand.
CTGTGAAGTGCCGGGAGAGTTAGCCAGACTTTTACAACAAGAAGAGAGGGCCATGCTGCCTCACGAAGAGCTGCTAGAAACCATCAACTTAGGGACAGAGGAAGACAGGAAAGAAGTAAAAGTGGGTTCCAACCTAGAACCAAATGTCAAGGAGCGTTTAGTGCAGCTGTTGAACGAATATGTTGAAATCTTCACCTGGTCTTATGAAGACATGCCAGGGTTAGACACAGATATTGTAGTTCACTGTCTCCCTACAAGAGAATATTATCCACCGATCAAGCAAAAGGTCCACCGAATGAGGCCTGACATGTCTGAGAAGATTAAAGCTGAAGTAATGAAGCAATTCAACGCTGTCTTTCTGGCTGTTACTTCCTATCCACAATGGGTTGCTAACATTGTGCATGTGCCTAAGAAGGACGGCAAAGTCAGAATGTGTGTGGATTATCGGGATTTAAACAGGGCTAGCCCTAAAGACGATTTTCCACTTCCACATATCGACATTTTGGTTGACAACACAGCTCAACACAAGGTTTTTTCCTTCATGGATGGATTCTCGGGATATAACCAGATCAAAATGGCCCCCGAGGACATGGAGAAAACTAGTTTTGTCACGCAATGGGGTACCTTCTGCTACAAAGTGATGCCATTCAGACTGAAGAATGCAGGGGCAACCTATCAACGCGCCATGGTAGCTTTGTTTAATGATATGATACATCATGAAAACGAAGTTTACGTAGACGACATGATAGCTTGATCACAGACAGAAGAAGAAAACCTTGACCATTTGCAAAAGCTGTTTGCCAGGTTGAAGGAGTATAAGCTCAGACTGAACCCAAGCAAGTGTACTTTTGGAGTTAGGTCTGGTAAACTTTTGGGATTTATTGTCAGCAACAAAGGCATTGAGGTTGATCCAGCTAAAGTAAAGGCTATACAAGAAATGTCTGCCCCCCGTACTGAAAAGGAGGTTAGAGGATTCTAGGGACGCTTAAACTATATCGCCAGGTTTATCTCTCACCTGACATCTACCTGTGAGCCAATCTTCAAGCTGTTGAAGAAAGATCAGGTGGTTGAATGGAACAATGATTGTCAAGTTGCTTTTGATAAGATCAAGGAGTATTTTCTAGAACCTCCTATTTTGATGCCACCCGTCGAAGGAAGGCCGTTAATCATGTATCTGACTGTTTTGGATAACTCAATGGGGTGCGTGCTGGGCCAACATGACGAGTCTGGCCGAAAAGAGCATGCCATTTATTACCTTAGCAAAAATTTTACCGACTGTGAGACTCGCTACTCACTGCTCGAGAAAACTTGCTGCGCTTTGGTATGGGCTGCTCGCCGGCTAAGGCAGTATATGTTGACTCATACCACTTTGTTGATTTCTAAAATGGATCTGATTAAGTATATCTTCGAGAAGCGTGCTTTATTTGGGAGAATCACTAGATGGAAAATAATCTTGACAGAATATGATATCTAGTATACTACCCAAAAAGCTATAAAAGGGAGTGTACTAGCTGACCATCTAGCTCATCAAGCCGTCGAAGATTACCAGTCTATGAGATTCGACTTCCCTGACGAGGACATCGTGACATTGGACAACATTGAAGGTAACAGACCGTATGACGGACCTGAACAAGGATCCCGATGGACCCTGTACTTTGATGGTGCTTCAAATGCACTTGGCAACAGTATCGGTGTGGTAATCATATGTCTGGAAAGTTGCCATACACCCTTCACTGCCCGACTTTGCTTCAGCAGTACCAACAACATGGCTGAATATGAAGCTTGCATCTTTGGTCTCAAGGCTGCTATAGACTTGGGAATCAAATCTTTGGTCGTATTTGGGGACTCGGCTTTGGTTATCAGTCAAGTCAACGGAGAGTAGGACACCAAGCATCCTAATCTTATCCCATACAATGAACACGTCTTGACATTATTGCCTCATTTCGAGCAGATTACTTTCGAGCACTTCCCGCGAGAAGAAAATCAGCTAGCAGATGCTCTGGCTACAATGTCTTCCATGTTTAAACTCAACTGGGATAACGAGGCTCCCCAAATTACCATCGAGCGAATGGACAAACTTGCGCATTGTCATGAGATTAATACCGAAGAAGTAGTGGAACAACCTTGGTTTCATGAAATCAAAAGGTATCTCCAGACTCGAGAATACCCTGAAGGAGCTTCCGTCAATGACAAAAAGTTCTTAAGGAGATTTGCTGCCAAGTTCTTCCTAAGCAACGGTATCCTTTATAAGCGCAGCCATGATTGTGTTATACTTTGTTGTGTGGACAAGGTTGAAGCTGAGTTGATCATGACCGAGATACATAGTGGCACATTTGGCACCCACTTAAGCGGACATACGATGGCTAAGAAGATTCTAAGGGTAGGCTACTACTGGTCTACCATGGAAGCTTATTATCATCAACATTCCCGTACTTGTCACAAATGCCAAGTTTACGCCGACAAGGTACATATTCCTCCTGTTCCTCTCAACATTCTGACAGCTCCTTGGCCATTCGCAATGTGGGGCATTGACATGATTGGAGAGATCAAGCCTACGACATCCAATGGACATCGTTTCATCCTGGTGGATATTGACTATTTTACCAAGTGGGTCGAGGCAGCTTCCTATGCCTCAGTTACAAAGAATGTGGTTGCCCGCTTTATCAAGCAGAACCTCATATACCGGTATGGTGTCCCCGACAGGATCATCACGGACAATGGTACAAATTTGAACAACACTATAATCACCGCTCTATGCGAACAGTTCAAGATTTATCATCATAATTCATCTCCCTATCGGCCGAAGATGAACGGTGATGTTGAAGCCGCGAACAAAAATATCAAGAAGATCATTCAAAAGATGACATTCACCTACAAGGACTGGCATGAGATGTTACCGTTTTCTCTGCATGGATATTGTACCACGACACATACTTCAACAGGGGCAACCCCATTTTCTTTGGTGTATGGCATGGAAGTTGTTTTGCCTATGGAAGTTCAGATTCCTTCTTTGAGGATTATGGAGGATGTCGGTTTGAGTGAAGACGATTGGATTCAGACCCGGCTTGACCAACTTAATTTGATCGACGAGAAGTGACTTACTGCTGTTTGTCATGGTCAGACGTATCAAAAACGAATGATTAAAGCTTTCAACAAGAAGGTCAGGCGTCAGGTATATCAAGTTGGAGATCTTGTAATCAAGCGGATCATCTTACCGCAAAGTGATCCCAGGGGCAAGTGGACTCCTACTTACGAAGGACCATTTGTGATCAAGAGCATCTTTTCTGGTGGGACAATGATTCTGACCACCATGGACGGCAACGATTTGCCGCACCCTGCGAACGCAGACATAGTCAAAAGATACTACGCATAAAATGACCCGACAAGTTGAAAACCTGAAAGGGCGACTTGGGCAAAAAAATGGGCATCCCGGTGAATCGAAAACCCGAAAGGGCGGTCCAAGAAAAAATTAGGGATAAAACAAAAAAATCTGTACACCCGGCAAGTTGAAAACCCGAAAGGGCGAATTGGGCAAAAAAGGGTTTTCCGGTGGATCGAAAACCCAAAAGGGCGGTCCAGGCAAAAGTTAGGGAATTAAAGCGTATGACTATGTCTCGTCGGATCACTTTAAGAAAAATCTCTTCACCAACAAGCTCCGAGCTTATGATCATTCCAGTCATCGGCGGACGAAGCAGCGAATGGACAAGATATTCAGAGTTGTGAAGGCTATACCAGAATGGGAATCCCATGGAATTGTTACACATAGCCGTCTTTCTTTTGTATAAATTTTTTCAATTTTTATGACAACATTCTCTTACTAGGATGTCTGTCTCCTTTGTACAAAGATACTCACGAAAATTAAATACAAAGATACTTCAAAGTGCAGAAATTTGCTTGCTTTTCTTTTCTTTTTACACTTATGTTTTATTTGAAAACGTCCAATGTTTTGTCAAATAGGCATATGCATATAATCACTGCTTACGAATAAAACGAAATTGAAAAAAGATAATTACTGATAGATTGAAGGTGTAGGAAGATATCTTTGTTCCATTTCAGAAGAAATCCCCTACGATACATCATTCAGATCCTCAACAAAGCTAAAGTTTGGAGTATATTTCCCCATCGGAGTTAAGCTTCAAGATCCTCAGTGGAGCCAGTGCATCCTAAAACTTGATTCCCCGACTGAGTTAAGTTTCAAAATACCCATCAGAGTTAAGCCTCAAGATCCCCAGCAGAGCCAGAATGGTGAATATTTTCCCCAGAGAGTTATCTCCCAAAAGATCGAAGATTCTCGATCTCATTTCTCCAAGCAGAAGCCTCATAGGTTTTAAATCCCCAGTAGAGATTTTTCAGATTTTTCCCTATTTCCCAGGAAGGTCATTAAGGATTCTTATTCCCTGCAGAAGTTGTCAAAGGCATTGTTAATCCCCACAAATTGCCAAGGATTTTCAATCCCCAACATCGGTCAAGGATTTACTTTCCACGACAGCAGTCAAAGATTTCATTATCTCCAATTATCAAGGATTTATTTTCCTCAGCAAGACAGCTACTCAGCTTACATGCGCATCCATTACATCCATATATCATGAACATTGATGAAACACAATTCATTGCATCATACATATCATGCGACATAACTTTATGTTTTAGATAACATTTTACCCTTTTATGGATAAGATTAAAAGGCTATCGTTAACAATTATTCAGATATAGTATAGATACACCCCAGACACTGCGGTCATTCTATTACCCATTCACAATTTCAAGTCAAAATACATTACAGATACACCCCAGACACGACGATTATTCCACTACTCATTCATACTTTAGCAATCCGATACAGACTAGATACGCTCCAGACACGGCAGCCATTCTATCTCTCATTCAGATTCAGCTATCAACCACAAGTTCAGATACGCTTCAGACACGGATGCCATTCTGACCTTTACACCAGCAGTTTGATTCTTCCCAGTGCAATCGCCACGGAAGTCATTCTGCTACTCATACAGATCTCAACTTCAGATACAATCCAGATACGCTCCATACACGGTTGCCATTCTGTCACTCATTCAGAATTTATCCCCAGCCCAGAGATGCTCCATACACTGATGTTTCTCTGTCGCCCATTCAGAATTCAGATACAATACAGATAGACTCCAGACACGACAATCATTATGATATTAATTCAAAGTTCAAATACCGTTACAGCTTAGATACGCTCCATACACGGACGCCACTCCTTCGCTCATACAGACCCAGTCCCCAAGATACAGTTCAAATGCATTCCAGACACGGATACCATTTTGATGCTCATTCTTCTGACCTACCACTTTGCAATTCAACAAACATTCTTGGATGGCATCTTTAAGCCCATCTCCAGCAAGATTCTACCATCTCCAAATGGCATATTTAAGCCCATTCCTGCATCTATGTTTTGACGAGTGCAAATTTACGGGCACTCTAGTGTCCAATCCTCTTTTACCTTCGAGTCGCGAAAGGCAAAATTGCCAATCTAACTCTTCAGGTTCAAGAAGATTGAACAGGGGCAACTATTGTACCCCAAAATTTCCCCTCTCATTTCATCAACATTTCTCATCACAAGACTCTTGGAACTCAAGATCAAGCTAGGGTTTGCTCTACTTAAGACACCTCCTTGCAGTGTTGACCTAAATTAGGGTTTGAGTTTGCACAGTGATGTTTTGACCTACAATGCCCATATTGACTTTCATACTTCATGTTGGACTCATAAGTTTATCCATACCAAGTTTCAAGCCTTGATTAAAATTTTTGCCCAGTCAATTGGACAATTGACCTAGAAATCAGCTGTATTTGGGAAAAAGTCAACAGTGGCCAATTGACAGTCAAACCTCATGAAATTTGACCCACGTCAACATTATGAACTCATGTGAACCATTTGATCAAGTTTGGATCAAAATTCCACAAGAAATTTGATCAGATCATCAAAAGGGCAAAATGGTCATTTTTAGGGTTTTGACTGTACAAAGGAAATTTTTGACCGTTTGACCTAACCAATGGCAAATCAAGCTCAACCATGGACTCAAGGACTTAATGACTTTGTCTTTACCTATTCAACAAGTTCAAAAGATCTCAAAATGCATAGGTTTGACAGATGAATTTTTCAGTCAACTGATCAAAATTTGACTGTATACTGAAAAGTCAAACTTTGACTTTTTGGTCAAAATCAAGTGCCAAGGGTCATGTTTCATCAAGACATGTCAAATTATGAAACTTGTCCATCAAGAAACCCAAAAATGCAAATTAGGGTTTAAAATGGAAAAATTTCATAACTTAGAAATTTTCTAAGTTATGAAATTTTCTTATTTTTTCCTAACTTTGTCCCATTTTTTCACCAAGATGAAAATGGATTCAAACAAAACTTGAAACATGCAAATTGTAGTCCATCACAAAGTCTACAACTTTGATTCACAAAGTTTTCTCAAATAAAGCTTGTATCTCAAGTTATGATTTTTGGAACAAGGGTATCTAAAACTTTTAACTTAGAGAAATTTTGCCCTAGTTTAGGCAGGATTTTGACCCATCTTCTTGGCCATTTTTCACATAGTTACACTTGTAGTTTCAAGTTTCATTTCAAAGATGAATTATAGTACATGTTGCAAGCTTTCCAAATTGTCCAAGAACTCCTCAAACACCTTTGTGGTTAGGGAGAATCGAATGCTTGAAGTTGGCAAAAACTCACTTTGATCCATGGCCAATACATGTTCATACCACTTGCCAAATCTGATCTAGCTAGCTTGGTTCACAATTACAGGCCTCTAAACCAGTTTGTAATCCATAATTTAATGCATATCCATTGAGCCAAGGCATTGTCTTGGTCATTAGGGTATTGTACACTAGATTAAGCCTTAAATGGAAAAAGTAACAATGCCATTTTTGCTTGAACTTTGCTTTATGTCAAAATAACATCCTAGAGCATTGAACCAGATCTTATGCTACAAACAAAATCCACTAATTAGAGGGGCCAAGAGGGTTGTGTACAGGGTGATAGGATGGCCTATACAAGTCTATAACAAAGCATCTCTCACATCTGATAAAACCAACAAAAAGCATCTCACATCTGATAAAACCAACAAAAACAAAGTTGTCAAACAAGTTTCATACACCCTAGAAAGCCAGAAACACGAGCCCTTGACCTCTCAAAACTCCTTGTGCACAAAATCCCCATTTTCTTGCAAAACAGGGCCAGTTCTGCAGTTTGCAAGCCACCATCAAATTCCATCGTGCATTTTGTCCAAAGATACTTCAAACACCTTCCAACCAACATACTTGAGCTATTCCAGACCTCCATTGCTAGCTGTAACACCATTAACACACATTGCCATTTTTGTTTCAAAGCTTTGCAGGTTGAGTTCTGTAGCATGATTCAGGCTACTTTAAAACAAACAAGCATTGGGAAAGCTTCATTGGACATCAGGCAAGCTCAAAAGAACCTCAAGCACCCTTGGAAGTTGCTGCATTGTCCAGCTCAAAGTCAACTGAAACAGGTATTTCATGAACTTCTATCTCTCTATTTAGGAATAGTTAAACTTAGGTTTGTGAATGAAAGATGTTGTATTCATAGCCCTAAAACCATACATGTGCTTAGTTTTCATTTATATTAATCGTGCTAGGAGAATTTTGTTCATGAACTTTCTGAAAAAACTAGGTTAAGAATTAGGGCCAGAGAAATTCTCTATGGTCTTTGAGAGTTAGCTTAAGTTTTTTATATGGTTGGATTCGTTGTTTGATGCTCTACAAGTTTCATGTTATGAGTTTTGTCAAAAAAGCAAGGAATCAGGAGATAGCATTTTGTATACAGAGCGCGTGTATTTCTGTTCAAAGGAAGAAGATGAAATTGTTTCTGGGCTGGGCCTGTACAGGCTTGCTTTTGGCACCCCCCCTCTTTTCTTTTTACACCCCTGGCTCATTTCTTTGAATATTTTTCATTTTTGGATTTTTATTTTTATTCTGACTTTATTATGTTATGTCCAAATATAAAAAAATGCCAAAAATTACTTTTATATTATTTTATTTTTACTAGTATAAAAATGTTTAAATACTTTATATTCTTTTTATTAAAACTTAAAAATAATGTAAAAAAAAATATGTCTATTTTCATTTATTATGTTATACACATTTGAAAACATTTTCTTGAAATATATACCTTTTTGTAAATAATTAATTTTTACTTTTATATATTTAATATATTTAATACATATATATAAATATATAATATATTTTATTAAATAATTAGAACAAAAAACACAAAAAATAATACATTTTTATTTTTATTAATATTTTATACTAAAAATACCATTTTTTTCAATGTACTTATATTTTTGTACAAATTGATACATTATTGTATATAAATAATAAATAATACTATTTATTTAAGAAATTAGGGTTTTTGCCCTAAAAAATAAAATAATTGAAATTGACTTTTTATTTATTTACATTTCACATTAAAAATACTTTTTACATACATAAAAACTTTTTTTGCATAATACATTTTATTCAATATTTATTTATCGTATTTATTTAAATATTGTATATTTAATATTATGCCTTACCCATTCAATATGGTTGTAATAATTTAGGATTTAATTTCTTACAAAATAATCCCCAATTCAAATTTGTACCCCCCCTCCCTATATCATGTTGTAATAGTGTAGAATTTAAATTCGCGCACCTTTAAACTTTCAATTATGCCATGATTAGACTTAGGGTTCTGTATGCAAAAATCAAATTAACAAATAGCTTGACCTAATCCAAGATAACAATGCATGAAAAAACAAAAACAATGCACACTTGCACCCTAGGGTTACAATCCACTTGTTGCCTTCAAAAATGGGCCATGGTATGCATGTCAAGTACTTTGGCAAAACAAAAACAAAATAAAAGATCATAGTCCCTCGATGACACTATCTGAGTTGCCTAAGCAAAATGATCAAGTCCCTTAAAGAAAATTGCCAAAAATACTTGACACCATTGCTATCATGGTCTATACGATGACCCGCGCCTGTCCCGTTTAACATCCTAACACAAGGTTGTTCACCAAATACAATGGTGAAGCAACACTGTTAAAAGGGTTAAAAACATAAGAAAAATCTTTGAGTAAAATAGGGTAGACAACTCTTAGTTACTTGATCAAAACTTGCAAAAAACATCCTTGCTATTTTCAAAACGCACTTCACAATACAATTTCAAAACCCTACTTTCAAACATTGGAAACTTTTCAAAAGACAAACACTTTTGTATACATTCAAACAAGAATCATTACAAAGGTTGCCACAACGATGGCCTCTTTTCAAAAAATCTTTCAAAACCACACACAAAGCACCATTTCAAACAATTGAAGAGCACCATTTCAAACAATTGAAAAGCAAAGCAAGTGATCTAAGTAAGTAACTAAGAGTCCATGGATAACCATGGATAGAAAGGGTACTAATACCTTCCCTTTCTATAATCTACTCCCCGAACCCAAGAAAACATATCAAAGGTATTTCCTGTGCTTTTTGACCTTTCCTTTGGTTTTTTGGGATATTTCGGTCGCCATTAAAGAGGTTTGTGCTGATACAATGCCTAAAGAAACAAACCGGTGATATTGAGCTCCTTAGAACCCGGTTACTATTACTAGGACAAGTTTGAGCCAACTAAACTTCAAAAGGGTACTTACCTATGAGACTCCATGCAAGCTTAAACCTAAGGACTTGTTTGCTTTGTCTGTATATATACTTGTACATAACATCATAAACATCATGACATCATACTCATACTCACTAACCATTTCAAGGATCTTGGGATTTATCTTTGTTATATTTTGTAGGACATGGATTCTATTCGCAGGAAAACCATTCAAGTTAATCTTGTAAGGATCTCTCCTCAACTTAAAGAGCTAGCATCATGGATTCCTGAAAATTATCTATTTATCGAAAGACATGGCCGCCTACTAAACTTGGTCACCTCCAACACTGATGAAGACATTATGAAGGTGCTCTTTCAGTTCTTTGATCCTTTACATCATTGCTTCAGATTTCCTGATTATCAACTTGTGCCAACTTTGGAAGAATTCTCCCAACTCTTGAGGATTCCCATTCTCAATCAACTACCTTTCAACGGTACAGAAAGAGATCCAAAGCCAGAAGATATTGCTCAAGCTCTACACTTGCAATCATCTGATATCACAACTAATTGGGAAACAAGGAGTGGTGTCAAGGGTTTCCTAGCAAAGTTCTTGTTTGAGAAAGCCCAAAATTGTTGGTACTCTTTGGATTTGTAAGCTTTTGAGGAAATTGTGGCTCTCGTCATCTATGAGATGGTTTTGTTTCCAAACCCTGACCAACTCATAGATGCAAACGCCATCAAAATCTTCATGTCTCGTAACTCGATGTCTACTTTGCTAGGAGACATCCTACATTCCTTTCACACCCGCACTAGGAGGAAAAGAGGTATCGTTATGTGTTGTACTCCTCTTTTGGAAAGATGGTTTATTTCGCATCTCCCCCAATCTGTAGTGAAGAACGAGCAAGTTTCAAGGTGGTCACAAAGGTTGATGGAACTCAAACATTCAGACATTCATTGGTGTTCCCGATCTATAGAGAATGTTACTATTGTCGACCGTTGTGGAGAACTCCCTAATGTCCCTTTACTTGGCATTATAGGAGGTATCACCTACAACCCCTGCTTAGCCTTGAGACAGTTTTGTTACGCCCGAAGGGATAGCCAACATGAGATGCTTATTCAAGGTTTGGTATTTGACTACGAGAACGAAGATCAAGGTCATCGCCAAAGATTTATCCGAGTTTGGAGGATATTGAACAAGGTAGATAGCAAGACACTGGAGCATAAGAATTCCATCCCTCTTGAGCCTTACCTCAAATGGGTACGAGCTCATGCTTAAAGTCTTATAATGCCTTACCCTTCCATTCTCCTGGTAATCATAGAGCCTGTTGTGGAAGGAGATGTTCCATACACTATCCTACATCCTAACATGCCCACCTCTCTTGAAGAGTTACAAAGGGATTGGATACAGCTTAAGGGGGAGAGAGACACTTTCGAGGCCCAATTCTACACCAGTGAGAAGAAGGTTTTGGAACTCACTAAGAAACTTCATGAGGAGCGGAGCTTGAACGCCTACATCGCACCAAATAGGATGCGTAAAATTTTTTATCTTAGAGTTTTGTATTTTCTTTGTAAGCCCAAAAGAGGCATGATGTACTCAAGCTTTGATTTATTAATATAACGTGTGTTCCTTTTTTGGTCTAAAGCAAATTTAAATCTCTAATTTCTTTGAAATCACTGTATATGCATTTACCATTCATCATAACATAAGAAGGTTTCTTACAACAAGTCTCCTCATCTTTCTATTGTTTATTTCAGTAAGATGGATCTCGAGCAGATGGTAAAGGACCTCCAGGCACAGAAGGCTCAGTTTTAACATTTGTTCTTGACTCTAGCCAAAGGACAAGAAGATCTGAAAACCTCGCTGATTGAAGAAAAGAAGAAGAAATCAAAGAAAATAACTAGAGTTCTGAATATGGGAAGAAGGTTCCAAGGACAAGCCAGACGGACCCTAGACTTTGCAACGTCATCCGGTGAAAAAGATAATCAAGAAGTGAAGGGCAAGAAAACAGTTGCCCAGCCAGAATCTGAAGAGGAAGAATAAGAGGATTACTCTGAAGAGAAGTATTCCCCGACCGACGATAAACACAAACATCTAGAAGAACGACTAAGTGCAATGGAAATTCAGAAAGTGCCTGGGCTAGACTTTGAAGAGCTGGGTTTGGTGTCTGGGATTATCATTCCACCAAAATTCAAGGAACCAATATTTGCTAAGTATGACGGAGTTTCGTGTCCCAAGATTCATCTTCGATCCTATGTGAGGAAGATACAACCTCACACTGCTGACATAGATTTGTGGGTCCACTTCTTTCAAGACAGTCTATCCGAAACTCATCTTGATTGGTTCTATCAACTGGAAAGGGCCAATATCCACAATTGGGAAGACCTTTCCGCTGCTTTCTATAAACAGTATCAGTACAACATAGACCTTGCTCCTACCCGTACTCAACTCCAGAGTATGGCTATGGTTTCAAGTGAAGGTTTCAAAGACTACAATCAGAAATGGAGGGACTTAGCAGGAAGAGTCCAGCCTCCCCTGTCCGGAAGAGAGTTAGTGGACATGTTTCTAGGTACCTTGTCTGGTCCTTTCTTTAATCATTAAATTGGAAGCTCCTCAGTAGGCTTCACTGAATTAATCTTGACCGGAGAAAGAGTGGAAGTCGGGATTAATAGTGGGAAGATCCAAAAAGACGCATCCTCCGCCGCTGTAAGAAAACCATTTATTGGGAAGAAAGAAGTTGGTGCTGTGTATCCTCAAAGAAATCAAGATAGAACTGAACGCCGACCAATGGTAGGGGCTGTCATGATCCCTAAGCCTGGACCTACTCAACAAAGGAACGATCGGCCTAGGACAGAAAGACCAGTAAGACAATTTACCCGGATTAATATGACATTATCTTAAGTCCTGTCACATTTGTTGAGATCTAATCTGGTAACTTTGAAGGAAGATCCGAAGAATCCTAACACAACCTCTCCTCACTACCATCATAATGCTCGTTGTGCTTACCATTCAGAAAGCCCAGGCCATGATACCAAAAACTGTTGGGCTTTGAAAAATAAGGTGCAAGACCTTCTTAAAGCAAAAGAAATTGAGTTTGATGCTCATGAGGTCCCAAATTTTATCACCGCCCATATGCCCAAGCATGGCCGTGGTGTTAACGCTGTTAAAGATGATATGTTTGTTACTGTTGTTGATGAACTTGTTACTCCTCTCCTGACCGTCGAGAAGAACCTATTGAAGGCCGGTTTATTTATGGGATGTGATGAAGGCTGCCAATTCTGTCTATCCCTACCAACTAGCTGTCATTTATCGAAAGCAGGTGTTCAACGCCTAATGGATGACAAAGAGATTTTTTTTGAAAAGACTCTCGTTCCAACCATTTCATACAATGATGTTTCAATAGTAACCATTTCCGACAATCCTTCTAGGGTCTCCACCAAAAGACCCGTTAGGATTACATCAGTTCCTAAAGTGGCTCCACTGATAATTACTATGCCAAATCCAATCCCGTACTCATCAAATAAAACTGTCCTGTGGAACTATGGGGGCGAAGTCTACTATCACGGCGTCAAACAAGATTGGCTGGCTGATGAAGACTCAATTCTTGAGAAGCCTGACCCTGACATCAGTAATATTGCGGGAACCAGCAAGATAACCCGAAGTGGAAGAATTTTCTCTCCAGAGATTGCTCCTCCGAAGACTGTTACCGGTCCTGTGATCATCCATGTTCCTGTTCCTATTGACACTACTACTACTACAATCCCTTTGGTTACCCCTGCTGACACTCCTATCTCCGAGTCGACCAAGACTCAAGGCAAAGGTATTCTGGTTGAGCCTGTCCGGATGAAGGTGCAAACAATACCGATCCCTGAGGCCTCCCAAAAGGAGATGGAAGAAATTCTGAAAATTATAAAGAGAAGCGACTACAACATAGTCGAACTGCTAGGGAAGAATCCATCAAAGATTTCCATGCTGGCTTTATTGTTGTGCTCCGAGGCTCATGCGAAAGCCTTGGTGAAATTTCTTAAAACTGCCCATGTACCACAAGAAACCTCTGCTGATCAGTTTCAAGACTGCGTGGCCAGTTTAACCGCTGACAACGGCTTAGGCTTTTCTGATGCGGACTTGACACCCAGAGGGAGGAAGCACAACGAGGCATTTCATGTCTCTGTCGAATGCAGGGAACAACTCTGGCCCATGTTTTGGTTGATACCGGTTCGTCTTTGAATGTGTTTCCTAAGAAGGCTCTTGATAGACTTGACTGTGAAGGTTTGACCTTAAAACCCAGCAATATAGTGGTAAGGGCCTTCGAAGGTTCAAAGAGAATGGTGCATGGGGAGGTGGACATCCCCATAAAAGTAGGAACCAAACCTTTGATTCAACTTTTTACGTGATGGACATTCGCCCTTCCTACTCCTGCTTATTAGGCCGACCATGGAGTCACAATGTTGGTGCTGTCACCTCTATATTACATCAAATGCTGAAATACCCAACCAAGGGGAAGATCATTACTGTCCATGGAGAAGAGGAATATATGGTCATTCATTTAAACTCCTTCAGATACGTGGAATTGGATGGTGAATTCATTGAAACTCTGTTTCAGCATTTCGAGGAAGTCCCACCAACCGTGGAAGTAACCAAGGTTGTTTCCCAAATCCCAAAGATTACAAGACCTCCACTAAAGATGTCGTCTTTGAAAGATGCCAAGGCAGTAATCGAAGAAGGTGGGTGCAGTATTTGGGGCCAACTCCCAGATATCCCATACAAATCTAACAAATTTGGTTTGGGTTTCACTTCACGAGCCCAAAAAATTGTATGTTGTGCTCGTGCCGGGGGACCACCCTTAAAGATCAGCAACCACGGAGTTAATACGGTGGAGGATGATGAGGACATCTACGACCTGGAGGAATAGATTTTCCCAACTGTCAATGGAGGACTCAGCAACTGGAAAGCTAAATATTTTGTCCCAATTACTTTTATCCAACAGTAATTGTCTTTAAATTTTGTCAGATCTATAATAATTAAACAATTCAAACTTTTAAAACCTTGTGTATTACCTGAGGCACACTGGTCCATTTGTAAGGGTTGTTACCTCATTTTCATATGTCATCAATGAATCATGGAAATTTTTGCATACAAACTTTGTGTTCTTTGTCTTTCTTTTTTACATTTTTTATTTCTTTTAAAGATAGCTATACTCTTACACACACTCACATCTAAAATGCAGGTCTACATCCACTCAGGATCCCATGGGTAACGATTCTTCTATGGCCTTTTGTGACTCTGAAAATATAATGTACCAAGCCGAAGAGGAAGGTGAGAAAGATTGTGAAGTGCCAGGGGAACTAGCCAGGTTACTACAACAAGAAGAGAGGACCATTCAGCCCCACTAAGAACCAGTGGAAACAATTAATCTAAGTACCGAAGAGGACAAGAAAGAAGTCAAGGTGGGTGCCAATCTGGAACCCAGTGTCAAGAAGCGTCTGATTCAGTTGCTACATGATTATGTTGAGGTCTTTGCCTAGTCGTATGAAGACATGCCAGGACTTGATGCTGATATCGTGGTACATCGTCTACCAATAAAAGAAGACTGCCCTTCGGTAAAAAAAAAGTACATGTAAGAGAAGATCAATGCCGAAGTCATGAAACAATTCAACGCCAGATTCTTGGTCGTCACCTCCTATCCGCAATGGGTCGCCAATGTTATTCCTATGCCTAAAAAGGACGGCAAGGTACGAATGTGCATGGACTACAAAGATTTGAATAGGGCAAGCCCTAAGGATGATTTCCCACTTCCCCACATCGATATTCTGGTTGACAATACAACACATCATAAGGTGTTTTCCTTCATGGACGATTTCTCAGGCTACAACCAAATCAAAATGGCACCTGAGGACATGGAGAAAACGACCTTTGTCACACAATAGGGCATATTCTGTTACAAGGTTATGCCATTCGGGTTGAAGAACGCTGGGGAAACCTATCAGCGTGCCATGGTAGCTCTATTTCACGACATGATACATCACGAAATAGAGATCTATGTGGGCGACATGATAGCCAGATCTCAAACAAAAGAGGAACATCTGGACCATTTACAAAAACTGTTTGAGAGACTAAAGAAATACAAGCTGAGGTTCAATCCGAACAAATGCACATTTGGGGTGAGGTCTGGTAAACTCCTAGGCTTCGTCGTCAGCAGTAAAGGTATCGAAGTGGGTCCTACCAAGGTGGATGCAATACAAGAAATGTTTTCTCCTCATACTGGGAAGGAAGTCAGAGGATTCTTGGGACGACTAAACTACATTTCCCGATTCATTTCTCACTTGACCGCTACTTGTAAGCCAATCTTCAAATTACTGAAGAAAGATCAAGTAGTCAAATGGAATGATGAATGCCAAACTGCCTTCAACAAGATCAAAGAGTACCTGCAAGAGCCTCCTGTTTTAATGCCACCAGTCGAGGGAAGACCCTTGATCATGTATCTAACTGTCTTGGAAAATTCAATGGGGTGTGTGTTGGGGCAGCATGACGAGTCTGGCCGAAAAGAGCATGGTATTTATTACCTGAGCAAAAATTTTACCGACTGTGAAACAAGATATTCACTACTTGAGAAAACTTTCTACGCTCTGGCATGGGCTACTCGTCAGCTAAGACAGCATATGCTGACCCATACTACCTTATTGATATCCAAGATGGATCCAATAAAATACATATTCGAGAAGCCTTCCCTCTCTGGGAGAATAGCGAGATGGCATATGATCCTGACAGAATATGACATTTAGTACACTACCCAAAAAGCAATAAGGGTCAGTGTACTAGCCGATCACCTTGCTCATCAAGCTATGGATGACTACCAATCCATGAACTTTGAATTCCCGAATGAAGACATCATGATGGTAAACAATTATGAAGAATTCAGACCATATTTAAATGTATTCAGAGATTCAACTTTAGTCATCAACCAGATCAAAGGAGAATGGGATATGAAGCACCCTAACCTTATCCCCTACAAAGAACATGTGTTGACATTAATCCCACACTTTGAGAAGATTACCTTCGAGCATTTCCCGCGCCAAGAAAATCAGCTAGTAGACGCGTTAGCCACAATGTCATCCATGTTTAAACTCAAATGGGATAATGAGGCTCCCCAGATCACCATTGAACGAATGAATGAACTAGCTCACTGTCACGAGATCAATACTGAAGAAGTAGTGGACCGACCTTGGTTCCACAAAGTTAAGAGGTATCTCGAGGTTCAAGAATATCCGGAAGGAGCTTCAGTCAACGACAAGAAGTTCTTAAGGATATTCTCTGCTAAGTTCTTCCTTAGTAATGGCGTTCTCTATAAACGCAACCATAACTGTGTTTTGCTCCGTTGCGTAGACAAGGTTGAGGCAGAGAAGATCATGGCTGATCTACATGAAGGAACTTTTGGCACCCATTCCAATGGGCATACGATGGCAAAGAAAATCCTACGGGCAGGGTATTACTGGTCTACCATGGAAGCAGATTGCTATCAACATTCACGAACCTGTCATAAGTGTCAGATCTATGCTAACAAAGTGCATGTACCTCTAGTTCTTCTGAATGTCCTGACTGCTGCCTGGCCATTCGCGATGTGGGGCATTGATATGATTGGAGACCGCTTCATCTTGGTGGCCATTGACTACTTCAGAAAGTGGGCCGAGGGCGGCTTGGGCAAAAAAGGGTTTCCCGGTGGATCGAAAACCCGAAAGGGTGATTCAGGCAAAAGTTAGGGAATCAAAAGCGTATGACTATGTCTCGTCGGATCATTCTAAGGACAATCTCTTCATCAACCAGCTCCAAGCTTCTGATCAATCCAGTCATCGGCGGACGAAGCATTGAATGGACAGATATTCAGAGTTGTGAAGGCTATAGCAGAATGGGGATCCCATGGAATTGTTTCACATGGCCATCTTTCTTTTGTATGAATCTTTCTATTTTTACGACGACATCCTCTTACTAGGATGACTGTCTCTTTTGTACAAATATACTCATAGAAAGTTAATACAAATACTTTTCCAAATACAGAAATTTGCTTTGTCTTCCTTTTCTTATTGCACTTATGTTTTATTTTGAGAAACGTCCAATGTTTTGTTAAATAGGCATATGCATTCGAACATAATCATTTTCCTTACAAATCGAGAAAGATGATTACTGATAGGTTGAAGGTACATATAGATATCTTGCTGCCCTTTCAGAAGGAATCCTCAGCAGCGTTAAACTCCAAATTCCCCAGCCAGAGGGCCTTCCAGAACTCAATTCCCCTCAGAGTTTTAGTATCCCCAGTGGAGCCTCAAAAAAATCCAATCCCCAGTGGAGCTAACATTCCAACTATCAATCCCCAGCAGAACCAAAACCAGTGAACCTTCTCCCCACAGAGTTGCTTCCCACAAAACTAAGGATGCTCAGTCTTACTTCTCCAGCATGAGTCTATCAGATTCTGAACTCCCCAGTAGAGATCATCAGAAATTCTCATTCCCCGTAAGTCATCAAGGAATTCCAATTCCCCACAGTAGTCCTAAGATCCCTCAACAATTGAAGATCTTGCATTCCCCAAGCAGAGTGAAGACTCTCATTCTCAGTTCCTCACAGGATAATCAGATGTTCCCCAGTGAAGATCTCCTCAGGATAGGAATCCCCAGTAGATTGGCATACAACCCAAGCTCCTGATTCTCCAGCAGTAGTCAACAAGGATGTCTCATCTTCGACAATCAAAATTCTTGCAATCCCCTGCAGCAGTCAAGGATTCACTTTCCCTAGCAGCAATTAAGATTCCTTTATCTCCAGCCATCCAGGATTCATCTATCCTCAGCAAGACAGCTCTTCAGCTTACATGCGCATTCATTTACATTCATATCATAAACATTGATATAACATATATATATATATATATATATATATTGCATCATACATATCATGCAACATAACTTTGTGTTATAGCTAACATTTCATCCTTTTCAGGATAAGATTAAAAGGCTATCATTAACAATTATTCAGATACAGTATGGATACACCCCAGACACAGCGGTCATTCTATTACTCATTCAGAATTTCAAGTCAGATACAGTACGGATACACCCCAGACACGGCGGTCATTCTACTACTCATTCAGACTACAACAATCAGATACAGACTAGATACGCTCCAGACACGACAGCCATTCTATCTCTCATTCAGATTCACTTATCCACCTCAAGGTTCAATGCATTCCAAACACGGATACCATCCTGACCCTTACCACAACAGTTTTATTCTCCCCAGTGCGTTCGCCACGGAAGTCATTCTGTCATTCATTCAGATCCTAGTTACAGTTTTAGATACACTCCAGACACGGAAGTCATTCTGCTAACTCATACAGATCTCAACTCCTAGTTATAGTTTCAGATACACTCCAGACACAGAAGTCATTCTGCTAACTCATACAAATCTCAACTTCAGATACAATCCAGATACGCTCCAGACACGGTTGCCATTCTGTCACTCATTCAGAATTTGTCCCCAGCACGCAGTTGCTCCATACAGATATTTCTCCGTTACCCAGATACAATACAGATACACTCCAAACACGGCAGCCATTCTGATATTCATTCTACCTTCAAACGCAGTTACAGCTCGGATACGCCTCAGACACGGAGGCCATTCTTTTGCTCATACAAACTCAGTCTCCAGATACAGTTCAAATGCATTCTAGACACGGATACCATTTTGATCCTCCTTCTTCTGACCAGTCACATTGCAGTTCAACAAACATTCCAAATGGCATCTTTAAGCCCATCCCCGACAAGATTCTGTCACCCCTCCAGATGGCATCTTTAAGCCCATCTCCAAATGGCATCTCTAAGCCCATTCCCGCATCCATTGTTTTGACGAGTGAAAATTTAAGGGCACTCTAGTGTCCAATCTCCTTTTACCTTCGAGACGCGAAAGGCGAATCTGCCAATCTAACTCTTCAGGTCCAAGTAGATTGAACAGGGGCAACTGTTGTACCCCAAAATTTGTCCTCTCTTTCTTCAGGAAATCATCTTGGATTCTCAGAGTCCCTCTGAAACAAATCCAAGTCCTGAATTGTCATTTTTTGCCCAAGCAAACCATTTACAAGGGCAAATGATCACACAAGCTCTAAAGGCAACGCTTTTATCTTGAGAAAAATTAAATTCTAAACATTTGGAAATTTTTCTCTAAAAAATGGGTGTTTAAGAAGAAAATAGCGTTTCAGAACTTCTGGACCAAACTCCAGATAGAAACGGTCAGAAGATACAAGCTTGGCTCAACGGTCAGAAGTTGCAAGCTTGGCTCAACGCAGTCAGAAGTTGGCTCTTCAGCAGTGTAGTTGTTTAGTTATTGGCTTGCATTTTTGGTAAAACCCAAGTGTATGTGTGAATGTCATGACTGATGTCATAACATTCTAGTTTAGTTTGTACTGATTCATTAGGTACCTTTGCAGAAAAATATTGTCATACAGGTACTGATGTTTATAAGTGTGTTTCTGAGCATTTTGCAAAATGATCACATTTACCTAAATCAGTAGACAGGTTTTCAGATGTCATAACAGATGTTAAGACATCCTGTTCTGAACTAACAGGTATGCAGTTTGGTTAATTCTGAGTTTTTTCAGGAAAATGACTTAGTCTTTCCAGAACAGAATCCTGCGTTTTCTTTGGGTTAACCTAGCTCAACCCCAACCTGGTTGATAAAGTCCTGTGACCTAGTCTTAAGGTCAAACGGAATTAACCCTAGCTTTTTGTGGAAACCCTAACTTAAGTTGCAGCTGCTATATATTCAACAGGGCTGCTGTTTTGAAAGTAATCCCTTTTTTGACAGAAGATCATTTAGAAGTTGTATAGTTTTTACTATTGTAATCCAAGCAATTATCATTGTGATAAGTGACTTGGAATAGGTTTTAAATGTAAGGGTTATGTAACACTCAAAGCTTTGAAGCAAGAGTGTTTGTATGTCTCTTGACTAAAGCTGTGAAGCAAAGTCAAGTTAGGTTTGTGTATCACTCAAAGCTGTGAAGCAAGAGTGTTTGTGTTGCTTGATTAAAAAGCTGTGAAGCATAATCAAGTGTATGTTTTGAAGAGTGTCTTCAACAATTCATTAGTCAAATTGTTTTATGTATCACTGCTGTGATTGAGGGGGAGTGAGTAGGAACTCAGGTTTAAGTTGTACTTAGATTGAAGTTGCATTGGGTAGGTCTTAAGTGAAGGAGATAAACTGGTTGGTTTATTCCTGAATTAACATCTCTTATAGTGGATTTCCTCCCTGGCTTGGTAGCCCCCAGAGTAGGTGTTGTTGCACACTGAACTGGGTAAATAATTGACTGTGTTCTTTACTGTTTTTGTATTTACTGTCTTATAGAAAGTCAGATACGGTGTCACAACATTGAACGTGACATTGAGTATCTGCAGCCAGAATTTCAATTGGCATCAGAGCAGGCACCCTGCCTGTATTACTGGGTGAGATCTAGGGATATCACTTTCTGGCACTATGGACAAAGAAGGAGTTTTTGGAAATAGACCACCCATTCTGGATGGAACTAATTATGACTACTGGAAACCTCGTATGATTTCCTTCTTAAAATCTCTGGACAAAAAGGCTTGGAGAGCTGCTGACAAAGGATGGATCCATCCCACCATAACTGAGAAAGATGGGACAATCAGTTTGAAGCATGAGGAAGATTGGAGTAAAGAAGAAGATGAGTTAGCCCTGGGAAATTCCAAAGCCATAAATGCCTTGTTCAATGGAATTGATAGAAACATTTTCAGACTAGTACATCAATATGAACTGGCCAAGGAAGTTTGGGACACTCTTAAAACTACCCATGAGGGCACTTCCAAAGTGAAAATGTCAAGGCTTCAGATGTTGACTACCAAGTTTGAGAATCTAAAAATGATGGAAGATGAAACCATTCATGACTTTCACATGAACATCTTGGAGATTGCCAACACCTCAGGAGCACTGGGATAAAAAATGGCAGAAGAAAAATTGGTGAAAAAGATTCTCAGATCCTTGCCTAAAAGATTTGCAATGAAGGTAACTGCCATAGAAGAAGCCCAGGACATCAGCAAGTTGAAAGTGGATGAACTTATTGGGTCTCTTCAGACCTTTGAGATGGGGATCACTGAAAATGGTGACAAGAAGAACAAGAGCATATCACTTGTTTCCAACACTGATGTTGAAGAAAATATTTCAGAAGCTATAGCCATGCTTGGAAGACAGTTCAACAAACTCATCAAAAGAATAGATCCAAAGTCAAGGTCTAATGTTCATAACATTCCCTCTGACATTGACAGTTCCAGCAGAAGACCAAGGTCAGAAGAGAAGGGAAATCAAGGCAGAGGAATTAAATGCCATGGTTGTGAAGGATATGGGCATATTCGAGCTGAATGTCCTACCTTTCTTAAGAAACAAAAGAAAGGAATGACTGTTACTTGGTCTGACTGTGATTCAGAAAGTAATTCTGAAGAAGAATCTGCCAAACTAGTTACTGCTCTAACTGGTGTTTGTACCTCTGAAAGTGACATTAGTGATGAAGAGGTGACTTTTGAAGAACTGGCTGATACTTACAAGAAATTGTGTATCAGAAGTACTGAAGTCTGTGTGCAGAATGAGAAACAATCGAAACTCATCATAAAGCTGGAGGCTGAAAAAAGGGCAAACCTTGAAACTATAAGTCATCTAGAAGGGGAAGTTCAATTGCTGAACTCACAACTGAATCAAATGACCAAATCTGTCAAGATGCTGACTAATGGAACAGACAAATTGGAAGAGATCCTTCAGGTTGGACAAAATGTAGGAAATAAATCTGGACTAGGATTTATGGAAGCAAAGAAATCTGGTACAGATAAGAAGATCAGGCCTGATAAGCAAATGTCAAAACAGATGTCTCAACACAACTCTCAACATCAGGAACAGAGACATATGAAGAAAAGGTACCAAAGATGGAGATGTCATCATTGTGGGAGATATGGCCACATAAAGCCCTTCTGCTTCAGATTGCATGGATACCCTAATCAGAACTCAGGTGTCAAACCTAAGTCTAAAAAGGTACCACATGCTCCTAAATGGAAGAAAAAGGCTACTGCCCTGATATCCCACACTTCCCTGAGGGTCTCTGCAAAGGAAGACCGGTACTTTGACAGTGGATGTTCCAGACACATGACTGGAATCAAGAACCTCCTCAATAATGTTAAGCCTCACACCACCAGTTTTGTGACCTTTGGAGATGGTGCTAAAGGTGAAATCAAAGGAGTTGGTGATTTGGACTGCCCTGGAGTTCCAAGTCTGAATGAAGTACTGCTGGTAAAAGGGCTGACTGCTAATCTCATTAGTATCAGTCAATTGTGTGATCTAGGATTCAAGGTCAATTTCTCAAAATCTGAATGTCTTGTAATTAATGAAAAGCAAGAAACTGTAATGAAAGGAGTCAGATCTAAAGACAACTGTTACTTGTGGGAGCCTGAGAACACTAATTTCTCCTCTGTGTGTTCCATTGCAAAAGAAGAAAAAGAGGTGAAACTGTGGCACCAAAAACTTGGCCATCTTCATCTAAGAGGTATGAAAAGGATTATCTCCATGGAGGCAGTAAGAGGGATTCCAAGACTGCAAATTGATGAAGGAAGAGTTTGTGGTGAATGTCAGGTTGGTAAGTAGACTAGAATGTCACATCCAAAGTTAAGACATCTGACCACCTCAAAGGTTCTAGAACTTCTTCATATGGATTTGATGGGACCAATGCAAGTGGAGAGTCTTGGTGGAAAAATATATGCCTATGTGGTTGTGGATGATTTTTCCAGATTCACCTGGATTAACTTCATTAGGGAAAAATCTGATGTATTTGAAGTTTTTAAAGAATTGTGCAAAAAAAATCAAAGAGAAAAGGAAGGGTGTATTGTCAGAATCAGAAGTGATCATGGCAAGGAATTTGAAAACAGCAAGTTTGATGTTTTCTGTTCCTCAGAAGGAATTAGTCATGAATTTTCTTCTCCTATAACTCCTCAGCAAAATGGAGTTGTGGAAAGAAAAAACAGGACCATACAGGAATCTGCCAGAGCAATGATACATGCCAAAAGACTTCCTATGTATTTTTGGGCTGAAGTTATGAATACAACCTGCTATGTCCATAACAGGGTCACCTTGAGAAAGGGAACCTCATCCACCATATATGAACTCTGGAAAGGAAGAAAACCAACTGTGAAGTACTTCCATGTGTTTGGCAGCAAATGCTATATTCTGGCAGATCGTGAACAAAGAAGAAAACTGGACCCTAAAAGTGATGAAGGCATATTTCTAGGATACTCCTCAAACAACAGAGCTTATAGAGTATTCAATTCCAGGACCAAAGCCATGATGGAATCAATAAATGTTATAATTGATGATTATCATGAAGAAATAGATGTCCCTTGTAATGTTGAGACATTCTTTGAGTCTCTAACCCAACAGAATGATCTACCCAACACCACCACAACAGAATCTGAATCAAAGGAAGCTAGCAAGATCCCTTCCATCAGAATTCAGAAGGATCATCCAAAAGAGCTCATCATAGGAGATCCCAACAGTGGAGTCATTACAAGATCTAGAGAAATCATCTCAAACTCTTGTTTTGTGTCCAAAATGGAACCAAGAAATGTCAAGGAAGCTTTAACTGATGAATACTGGATTGGTGCAATGCAAGATGAACTGACCAATTCAAGCAACATGAAGTTTGGGAACTGGTTCCTAGACCTGAAGGAACTAACATCATTGGCACAAAATGGATTTTCAAGAACAAATCAGATGCTGAAGGAGTTGTCACCAGGAATAAGGCAAGACTTGTTGCTCAAGGGTACACTCAGGTTGAAGGGGTAGATTTTGATGAAACCTTTGCACCTGTAGCCAGGCTGGAATCAATCAGACTCCTATTGTAAATTGCTTGTCTTCTGAAGTTCAAGCTATTCCAGATGGATGTGAAAAGTGCCTTTCTAAATGGGTACTTGAATGAGGAAGCTTATGTGGAACAGCCTAAAGGCTTTGTGGATCCAAACCACCCTGATCATGTCTACAAATTGAGAAAAGCTCTATATGGCCTAAAACAAGCTCCTAGAGCATGGTATGACAGGTTAACAAAGTTTCTCTCAGACAAAGGATACAGAAAAGGAGGCTTGGACAAAACACTCTTTGTCAAAACTGAAGGAGGGAAGTTGATGGTTTCCCAAATATATGTTGATGACATAGTGTTTGGAGGAATGTCAGAACCTATGGTTAAACATTTTGCTGAACAGATGCAGGCTGAATTCGAAATGAGTCTCATGGGAGAACTGACTTATTTTCTTGGACTGCAAGTCTCACAGATGGAGGACTCAATCTTCTTATCTCAAAGCAAGTATGCTAAGAACATTGTAAAGAAGTTTGGTATGGAGAATGCCAGTCACAAAAGGACTCCTGCTCCTACTCATTTAAAGCTTTCCAAAGATTCAAGTGGGGTTAAGGTGGATTAAAGTTTGTACAGAAGCATGATAGGAAGCTTGTTGTACTTAACTGCCAGCAGACCTGATATTGCCTTTGCAGTTGGAGTTTGTGCAAGATACCAAGCTGATCCCAAAGTTAGTCATATCAATCAAGTGAAGAGAATTTTGAAGTATGTGAGTGGAACTTACAACTATGGGTTGCTATATTCTCATGGCTGTGAACCAAATCTGACTGGTTACTGTGATGCTGATTGGGCTGGTAGTGCTGATGATAGAAAAAGCACCTCTGGAGGATGTTTCTTCTTGGGAAATAATCTGGTTTCCTGGTTCAGCAAGAAACAGAATTGTGTGTCTCTCTCTACTGCTGAAGCTGAATACATTGCAGCTGGTAGTAGCTGTTCTCAAATGATCTGGATGAAACAGATGCTTACTGAGTATAATGTCACTCAAGATGTTATGACATTGTACTGTGACAATCTGAGTACAATCAACATTTCCAAGAATCCCATTCAGCATAGTAGGACCAAACATATTGACATAAGACATCACTTTATCAGAGACCTTGTAGAAGAGAAGACAATCAAATTGGAACATGTTGCCACTGAGCTACAGCTGGCTGACATTTTTACCAAGGCTCTTGATGCAAATCAATTTGAAAACTTGAGGGGTAAGTTGGGTATTTGCCAACATGAGGAATTGTAGCAATTAATTTTGCTTAAAACAAGGGTTAAAGGAGTTATGCTTGTTCTGATTGGGTTAAAATTATATTTTCCCATTTCCTTCAATTCTTTTAAGAAGTTGAATAGACACTCCTTTTCTTCCTTCCCCTCTCGTCTCCTCATCAAAACCCAGTCTCTCAATCAGAATTTTCTCTTCAGTTGCTGTTGGTCCTCTAAGACTGTCAAAATGTCTCAAACACCATCATCATCCAATACGACTATTTCAACCTCTTCCTCTGATCAAGATTCTAGGACAATCTCTTCTTTTCTGGACTCTGAAGTCCTGGAGATCTCTTCTCTTAGAAAAGTGGGAACTAACCCCACCAAGGTCAAAGAGTTGAGAACAAGACATGCAGGAAGGTCCCAAGCTTCTGCCTCTGGTAATCCATCTCATCCTTCTTCTTCAGTTCCCCCTGAAATTGCAAATAGGGAAGGGTCAGCCTATGTTAGTCAAGCAATAGCTAAAATTGTTTCAAGAATTCTGAACGAGAACCACTCAGTTCCTGGCATTTCTGTTCCTTTGAATCAAGAAAGTTCAAATGTTGAAACAAATCCAGATGTCTCTAAGGATGTTGAGACATCAGACAAAGAGAAGAATGCTGACATTGCTCACAAGAAAAGGAAGAAGCCCGAATCCTCTGAGTCTGATGACAGTGCTTAAAGGTTGGTGGAGTTGCTGTTTGGTGGAGTTGATGCTGGTACCTGGTAGAGTTTGGAAGGGTGTTCAGTTTTTTTAGTTCTGCTCTCATTACTTTTTCTGGATGACTGTATAACTTTTAAGAACATGTATCTTTGGCCCATTTGTGGCTAAAGAGGGGGAGATATATTTTGGTACTTAATTAGACATTCTATTTTTCTGCAGTCATTTCTTTCTGCTGCTATCTATCTCTGATTTCTTAGGGTCTTTAGCCAAAAATCTGCCAAAGGGGGAGTTTGTAGTTGTTTAGTTATTGGCTTGCATTTTTGGTAAAACCCAAGTGTATGTGTGAATGTCATGACTGATGTCATAACATTCTAGTTTAGTTTGTACTGATTCATTAGGTACCTTTGCAGAAAAATATTGTCATACAAGTACTGATGTTTATAAGTGTGTTTCTGAGCATTTTGCAAAATGATCACATTTACCTAAATCAGTAGACATGTTTTCAGATGTCATAACAGATGTTAAGACATCCTGTTCTGAACTAACAGGTATGCAGTTTGGTTAATTCTGAGTTTTTTCAGGAAAATGACTCAGTCTTTCCAGAACAGAATCCTGCGTTTTCTTTGGGTTAACCTAGCTCAACCCCAACCTGGTTGATAAAGTCCTGTGACCTAGTCTAAAGGTCAAACGGAATTAACCCTAGCTTTTTGTGGAAACCCTAACTGAAGTTGCAGATGCTATATATTCAACAGGGCTGCTGTTTTGAAAGTAATCCCTTTTTTGACAGAAGATCATTTAGAAGTTGTATAGTTTTTACTATTGTAATCCAAGCAATTATCATTGTGATAAGTGACTTGGAATAGGTTTTAAATGTAAGGATTGTGTAACACTCAAAGCTTTGAAGCAAGAGTGTTTGTATGTCTCTTGACTAAAGATGTGAAGCAAAGTCAAGTTAGGTTTGTGTATCACTCAAAGCTGTGAAGCAAGAGTGTTTGTGTTGCTTGATTAAAAAGCTGTGAAGCATAATCAAGTGTATGTTTTGAAGAGTGTCTTCAACAATTCATTAGTCAAATTGTTTTATGTATCACTGCTGTGATTGAGGGGGAGTGAGTAGGAACTCAGGTTTAAGTTGTACTTAGATTGAAGTTGCATTGGGTAGGTCTTAAGTGAAGGAGATAAACTGGTTGGTTTATTCCTGAATTAACATCTCTTATAGTGGATTTCCTCCCTGGCTTGGTAGCCCCCAGAGTAGGTGTTGTTGCACACTGAACTGGGTAAACAATTGACTGTGTTCTTTACTGTTTTTGTATTTACTGTCTTATAGAAAGTCAGATACGGTGTCACAACATTGAACGTGACATTGAGTATCTGCAGCCAGAATTTCAAGCAGCTACATCAACTCAGTCAGAAGTTGCAAACATGGTTCAACACGTAAGCCTCAAACAGAACATGACTCTCTCAGCAGTTACGCAAGTTCAGCCAGAGTTTGCTAAAGGAATGCAAAAGAAGCAAGGAAGTCTGAAGGCTCCTTCAGAACAGGCTGAAATCAGAAGATGGAAGGGTCAGAAGAGTGGGTGTTGCACTGATACAGAATCTCTAAGTCCAGGGTTTCTAGAAGCAAGTCCAAGAAACGTGTTACAAAGTCAGGAGGATCTCCAGAATTTGTTGAGACAACAAGAGGCCAAGACCAGAGCATGGTTTACGTTGTTTTGATAAAGCAGAACTGCTGGTTCAAGTTTTTCTCCCATTACCATAATTTTGGTGTTGATAAGTCTCATCACCATTTAATGCCCATTAATGCTCCCAACCACTCCTGAACATTCATCCAAGTAGTCCCTTCACGTGTGGCTTGGTAAACGCCTTTATGCAGGTTCAAGCATGGGTCTACGCGCCACCGTCCACCTAAGAGGTCACTTCTCCCCAATCCATGCCTGCTGTTCCAGCCTAGGCTGAAAGGCTATCTGTTATCACAACTTCCCAGGAATTTCTTTCAAAGAACAATTCAACCTCTGTTGGCGCCTTTAATGTTCAAGAAATCCACAAGAGCTTTTCCTATAAATAGAGAACCATTGTCCACTGAAAAAGGGGCGTCCAAAAAAAACAGAAAAATTGCTAGAAGAGAAACAAAAATCTTTAGCAAGAAAGTGCTGTGAAACTCTGCCAAAATCTCCAGTGTTTCATAACTTTGAATTTCTTACCTTCAAACTTCATCAATACCCAGTTTTCTTTGTGACTAAAAGAAAACCCTTTCAACTTCTGACCATATATACGCATACACCTTCATCTACCCCTTTCAAAAAGAACCTGTCCAGAACACCATCAGAGCCAAAAGCTAGCTCTCATTCACAAACTTTTCCAACAGCCAGGTAAGCACCTACTGACCTGCATCACGCTGCTAAGCATCATCAACTTTGCATGCTCAAATAAACATAATGTAAATACCATGTTGTTTCTGTTTGTGTTCTGAGGATTTTCATACCTCAGAACATTTTGAGTCAGCCTAGAACCTGCCTGTGACCTTGTTGGTTCTGTCCTCTGAAATACTTTGACATTTGCTGGAGCTGTTCCAAACATGTTTTCTGTTTTGTGGAAAAATAACAAAATTGCAGATGTTCTGATTAGCACAGGGAGAAGCCAAGTGCTGACTTTGACGTTAGCACATCTGAAGCCTATTTTGCTGTCAATAATATCAGAACTTCTGAGAATTATTGTA
Source organism: Vicia faba (assembly GCA_948472305.1). Taxonomy (NCBI): domain Eukaryota; kingdom Viridiplantae; phylum Streptophyta; class Magnoliopsida; order Fabales; family Fabaceae; genus Vicia; species Vicia faba. The sequence goes on from OX451736.1 coordinate 731,775,130, forward strand.
TTTCCAGCAGGATCAGAACTTCTGATATCCCCACTAACAAACTTTTGTCTTGCAGCGCAGGGGGGTCAGAACTTCTGATCTTCCCACTAACAGGTTTCTGTTTTGCAGGTGCCAGAGTCAGAAGTTCTGACTCATACAGTTTAACCAAAAGGTTGATCATCTGGCAGCGGGCCTGAGTCAGAACTTCTGATGACCTCCCAGCAGCGCGCTGGCTCCCTCTCTCTTTCTCTCTATCTTGTTTTTGTTATTTTCTTTTCTTGTCTATTTTTCTCATTGAACCACCCCATGTACAAATGTGTATCCCCACCCCCTAATTGTTGTAATAGCGTAGGATTTTATATTTCTGCCTTTTATTGCTAGTAAATAGGGTGTGTATGGCAAGATAAAATCAATGAAATAGAAAAATCCTAATTCAAAGATAAACTCTCATATGCAATAAAACACACTTGCACACTAACACCCCTAGGGTTACATCCACTTGTTGCCTTCAAAAATGGGCCATGTTACGCATGCAAAGTATCTTGGTAAAACAAACAAAATCAAAAGATCATAGTCCCTCGATGACGCTATCCAAAGTTGCCTTACAAAAATGATCTTAGTCCCTCGAAAGAAATGCTAAGATACTTTGCAACATTGCTATCATGGTCCATACGATGACCCGCGCCCGTCCTGTTTACATCCTAACACAAGGTTGTTCACCAAATACAATGGTGAAACAACACTGTTAAAAGGGTTAAAAACATAAGAAAAATCTTTGAGTAAAATAGGGTAGACAACTCTTAGTTACTTGATCAAAAATCTTGCAAAACATCCTTGCTATTTTTCAAAACACACTCCACAACACAAAACAACTTTCAAATATTGAAAACCTTTCAAAAAAACAAACACCTTTGTATACATTCAAACAAGAATCATTACAAAGGTTACCACAACGATGGCCTCTTTTCAAAACATCTTTCAAACACACACACAAAGCACCATTTCAAAACAATTGAAAATACAAAGCAAGTAACTAAGAGCTCATGGATAACCATGGATAGAAAGGGTGCTAATACATTCCCTTTCTATAATCTACTCCCCGAACCCATGAAAACATCTCAAAGGTTTTTGCTGTGCTTTTTAAACCTTTCCTTAGGATAAAATAAAAAGTCGGTGGCGACTCTTGCTCAACCAAAACATTTGCGAATACAAACGCAAACCTCAAGTCAGTTCTCCCACCGTATCACAGAACTGGCGACTCTGCTGGGGAGTTCTTTTAAAAGTGGAGTAACCTTAGGGCTTAGATCACTCTTTTGCATGACTAATTGTTTGCTTTGATTGCTTTACATTTTTTGGTTCTCTTGTTTGGGCTTGAAATCCTACACCCGGATTTGGGGAAACATTCATAGATAGCAATACATTGTGGAAACTGTGCGGGGTATACCGACACGGTTGAAGCAATAACTATATTGGTGCGACATATTTGTGAGTACCGGTAACCCTTGAGTTCAATCAAGGAGAGTACGGGGCCGCTGAGTGATGTCACTAAGCACTAATGACCTAGAACCTTACTTGACCTTCTTGGCCTTCTATTAGGGGTAGTGAGATGACCGGCTTTGGTGCAGTCCGAAGTTGGTAGATACTCGATACTACACTCAATGAGGGTTGTTTTCTTGGAATATTTTGGTCGCTAGTTAAGTGGCTAAACCAAAACAATGAACATGGAAAACAATCCAATGATATTGAGCTCCTTAGAACCTGGTTACTATTAATAGGACAGGTTTTTAAGCCAACTACACTCAAGAGGGTACTTACCTATGAAACCCATGCAAGCCTGAAACTAGGGTTTTGTGTGAATTGCTTGTACATATGTTTATGCATACATCATGAACATCATAAAGCATCATATGCATCCACTAACCATTTCAAGGGTTTAGATTTTCATCTTTGTTCTTGTTTTATAGGTCATGGAAATTCTTCGCAGGAAAACTATCCAAGTCAACCTTGTGAGAATCCCTCCTCAACTCAAGGAGCTCACAACCAGAATTCCAGAAAGCTCTCCCTTCAGTGAAAGACATGGTAGACTACTCAGCCTAGTCAACACCAACATTGAAGAAGATATGGTGAAAGTGTTGTTCCAGTTCTTTGACCCCCCTTCGCCACTGTTTCACATTCCCCGACTACAAATTGGTGCCCACTTTGGAGGAATTTTATCAACTCTTGAGAATTCCTATTCTTAATCAACTACCCTACAACGGTACGTAAAAAGAACCAAAGCCTAAAGATGTTGCTCGAGCACTACACTTGCAACCATCTGACATCAAGGGGCATTGGGAAACTAGAAGTGGTGTCAAAGGCTTCTTGGCAAAATTCTTGTTTGAGAAGGCACAAGAGTGTCGGAATTCCTTGGATCTACAAGCCTTTGAAGAAATTGTGGCACTCCTCATTTATGGGTTGGTCTTGTTCCCAAATCCTGACCAGCTTATAGATGTCAACGCCGTCAAGATTTTCCTATCCAGTAATCCCATACCAACATTGCTTGGGGACATCCTCCACTCATTTTACACACGAACAATGAGAAAGAGGAGTGTTCTCATGTGCTGTACTCCCCTCCTTGCAAGGTTGTTTATTTCGCACCTTCCACAGTCTGTTTTGAAGAATGACCAAGGCTTAAGGTGGTCACAACGATTGATGACCCTCACACACTCTGATGTACATTGGTGTTCTCGGTCCAGAGAAAATGTCATCATCATTGATCGTTGTGGAGAGTTCCCTAATGTTCCATTACTTGGCATTAGAGGAGGCATTACCTACAACCCTTGTCTAGCTTTGAGACAATTTGGATATGCACGGAGGGATGGCCCTCATGACATGCTGATTCCTGACTTAGTTTTTGACTTCGACAACGACGCGCAAGGACTTCGCCAAAGATTCATCAGAGATTGGAGGATGCCTAACAAGGTAGATAGAAAGACACTGGGGCACAAGAACTCCATCCCTCTTGAGCCTTATCTCAAATGGGTACGAACCCGATCCCAGAGTCTAATCATGCCTTACCCTCATATTCTCCCTTTGATTAAAGAGCCTGTTAAGGAAGGAGAGGTTCCCCACACCATCCTATATCCTGACATGCCAACATCATGGGAGGAGATGCAGAAGAGTTGGATCCAACTCAAGGAGGAACGAAATACTTTTGAAGCCAGCTTCTACGCCAGTGAGAAGAAGGTTTTGGAGCTTACCCGCCGACTCCATGAGGAAGAGACCCTTAACACCTACATCGCACCAAAGAGGATTCGCAACGTCTTTTTACCTTGAGAAGTTTTTGTAATATTTGGCCCATGGGGCATTTATGTACTGACAATCTTCTTCTTATTAATATGACGTGTGTTCTTTTTGTTTGCAACAATTTTGAATTTCTAAATCCTTGAATGCATTGCATAAATGAACATATCATTCATCATGTGCATAAGCAGGTCTCCACACCAGGTTTCCTTATCTTTCTGTTGTTTATTTCAGTAAGATGGATCTCGAACAGACGGTGAAAGATCTACAGGCTCAAAACTCATAGTTTCAACATCTCCTAATGACCTTGGCAAAGGGTCAGGAGGATCTAAAAGCACTGCTTGGGAACAAAGAGCAAGAGAAAGTGAAAAAGAAGAAGAAAAGAGTGGGGGTAGTTACCATGGGAAGAAGGTTTGAGGGTGAAGCCAGAAGAGTTCTTGAATTTCCCTCTGCATCTGAAGAGGAAACCAGTAAGGGAAAAGGGGCTGCGGTACCTTCTGAATCAGAAGCTGAAGAGGAAGAGGCTGAAGAAGATGAAGACTACTCAGAGCAACAATACCCGCCTGCAGACGACAAGTACAAAAATCTAGAGGATAGGCTGGCAGCTATGGAGTTGCAAAGAGTTCCCGGCTTAGATTTCAAAGATTTGGGATTAATTGCTGGAATTGTGATCCCTCCGAAGTTTAAGGTGCCAATCTTTGCAAGGTATGATGGGCTGTCTTGCCCGAAGATGCACTTAAGGTCGTACGTCCGAAGAATTCAACCTCACACATCCCACAGAAACCTGTGGGTACACTTCTTTCAGGATAGCCTGTCTGGTACTCAGCTAGACTGGTTATACAAGCTGGAAAGGTCAAAGATACATAGTTGGGAAGATTTGGCAGCTGCCTTTTATCGCCAATATCAATATAACTCTAACTTGGCACTAACCCGTACTCAGCTACATAGTATGGGGATGGCCTCAGGTGAGGGATTCAAGGAATACGCCCAGAAATGGCGCGACTTAGCCGGAAGAGTGCAACCACCTTTTTCTGATAGAGAACTAGTTGATATGTTCTTGGGAACCCAATCTAGCCCGTTCTTCAACCATCTGATCGGGAGCTCTTCCGCAGGGTTTACTGAATTAATTCTGACTGGCAAACGGGTGGAAGCCGGTATAAAGAATGGGAAGATTCAAAAGGATGCCTCTGCATCTACAACTGTCAAGAAATCATTTCCGGCGAAGAAGGAAACGACTGTTGTGTACTCTCAGAGAGGAGTGAGAAGAACTGAGCGCCGGCCGACTGTGGGGGCCGTGATGATCCAAAATTCATCAAATGATCAGCCTCGTGGCAATCAGTCTAAACCTAATCAGCAATGGGGAGAACGGCCACAACGGCAGTTCACCCGCATCAATATGACGCCCGCACAAGTTCTTCCACACTTGTTGAAGCTGAATCTCACAAATATCAAAGAAGCGCCGAAAAATGTGAATACAACCTCACCAGCTTACAATGCCAACGCCAAATGCGCCTACCATTCTGATAGCGTCAGACACGACACCAACAATTGTTGGGCGCTAAAGAATAAAATTCAAGACTTGATAGATGCAAAAGAGGTTGAGTTCGATGCTCTAGAGAAACCAAACGTAATATCCGCTCCAATGCCGAAGCATGGTCGCAATGTCCATGCTATTGAAAAAGATCTGTATGTTTCTGATATTGATGACCTGATGACTCCGCTGTTAACGATCAAGTTAAATCTATTGAAAGCTGGGATTTTCCCAGGATGCAAAGAAGATTGCTACTGTTGTTGCTCTCTACCAATCAACTGTCCATTGCTGAAGGAAGGCATCCAAGGCCTGATGGACAGTCAACAAATTCTGTTTGAAAAGATTCCTGCTATTCCAACCCCTACCGAAGATGTTTCAATAATCACCATATCCACCAATCTTTCCAAGGCCGTCAAAAGGCCTGTTAAGATTACATCCTCTACAAAGATTGTTCCCTTGAAAATAACTATGCCTGGGCCTGTCCCCTACAGTTCTGACAAGTCAATACCATGGAATTACGATGGAGAAATCTACTACCATGGTGTTAAACAAGTTGAGATAACCGAGGAAAGCTCTGATGAAAAAGATGGCAGCATTGGAAACATTTCCGGCACAAGCAAGATCACCCGAAGTGGGAGAATATTTTCTCCAGAGATTGCCCCCCCAAAGGCAATCTTTGGACCCTCAGCTGCTGCCAAAGTTACTCCTGCACCAATAAAACTTTCTGCAAGAACTCCGTTGATTGAAGAAGCTGTTATTCCTATTGTTGTCCCTCCTACTTCTTCTGATAAGGGGAAAGGGATCCAAGATGAGCTCGTCAGGACGAGGGCTCAACCCTTGGTCATCCCTGAAACCTCTAAGAAAGAGATGGAGGAGATCCTGAAAATAATTAAAAAGAGTGATTATGATGTGGTAGAGCAACTGGGGAAAACCCCCTCAAAGATCTCCATGTTAGCATTACTACTTTGTTCAGAGGCGCTCGCCAAAGCATTGATAAAATTTCTGAAGACAACCCATGTGCCTCAGGAAACCTCAGCCGATCAATTCCAAGATTGTGTAGCCAGCCTTACTGCCGACAACGGCCTAGGTTTCTCTGATGCTGACCTGACCCCAAAAGGAAGAAAGCACAATGACGCTTTACATGTGTCAGTAGAATGCCAAGGAACTACTCTGGCCCATGTTTTGGTCGACACGAGTTCTTCTCTGAACGTGCTGCCTAAGAAGGCTCTCGACCGATTGGACTGTGAAGGCTTGGAGCTAAGACCAAGTGATATCATTGTAAGGGCGTTTGACGGGTCTAAGAGAATGGTACATGGGGAGGTTGACATTCCCATTAAAGTAGGCACATAAGTGTTCTCCTCAACTTTCTATGTGATGGACATCCGTCCGTCATACTCTTGCTTGCTAGGGAGACCATGGATACATAATGCTGGCGCGGTCACTTCCTCCTTACATCAAATGCTGAAATACCCTGTCAAAGGAAAAATCATAATCGTGCACGGTGAAGAGGAATATATGATCAGCCACCTGAACTCCTTTCGGTATGTGGAGGTAGAGGTCGAATTCATTGAAACACCATTCCATCACTTTGAGGAAGTCTCTCCCGAGGTGGTAGTAGCAAAAACGGTAGCTGAGGTACCAAAGCAGGTGGCCAGGATGGCATCTCTAAAGGACGCGAAGGCTGCGATGAAGGAAGAACATGGGGGCAGTTGCCTGATATTCCCTACAAAACAGACAAGTTTGGGTTAGGATTCACTGCTGCAGGGAAGAAAGCTATGCGCCGCTCAAAAGTTGAAAGAAGACCCATCAAGATTTCTCCTTTTGGAATCAATGCTTTGGAAGGCGAAGATGAAGAGAGCAACATTGAAGATTGGATCTTCCCAACCATCGGAGGAGGACTATGCAACTGGGAGGCAAAAGACTTTGTCCCCATTACTTTTATTAATCAGTAATCATCTGTCAAACATTTCCTGTGGCCTGTAATAATTACTTTTGAACAATCTGCACGCTACTTTTTCACCTCATGCCTTGCCCGGGGCATGTAGGTCCATTTGTAAGGGTTTTGATTATCTTCATATTCATATGCCATGTTTAATAATTCATTGGACGTTTTTCACTGATAAACTGCCATGTTCATTTTCTTTCCTTTTGCATTTTTGTTTGTTTAAGGATGGCTATCCCTTACACACACCCACACTCACAAATGCAGGTACCCATCCACTCCGGATTCTATGGGTGACTATTCTGCTATGTCCTTCAATAACTCTGAAGATCTGATCAATCAGGCTGAGTATGAAGATGACGAAGGTTGTGAAGTACCAGGGGAACTAGCCAGACTTCTACAACAAGAAGAAAGGACCATCTTGCCTCACGAAGAGTTGTTAGAAAATGTCAACTTAGGAACAGAGGAAGACCGGAAGGAAATACAAGTGGGTGCCAATCTGGAACCAAGTGTCAAGGAGCGTTTGATACAGCTGTTAAATGAATACATCGAAATCTTCGCCTGGTCTTATGAAGACATGCCGGGTTTAGACACAGATATCGTGGTTCACCATCTCCCTACAAGAGAGGATTGTCCACCGGTCAAGCAAAAAGTCCGCCGAATAAGGCCCGACATGTCTGAGAAGATTAAAGTAGAAGTAATGAAGCAATTCGACGCTGGCTTTCTGGCTGTTACATCCTATCCACAATGGATTGCTAACATTGTGCCAGTACCTAAAAAAGATGGCAAGCTCAGAATGTGTGTGGACTATCGGGATTTGAATAGGGCCAGCCCTAAAGATGATTTTCCGCTACCGCATATCGATGTTTTGATCGACAACACAGCTCAGCACAAGGTGTTTTCCTTCATGGATGGATTCTCAGGTTACAATCAGATTAAAATGGCCCCCGAGGACATGGAGAAAACCACCTTTGTTACACAATGGGGTACCTTCTGCTACAAGGTGATGCCGTTCGGACTGAAGAACGCAGGGGCAACTTATCAACGCGCCATGGTAGCTTTGTTTCATGATATGATACATCATGAGATCGAAGTTTACATAGACGACATGATAGCTCGATCACAAACAGAGGAGGAACACCTTGAGCATATGCATAAGCTGTTTTCCAGGTTGAAAGAATACAAACTCAGGCTGAATCCAAGTAAGTGTACTTTTGGAGTTAGGTCTGGTAAACTTCTAGGATTTATTGTCAGCAACAAGGGCATCGAGGTCGATCCAGCGAAAGTGAAAGCAATACAAGAAATGCCTGCTCCCCGTACTGAAAAGGAAGTAAGAGGGTTCTTGGGGCGCCTGAACTATATTGCCAGATTTATCTCCCATCTGACGTCTACCTGTGAGCCAATTTTCAAACTATTAAAGAAGGATCAGGTAGTCGAATGGAACGACGATTGCCAAGCTGCTTTTGATAAGATCAAGGAGTATTTGCTAGAACCTCCTATTCTGATGCCACCTGTCGAAGGAAGGCCGTTGATCATGTATCTGACCGTCTTGGATAACTCAATGGGGTGTGTTTTTGGCCAGCATGACGAGTCTGGTCGAAAAGAGCATGCTATTTATTACCTTAGCAAAAAGTTTACCGACTGTGAGACTCGCTACTCACTGCTCGAGAAAACTTGTTGCGCTTTGGTATGGGCTGCTCGCCGACTAAGGCAGTATATGCTGACTCATACCACTCTGTTGATTTCCAAAATGGATCCTATCAAGTATATCTTCGAGAAGCCTTCTTTATCTGGAAGAATAGCTAGATGGCAAATGATCATGACTGAGTATAACATCTAGTACAGCACCCAAAAAGCTATAAAAGGGAGTGTACTAGCTGACCATCTAGCTCATCAAGCTATCCAAGACTATCAATCCATGAGATTCGACTTCCCAGACGAGGACATCATGAATTTGGACAACATTGAAGGTAACGGACCGCATGACGGACCTGAAAAAGGATCCCGATGGACCCTGTACTTTGATGGTGCTTCAAATGCACTGGGAAACGGTATCGGTGCGGTACTCATTTCCCCGGAATGTTGTCACACGCCTTTCACGGCCTGACTTTGCTTCAGCTGTACCAACAACATGGCTGAATATGAAGCTTGCATCTTTGGTCTCAAGGATGCTATAGACTTGGGGATCAAATCTTTGATTGTATTTGGGGACTCGGCTTTGGTTATCAATCAAATCAAAGGAGAGTGGGATACCAAACATTCTAATCTTATCCCATACAAAGAACATGTCCTGACATTGTTGCCTCATTTCGAGCAAATCACCTTCGAGCATTTCCCGCGAGAAGAGAATCAGCTAGCAGATGCTCTGGCTACAATGTCTTCCATGTTTAAACTCAACTGGGATAACGAGGCTCCCCAAATCACCATCGAGCGAATGGATGAACCTGCACATTGTCATGAGATTAATACTGAAGAAGTAGTGGAACAACCCTGGTTCCATGAAATCAAAAGGTATCTCCAGACTAGAGAATATCCCGAAGGAGCTTCTGTAAATGACAAAAAGTTCCTAAGGAAATTTGCTGCCAAGTTCTTCCTGAGCAATGGCATCCTCTATAAACGCAGTCATGATTGTGTTTTACTCCGATGTGTGTGTAAAACTGAAGCAGAGTTAATCATGACTGAGATAAACAGCGGTACATTTGGCACCCACTTGAGCGGGCATACGATGGCTAAGAAGATCCTAAGGGCAGGCTACTACTGGTCTACCATGGAAGCTGATTGCTATCAATACTCCCGTACCTGCCATAAATGCCAAATCTACGCCGATAAGGTGCACATTCCTCCTGTTCCTCTCAACGTTCTGACAACTCCTTGGCCATTTGCAATGTAGGGCATTGACATGATTGGAGAGATCAAGCCCACGGCATCCAACGGACATCGCTTCATCCTGGTTGCTATTGATTATTTCACCAAATGGGTCGAAGCAGCTTCCTTCGCCTCTGTTACTAAAAATGTGGTTGCCCGCTTCATCAAGCAGAACCTCATATGCCGGTATGGTGTCCCCGACAGGATCATCACAGACAACGGTACAAATCTGAACAATATTATGATCACCGCATTATGCGAACAGTTCAAGGTTTATCATCACAATTCATCTCCCTATCGGCCGAAGATGAACGGTGCTGTTGAAGCTGCGAACAAAAACATTAAGAAGATCATTCAGAAAATGACAGTCACCTACAAAGACTGGCATGAGATGTTACCGTTTGCTCTGCATGGATACCGTACCACGGTGCGTACTTCAACCGGAGCAACCCCTTTTTCTTTGGTATATGGCATGGAAGTTGTCCTACCCCTGGAAGTTCAGATCCCTTCCTTAAGGATTATGAAGGACGCGAGTTTAAATGAAGACGATTGGATTCAGACCCGACTTGATCAACTCAATTTGATCGACGAGAAGCGACTCGCTGCTATTTTCCATGGTCAGACGTATCAAAAACGGATGATCAAAGCTTTCAACAAGAAAGTCAGACGTCAAGTATACCAAGTCGAAGATCTCGTAATCAAGCGGATTATCTTGCCGCAAAGTGATCCCAGGGGCAAGTGGACTCCTACTTACGAAGGACCATTTGTGATCAAGAATATATTTTCTGGTGGTGCAATGATTCTGACCACCATGGACGGCAACGATTTGCCACACCCCGCGAACGCAGACATAGTCAAAAGATACTACACATAAATAACCCGACAAGTCGAAAACCCGAAAGGGCGGCTTGGGCAAAAAAGGGCATCCCGGTGAACCGAAAACCCGAAAGGGCGGTGCAGGCAAAAATTAGGGATAAAACAAAAAAATATGTACACCCGACAAGTTGAAAACCCGAAAGGGCGGCTTGGGCAAAAAAGGGTTTCCCGGTGGATCGAAAACCCGAAAGGGAGATTCAGGCAAAAGTTAGGGAATCAAAAGCGTATGACTATGTCTCGTCGGATCACTCTAAGGACAATCTCTTCATCAACCAGCTCCAAGCTTCTGATCAATCCAGTCATCGGCGGACGAAGCATTGAATGGATAGATATTCAGAGTTGTGAAGGCTATAGCAGAATGGGGATCCCATGGAATTGTTTCACATGGCCATCTTTCTTTTGTATAAATCTTTCAATTTTTACGACGACATCCTCTTAATAGGATGGATGTCTCCTTTGTACAAATATACTCATAGAAAGTTAATACAAATACTTTTCCAAATACAGAAATTTGCTTTGTCTTCCTTTTCTTATTGCACTTATGTTTTATTTTGAGAAACGTCCAATGTTTTGTTAAATAGGCATATGCATTCGAACATAATCATTTTCCTTACAAATCGAGAAAGATGATTACTGATAGGTTGAAGGTACATATAGATATCTTGATGCCCTTTCAAAAGGAATCCTCAGCAGAGTTAAACTCCAAATTCCCCAGCCAGAGGGCCTTCCAGAACTCAATTCCCCTCAGAGTTTCAGTATCCCCAGTGGAGCCTCAAAAAAATCCAATCCCCAGTGGAGCTAACATTCCAACTATCAATCCCCAGCAGAACCAAAACCAGTGAACCTTATCCCCACAGAGTTGCTTCCCACCAAACTAAGGATGCTCAGTCTTACTTCTCCAGCATGAGTCTATCAGATTCTGAACTCCCCAATAGAGATCATCAGAAATTCTCATTCCCCGCAAGTCACCAAGGAATTCCAATTCCCCGCAGTAGTCCTAAGATCCCTCAACAATTGAAGATCTTGCATTCCCCAAGCAGAGTGAAGACTCTCATTCTCAGTTCCTCACAGGATAATCAGATGTTCCCCAGTGAAGATCTCCTCAGGATAGGAATCCCCAGGGGCAAGTGGATTGTAACCCTAGGGATGTAAGTGTGCATTGTGTTTGTTTTTCATGCATTTTTGTCTTTGATTAGGTCAAACTATTTGTTGGTTTTTGTTGTACCCCAAAATTTGCCCTCTCTTTCTTCAGGAAATCATCTTGGATTCTCAGAGTCCCTCTGAAACAAATCCAAGTCCTGAATTGTCATTTTTTGCCCAAGCAAACCATTTACAAGGGCAAATGATCACACAAGCTCTAAAGGCAACGCTTTTATCTTGAGAAAAATTAAATTCTAAACATTTGGAAATTTTTCTCTAAAAAATGGGTGTTTAAGAAGAAAATAGCGTTTCAGAACTTCTGGACCAAACTCCAGATAGAAACGGTCAGAAGATACAAGCTTGGCTCAACGGTCAGAAGTTGCAAGCTTGGCTCAATGCAGTCAGAAGTTGGCTCTTCAGCAGCTACATCAACTCAGTCAGAAGTTGCAAACGTGGTTCAACACGTAAGCCTTAAACAGAACATGACTCTCTCAGCAGTTACGCAAGTTCAACCAGAGTTTGCTAAAGGAACGCAAAAGAAGCAAGGAAGTCTGAAGGCTCCTTCAGAACAGGCTGAAATCAGAAGATGGAAGGGTCAGAAGAGTGGGTGTTGCACTGATACATAATCTCTAAGTCCAGGGTTTCCAGAAGCAAGTCCAAGAAACGTGTTACAAAGTCAGGAGGATCTCCAGAATTTGTTGAGACAGCAAGAGGCCAAGACCAGAGCATGGTTTACATTGTTTTGATAAAGCAGAACTGCTGGTTCATGTTTTTCTCCCATTACCAGAATTTTGGTGTTGATAAGTCTCATCGCCATTTAATGCCCATTAATGCTCCCAACCACTCTTGAACATTCATCCAAGTAGTCCCTTCACGTGTGGCTTGGTAAACGCCTTTATGCAGGTTCAAGCATCGGTCTACGCACCACCGTCCACCTAAGAGGTCAATTCTCCCCAATCCATGCTTGCTGTTCCAGCCTAGGCTGAAAGGCTATCTGTTATCATAACTTCCCAGGAATTTCTTTCAAAGAACAATTCAACCTCTGTTGGCGCCTTTAATGTTCAAGAAATCCACAAGAGCTTTGCCTATAAATAGAGAACCATTCTCCACTGAAAAAGGGGCGTCCAAAAAAACATAAAAATTGCTAGAAGAGAAACAGAAATCTTTAGCAAGAAAGTGCTGTGAAACTCTGCCAAAATCTCCAGTGTTTCATAACTTTGAATTTCTTACCTTCAAACTTCATCAATACCCAGTTTTATTTGTGACTAAAAGAACACCCTTTCAACTTCTGACCATATATACGCATACACCTTCATCTACCCCTTTCAAACAGAACCTGTCCAGAACACCATCAGAGCCAAAAGCTAGCTCTCATTCACAAACTTTTCCAACAGCCAGGTAAGCACCTGCTGACCTGCATCACGCTGCTAAGCATCATCGGCTTTGCATGCTCAAATAAACATAATGTAAATACCATGTTGTTGCTGTTTGTGTTCTGAGGATTTTCATTCCTCAGAACGTTTTGAGTCAGCCTAGAACCTGCATGTGACCTTGTTGGTTCTGTCCTCTAAAATACTTTGACATTTGTTGGAGCTGTTCCAAACATGTTTTCTGTTTTGTGGAAAAATAACAAAATTGCAGATGTTCTGATTAGCACAGGGAGAAGCCAAGTGCTGACTTTGACGTTAGCACATCTGAAGCCTGTTTTGCTATCAATAATATCAGAACTTCTGAGAATTATTGTATTTCCAGCAGGATCAGAACTTCTGATATCCCCACTAACAAACTTTTGTCTTGCAGCGTAGGGGGTCAAAACTTCTGATCTTCCCACTAACAGGTTTCTGTTTTGTAGGTGCCAGAGTCAGAAGTTCTGACTCATACAGTTTAACCAAAAGGTTGATCATCTGGCAGCGGGCCTGAGTCAGAACTTCTGATGACCTCCCAGCAGCGCGCTGGCTCCCTCTCTCTTTCTCTCTATCTTGTTTTTGTTATTTTCTTTTCTTGTCTATTTTTCTCATTGAACCACCCCATGTACAAATGTGTATCCCCACCCCCTAATTGTTGTAATAGCGTAGGATTTTATATTTCTGCCTTTTATTGCTAGTAATTAGGGTGTGTATGGCAAGATAAAATCAATGAAATAGAAAAATCCTAATTCAAAGATAAACTCTCGTATGCAATAAAACACACTTGCACACTAACACCCCTAGGGTTACATCCACTTGTTGCCTTCAAAAATGGGCCATGTTATGCATGCAAAGTATCTTGGTAAAACAAACAAAATCAAAAGATCATAGTCCCTCGATGACGCTATCCAAAGTTGCCTTGCAAAAATGATCTTAGTCCCTCGAAAGAAATGCTAAGATACTTTGTAACATTGCTATCATGGTCCATACGATGACCCGCGCCCATCCCGTTTACATCCTAACACAAGGTTGTTCACCAAATACAATGGTGAAACAACACTGTTAAAAGGGTTAAAAACATAAGAAAAATCTTTGAGTAAAATAGGGTAGACAACTCTTAGTTACTTGATCAAAAATCTTGCAAAACATCCTTGCTATTTTTCAAAACACACTCCACAACACAAAACAACTTTCAAATATTGAAAACCTTTCAAAAAAAACAAACACCTTTGTATACATTCAAACAAGAATCATTACAAAGGTTGCCACAACGATGGCCTCTTTTCAAAACATCTTTCAAACACACACACAAAGCACCATTTCAAAACAATTGAAAATACAAAGCAAGTGATCTAAGCAAGTAACTAAGAGCCCATGGATAACCATGGATAGAAAGGGTGCTAATACCTTCCCTTTCTATAATCTACTCCCCGAACCCATGAAAACATCTCAAAGGTTTTTGCTGTGCTTTTTAAACCTTTCCTTAGGATAAAATAAAAAGTCGGTGGCGACTCTTGCTCAATCTAAACGTTTGCGAATACAAATGCAAACCTCAAGTCAGTTCTCCCACCGTATCACAGTTTTGATTTTACATACAAACCCTAATTCTCTAATCATGGCATAATTGAAAGCGTTAATTGGGAGAATTTAAATTCTAAGCTATTACAACATGATTATGGGGATGGGGGTACAATTTTGGATAGGGGATTATTTTGCAAGAAATTTAAACCCTAAGTTATTACAACCAAATTGAATCTCAAATGCATCAATATTTAAATATATAATATTTAAATAAACAAGATAAATAAATATTAAATAAAATATATTATGCAAAAAAGAAATTTTTATTTGTTTATGTATGTAAAGTATTTTTAATGTGAAAAAGGTGCAAAGAAATAAAATAAAAAGTTGATTTTATTTAATAAAGGGGTAAACCCTAATTTTCCTTAAGAAAATAATATTATATATTATTTATATACAAAAGTATATTAACATGTACAAAAATAAAATATATTGAAGAAAAGGTATTTTTTAGTATAAATAATAAAAAAAAATAAAAAGGTAATATTTTTATATTTTTATTCTAATTATTCAATAAAATAAAAGTATATATGTATATATATATATATTAAATATATTAAGTATGTATAAAATAAAAATAAAATATTTACAAAAATAAAATATATTCAAGAGAATATTTTCAGTGTGAATAAAAATAAAAGTATTATTTACATTATTTTTAAGTTTAAACAAATAATATAAAAGTATTAGAATGTTTTCTATATTAGAAAAAATAAAATAAAATGCTACATAAATGTAAAAAATTAATGAAAATATTTTTGGAGCATTTTTATATTTGGAAATAAATAATCAAAATCATAAATGAAATTAAAATACAAAAATAACAAAATATAAAGAAAAAGGGTCAGGGGATGCATTTAGCAAAAGGGGGGTGCAGACAGCAAGAAGGCCAGGCCCAGCCCAGACTTCATCTTCAACCTCCAGAACTGTCAAACGCGCGCGCGCCTGGTTCCAACTTGAACATCCTGGAAACGTGATCTTTTGCCAAAACTCACAACATCAAACTTGTAGAGAATTTAAATATGAATCTAACCATATAAAGCATTAATCCTAACTCTCAAAGACCAGAGAGAATTTCTCTGGCCCTAAAATCTGACCTAAATTTTTCAGCATGTTCAAGGATGAAATTCTCCTAGCACACTTAATATAAATAAAAACTGAGCATATGTACAACTTCATGGCATTGAATACTACATTTTTCATTCACAAACCTAAGGCTAAATGTTCCTAAATAGAGAGATAGGAAGTGAGAAAAAACTTGTTTCAGTTGGATTCGAGTAGGACAATGCAGAGCTTCTCAACAAGTTTTGAGGTGTCTGGTAGCTTTCCTGAACTTCACTTGATCTTTTCCAATAGCTAGCTTGCCTCGAATGTCCCTAAATCAGTCTCTAGAAGTCAACCTGCACAAGCTTGAAACGAAAATGGTGAACACTGTAAATGGAGTTACGGTTGGCAATGGAAGTTTGGGATAGTTTGAGTGATTTGAATGGAAGGTATTGGAACTGGTTGCAAGCAAAACGCACGAGTGGATGTGAAAATGGAAGTGATTCTGCAGGGCCTGCCCTGTTTTGCAAGAAAATGTGATTTTTGTGTACAAGTGTGTTTGAGGGATGAATGGCTCGTGTTTTTGGCTCACAGGGATGTGCAAAACTTGTTTGGAATGTTGGCCAAAGTTGAATATATCAGATGCTCAAGTTATGTCCTTTTGGAAAGTTGACTTGTTTTGAAAGAAAAGTGTGAAGTGAAATGAGGTAGGCATGTACAGGCTATCTCCAAGCATGCACAAGTTTCTTGTACCTTTGCCTGAGTTTGTGGAACTTGTTTGCTTCAAAGAAAGAGGTCCAAGGCTCAAGAGAAGCAATGTTGACATAAAGTTGCCTTTATGAAAATGGAAATGCTACCTTTATGCCAAAAATGGATTTGTTCATTGTGCCAAGCTCTAATGATCAGAATAACACCAATGTCTAATGAGTTTGCATTCAATTTTTGAGTGTGAATTGGTTTAGAGACCTGTAAACAAGTACAAAGCTAGTTTGGACAGATTTTGCAACTTGTATGAACATGTATTGGCCATGGATACAAAGTGAGTTTTTGCCAATTTCAAGCATTCAATTCTCCCTAACCACAAATGTGTTTGAGGAGTTCTTGGACTATTTGGAAGGCTTGCAACATGTACTATAAACCATATTTGAAATGCAACTTTATACTCCAATTGGAACTATGTGAAAAATGGCCAAGAAGATGGGTCAAAATCCTGCCTAAACTAGGGCAAAATTTCTCTAAGTTAAAAGTTTTAGGGACCCTTGTTCCAAAAATCATAACTTGAGATCCAAGCTTCTTTTGAGAAAACTTTGTGCATAAAAGTTGTAGACTTTGTGGAGGAATACAACTTTTATGTTGTAAGTTTTGTTTGAATCCATTTTCATCTTGGTGAAAATGTGGGGCAAAGTTAGGAAAAAATAAGAAAATTTCATAACTTAGAAAATTTCTAAGTTATGAAAATTTTCAATTTCAAACCCTAATTTGCATATTTGGGTTTCTTGATGAACAAGTTTCATAATTTGACATATCTTGATGAAAAATGACCCTTGGCACTTGATTTTGACCAAAAAGTCAAAGTTTGACTTTTCAGTGTACAGTCCAATTTTGATCAGTTGACTGAAAAATTCATCTATCAATCCAATGCATTTGAGATCTTTTGAACTTGTTGAATATGTCAAGATGATGCCATTGAGTCCTTGAGTCCATGGTTGAACTTGATTTGCCATTGGCTAGGTCAAACAGTCAAAAATTGCCTTTGTATAGTTAAAACCCTAAAAATGACCATTTTGCCCTTTTGGTGATCTGATCAAATTTCTTGTGGAATTGTGGTCCAAACTTGATCAAATGGCTCATATGAGTTCATAATGTTGATGCGGGTCAAAACGCATGAGGTTTGACTGTAGATTGGTCACAGTTGACCTTTTCCCCAATACAGCTGATTTCTAGGTCAACTGTCCAATTGACTAGGCAAAAATTTGATTCAAGGCTTGAAATTTGGTATGGACAAAATTATGAGTCCAACATGAAGTATGAAAGTCAATTTGGACATTTAAGGTCCAAAAATCCATGTGCAAACTCAAACCCTAATTTAGGTGAACAGTGCAAGGAGGTGTCTTGAGCAGAGCAAACCCTAGCTTGGTCTTGAGTTCCAAGAGTCTTGTGATGCGAAATGTTGATAAAATGAGAGGGAAAATTTTGGGGTACAACAGTTGCCCCTGTTCAATCTTCTTGAACCTGAAGAGTTAGATTGGCAAGTTTGCCTTTCGTGACTCGAAGGTAAAAGAGGATTGGACACTAGAGTGCCCGTAAATTTGCACTCGTCAAAATATTATTGAGGGAAGGGGCTTAAAGATGCCATTTGGAGATGGTAGAATCTTGCTGGAGATGGGCTTAAAGATGCCATCTAAGATTTGTTTGTTGAAAACCAGTAGAATGAACATCAGAATGGTATCCGTACTTGGAACGTATCTGAGTTGTATCTGGAGATTGGGTTTGTATGAGCATAGGAATGGCGTCTGTGTTTAGAGCGTATCCGAGTTGTAACTGTATTTGATTCTTGAATGAATATCAGAATGACTGCTGTGTCTGGAGTGTATCTGTATTCTGAATGGGTAACAGAGAAAAATCTGTGTATGGAGCAACTGTGTGCTGGGGATAAATTCCGAATGAGTGACAGAATGGCAACCGTGTCTGGAGCATATCTAGACTGTATCTGAAGTTGAGATCTGTATGAGTAGCAGAATGACTTATGTGTCTTGAGTGTATCTGAAACTGTAACTGGGAACTGAATAAGTGACAGAATGACTTCCGTTGCGACTGCACTGGGGAGAATCAAACTTCTGGTGTAAGGGACAGAATGGCATCCGTGTTTGGAGCGTATCTGAACTTGAAGTTGATAATTGAATCTGAATGAGAGATAGAATGGCCGCTGTGTCTGGAGCATATCTAGTCAGTATCGGATTGCTGAAGTCTGAATGAGTAGTAGAATGATCGCCGTGTCTGGGGTGTATCCATACTGTATTTTGACTTGAAATTTTGAATGAGTAATAGAATGACCTCTGTGTCTGGGGTGTATCCATACTGTATGTAAATAATTGTTAACGACAACCTTTTAATCTTATCCTGAAAAGGGTAAAATGTTAGCTAAAACAAAAAGTTATGTTGCATGATATGTATGATGCAATGAAATGTGTTTCATCAATGTTTATGATATATGAATGTAATGGATGTGCATGTAAGCTGAGTAGCTGTCTTGCTGAGGAAAATAAATCCTTGTTAACTGGAGATAATGAAATCCCTGGCTACTGCCGGGGAAAGTGAATCCTTGACCGATGCTAGGGATTCCAAAAATATTTGATTATTGAAGATGAGAAATCCTTGCTGACTGCTTGGGGATTAAAGATCTTTGATTGTTGAGAATGAGAAATCCTGGGACCACTGTTGGAGATTGAAAATCCTTGGTGATTTGTGTGGATTTAACAAGATTTTTGACAACTTCTGCGGGGAATGAGAATCCTTCATGACCTTCTTGGGAAATAAGGAAAACTCTGAAAATCTCTACTGGGGAATTAAAACCTGGGAGGCTTTGAATGGAGAAACAGGAAATAGAATCTTTGTTCTGTTGGGAAATAAACTCTGTGGGGAGAGTGTTTACTCGGCTGGGGAAATCAAGAGCTTGGGTTGTATGCCAATCTACTGGGGAAGTTGGGGAAAGCTGAATAGTTCTCCCTGGGGATTGATAGTTGGAAATTTAACTTCGCTGGGGAAGAAGGTTTAGAATATTCTAGCTCCGCTGGGGATATGTATTTCAGGGTTTTCGGGCTCCACTGGGGATTGAGAGTTTGGAGACTTAACTCTGATGGGAACTTTGAAATTTAACTCCACTGGGAGATAAAGTTTAGAATACTCTGGCTCCGCTGGGGATCTTGAAATTTAACTCCACGGGGGATATATACTCCAAGGTTTTAGCTTTATTGAGGATCTGAATGACATACTGCAGGGTATTTCTTCTGGAATAGCACAAGGATGTCTTCCTACACCTTCAACCTATCAGTAATTATCCTTTCTGAATTTCATTTTATTTGTAAGCAGTGATTATATTCAAATGCATATGCCTATTTAACAAAACATTGGACGTTTTCAAATAAAACATAAGTGTAAAAAGAAAGGAAAGGCAAGCAAATTTTTGCACTTTGAAGTATTTTTGTATTAACTTTTGTAAGTATCTTTGTACAAAGGAGACAAACATCCTAGTAAGAGAATGTTGTCGTAAATTGAGAAAAATTTTATACAAAAGAAAGATGGCTATGTGCAATAATTCCATGGGGTTCCCATTCTGCTATGGTCTTCACAACTCTGAGTATCTTGTCCATTCGCTGCTTCGTCCGCCGACGATTGATCAGAAGCTTGGAGCTTGTTGGTGAAGAGATTGTCCTTAAAGTGATCCGACGAGACATAGTGATACGCTTTAATTCCCTAATTTTTGCCTGGACCGCTCTTTCAGGTTTTCAGTCCACCGGGAAACCCTTTTTTGCCCAAGTCGCCCTTTCGGGTTTTCAACTTGCCGAGTGTACAGATTTTTTTGTTTATCCCTAATTTTTGCCTGAACCGCCCTTTGGGGTTTTCGATTCACCGGGATACCCATTTTTGCCCAAGTCGCCCTTTCGGGTTTTCAACTTGTCGGGTTGATTTATGCGTAGTATCTTTTGACTACGTCTACATTCGCAGGGTGCAGCAAGTCGTCCCTGTCCATGGTGGTCAGAATCATTGCCCCACCAGAAAAGATGTTCTTGATCACAGATGGTCCTTTGTAAGTAGGAGTCCACTTGCCCCAGGGATCACTTTGCGGCAAGATGATCCGCTTGATTACAAGATCTCCGACTTGATATACTTGACGTCTGACTTTCTTGTTGAAAGCCTTGATAATCCGTTTTTGATACGTCTGACCATGACAAACAGCAGTAAGTAGTTTGTCGTTGATCAAGTTAAGTTGATCAAACCGGGTCTGAATCCAATCGTCTTCACTTAAACCGGCATCCTTCATAATCCTTAAGGAAGGAATCTGAACTTCCATAGGTAGAACAACTTCTATGCTATATACCCGAGAAAAGGGGGTTGCCCCTGTTGAAGTACGCGCCGTGGTATGATATCCATGCAGAGCAAATGGCAACATCTCATGCCAGTCCTTGTAGGTCACAGTCATCTTTTAAATGATCTTCTTGATATTTTTGTTCGTGGCTTCAACAGCACCGTTCATCTTCGGCCGATAGGGAGATGAATTATGATGATAAATCTTGAACTGCTCGCACAGAGCGGTGATCATAGTGTTGTTCAAATTTGTACCGTTGTCCGTGATAATCCTGTCGGGGACACCATACAGGCATATGAGGTTCTGCTTGATAAAGCGGGAAACCACATTCTTTGTAACAGAGGCGTAGGAAGCTGCTTCGACCCACTTGGTAAAATAATCAATAGCGACCAAGATGAAGCGTTGTCCATTGGATTCCGTAGGCTTGATCTCTCCAATCATGTTGATTCCCCACATTGCAAATGGCCAAGGAGCTGTTAGCACGTTGAGAGGAACATGAGGAATATGTACTTTGTCGGCGTAGACTTGACATTTGTGGCAAGTACGGGAATGTTGATGACAATCAGCTTCCATGGTAGACCAGTAGTAGCCTGCCCTTAGAATCTTCTTAGCCATCGTATGTCCGCTCAAGTGAGTGCCAAATGTGCCACTATGTATTTCGGTCATGATCAACTCTGCTTCAACCTTGTCCACACAACGAAGTAGAACACAATCATGGCTGCGCTTATAAAGGATACCATTGCTCAGGAAGAACTTAGCAGCAAATCTCCTTAAGAACTTTTTGTCATTGACGGAAGCTCCTTCAGGGTATTCTCGAGTCTGGAGATACCTTTTGATTTCATGAAACCAGGGTTGTTCCACTACTTCTTCGGTATTAATCTCATGACAGTGCACAGGTTCGCCATTCACTCGATGGTGATTTGAGGAGCCTCATTATCCCAATTGAGTTTAAACATGGAAGACATTGTAGCTAGAGCATCTGCTAACTGATTTTCTTCTCGCGGAAAATGCTCGAAGGTAATCTGCTCGAAATGAGGCAGCAATGTCAAGATATGTTCTTTGTATGGGATAAGATTAGGATGTTTAGTGTCCCACTCTCCTTTGACTTGACTGATAACCAAAGCCGAGTCCCCAAATACGACCAAAGATTTGATTCCCAAGTCTATAGCAGCCTTGAGACCAAAGATGCAAGCTTCATATTCAGCCATGTTGTTGGTACAGCTGAAGCAAAGTCGGGCAGTGAAGGGTGTATGGCAACCTTCCGGAGAAATGAGTACCGCACCGATACCGTTGCCAAGTGCATTTGAAGAACCATCAAAGTACAGGGTCCATCGGGATCCTTGTTCAGGTCCGTCATACGGTCTGTTACATTCAATGTTGTCCAATGTCATGATGTCCTCGTCAGGGAAGTCGAATCTCATAGATTGGTAATCTTCGACAGCTTGATGAGCTAGATGGTCAGCGAGTACACTCCCCTTTATAGCCTTTTGGGTAGTATACTGGATATCATACTCAGTCATGATCATTTGCCATCTAGCGATTCTTCCAGATAAAGCAGGCTTCTCGAAGATATACTTAATCGAATCCATCTTTGAAATCAGCAAAGTGGTATGAGTCAACATATACTGCCTTAGCCGGCGAGCAGCCCATATCAAAGCACAACAAGTTTTCTCGAGCAGTGAGTAGAGAGTCTCACAGTCGGTAAACTTTTTGCTAAGGTAATAAATGGCATGCTCTTTTCGGCCAGACTCGTCATGTTGGCCCAGTACGCACCCCATTGAGTTATCCAAAACAGTCAGATACATGATTAACGACCTTCCTTCAACGGGTGGCATCAAGATAGGAGGTTCCAGTAAATACTCCTTGATCTTATCAAAAGCAACTTGACAATCATTATTCCATTCAACTACCTGATCTTTCTTCAACAACTTGAAGATTGGCTCACAGGTAGAGGTTAGGTGAGAAATGAACCTCACAATATAGTTTAGGCGTCCCAAGAAACCCCTAACCTCCTTTTTAGTGCGGGGGGCAGACATTTCTTGTATAGCTTTGACTTTAGCAGGATCAAACTTAATGCATTTGTTGCTGACGATAAATCCCAAAAGTTTACCAGACCTGACTCCAAAAGTGCACTTGCTTGGGTTCAGTCTGAGCTTATACTCCTTCAATCTGACAAACAGCTTTTGCAGATGGTCGGGGTGTTCTTCTTCTGTCTGTGATCGGGCTATCATGTCGTCTACGTAGACTTCAATCTCATGATGTATCATGTCATGAAACAAAGCTACCATGGCGCATTGATAGGTTACCCCGACATTCTTCAGTCCGAATGGCATCAATTTGTAGCAGAAGGTACCCCACTGCGTGACAAAAGTAGTTTTCTCCATGTCTTTGGGGGCCATTTTGATCTGGTTGTATCCCGAGAATCCGTCCATGAAGGAAAATACCTTGTGTTGAGCTGTGTTGTCAACCAAGATGTCGATGTGTGGTGGGGGAAAATCATCTTTAGGGCTAGCCCTGTTTAGGTCCCGATAGTCCACACACATCCTGACTTTGCCGTCCTTCTTAGGTACGGGCATAATGTTAGCAACCCATTGTGGATAGGAAGTAACAGCCAGAAAGCCAGCATTGAATTGATTCATTACCTCAGCTTTGATCTTCTCCGACATGTCGGGCCTTATTCGGTGGACCTTTTGTTTGATCGGTGGACAGTCTTCTCTTGTAGGGAGACGGTGAACCACGATATCTGTATCTAGTCGCGACATGTCTTCATAGGACCAGGCGAAGATTTCAACATATTCATTCAACAACTGCACTAAGCGCTCTTTGACACTTGGTTCCAGGTTGGCACCCACCTTAACCTCTTTCTTGTCTTCCTCTGTTCCCAAGTTGATGGTTTCTAGAAACTCTTCATGGGGCAGAATAGCCCTTTCCTCTTGTTGCAGAAGTCTGGTTAACTCTCCAGGCACTTCACAGTCTTCATCATCTTCGTACTCGGCATGATTGACCAAATCTTCAGAGTCACCGAAGGCTAAAGCAGAATAGTCACCCATGGAATCCGGAGTGGATGGGTACCTGCATTTTATGAGTGTGGGTGTGTGTAAGGGATAGCCATCCTTAAACAAAACAAAATGTAAAAGGAAAGAAAATGAACACAACAGTTTATAGATGAAAACGTCCAATGGTTCATTAAACATGGCATATGATAATGAAGAAAATCAAGCCCTTACAAATGGACCTATATGCCCCGGGCAAGGCATAAGGTGAAAATAGTGTACGAATTGTTTAGTTATTACAGACCAAAATAGGAAATTGTTCAAAGATAACTTACTGGTTGATGAAAGTGATGGGAACGAAGTCCTTCGCTTCCCAGTTGCTTAATCCTCCTTCGACGGTTGGAAAGATCCAATCTTCAAAGTTGTCTTCTTCATCATCATCTTCTAAGGCATTAATTCCATAGTGAGTGATTTTTACCGGTGGTCCTCCAGCCCTGGAGCGACGCACAGCTTTCTGGCCAGCAGCAGTAAAACCTAGTCCGAACTTATCCGTCTTATGATGAAACTCAGGCAGTTGCCCCCACACTGTACTCCTTCCTTCTTTGATTACAGCCTCCGCATCCTTGAGAGATGCCATCCTAGACACATGCTTGGAAACGATAGGCACATCTGTCATTGTCTTTGCAGTCGCGACTTCAGGAGAAACTTCCTCGAAATGTTGGAAAGGCGTTTCTATGAATTCGCCATCCAACTCCACATAGCGGAAGGAGTTGAGGTGACTTATCATGTACTCTTCCTCACCGTGCACCATTATAATCTTACCCTGAACAGGATACTTTAGCATTTGGTGTAAAGAGGAGGTAACCGCCCCAGCATAGTGGATCCACGACCTTCCCAACAAGCAAGAATATGAAGGACGGATGTCCATCACATAAAAGGTAGAGTTGAAAGTTTCTATTCCCACCTTGATAGGAATATCCACTTCTCCATGAACCATTCTCTTAGAACCGTCGAAGTCTCTAACAACGATGTTACTAGGCTTCAAGATCAATCCTTCACAATCCAATCTATCCAACGCCTTTTTCGGCAGCACATTCAAAGATGAACCGGTGTCAACCAGAACATGGGCAAGCGTGGTTCCCCTGCATTCTATGGAGACGTGCAGCGCGTCGTTGTGTTTCCTTCCCTTGGGGGTCAAATCAACATCGAAAAAACCAAGACCATTATCAGCAGTAGGGCTAGCCACACACTCTTGAAACTGGTCAGCAGAAGTTTCTTGAGGCACGTGTGTCGTCTTTAGAAATTTGATTAAGGCCTTAGCATGAGCCTCAGAGCATAGTAGGAGGGCCAACATGGAGATTTTGGAAGGGGTATGCCCTAGCTGTTCCACGACATCATAGTCGCTCTTCTTGATTATCTTTAAGATTTCTTCCATCTCTTTCTGGGTGGTCTCGGGGATAACCACAGTATGAGCCTTCGTCCTGACAGGCGCTTCTAGTATCCCCTTACCTTTATTGGAAGTAACATCAGAGGGTCCAGCTTCGGGTACATCAACTTCTTCAATTATCAGGCTTTGCACAGATGGCTTGATAGGCACAGAAACTCTCAAGGGTCCGAAGACTGCTCGTGGAGGAGCAATCTCTGGAGAAAATATCCTTCCGCTGCGAGTTATCTTGCTTGTTCCCGCAATATTCCCTATATCAGGGGTTTCATCATCGGAATTCTCTTAGACTGATTCAATCTGTTTGATACCATGATAGAAGATTTCTCCTCCGTAGTTCCATGGTATCGTCTTGTTAGATTCATACAGGAAAGGCCCTGGCATGGTGATTTTTAATGGCACAAACTTAGGATCAGGCGTAATCTTGACAGGCCTTTTCCAAGCCTTGGGAAGATTGTCGGAGATGGTTATTATTGCAATGTCACTAGTCGGAGTAACAAAGGTGGCAGGAGTAACAGGGGTGAAGGTATCAACATGAGTCTTTTGAAAGAGTATCTCTTGGGTATCCATCAGGCGTTGGATGCTTGATTTCAACATTGGGCAGTCAGCTTGCATGTTTAAACAAAAGTAACAGTCTTTTCCACAGCCTGGGAATATCCCGACTCTCATCAAATTCACTTTAATCACCGGCAACTGAGTCAAAAGGTCAGCAACATTGGTAACATGAAGGTCTTCCGTAACGGCATGAACATTATGATCGTGCTTAGGCATTGGGGAAGAAATCACATTCGGTTTTTCGGGCGCATCAAATTCTACCTCCTTGGCGTCAATCAAGTCTTGGATTTTGTTCTTAAGAGCCCAACAGTTGTTGGTATCATGCCCTACACTGTCAGAGTGATAAGCACATTTTGCATTGGAGGGGTAATATGGAGAAGAGGTATTAGGGTTCTTTGGCGCTTCCTTCAAATTGGTAAGATTCAGTTTTAGCAAATGACAGAGTACTTGAGCCGGTGTCATGTTGATTCGGGTGAATTGCCGTTGTTGCCTTTCTACCCTTTGCTGATTAGACTTTGGCTGATTACTGCGAGGTTGATCATTTGAAGAGTTTTGGATCATCACAGTCCGCAGAGTTGGCCGGCGCTCGGTTCTTCCTTGGCTTTTCTGAGAATAAACAGCAGAAGCTTCCTTCTTAGCTGGGAAGGTCTTCTTAATAGCAGTGGACGCGGAGGCATCTTTCTAAATCTTACCACTTTTAATGTCGGCCTCGACCCTTTCCCCGGTCAGAATTAGTTCAGTGAATCCCGCAGAGGAACTCCCAATTAAATGATTGAAGAAAAGGCCAGATAGGGTCCCTAAAACCATGTCAACCAGATCTCTATCCAACAATGGTGGCTGCACCCTTCCAGCCAGATCACGCCACTTCTGGGCATACTCTTTAAATCCCTTGTTAGAAGCCATACCCATACTTTGTAGTTAGGTACGACTGGGCGCTAAATCAGCATTGTATTGGTATTGTCGGTAGAAAGAAGCAGCTAAGTCTTCCCAGTTATGAACCTCCGATCTCTCGAGTTGATAGAACCAGTCCAATTGTGTGCCTGACAAACTGTCTTGAAAAAAAATGGACCCAAAGATCCTTATCAGATGAGTGGGGTTGGATCTTTCTGACGTAAGATCTTAGATGCATCTTTGGACACGACAGACCGTCATACTTAGCAAATGTAGGAACTTTGAACTTGGGAGGAATGACGATCCCAACGACCAACCCTAGTTCTTCGAAATCTAAACCGGGTACCCTTTGCAACTCCATGGCTGCTAACTGATCCTCAAGATTTTTAAACTTATCACCCGCCGGGGGATATTGCTGTTCGGAGTAATCTTTGTCTTCTTCCTCTTCCTCCTCTTCAACCTCAGATTCAGAAGGCATCGCTGTTCCTTTTCCTTTACCAGCCCCTTCATCAGACGTTGAGGGGAACTCAAGAACTTTTCTAGCATGGTTTTCAAACCTTCTTCCCATAATGACCACACCAGGTCTTTTCTTCTTTTTCTCTTTATCTTTCTCCAACAGTGCTTTAAGGTCCTCCTGACCCTTTGCTAAGGTCATGAGGAGTTGCTGGAATTGCGAATTCTGTGCTTGCAGATCCTTAACCGTCTGCTCCAAATCCATCTTGCTAAAATAAACAGCAGAAATATAAGGAAACCTGGTGTGAAGACCTGTTTTATGCATATGATGAATGATATGTTATTCATGTAATGCATTCAAGGATTCAGAAATTCAAATTTGTTGCAAACAAAAGGAACACACGTCATATTAAGAAGAAATTTGTTAGTACATAAATGCCCTATGGGAAAAATATTACAAAATTCTTAATGTAAAAAGACATTGCGCATCCTCTTTGGTGAGATGTAAGTGTTGAGAGTTTCCTCCTCGTGAAGTCGGCGGGTAAGTTCCAAAACCTTTTTTTCACTGGCATAGAAGTTGGCTTCAAAAGTATTCCGTTCCTCCTTGAGTTGGATCCAACTCTTTTGTAATTCTTCCAATGATGTTGGCATGTCTGGATGTAGGAGGGTGTATGGAACCTCTCCTTCCATAACAGGCTCTTTGATCACGGGGAGAATGTAAGGGTATGGCATCATAAGGTTCTGGGCGCGGGTTCATACCCACTTGAGATAAGGCTCAAGGGGGATGGAATTATTGTGCCCCAGTGTCTTACTATCCACTTTGTTGGGCATCCTCCAAGCTCGGATAAACCTTTGTCGAAGTCTTTGCGCATCGTTGTCGAAGTCAAAAACCAAGTCAGGAATCAGCATATCCTGAGGGCCATCCCTTCGGGCATACCCAAATTGCCTTAGAGCTAAACAGGGGTTGTAGGTGATGCCTCCCCTAATGCCAAGTAGTGGGACATTAGGGAACTCTCCACAACGATCAATGATGATGACATTTTCTCTGGACCGGGAACACCAATGAACATCAGAATGTGTGAGGGTCATCAACCGTTGTGACCACCTTAAACCCTGCTCATTCTTCAAAACTGATTATGGAAGGTGAGAAATAAACCACCTTGCTAGAAGAGGAGTACAGCACATGAGAACACCTCTTTTCCTCATTGTTCGTGTGTTAAATGAGTGTAGGATGTCCCCAAGCAATGTAGGCACAGGGTTCCGGGATATGAAAATCTTGACAGCATTCACATCTATAAGCTGATCAGGATTTGGGAACAAGACCAACCCATAGATGAGGAGTGCCACAATCTCTTCAAAAGCTTGTAGATCTAGAGAATTCCAGCAGTCTTGTGCCTTCTCAAACAGAAACCTTGCCAAGAAACCCTTGACACCACTTCTGGTTTCCCAATGACCCTTGATATCAGATGGTTGCAAGTGTAATGCTTGAGCAACACCTTTAGGCTTTGGTTCTTTTTTCATACCGTTGTAGGGTAGTTGATGGAGAATAGGAATCCTCAGGAGTTGAGAAAATTCCTCCAAAGTAGATACTAGTTGTTAATCAGGGAATGTGAAACAGTGGTGTAGGGGGTCAAAGAACTGGAAGAGAACTTTCACCATGTCTTCTTCAATGTTGGAGTTGACCAAGTTCAGAAGTCTACCATGTCTTTCAATGAAGAGAGAATTCTCTGGAATCTTGGAAGTAAGCTCCTTGAGCTGAGGAGGGATTCTCACAAGGTTGACTTGAATTGTTTTCCTGCGAAGAGATTCCATGACCTACAAAACAAGAACAAAGATGAAGATCTGAACCCTTGAAATGGTTAGTGGATGCATATAATGCTTTATGATGTTAATGATGTATGCACAAGCACATGTACAAGAAAATCACACAAGATCCTAGTTTCAGGCTTGCATGAGGTTTCATAGGAAAGTACCCTCTTGAAGTTAGTTGGCTCAACCTGTCCTATAAATAGTAACCGGGTTCTAAGGAACTCAATATCACTGGATTATTTTCTGTGTTCATTGTTTTGGTTTAGACACTTAACTGGCGACCAAAATATTCCAAGAAAACAACCCTCAATGAGTGTAGTATCGAGTATCTACCAACTTCGGACTGTACCAAAGCCGGTCATCTCACTACCCCTAAAAAAGGCCAAGATGGTCAAGTAAGGTTCTAAGAGTTCATTAGTGCTTCATGACATCACTCAGCGGCCCCGTATTCTCTTTGATTGACTCAAAACCGGTACTCACAAATATGTCACACTAATATATCTATTGCTTCAACCATGTCGGTATACCCCGCACAGTTTCCACAATGTATTGCTATTTACCTACGAATGTTTTCCAAATCCGGGTAGAGGATTTCAAGCCCAAACAAGAGAACCAAATGTAAAGCAATCAAAGCAATCAAGATAAGCATGCAAAGGTGATCTAAACCCTAAGGTTACTCCACTTTTAAAGGTTTCCCCAACAGAGTCGCCAGTTCTGTGATACGGTGGGAGAACTGACTTGAGGTTTTGTGTTTGTGTTCGCAAATGTTTCTATTTAGCAAGAGTCGCCACCGACTTTTTATTTTATCCTAAGGAAAGGTCAAAAAGCACAGGAAAGACCTTTGAGATGTTTTCTTGGGTTCGGGGAGTAGATTATGAAAATGGAAGGTGCAAGCACCCTTTTGATCCATGGTTATCCATGGGCTCTTAGTTACTTGTTTAGATCACTTGCTTTTGCTTTGCAATTGTTTGAATTGGTGCTCTTCAATTGTTTGAAATGGTGCTTTGTGTGTGATTTTGAAAAAATGTTTTGAAAAGAGGCCATCGTTGTGGCAACCTTTGTAATGATTCTTGTTTGAATGTATACAAAGGTGTTTTTGTCTTTTGAAAAGATTCCAATGTTTGAAAGTTGGATTTTGAAATTGTGTTGTGAAGTGTGTTTGAAAATAGCAAGGATGTTTTGCAAGCTTTTGATCAAGTAACTAAGAGTTATCTACCCTATTTTACTCAAAGATCTTTCTTATGTTTTTAACCCTTTTAACAGTGTTATTTCACCATTATATTTGGTGAACAACCTTGTGTTAGGATGTTAAACGAGACAGGCGCGGGTCATCGTATATACCATGATAGCAATTGTGTCAAGTATTTTTGGCAATTTTCTTGAGGGACTTGATCATTTTTGTTTAGGCAACTCAGATAGTGTCATCGAGGGACTATGATCTTTTGTTTTGTTTTTGTTTTGCCAAAGTACTTAACATGCATACCATGACCCATTTTTGAAGGCAACAAGTGGATTGTAACCCTAGGGGTGTAAGTGTGCATTGTGTTTGTTTTTCATGCATTTTTGTCTTTGATTAGGTCAAACTATTTGTTGGTTTTGATTTTACATACAAACCCTAATTCTCTAATCATGGCATAATTGAAAGCGTTAAGTGCGAGAATTTAAATTCTAAGCTATTACAACATGATTATGGGGATGGGGGTACAATTTTAGATAGGGGATTATTTTGCAAGAAATTTAAACCCTAAGTTATTACAACCAAATTGAATCTCAAATGCATAAATATTTAAATATACAATATTTAAATAAACAAGATAAATAAATATTAAATAAAATATATTATGCAAAAAAGAAATTTTTATTTGTTTATGTATGTAAAGTATTTTTAATGTGAAAAAGGTGCAAAGAAATAAAATAAAAAGTTGATTTTATTTAATAAAGGGGTAAACCCTAATTTTCCTTAAGAAAATAATATTATATATTATTTATATACAAAAATATATTAACATGTAAAAAAATGAAATATATTGAAGAAAAGGTATTTTTTAGTATAAATAATAATAAAAAAAAATAAAAAGGTAATATTTTTATATTTTTATTCTAATTATTCAATAAAATAAAAGTATATATATATATATATATATATATATATATATATATATATATATATATATATATATATATATATATATATATATATATATATATATATATATATATATATATATATATATATATATATATATATATATAAGTATGTATAAAATAAAAATAAAATATTTACAAAAATAAAATATATTCAAGAGAATATTTTCAGTGTGAATAAAAATAAAAGTATTATTTACATTATTTTTAAGTTTAAACAAATAATATAAAAGTATTAGAATGTTTTCTATATTAGAAAAAATAAAATAAAATGCTACATAAATGTAAAAAATTAATGAAAATATTTTTGGAGCATTTTTATATTTGGAAATAAATAATCAAAATCAGAAATGAAATTAAAATACAAAAAAAACAAAATATAAAGAAAAAGGGTTAGAGGGTGCATTAAGCAAAAGGGGGGTGCAGACAGCAAGAAGGTCAGGCCCAACCCAGACTTCATCTTCAACCTCCAGAACTGTCAAACGCGCGCACGCCTGTTTCCAACTTGAATATCCTGGAAACGTGATCTTTTGCCAAAACTCACAACATCAAACTTGTAGAGAATTTAAATACGAATCTAACCATATAAAGCATTAATTCTAACTCTCAAAGACCAGAGAGAATTTCTCTGGCCCTAAAATCTGACCTAACTTTTTCAGCATGTTCAAGGATGAAATTCTCCTAGCACACTTAATATAAATAAAAACTGAGCATATGTACAGCTTCATGGCATTGAATACTACATTTTTCATTCACAAACCTAAGGCTAAATGTTCCTAAATAGAGAGATAGGAAGTGAGAAAAAACCTGTTTCAGTTGGATTCGAGTAGGACAATACAGAGCTTCTCAACAAGTTTTGAGGTGTCTGGTAGCTTGCCTGAACTTCACTTGATCTTTTCCAATAGCTAGCTTGCCTTGAATGTCCCTGAATCAATCTCTAGAAGTCAACCTGCACAAGCTTGAAACAAAAATGGTGAACCCTGTAAATGGAGTTACAGTTGGCAATGGAGGTTTGGGATAGTTTGAGTGAGTTGAATGGAATTTATTGGAACTGGTTGCAAGCAAAACGCACGAGTGGATGTGAAAATGGAAGTGATTCTGCAGGGCCTGCCCTGTTTTGCAAGAAAATGTGATTTTTGTGTACAAGGGTGTTTGAGGGATGAATGGATCGTGTTTTTGGCTCACATGGATGTGCAAAACTTGTTTGGAATATTGGCCAGAGTTGAATATATCAGATGCTCAAGTTATGTCCTTTTGGCAAGTTGACTTGTTTTGAAAGAAAAGTGTGAAGTGAAATGAGGTAGGCCTGTACAGGCTATCTCCAAGCATGCACAAGTTTCTTGTACCTTTGCCTGAGTTTGTGGAACTTGTTTGTTGCAAAGAAAGAGGTCCAAGGCTCAAGAGAAGCAATGTTGACATAAAGTTGCCTTTATGAAAATGGAAATGCTACCTTTATGCCAAAAATGGATTTGTTCATTGTGCCAAGCTCTAATGATCAGAATAACACAAATTTCCAATGAGTTTGCATTCAATTTTTGAGTGTGAATTGGTTTAGAGACCTGTAAACAAGTACAAAGCTAGTTTGGACAGATTTTGCAACTTGTATGAACATGTATTGGCCATGGATAGAAAGTGAGTTTTTGCCAACTTCAAGCATTCGATTCTCCCTAACCACAAATGTGTTTGAGGAGTTCTTGGACAATTTGGAAAGCTTGCAACATGTACTATAATACATATTTGAAATGAAACTTGAGACTCTAAGTGGAACTATGTGAAAAATGGCCAAGAAGATGGGTCAAAATCCTGCCTAAACTAGGGCAAAATTTCTCTAAGTTAAAAGTTTTAGGGACCCCTGTTCCAAAAATCATAACTTGAGATCCAAGTTTCTTTTGAGAAAACTTTATGAATCAAAGTTGTAGACTTTTTGGAGGACTACAACTTTCATGTTGTAAGTTTTGTTTGAATCCATTTTCATCTTGGTGAAAATGTGGGGCAAATTTAGGAAAAATTAAGAAAATTTCATAACTTAGAAAATTTCTAAGTTATGAAAATTTTCAATTTCAAACCCTAATTTGCAATTTTGGGTTTGTTGATGAACAAGTTTCATAATTTGACATATCTTGATGAAAAATGACCCTTGGCGCTTGATTTTGACCAAAAAGTCAAAGTTTGACTTTTCAGTGTACAATCAAATTTTGATCAGTTGACTGAAAAATTCATTTGTCAATCCAATGCATTTGAGATCTTTTGAACTTGTTGAATATGTCAAGATGATTCCATTGAGTCCTTGAGTCCATGGTTTAACTTGATTTTCCATTGGCTAGGTCAAACAGTCAAAAATTGCCTTTGTACAGTCAAAATCCTAAAAATGACCATTTTGCCCTTTTGGTGATCTGATCAAATTTCTTGTGGAGTTATGGTCCAAACTTGATCAAATGGCTCATATGAGTTCATAATGTTGATGTGGGTCAAAACTCATGAGGTTTGACTGTAGATTGGTCACGGTTGACCTTTTCCCCAATACAGTTGATTTCTAGGTCAACTGTCCAATTGACTGGGCAAAAATTTGATTCAAGGCTCGAAATTTGGTATGGACAAACTTATGAGTCCAACATGAAGTATGAAAGTCAATTTTTACATTGAAGGTCCAAAAATCCCTGTGCAAACTCAAACCCTAATTTAGGTCAACAGTGCAAGGAGGTGTCTTGAGCAGAGCAAACCCTAGCTTGGTCTTGAGTTCCAAGAGTCTTGTGATGGGAAATGTTGATAAAATGAGAGGGAAAATTTTGGGGTACAAAAATCAAGAAATCAAAAAGTCAAGATTTCATTTTGAAAAGTCAAAGTTTTCAAACTTAGAAATTTTTCTAAGTGTTGAAAACTTCATGTTTTTTTTCACAACCTTGAGCAAATTTTTCATTATGATGGAAGATGATTCAAAAGAAAATTTCAACATGAAAGTTGTAGATCTCAATGATATCTAATACATTTCTTTACACAACTTCTCCTAAATATGCTTGGATCTCAAGTTATAAATTCATGAAGTCATGGCATTTTTGAATAAAACACTTAGAGAAGTTTTCAACAGTTTTGGTAAGGTTTTTATCCCAACTTCTTGGCCAATTTTTATCAAGTTCCAGTTTGATTTAACAAAACTGGTCAACATGAAAGTTGATGAGGGTGTTTCAAGATTTCCAAAACATCTAAGAGCATGAATTTATCATATTCGAGCTAGGAGATTCAAGAGCATGAAGTTGAGCATCCATTATTGAATTGCAAGTCATTTTAGTGAGGAACACATAACAAAACTCTTATGATTTTCTGCATAATCTTATGTTGCAGGCTTCCTTGCTTGCAAATATCATCATAATTTAATGCTTACACCTACGCTTGAGCTATTACCCAAGTGTTTAAACCATTGTCCAAAATATCATTCCATTTTGGCATAAAGGCACCATTGCTATTCTTGAAAAGCAAGCTTTTTGTACAAAGTTTGTCTTGAGCCCATACCTTACTGGTTGCTGATTATACTCCACCATAAATCATGGGAAGTAGCTCCTCTATACCAGCAACTTTGGTACTTCATCTTGGGACTATGGAGTACTTGACTTAGTTTGATCTTTGTAATCCAACCAAACCATAACATGCTGTTTTGAAAACCTAATCAGCTCATATGCACAAACCCCTTGCCTATAAATAGAAGAAGCATTTGCAAGATAAGGAGGTTAGAAAATATAGAGAGAAAAGCCATAAGTTTTATTGTAAACTAGCCATCAAGATCCCATACTCTAAAAAAAATCCATAATTGTCCAAAAAAAAAAGCTTCCACTCTTGAGTTTTAAAGTCCAAATATTTGGAACTCTCGCACCTTGCAAGCTCTGTCCAAACATCTAAGCACCTCATATACATCACCTAGAAATTGTTCAAACTCAAGAACAAGTTTCTACAACACCTCTGTCTTCTTTTCCAAGTTCAAGAACAGTCAAGACAACAACTCAAGCTCAGAGTATAAGATCCAGCTCCAAGGTAAGTTTCTTAACTTTAGTTCTTCATTTCAAGCATCGTTATTAATTCATTTTTGAAGACAAAAGTTAGTAATCGTTGTCCTTGAATCTAACCTTTTATTTGTCTTCCATTCTTTTCATTATGTGTTGAGAACTAACCCATGAATGCAGCAAAACAATGTTGAAGTAAAAAAATGACAGTATGAGTCGACACATAGCCTTATGAGTCGATACATGCTGCTATACAGGCCCAAAACCGAAGGAAAAAGAGTGTATGAGTCGACACAAAACATGTATGAGTCGACACATGCAGTGTATGAGTCGACACATACCATTATGTATCGACTCATACTGAGTTGATGGCAATACAAGGGCAAGGAAAGTTATGTGTCGATGCATAGGAGCTTGTGTCGACACATAATAGTTCAAAATGCAATTTTTCCTTCTTTTTACACTGTTTTTACATTTCCTTCATTGCTATTCGATATGGTTGTAATATTTAAGTTCCTATTTCATCCCCATTTGTAAATTGTACCCCCATCCCCTAAACGATGTAATAGCGTAAGACTTTATTTCCCGCAATTTAACGCTTTCAAATACAAATGTTAGTAACTAGGGGTTGCATGGAAAGATAAAAATCAACAAGTAGCAAACCCTAATCAAGACAAATCAAGCATGTAAATCAATACACTTGCATACATACACCCTTAGGGTAAATCCATTTTGTTGCCTTACAAAAATGGCCATATTATGCACGTGAGGTATCTTAGCAAAAAACAATCAAAAAATACAAGATCATAGTCCCTCGATGACGCTATCCATGTCGCCTTTCAAAATGATCTTAGTCCCTAAAGAGAAATGCTAAGATATCTTGCAACATTTATAATCATGATTATACGATGACCCACACCCGTCCCTTTTACATCCAAAGATAGGGTTACTTACCAAATCAATGGTAAGATAACAATGTCAAAGAAAAAAGGAAATAAACATGAAAGACTTTTTGAGTAGGTAGAGTGTTCCTAGTTAATTGCTCCATTTCAAAACAAAATCATCCTTGCTATTTCCAAAACAAACACATACACTTTCAAAACACCTTTTAAATTTGAAAACATTTTCAAAAGATCAAACACTTTGTAAGCATTCTTACGAACGAGAATCATTACAAAGTTTGCCTAAATGATGGCACCTTTTCAAAATATTTTAATAAACCACACAAAGCATATTTTCAAACAAAAGCAAGTGATCTAGCAAGTAACTAAGAGCCCATGGAAAACCATGGATGAAAAGGGTGATAATACCTTCCTTTTACATAATCTACCCCCCGAACTCAAGAAAACATCTCAAAGGTCTTTCTTGTGCTTTTTCACCTTTCCTTTTGGATAAAAGAAAAGTCGGTGGCGACTCTTGCTAACCGCAATAGTTGCGATCAAACGCAAAACAACCAAGTCAGTTCTCCCACCGTATCACAAGAAGGAATCATAACAAGGATTTGAATGTCTCTATTGAGTGCAAAGGAACTACCCTAGCCCATGTCCTGGTTAATATTGGTTCCTCTCTAAATGTTCTACCCAAAGGTGCCTTGGACCGGTTAGGTTGCGAAGGTTTTGTATTAAAACCAAGTGACATAATTGTGAGGGCTTTTAATGGATCCAAGTGGATGGTACTTGGATAAGTTGATCTCCCCATTAAAGTTGGTTCGTAAGTTTTTAACTCTACCTTTTACGTGATGGATATACGCCCCGCTTACTCTTGTTTACTTAGACGCCCTTGGATACATGGGGCAGGAGCAATTACATCGACCCTTCACCAGAAATTGAAATATCCAGTCAAGGGAAAGATTGTTACTATTTGTGGTGAAGAAGTGTTCATGGTTAGTCACCTGAATTCGTTCAAATATATGGAAATGGATGGTGAGTTCATAGAAACTCCATGTCAAACCTTCGAAGTGGTCCCTCCCATAATTGCCGCCACCAAAATCTCTTCTGACACTCCAAAAGCCGATGAAGTTGCGCCAAGGATGGTTTCACTTAAAGATGCATGCGCTGTGATTGAAGAAGGAAGTAGTACAATTTAGGGACAACTCCCTGAAATTCCATAAAAAGCAGACAAGTTTGGGATGGGTTTCACTTCCAAAGCTCAAAATGAGGTCAAACGCGGTCACATAGGAAAACCATTTTTCGCATTGGTAATCATGGAGTGAATGCTATTGAAGACTCGGAGGATGACTGTGACTTTGTTGACTGGATCTATCCGACTTCCAATGAAGGACTCAACAACTAGCACGTAAAGGATTTCATTCCCATCTCATTCAGCGAGGAGTAATTACCATTTACTGTTTTGTCAATTCGAGAACTTTTGTCTGTAATTTAATTTAAACAATGACTTTAAGCCATGTGCCTTTCCTGGGATACCATGGTCCATTTGTTAAGGGTTTATTCATTTTCATGTGCCATATGATCATTTAATGAAAGACATTGGCCTCTTTTCATTCAAATTTTGTGCTCATTATCTTTATTTTTCTTGTAAGTGTTTGTTTGTTGGAATTATTTTTTGGTAAAACCAGACTTGCGAATGTCATGACCGATGTCATAACATTCTGGGATAAAGGTACATTCTGCAGAAAGAATGTTCTACAGGAACTACTCAGTATGAGTGATTATCATGATCATTAAGCTATGATCATATATACTGAATTCTACCAAAATCAGTGAACAAGATTCATGATGTCATAACCATTGTTAAGACATCCTGTACTGATCAAGTTGCTGTGCAGATTTATTATTCCTGAGAATTCTCAGGAAACTGGTGTGCTTCTTTGAGTTGAAGAATTATTGTCCAAATCAGCTGCTCACGTGGACATTAGGTTAACCTTGCTTAACTCTAATCTGTTATGAAAAATCCCTAGACCAAGTCTTTAGGTTAACTTTAGTTAACCCTAGCTATTTTTATGGAAGCCCTAAAAGAAGAATAGGCAGCTTATATATTTCTGACGAAGCCTGATGGTTAGCAGCACTTTTGACAGAAGATCAATAAGGCATTGTATAGTTGTAACTACTGTGAGCCAAGCAATTATCGTTTGGTAAGTGACTTGGAGTAGGATTTGGTTGTAAGGGTTGTTTATCACTCAAAGCTTTGAAGCACGAGTGTTTGTGTCTCTTGATTAAAGCTTTGAAGCAAAATCAAGTAAGGGTTATTTATCACTCAAAGCTTTGAAGCACGAGTGATTGTGTCTCTTGATTAAAGCTTTTAAGCAAAATAAAGTATGTGTATTGAATAATGCCTTCATGATTTCATCAATCAATAGATTATTATTACTGCTGTGATTGAGGGGGAGTGAGTAGGAACTCAGGTTTAAGTTGGACTTAGATTGAAGTTGCATTGGATAGGTCTTAAGTGAAGGAGATAAACTGGTTGGTTTATTCCTAAATTAACACCTCTTATAGTGAATTTCCTCCCTGGCTTGGTAGCCCCCAGAGTAGGTGTTGTTACACACTGAACTGGGTTAACAATTGATTGTGTTCTTTACTATATTTTAAATTACTGTTTGGAGTGTGTACAAGTTTGTCAGATACGGTGTCATAACATTCACTGTGACATTAAGTATCTGTTGCCAGAATTTCAATTGGCATCAGAGCAGGCACCCTGCCTGACTTTCTGGGTGAGATCTAGGGATATTATTTTTTGGCGCTATGGACAAGGAAGGAGGATTTGGGAACAGACCACCTATTATGGATGGATCAAATTACGACTAATGGAAACCTCGTATGATTGCCTTCTTGAAGTCACTGGACAAAAAGGCTTGGAGAGCTGCTGACAAAGGATGGAACCATCCCACCATAACTGGGAAAGATGGGACGACCAATCTGAAACCTGAGGAAGAATGGAGCAAAGAAGAAGATGAGTTAGCCCTGGGTAACTCTAAGGCATTAAATGCTTTGTTCAATGGAATTGATAGAAACATATTCAGACTAGTACATCAATGTGAACTGGCCAAGGATGTTTGGGACACTCTCAAAACCACCCATGAGGGTACATCCAAA
Organism: Vicia faba; assembly: GCA_948472305.1. Classification (NCBI taxonomy): domain Eukaryota; kingdom Viridiplantae; phylum Streptophyta; class Magnoliopsida; order Fabales; family Fabaceae; genus Vicia; species Vicia faba. The sequence continues at coordinate 731,814,193 of OX451736.1, forward strand.
GTAAAAATGTCAAGACTTCAGATGCTCACTACCAAATTTGAGAACCTAAGGATGATGGAAGATGAGACCATTCATGAGTTTCACATGAACATCTTGGAAATTGCCAACACCTCAGGAGCATTGGGAGAAAAGATGTCAGAAGAAAAGCTGGTGAGAATGATTCTCAGATCCTTTCCTAAAAGGTTTGCAATGAAAGTGACTGCTATAGAGGAAGCTCAGGATATCTGCAACTTGAAGGTTGATGAACTCATTGGGTCACTTCAGACTTTTGAGATGGGGATCAGTGACAATGCTGACAAGAAAAACAAAAGCATAGCCCTTGTATCCAATACTGAAGATGAAATCAAGGAGAGTGATGAAGAGAATATTTCAGAAGCTATAGCTATGCTTGGAAGGCAGTTCAACAAACTCATCAAGAGAATGGACCCAAAGTCAAAGTCAAATGTCAAGAACATTCCCTCTGACATTAGCAGATCCTATGACTCCGGCAGAAGAACTAAGTCTGAAGAAAAGGGAAATCAAAGCAGAGGAATCCAATGCCATGGATGTGAAGGATATGGGCACATTCGAGCTGAATGTCCTACCTTTCTTAAGAAACAAAAGAAAGGAATGTTTGTTACTTGGTCTGATTGTGACTCAGAAAGTAACTCTGAAGAAGAATCTGCTAAACTAGTTACTGCACTATCTGGTATTTGTAACTCCGATAGTGACTCTAGTGATGAGGAAGTGACATTTGAAGAACTTGCTGACTCCTACAAGAAGCTATGTATCAGAAGTGCTGAAGTCTGTCAGCAAAATTAGAAACAGAAAAAACTCATAGTGAAGTTGGAGGCTGAGAAGAAGGTAGACATTGATACTATAAGCCATCTTGAAGGTGAAGTTCAAATGCTGAACTCCAAACTTGATCAGATGACTAAGTCAGTCAAGATGTTAACAAATGGAACTGACAAGTTAGAAGAAATCCTTCAGGCTGGACAAATTGCAGGAAACATGTCTGGTCTAGGATTTGTGGCTGCAAAGAAATCTGATGTTGACAAGAAGAAGACCAGGCCTGATAAACAAATGTCAAAGCAGATATCACAACATAGCACTCAACATCAAGAACAGAGAAATATGAAGAAAAAGTATCAAAGATGGAGATGTCATCATTGTGGAAGGTTTGGTCACATAAAGCCATTCTGCTTCAGATTATATGGATACCCTAATCAGACCCCATATGTCAAACCTAAGACTAACAAGGCACCATATACTCAACAGTGGAAGAAAAATTTTGCAGCCCTGATAGCTCACACCTCCCTTAGAGTTTCTGCCAAGGAAGACTGGTACTTTGACAGTGGATGCTCTAAACACATGACTGGAATCAAGAATCTGCTGAATGATGTTAAACCTCATACTACTAGTTATGTCACTTTTGGAGATGGTGCTAGAGGAGAAATCTAAGGAGTTGGAAACTTGGACTGCCCTGGAGTTCCAAACCTAAATGAAGTGTTGCTGGTAAATGGTTTGACTGCTAATCTCATAAGTATCAGTCAATTATGTGATCTAGGATTCAAGGTCAACTTCACCAAGTCTGAATGTCTTGCAACTAATGAAAAACAAGAAGTTGTAATGAGAGGAGTCAGATCAAAAGACAACTGTTACTTATCGGAGTCTGAGAACACTAACTACTCTTCTGTATGCTCTATAGCAAAAGAAGAAAAGGAAGTGAAACTGTGGCACCAAAAACTTGGTCATTTACATCTAAGAGGGATGAAAAAGATCATATCCATGGAGGCAGTTAGAGGGATTCCAAGGCTTCAGATTGATGAAGGGAGAGTCTGTGGTGAATGTCAGGTTGGAAAGCAAACTAGAATGTCACATCCAAAGACAAGACATCTGACCACCTCTAAGGTGCTAGAACTTCTACATATGGATCTGATGGGTCCAATGCAGGTGGAAAGTCTTGGTGGAAAGAGATATGCATATGTTGTTGTGGATGATTTTTCCAGATTCACTTGGATAAACTTCATTAGGGAAAAGTCTGATGTATTTGATGTATTTAAGGAATTGTGCAAAAGAATTCAAAGAGAAAAAGAAGGATGCATTGTCAGAATCAGAAGTGATCATGGTAAAGAATTTGAAAACAGTAAGTTTGATGAGTTCTGTTCCTCAGAAGGAATAAATCATGAGTTCTCTTCACTCATAACTCCTCAACAAAATGGAGTTGTGGAAAGGAAAAACAAGACTATACAGGAATCTGCCAGAGCAATGTTACATGCCAAAAGGCTTCCTATTCATTTTTGGGCTGAAGCTATGAATACAGCATGTTATGTCCATAACAGGGTCACCTTGAGAAAGGGAACATCTTCCACCATTTATGAACTATGGAAAGGAAGAAAGCCTACAGTGAAGTACTTCCATGTATTTGGGAGCAAATGCTATATTCTAACAGATCGTGAACAAAGGAGAAAGATGGATCCTAAAAGTGATGAAGGAATATTCCTAGGATACTCTACCAACAGCAGAGCATATAGGGTATTCAATTCCAGGACCAAAGTTATGATGGAATCTATAAATTTCATAATTGATGATCACCATGAGGAAACAAATGTCCCATATGATGTAGAGACATTCTTTGAGACTTCAACTCAAGTGTCTAAAAAGGATGATGTGCCTAATCTTACTCCATCAGAGTCTGAATCAAAGGAAGCTAACAAAGATCCTTCCATCAGAATTCAGAAAGATCATCCTAAGGAACTCATCATAGGAGATCCTAACAGCAAAGTCATTATAAGATCCAGAGAAATCATCAAAAACTCTTGCTTTGTGTCTAAGATTGAACCAAAAAATGTTAAAGAGGTTTTGACTGATGAATACTGGATTGGAGCAATGCAAGATGAATTGAACCAATTCAAGCAACATGAAGTATGAGAGTTAGTTCCTAGACCAGAAGGAACAAACATCATTGGCACAAAGTGGATCTACAAGAACAAATCAGATGCTGAAGGAGTTGTCACCAGGAATAAGGCAAGGCTTGTTGCTCAAGGATACACTCAAGTTGAAGGGGTTGATTTTGATGATACTTTTGCTCCTGTAGCTAGACTGGAATCAATCATACTTCTATTGGGAGTTGCTTGTCTCCTTAAGTTCAAGCTATTTCAGATGGATGTGAAGAGTGCCTTCCTAAATGAGTACTTGAATGAGGAAGTATATGTGGAACAGCCTAAAGGATTTGTGGATCCAAACTATCTTGATCATGTCTACAAATTGAGGAAAGCTTTATATGGTCTGAAACAAGCTCCTAGAGCTTGGTATGACAGGTTGACAAAGTTCCTCACTGACAAAGGATACAGGAAAGGTGGTTTGGATAAAACTCTGTTTTTCAAAAATGAAGGAGGAAAGATAATGGTAGCTCAAATTTATGTTGATGACATAGTGTTTGGAGGAATGTCAGATAAAATGGTTAAACATTTTGCTAACCAGATGCAAGCTGAATTTGAAATGAGCCTCATGGGAGAATTGACTTACTTCCTTGGACTGCAAGTCACACAGATGGAAGACTCAATTTTTCTGTCTCAAAGCAAGTATGCAAAGAATATTGTCAAGAATTTTGGAATGGAGAATGCTAGTCATAAAAGGACTCCTGCACCTACTCATTTAAAGTTTTCCAAAGACACAAGTGGGGAAAATATGGATCAAAGCTTGTACAGAAGCATGATAGGAAGTCTGCTATACTTAACAGTTAGCAGACCTGACATTGCTTTTGCAGTTGGAGTATGTGCAAGATACCAGGCTGAACCCAAAGTAAGTCACATCAACCAGGTGAAAAGAATTCTGAAGTATGTGAGTGGAACTTACAATTATGGCATGATGTACTCTCATGGATGGGAACCAATTCTATCTGGTTACTGTGATGCTGATTGGGCGGGTAGTGCTGATGATAGGAAGAGCACCTCTGGAGGATGCTTATTTTTGGGAAATAATCTTGTCTCCTGGTTCAACAAGAAACAAAAATGTGTGTCTCTATCTACTGCTGAAGCTGAATACATAGCAGCTGGTAGCAGCTGTTCTCAAATGATCTGGATGAAACAGATGCTGACTGAGTATAATGTCACACAAGATGTCATGACATTGTACTGTGACAATCTGAGTACTATTAACATTTCCAAAAATCCTATACAGCACAACAGGAATAAGCATATTGACATTATACATCACTTCATCAGAGATCTTGTGGAGGAAAAGGTGATTAAGCTGGAACATGTTGCCACTGAACTACAACTGGCTGACATTTTTACCAAGGCACTTGATGCTAGTCAGTTTGAAAATTTAAGGGGCAAGCTGGGTATTTGCCAATATAAAGAGATGTAGCAATTAATTTTTCTTAAAACAAGGGATGAAAGAGATATTTTAGTCAAGTCTATTCTGATTGGGCTGATCATTTGTTTCTCTCTTTCTTTCCAAAACTTTAAGAAGTGGAATAGAGATACTTATATCTCCCTCTTCTCTTTTTTATGCAACATTCTCCATTCCCTCAAAAGAAGATTTCACACACGCTGTCACTTATTTTCTCAATCTCTCAAGATGTCTCAACAATCTGTGTCATCATCTTCATCAAAGGCAACTGCATCTTCCTCACCCTCTGACACCGAACCTAGGGCAATCGTAAACTGCATGGATGTTGATGTTCTTGAGATAACTCCACTTCATGAAATGGAAGCTGATCCCACTAAGGTCAAGAAGCTACGAACCAGACATGCAAGAAGATCACAAGCTTCTCCATCAGGTAAAACTTCTCAACCATCATCTTATGTTCCTCCAGAGATAGCTAATAGGGAAGGTTCTGCTTATGTGCATCAAGCTATTGCCAGACTAGTCACTAGAATTATTAATGAGAATCACTTTGTTCTTGGCATATCTGTACCATTGAACCAAGAAACTGTTAGCCCTAATGTAGAAAGGGATCCAGATGTCACTCAGAATGTTGAGACACCTGATGACAACATTGGGAAATCTCCAGAAAAACCTGATGATCCCCAGACCCCTACTGACAAGGCTGTTGAACCTCCTGTCATTGATGTTGATGAAGAATTCTCTGACAATGATTTAATTGCCAATATCAACCCTAGCATAGCTAGAAGGATGATGAGTAGAAAAGAGAAGCAAAATGCTGCCCAAAGCCCCTCCAAAGGGAAGGCTACTGAAGTGGTTCATGAGAAGGCGAGGCTTGAGAACAAGGCTGAGAAGACTGGAACTTCAAAAGGGAAGGGTAAGGTAAAAGCTAGGGTATCTGTTGGTAGTCTCTAAAAACCCTTGAGACAACCTATAGTCAAGAAAAGAAAGGATCCTGAACCCTCTGAATCTAATGAGGAATCATACTTTGATTTTGATGTTGAGAGCAATGTTCCAGACATTCCTCTCAGGAAGAAACCCTCTTCTAGCAAACTGTCTAAGGTTCCTGAAGTTGCCATTGACAACATCTCCTTTCACCATCCAGAAAATGCAAGCAGGTGGAAGTATGTGTTTCTGAAAAGGATTGCCTTGGAGAGGGAGCTGAACAGAAGTGCTATTGAGTGTAAGGAAGTCATGGATCTAATCAAATCTGCTGGCCTAATGAGAACAGTGGTCAAGTTTTCCAACTGCTATGAGATTCTTGTCAAAGAATTCATAGTAAATTTGTCTGGTGGTTGTGCTGATGGAAAGTCAGCTGATTTTAAGAGTGTTTATGTGAGAGGAAGGAAGGTAAATTTATCTCCCACTATGATAAACAAATACCTAGGAAGGCCTGATGATGCTCAACCTGAGCTTGAAGTTACTGATAACCAGGTTTGTCAAACCATCACTGCCAAGCAAGTCAAGCACTGGCCCTTGAAAGGGAAGCTAACTGCAAGCAAGCTGAGTATGAAGTTTTCCATACTGCACAAAATTGATGCAGCTAACTGGGTTCCCACCAACCACAAATCCACCATTTCCACAGGTTTGGGAATATTTATCTATGCAGTTGGAACCAGAACAAACTTTGATTATGGAAACTACATCTTTGATCAAACTTTGAAACATGCTGAGAGCTATGCTATTAAAGGCCCTATTGCTTTTCCCTCTCTCCTGTGTGGTATAATCATTGATCAGTATCCTGATATCCTGGTTGAAAAAGACTCTGTGTGCAAAAGAGCCCCTGCACTTGGTTTTCACTATAAGCTGTTTCAGGGAACACATGTCCCTGACATTGTTATGACATCTGCTGAGACATCAAATGTCAAAGGTCATTCCAAGAAAACTGATGTTATAGCTGCTCTAAAAGAAACCTGCAGAGAGCTTGATGCAAGAAGAAGGACTCTTGAAGAGCTGATTACTAGACCTGAACAAGAGGAGAATAAAGAACAAATGAGGGAAGAGGATGCTGATGAAGACCAACATAATGCTGCTGAAAATAGTGCTTCCTCAGGGGATGACAGTACCTGAAGGTCTGTGTTTGCTGAAAATGATTGTTGCTGGAACTTGTTGCTGCCAATTGATACCTTCTCTTTATTTCTGTTTTTTTTTTAATTTCCTTTTGGATGACTGTATAACTTAAAGTACAAGTATCTTTGGCCTCTTTATGGCTAAAAAGGGGGAGAAGAAATTGTGATAATTTTGGTAGAATTAGATATTGGTAGCTGTTATTAAAAAATTCTGCTGCATTCTAATCTCTGATTCTTTAGGGGTTTTAGCAAAAAAAATTCCAAAGGGGGAGTTTGTAAGTGTTTGTTTGTTGGCATTATTTTTTTGTAAAACCAGACTTGCGAATGTCATGACTGATGTCATAACATTCTGGGATAAAGGTACATTCTGCAGAAAGAATATTCTACAGGAACTACTCAGTATGAGTGATTATCATGATCATTAAGCTATGATCATATATACTGAATTCTACCAAAATCAGTGAACAAGATTCATGATGTCATAACCATTGTTAAGACATCTTGTACTGATCAAGTTGCTGTGCAGATTTATTATTCCTGAGAATTTTCAGGAAACTGGTGTGCTTCTCTGAGTTGAAAAATTATTGTCCAGATCAGCTGCTCACGTGGACATTAGGTTAACCTTGCTTAACTCTAATCTATTATGAAAAAGCCCTAGACCAAGTCTTTAGGTTAACTTTAGTTAACCCTAGCTATTTTTATAGAAGCCCTAAAAGAAGAATAGGCATCTTATATATTTCTGACGAAGCCTGATGGTTAGCAGCACTTTTGACAGAAGATCAATAAGTCATTGTATAGTTGTAACTACTGTGAGCCAAGCAATTATCATTTTGATAAGTGACTTGGAGTAGGATTTGGTTGTAAGGGTTGTTTATCACTCAAAGCTTTGAAGCACGAGTATTTGTGTCTCTTGATTAAAGCTTTGAAGCAAAATCAAGTAAGGGTTGTTTATCACTCAAAGCTTTGAAGCACGAGTGATTGTGTCTCTTGATTAAAGCTTTTAAGAAAAATTAAGTATGTGTATTGAAGAATGTCTTCATAATTTCATCAATCAATAGATTAGTATCACTGCTGTGATTGAGGGGGAGTGAGTAGGAACTCAGGTTTAAGTTGGACTTAGATTGGAGTTGCATTGGGTAGGTCTTAAGTGAAGGAGATAAACTGGTTGGTTTATTCCTAAATTAACACCTCTTATAGTGAATTTCCTCCCTGGCTTGGTAGCCCCCAGAGTAGGTGTTGTTACACACTAAACTGGGTTAACAATTGATTGTGTTCTTTACTGTATTTTAAATTACTGTTTGGAGTGTGTACAAGTTTGTCAGATACGGTGTCATAACATTCACTGTGACATTAAGTATCTGTTGCCATAATTTCATTTCTTATTCGCATTTTCAAAATAGCCATATATCTTACACACACACACACACACACACACTTACAAATCCTCATCCACTCCGGATCTCATTGAAAACGACTCTGCTATTTCCAGCTATGACTTTGAGAATCTAATCAACCAAGCCGTAGACGAAGGCGAAGAATATTGTGAAATACTAGGGGAACTAGCCAAACTTTTGATGCAAGAGGAGAAGGCCATTCAACCTCATGAAGAGCCAGTTGAGGTGATCAACCTAGGTATTGAGGAAGACAAGAAAGAGGTCAAGATCGGCGCCAACTTGGAAGATGGTGTCAAAGGCAGATTGGTACAAATGTTACATGACTACGTCGAGGTATTTGCTTGGTTGTATGAAGATATGTCGGGGCTTGATACTGACATTGTGGTTCATCGTCTACCAATAAAAGAAGACTGTCCCCCAGTCAAGTAGAAAGTTCATCGTATGTGGCTTGACATGTCTGAAAAGATAAAAGCTGAGGTAATGAAGCCATTCAATGCAAGTTTCCTGGTTGTGACATCATATCCTCAATGGGTGGTGAATGTGGTCCCCGTACCAAAGAAGGATGGAAAGGTCCATATGTGCATAGACTATAGAGATATGAATAGGGCGAGCCCTAAAGATGATTTCCCACTACCGCATATTGACGTCTTGGTCGACGACACAGCCCAACACAAAGTCTTTTCCTTCATGGATGGTTTCTCCAGCTACAATAAAATCAAGATGGCTCTAAAGACATGGAGAAAACCACCTTTTTTACACAATGTGGCACCTTTTGTTACAAAGTCATGCCATTCGGTTTGAAGAATGCAGGGTCAACCTACCAATGAGCTATAATAGCCCTATTCCATGACATGATCCATCATGAGATAGAAGTCTACGTTGATGATATGATTGCAAGGTCGCAAACTGAGGAACAACACCTTGATCACTTACACAAGCTATTTGAAAGGCTGAAAGAGTACAAGCTGAGGCTAAATCCCAACAAATGTACCTTTGGGGTAAGATCTAGAAAAATATTAGGGTTTGTCGTCAGTAGCAAAGGCATTGAAGTTGATCATGCGAAGGTTAAAGCCATACAAGAGATGCTAGCCCTCCGCTCTGAGAAGGAAGTCAGAGGTTTCTTGGTTCGACTTAACTACATTGCTTGATTCATATCTCACCCAACTGCTACTTGTGAGCCAATTTTTAAACTGTTGAAGAAAGATCAGGTAATCAGATGGAACGACGACTGCCAAGCATCCTTTGACAAGATCAAGGAATATTTACAAGAACCTCCCATTCTGATGACTCCAGTTGAAGGAAGACCTCTGATTATGTACTTGATTTTATTAGAGAATTAAATAGGGTGTGTGTTAGGCCAACATGATGAGTCTGGCCAAAAAGAGCATGCAATATACTACCTTAGCAAAAAGTTTATTGACTGTGAAACCAGATATTTGCTGCTCGAGAAAACTTGTTGCGCTTTAGCATGTGCTACTTGCCGGTTGAGACAATATATGTTGACTCACACAACTTTGTTGATTTCTAAGATGGACCCTATCAAGTATATCTTCGAGAAGCCAGCCCTCTATGGACGAATAGGTAGATGGAAAATGATTCTGACCGAATATGACATCCAATATACTACACAAAAGGCAATCAAGAGAAGTGTGCAGGAAGATCATTTGGCCCATCAAGCTGTTGATGATTACCAATATATGAACTTTGAATTTCCGGATGAGAATATCATGCTAGTAACTGAGTGCGAAAAGCCTGGACCGTATGACGAACCTGAACAAGGATCCCGATGTACTATGGTTTTTGATGGAGCTTCTAATGCTTTGGGCAATGGAATGGGTGTTGTGATAATTCCTCGTGAGGGTTTCCATGCACCCTTCACCTCTAGATTGTGCTTCGACTGTACGAACAACATGGCTGAGTACGAGCATGCATCTTGGGTCTAAAGGTTGCCATTGACCCAAGGATCAAGTTCTTAGATGTATTCGGAGATTCTGCTCTAGTAATCAGTCAAGTTAAAAGAGAGTGGGATACAAAACTTCCTAATTTGATTCCTTACAAAGATCTTTTGCTAATTTTGATCCCATACTTCCAGGAGGTTTCTTTTGAACACTTCCCAAGAGAAGAAAACCAACTAGAAGATGCCCTAGCAACAATGTCATCTATGTTCAAAGTCAATTGGGACAGTGAAACTTCCAGAATTACAATCGAAAGATTTGACGAACCTGCGCATTGTTATGAGCTTGACATTGACGAAGAGAAGCCATGGTACAATAAGGTGAAGAGATATATTGAAGCACAAGAGTATCCTGAAGGAGATTCCATCAATGATAAGAAATTTATGCAAAGATTTTCAGCCAAATTTTTCCCAAGCAATGGAATCCTGTACAAGCGCAACCATGATTAAACTCTACTCCAGTGTGTGGACAAGAAGGAGGCAGAGAAGATCATAGAAGACATGCATGATGGTATCTTTGGGACTCACTCTGTGGACACACCTGGCCAAGAAGATTCTAAGGGCTGGTTACTATTGGTCGACAATAGAAACTGATTGCCACCATCACTCGAAGACTTGCCATAAGTGTCAGATCTATGCCGACAAGGTCCATGTGCCTATAATTCCTCTAAATGTCATGACTGCTCCATGGCCATTTGCAATGTGGGGAATTGACATGATTGGAGAGATCAAGCCTACTTCTTCCAATGAGCACTGTTGTACCCCAAAATTTGCCCTCCCATATTCCTCAAGACATGTCAAAAATAATCTTCAAGTTGCTCAAGTTGGCTCAAGGGTTGGACAGTCAAATCACCTCCTAAGGCAGTCAATTCAAAATTAGGGTTTTGTGTTGCATCAAGGTCCTCACATCCAAATGACATCAAGTGCTCCACAATGTCCTAATATGTTCTTAAGTTTATCCATGTCAAATTTCAAGCCTTGTAGAGGATGTTTGGTCAGTCAATTGCTCAAGAGGCCCAAAAATCGACCGTGCTAGGGAAAAAGCCAACTGTGACCCGAATACAGTCAAACCTCAAGATTTTTTGTCAACATTCTCATTTTTAAGGATAATTCATCATTTGATCAAGGTTTGATTATGATTCATCAAGGATTGCTCAAGATTCATCAAGATTCAAAAGTTGCTAAATTAGGGTTTTGTAGGAAAAGTCAACTCAACTTTTACCAAGCATAACTTTCTCATACTTTATGATAAATGACCCATCCAAAGCTCATTTTGAAGAGGATGCAATGTCCTACAATCCATCTTCACACCCCAAGATCAAGAAATGCTCTCACAAAAATTTACAAATTTGGACATTATAGGTCACTTTTGAAAGTCAACAAAAACACCTTTTTTTCCAAAGCTTATAAATTGAGAATGGAACATACAAATGATATGAGACCAAAAGTTTTGATTATAGGACATCTCAAGGTTTCTAAAAAGTCTAAGAACACCTCCAAAAGTTCAAAATTGAAGAAGTTATGCATTGTTGAAGTTGGGCATTTTTCCAAAATTGCCAAAAGTCAACTATCCTCAAAACTCCAATTTTTGACAAAAGGGCCCACTTTTTTCCACTTGATATAGTCTTGTCATGCCACACACGTGTCCCATATTTAATTTCATGGCCATTCATTTATTTTTCTATTTTATTTTATTTTTATTGATTTAATTGATTTTAAATCAATATTAAATCAAATCAAATCTAAAAATCGATGTAAAGGGATTCTAGTGATCATTCCAGCTTGCAAATACCATGTGATACTCAATCAAACTCGGGCCAAGTCAATTCAAGCACAAAATCTCAGATTTGATGCAAATATGGCAACTTGGTTATGGTGATCAAAATCAAATATTCCATCTTCAATGCACATGGATATTAGTCCAAATTTTGACCTAAACTCATTCCATTATATGCATACAAGTGACACAAACCTAAAACACGCATAAAGCTCTGCAGAAACAGCCACACAACTTTGAGAAAAAAGCTTGAAAAGTGAGAGATCAAAAACAACATTGGAGCATGATTCAATCAAAAATCTCAACACTACTCCCTTGCCTGACATCCTGTGAAGCTATAGCGATCAAAACCAGCCCTTGAAACATCCCCAAACACGCTGTAAGTCATCCTAAACATAGCCCTATGCACGAATTTGTAACCTTGGATTCTTGCATTTTCTTGCCAAAATATTGATATATTTGTGATCCTGGCATAATTTCCAAGCATTCTGCATTGTTTGATTTTATTTTCGTGGCTTCTAATCCCGTATCCAGAACCTAGGGTTCTTGTTCTTGTTTTTGGGCGTTTTGTGTACAGGAGAAATCAAGACGATTCATGGCTATATTCGTGTTCAGGAAAGCAAGACAAACACGATGATGGCCTTAGCTTGCGTTTACATGGCCTAAGGAGGATTTTTGAGACATCCCACGAATCTTCCTGCGGACAAAAATCTGTAGGTAAATAACCAGGGATTATTGAAGAAGATGATCACGTGTCTTTTCCCCATTGGCTGTTTCATATCTTGGCGCACGTTTTTATTAATTCCAGCATATTTAGTTGTTTGCTAATATATTAGTTATTATCTGATCCAATAACAAATGAGGCATGGTGGCGTAGTGGTAGGAGTGAACGTCCAAAACCAATGGGACCTGGGTTCGAATCCCAGGTCCCCCAAAACCTTATTGCAATTTTATTTCAGGCATTCACATACAGCACTCCAAGCGTGGATTACAGTATACCCCCAGATCTCAAATGCTACGTGGCTCACAGGGCAAAATCAATGGCCAAAATTGGATGCTCACCATACTCCCCAGTCAAGGCATACGCATGGAATAATGAAAGTCAAAGCAGGCTGGAATACGTTTGGGCCAAGGAAATGCTAACCAAACCTCCTGATTTGGGGCCCAAACCCCCTTTGGTTTATTTCTTTTCTTTTCTATATTTCTCTTATTTAATTTGTTTTATTATTTTTATTGTCAATTAACTAATTAATAATTTTTCTCATAAATTCAGAAAAACAAAAATAATATTTTAATTTCACTATTTTGTTATTTTTGTAAATAAACATTAATTAATTTATTTAGTTTAATTAGGAACAACTTTAACATATTTTGCATTAAATTAAAATTAACCTAGAATTAGGGTTTTGATATCTTTTAACCATTTTATTTTATTTCCTTAATTAAAACAAAACCCAAAAATATTTTCATTTAATTAATTAATTCAATTATTAATTTAGATTAATTTTAATTCAAAAAAATAACAAAAAATATGCTTTATTTAATAAAAAGGGTCAAAACCCTAAAAACACTTCGACTTAATTTTCTCGCGCGCGAATTATTTTTGATCCATATTTCAATATTGTAACTGCTTCGGGAATGTAATAGTTTTTAAATTAGGATTTTATTTATCGCTTTATTTATTTTCCGCAATTTAATTTTAAGGGTTTGTCTTTGGCGATGTAAATACCCGACGCCTTGTAATAGCTTAGATTTATTTTCCGCAATTTAATTCCCGCAACCATTAACTGTTAGATGTTTGAATAATAGGCAATGCATGACAAGACCAATTTTAATTTAAAATCAACAGTAGCTCACCATACTATGTACAAAGATAATATAACTGAAAAACAATACACTCGCACATGCCACTCCTAGGGTACATCTCACTTGGTTGCCTCGAGCGTGGTCATTGAGTATAGGAAGTTTTAGAGGTCGCCCTCTTGTCCAAAGATCATAAGTTGCCTCGAAACGGTTGCCTCGGATAAAAATGATCTAAGACATTAGGGTTGCCGCTAAGGCGTCCTAACATTGCTTTAGTGACCACACGTCCCTTAATCGAATTGACCCGAAAACTCCAACGACGGTGCTACCTATTCCTCAATAATGGGATAGCACTGTCTAAAGGACATTTGTACAGTTTAATTCCTTTTTGAGTAGGTAGATGTTCTTAAGTACTTGCTCTTTTGAAAACAAAAACAAAAATTTTTGCACTTACACCCCTTTCAAAACAAAAACTCTTTTCAAACCCACAATCACAAAGACAAGCAAACTTTTGAAAACATAATGAGCAAGTACCTAAGAGCCCATGGATAACCACGGATAGAAAGGGTGCTAACACCTTCCCTTTCTATAATCTACCTCCCGAACCCGAGAAATATCTCAGAAAGGAATTTTTCTGTGCTTTTGTCCTTTCCTTGTTGGATAAAATAAAAGACGGTGGCGACTCTTGCTTACTGCGACATTTTGAGAAAACAAACGCAAACGCGAACCAGCATTCCAAAACAGTCAGTTCTATTCCCACCGATCACAGAACTGGCGACTCTGCTGGGGATACATTATAAGTGAGGTGTACCTTAGGATTAGATCACTATGGTTTCAATTGTATGCTTTGTATGCTTTAATTTTGTGGGCTTGTATCAGAGTTCTATAGATCCTAACCCGGATCTGGGGATACCCTTTAGGTAAGTAGCAATAAACTGTGAGGGATCTGTCTGGCGTAGACCAACACGGATGAAGCAGTAGCTACGTTGGTGTGGCACCTTGATCTGTACCGATATCCCTTGTGTTGGAACGAGGAAAATATGGGTCTTCTAAGGAGTCATTAAGCACCAACTAACCTTAGAACCTTAAATTGACCAACTTGGCCATAGAACAGTAGCAGTATGCTACACTCATTGAGACTAACTCTCGCGATGATTCCGGCAGCAAGAAAAGGTTGCTAAACTGGAATTATGACCGATTGAGGGTAGTCAGTGATATTGAGATCCTCTAGAACCCGGTTACTATTTTTTAGGATAGGTCTTAACCAACTGAACTGAAAGAGGGTAGTACCTAAGCTTCATGCCAGCCTGAAATCTAAGGGCTCTCAGTGTGACTTGTGTGCCTTTAACATGTTTGCCTTTTGTGGATACTTGTGGTGTGCCTTTACCATGACATCATGACATCATAACATCGCATACATTTTGCATAAGGACTAACCTATTTCAAAGACAAGAGGGTTTCATCTTTGCTCTGTTTTGTAGGTCATCATGATGCCCATGCGTAGGAATACTATCCGGATCAACTTTGTCCAAGTACCTACCCTGCTTAAAGATTTGGTTGCCAGGATTCCAGACACTACTTCCTTCATCAGAAGGCATGGTTCTCTTCTCAGTTTGGTCACCTCAAAATTGGACGAACAAATGATGAGTGTCCTAGTCCAGTTTTATGATCCGCTATACCATTGCTTCACCTTTCAAGACTTCCAGCTGGTTCCTACCCTGGAAGAGTTCTCTGAACTGCTTGGTATCTCTGTTTTGGAGCAGACTCCATTTACTGGTTGGGAAAAGACTCTTAAGCCCGAAGAAATTGCTGCAGCCCTTCACTTGACTAAGGAGGAGGTAATGGCTAACTGGGAGACTAGAAGTGGAGCTAAGGGTTTTCTGGCTAAGTTTTTGGTTGACAAAGCTAATTACTTCTGGGACAGCTTAGAATTCAAGGCGTACGAGGACATTCTGGCTCTTTTGATTTATGGTTTGGTATTGTTTCCGAATCCTGACACTTTTGTTGATATTAATGCCATCAAGATCTTCATCTCTCAGAATCCGGTACCCACTCTCTTGGGTGATATCCTTCATCAGCTCTATGCTCGTACTGCCCGAAAGCGGGGAACTTTGATGTGATGTGCTCCTTTATTGTCGAGGTGGTTTATTTTGCACCTCCCTAAGTCCGTACTAAAGAACAAAGAAGGAATGGGCTGGGCTTATAGGGTGATGTCTCTTTCTAATAATGACATTGTCTGGACTCTCAAAGGTATGGATGAGGTAACTGTCATTGATCGCTGTGGAGAGTATCCTAATGTTCCATTAATCAGAACCCATGGAGTGATTTCTTACAACCCATGCTTAGCTCTCTGTCAGTTTGGAAGATCCAGAAGAGAAGGGCCTCATGAGATGTTGATGCCTCATATCATCTTTGATTTTCAAGGAGATAGCGACGAGCTGCGTCGTAGATTCATAAGGGCTTGGGACAGAGTTCACCAATCTGACCCACATGAGTTGGGACCAAAGACTTCTCTGCCAATGGAGCCATATCTCAGATGGGTCCGCATCCGTGCCCAGAAGCTAGGTATGCCATATGAAGCTGTCAGGCCTGTTACTCTTGAAGTTGCTAATGTGGAGGGGGTTCTTCCAACTATTCTCCACCCTTATATGCCCACTGATATTGGGACACTGAAGAGGTCTTGGATGCAGTTAAGGGATGAACGGGATTCCTACCGAGAGAGGTTCAATGAACAGGAGCAGAAGATCCAGAAGCTGACTAGGCAACTGGAGAACGAGCGGATCCTGAATGATTATGTCCGCACTGAGAAGAAGAGACCATGGGAGCATTGATGGACCTTTGATGGTTTCTTTTACAGTTTTTATTTACTTTTTAGTATTTCCATTCTTGTAACGCCTAAGGGAAATTTGTTGAACAATTTAAATTTTGAAGTTTAAATCTAATAAAGTGTGTTTCCCTTCTTGCTTACAAATTTGAATCCCGGTTATCTTTGAAATCATAAATCATACGCATTTCATCCCATGCACTTCATAAACAGGTACCCATTTTACAGGTCTCTTATCTTCTTCGCTGTTTATTTCAGCAATCACCATGTCTGCTGAACCTTCAACTGAGCAAGCTATCAAGGCCCTCCAGGCCCAGAATGCCAAATTTCAAAAGCTGTTTATGAATCTAGCTAAGGGTCAGCAGGACCTGAAGACCTTGATTCTGCAAGAGAAGAAGAAGAAGAAGAGGACCATCCTGTTCAGTACTGGACGCAGGTTTGGAAACGGGCTGCAGAATGAAGTTGATCCGACCACCTCATATGGAGGGAAAGATAGTCCACAAGAAAGGAGGGCTCCTAGCCCTATGGTCTCCAACAACGAGATGGACTATGATGAAGAACAGTATCCTCCTGCTGAGGATAAGTACAAACAGCTGGAAGACCGTTTAAACGCTATGTAAATTCAGAAGGTGCCCGGTCTGGACTTCGGAGATCTAGGTCTCTCATATGGGGTGGTGATTCCCCATAAATTCAAGGCACCTGCCTTTGCCAAATATGACGGAATTTCCTGTCCGAAGATGCACCTCCGGTCATATGTGAGGAAGATCCAACCTTACACTGCTGATAAGAAATTATGGATCCATTTCTTTCAAGACAGTCTCTCAGGGACTCAGCTTGAGTGGTTCTATCAGTTGGACAGAGCCAGTATCCGTAGCTGGGAGGATTTGGCTACTGCATTTTACAGACAGTATCAGTACAACTCCGACCTCGCTCCTACGTGTACCCAACTCCAAGGTATGTCAATAGGAATGGGTGAAGGATTCAAAGAGTATGCTCAAAAATGGAGAGACCTTGCCGGAAGGGTGCAACCACCGTTGGCTGATCGTGAGCTTGTTGACATGTTTTTGGGGACCCTGTCTGGTCCGTTCTTTAACCATCTAATTGGAAGCTCTTCAGCTGGGTTTATAGATCTTATTTTGACCGGTGAAAGGATTGAAGCTGGTATTAAGGTTGGGAAGATACAGAAGGGTGCCTCATCGAGCACCGAGAAGAAACTGTTTAAGAAAGAGTCCAGTGTCGTCTACAGTTTAAGAAGGCAGAATAGACCTGAACACCGCCAAGCTGTCAATGCAGTTGTTATTTCAAAACCTGCTGGTGCCCCTCAGCATCACAATCCACAAAAGGACGAGAGACCTCGAAGGCAATTCACTCGTCTCAGCATGACTTTGTCTCAGATTCTGCCACAGTTGCTGAAAACCAATCTGGTGACTCTAAAGGAAGTTCCGAAGAATCCAAGTACCACATCACCAAATTACAACCCTAACGCCTGTTGCGCTTTTCACTCTGATAGCCCAGGGCATAATACAGATTATTGTTGGGTTTTGAGGAACAGGGTGCAAGACCTAATTGATGCAAAGGAGATTGAGTTTGAGGCACCCGAGAGGCCTAATGTTGTGACTGCTCCCATGCCCAAACATGGAGTAAATGCTGTAGAGGAAGACTTGTTTGTAGTTTCCGTGGATGATATTGTTACCCCTCTGATGACTGTCAAGAAGAACCTGTTGCTAGCCGGTTTATTTCCAGGCTGCGACGAAGGTTGTCATATGTGTTCTGTTTTACCTACTGGTTGCCCATTTCTGAAGTCAGGTATCCAAAACCTGATGGATAATAAGGAGATCTTGTTTGAGAAGACTTTTGTTCCTTCCGTTCATTCTGAAGAAGTTGCCATCATTACCATTTTCAACAATTCTTCCAAGGCTCCCTCGAGGAAGCCTGTTAGGATTACATCTACTCCGAAGATCGCACCTGTAATCATCACTGTTCCGGGGCCTATCCCCTACACCTCTGACAAAGCTGTCCCTTGACACTATGGGGCAGATGTTTATGTTCTAGGAGTTAAGCAAGAGTTGGATGCTGATACCGGCATCAACAACATTACTGGACCTGCTAAAGTCACCCGCAGCGGTAGACTTTTCTCACCTGATATTGCTCCACCGACTGTCCGAAGACCTGTTGTCATTACACCTGCAAGTGTACCTACTGCCATTACTGATCAAGTTCTTATCCTTACCCCGGTCGCCGAGTCATCTAACGCTCGGGGAAAAGGGATCACCACTGATATGCCTGCCCAGACGGAGGCACCGAAGACTATTACTGTTGAAGCTTCCAAACAAGAGATGGAAGAGATTCTGAAGATTATTAAGAAGAGTGATTATAACATAGTTGAGCAGCTGGGGCAAACCCCATCCAAGATTTCTATGTTGTCACTGTTGTTGTGTTCAGAGGCCCATGCCAAGGCTCTGATTACCTTCCTGAAGACTGCCCATGTTCCACAAGAGACATCAGCTGATCAGTTTACCGATTGTGTGGCCAATTTAACTGCTGATAACGGTTTGGGTTTCTCCGGCGCTGATTTGACTGCTAAAGGGAAGAACCATAATGATGCCCTGCATGTCTCCATTGAATGCAGGGGCACTACTCTTGCACATGTATTGGTTGACACTGGTTCCTCGTTGAACGTCTTGCCCAAGAAAGCTCTAGACCGGTTGGATTACGAAGGGTTAGAGCTGAAGCCACGTAACATCATTGTCAGGGCCTTCGACGGGTCTAAAAGGATGGTGTATGGTGAAGTTGATATTCCAATTAAAGTTGGTTCTCAGGTCTTCAATTCTACATTCTACGTGATGGACATTCGGCCATCCTATTCTTGTTTGCTGGGTCGTCCATGGATCCATAAAGCTGGGGCCGTAACCTCAACGCTCCACCAGAAGATGAAGTACTCGGTCAGAGGGAAGATTGTGACAGTTCAAGGGGAGGAAGAGTACATGGTCAGCCACCTCAACTCGTTCAGATACGTAGAGATGGATGGGGAGTTCATTGAGACCCCATTTCAGCACTTTGAAGAAGTTCCTCAGACACTAGCATCAGCTGAGATTGTGGTTGAAGATTCTCCTATGAAGATGGCTTCCTTAAAGGATGCACGGGCTGTTATTGAGAAGGGTGAGTGTGCAAATTAGGGCTGACTTCCTGATTTCACTCAGAAGACTAACAAGTTTGGTTTGGGTTTTACTGCAGAAGCTCAAAGGGTTGTTCGAAGTGCAAGGATTGGAAGACCTCCTGTGTTCATCAGCAACTCGGGAGTAAATGCCATTGAAGATGATGTGGAGGAGTCTGAATTCAACAGTTGGATCTATCCTACGACCAATGGTGGACCAAGCAACTGGACAGCAAAGGACTTCATCCCTATTACTTTTGTTAACCAGTAATGAACTCTTTGTTTTGAATTTGTAACAGACAATGTTGTGAAACCTCATGGCCCGGTGTCTTACCCGGGGCACCGTGGCTTCATTTGTGAGGGCTTTTGTGTGCCATTTTCATATATCATTAATAAAAGCATTGGACGTTTCTTGCATTTCAAATTTTGCGTTCCTTGTTTTTCTTTATTATATATTGCAAAACAGCTATTTTACACACACTCACATATACAGGTCTCAATCCACTCTAGATCTCACTGGTAACGACTCTGCTACTGCCAGTTATAACTTTGAAAATCCGATCAACTTAGTCAAATACGAAGGTGAAGATGATTGCGAAGTGCCTGGTGAACTTGCAAGATTGCTACTTCAAGAAGAGAGGGCCATTCAGCCACACGAAGAGCCAGCGGAAACGGTGAATCTGGGTACTGAAACAGACAAGAAGGAAGTCAAGATCGGTGCAAATTTAGAGCTTAGTATGAAGCAACGATTGATTCAGATGCTGCATGACTATGTTGAGATCTTTGCCTGGTCTTACGAAGATATGCCTGGGTTGGATACTGACATTGTGGTTCATCGCCTGCCTACCAAGGAAGACTGCCCTCCGGTAAAACAGAAGGTTCGCCGTATGCGCCCAGAGATGTCTGAGAAAATCAAGGCTGAAGTTATGAAACAGTTTGACGCCGGTTTTCTAGCAGTTACTTCTTACCCTCAGTGGGTCGCTAATGTGGTTCCTGTGCTGAAGAAGGATGGTAAGGTTCGAATGTGTGTTGACTACAGGGATTTGAACACGGCGAGCCCCAAGGATGACTTCCCTCTACCTCACATCGACGTTCTGGTTGACAATACTGCTCAGCACAAGGTGTTCTCCTTTATGGATGGTTTCTCTGGTTATAATTAGATAAAGATGGCTCCCGAAGACATGGAGAAGATGACCTTTGTTACTCAGTGGGGCACCTTTTGTTACAAGGTCATGCCTTTTGGATTGAAGAATGCTGGGGCAACATATCAGCGTGCCATGGTTGCTTTGTTTCATGATATGATCCATCATGAGATTGAAGTATACGTCGACGATATGATTGCGAGGTCCCAGACTGAGGAGGAACACCTTGACCATCTATAGAAGCTGTTTGACAGGTTGAAGTTATACAAGCTGAGGTTGAACCCGAACAAGTGCACCTTCGGGGTGAGATCTGGTAAACTACTAGGTTTCGTTGTAAGCGACAAAGGTATTCAAGTGGACCCTGCCAAAGTGAAAGCCATACAAGAGATGCCAACTCCTAAGATAGAGAAGGAGGTCAGAGGCTTTCTGGGACGACTGAACTACAATGCCCGATTCATCTCGCACCTAACTGCTACTTGTGAGCCAATCTTCAAGCTGCTGAAAAAAGATCAAGTGATACGCTGGAATGATGAATTTCAGGTCGCTTTCGAAAGAATCAAAGAGTATCTCCAAGAGCCACCCATTCTGATGCCACCAGTTGAAGGGAGACCTCTGATCTTATACTTGACAGTACTTGACAACTCAATGGGGTGTGTGCTGGGGCAACATGACGAGTCTGGCCGAAAAGAGCATGCTATTTATTACCTTAGCAAAAAGTTTACTGACTGTGAGACCCGATACTCACTGTTTGAGAAAACTTGCTGCACTTTGGCATGCACTGCTCGCCGGCTGAGACAGTATATGCTGACTAACACTACTCTGTTGATTCCAAAGATGGATCCAATCAAGTATATCTTCGAAAAGCCTGCCTTGTCCAGAAGAATAGCAAGATGGCAGATGATCTTGACTGAGTATGACATCCAGTACACAACTCAAAAAGCAATCAAGGGAAGTGTATTGGCAGACCATTTGGCATATCAGACAGTGGATGATTACCAGTCTATGAACTTTGAATTCCCGGACGAGAATATCATGTTGATAACTGATTGTGAGACACCTGGACCGGATGAAAGACATGAGGAAGGATCCCGATGGTCTATGTACTTTGATGGAGCTTCAAATGCTTTGGGTAATGGCATTGGCGCCGTGATCATATCTCTTAAAGGCTCTCATACTCCGTTTACCGCCCGACTATGCTTCAACTGCACCAACAACATGGCGGAGTACGAAGCGTGCATCATGGGTCTTCGAGCTGCAATTGACCTAAGGATTAAGTTTCTAAGTGTCTTCAGAGATTTCGCTCTCGTGATCAGTCAGATCAAAGGCGAGTGGGATACGAAACACCCGAATCTTATCCCTTATAAGGAGTATGTGTTGACGTTGCTTCCCCATTTCAAGGAGATAACCTTTAAACACTTCCCAAGAGAGGAGAATCAGTTGGCGGACGCGTTAGATACAATGTCTTATATGTTCAAAGTCAATTGGGACAACGAGGCTCCCCGGATCATTATTGAAAAATTGGACAAACCTGCGCATTGATGTGATATTGAGACTGAAGAGGTAACAGAAAAGCCCTGGTATCATGAGGTGAAGAGGTATCTTGAAGCTCAGGAGTACCCCGAGGGTACATCTGTTAATGACAAGAAGTTTTTGAGGAGGTTTGCAGCCAAGTTCTCCATCAGCAATGGAATTCTTTACAAACGTAACCATGATTCAACCTTACTACGTTGTGTGGATAAGAATGAAGAAGAAAGGATCATGGCAGATCTACATGAAGGTACTTTCGGGACTCATTCCAGTGGACACACCATGGCAAAGAAAATCCTTCGGGCAGGATACTACTGGTCCACGATGGAAGCTGACTGTTATAAGCATTCTCGAACATGTCACAAGTGCCAAGTCTATGCTGATAAGGTGCACATACCTCCTGTTACTCTGAATGTTTTGACAGCACCTTGGCCTTTTGCAATGTGGGGCATTGATATGATTGGCGAGATCAGACCTACGGCATCCAACGGGCATCGTTTCATCCTGGTAGCGATTGATTACTTTACGAAGTGGGTTAAAGCAGCTTCCTTTGCTACCGTAACCAAGAACGTCGTGGCACGGTTCATTCGGCACAACCTGATCTGTCGATACGGTGTACTAGAGAGGATCATTACGGACAATGGTACCAATCTAAACAACAAGATGATCACTGAGCTCTGCGAGCAATTCAAGATACAGCATCACAACTCTTCTCCCTACCAACCGAAGATGAATAGGGCTGTCGAAGCGGCAAATAAGAACATTAAGAAGATTTTGCAGAAGATGACAGTGACATACAAAGACTGGCACGAGCTGTTACCATTTGCTCTTCATGGGAACCGTACCTCAGCACGGACGTCAACAGGGGCAACACCCTATTCCTTGGTTTATGGCATTGAGGCAGTCTTGCCGATTGAAGTTCAGATACCCTCTCTTCGGATCATGAAGGATGCATGTTTGAGCGAAGATGACTGGATCCAGACCTGGCTTGATCAACTGAACCTAATCGACGAAAAAAGACTTACTGCTGTCTGTCATGGTCAGACGTACCAAAAACAGATGATCAAGGCATTTAACAAGAAATTCAGATGACAAGAGTATCAAGTTGGGGACCTGGTGTTGTACCCCAAAATTTTCCCTCCCATAATCTTCAAAGTTTTGCCTCAAAGGGTTCAAAGTCTACTCAAGGGCTACACAGTCAAACCATCCTCCTAAGCCATGCAAATTAGGGTTTTGGTTCTTGCAAGGAAGTTGAGGTTTTCAAGGGCTCAATCAAGTCCCATATGCTCATACACGTTGTCAAGCACCTACATGTCAAGTTTCAAGGCTCACAAGGTCAAGTTGCACAGTCAAAAACCCTAATTGCTTCACAATCAACTGTAGGGGCAAAATGGTCATTTGGCAGTCAAAAGTCAAAAATTTTGGTCAACATCTCATTTTGAAGCCACAATCATCATTTGGTCAAATCTTGACCATGATTTCACAAGAATGGCTCAAAAATCATCAAGATGCAAAAGTTTCCATTTTTAGATAGTTGAAAAAGTCAACTGTAACTTGACCAAGGCATAAATTTTTTCATGGTTCATCAGAAAAATCCAATCCAATTCTCATCTTGAAGGGGAAGACATTTCCTACAACTCATCTTCACATTCCAAGTCCAAGAAATGCTCTCACAAAAAGTTATCAATTTCAACATTATAGGTCATTTTCAAAAGTCAACAAAAAGGGACTTTAAGTCAAAGACCATAACTTGAGATTGGTAAATCAAAATGACATGGGACCAAAGGCATTGGTTAGAGGACTTCAAGACCTTTCCAAAATGTCAAAGAACGTGTTCATAGTTTCAAAATTGAGCAAGATATGCATTGGAGAAGTTGGGAAATTTTTGTGAAATGGCCAAAGTCAATTATCCTTGAAACTTCATTTTTGACAAAAGGGGCCCACTTTTTCCACTTGATTCAGCTTGGCCATGCTTCCCACGTGACCCACAATTTATTTCAAGATTTAAAATCAATTTTTCCATTTTTATTTAATTTTATTTGATTTAATTCATTTTAAATCTTTAAAATTCAAATAAAAATCAAAGAAATTAATGGAGGGATATATTTTTTGATGATTAACTTTGATACACCTTAAAACACATTCCAAATTCGTGCATGGCCTATTATGGGCATAAAAATTCAAAATTTCACAAATATGGAAAATGGTTCAATGTTGGTTATGGAGGAAATCAAGAACTTCAATGCAAAGGCTTAATGACCATTATTTGGATTGATACACATTTCATTACTATATATACAAGCCTTCCCAACCTCATTCAAAAGAGAGTGTGTGCAGAAACGGCCAAGAGCAAAACCAAAAATTATTCAAAAAGTGAGAGTTCTAAAACATAGTTGCGAGCATCTTCAGATCAAAACAAGCACGTGGTTCTATTCCTTGCCACACCCTGAAGCTAAAACAACCTTTGCCAAGTCTTGAGGCTCATACCGCGCTGTAAGTTCTTCCCAGGTCCCCTATAATTTCCATATCATTTTTTTCATTGCTTTCATGTGCAGATTCTCAAAGGAGGAACACCATAAACCTCATATCCCAGTGCTCCAAGTGTTCACCAGCATAGATCCAAAGGTCCAAAAGGCTAGCACACCATACTCTGGAGTCAAGCGTGCTGCAGGCGATCTGGAAAGTCAAACGTGCTTAGATTTCAGTAGGCTTGGATTGCTTCAATAAACCTCCTATTTGGCCCACACCTCCCTTGGTTTTTACTTCCTTTTTTTTATTTTGTTTTGTCATTTTCTCTTATTTTAATTTCTAACATTTTTATTTTATTATTATTAACAAATTAACCAATTAAGACATTTTCATAAAAAAAAAAAAAATAGAACTAACATTATTTTTATCATTACTATTTTATTGTGTAAAATAAATCTTAAATAAATTAATTTTGATTAGGCCATTTTAACCCTTTTTTAAAATAATTAAAATAATTTAGATTTAAGTTAACTTTTAATTTTATTCCATTATTTCATAAAAACATAAAAGCAAAAAATATTTTCTTTTAATTAAATTAATTAATTAGTCATTAATTAGCTTTAATTTCACTTTAATCATAAAAAAGCCAAAAAAATCAATTTCTTTTCTAAAAAAGGGTCAACACCCTTAGACATTCCCGATTAATTTATTCGCCCGCATTTATTTTATTTGATTATGATGTAATTGCCTTCAACAATGTAATAGTTAAATAGGTTTATCGCTTTATTTAATTTTCGTACTTATTTACCAAAAAAACGGGTCTTTGTAATTTTTGGCGATGTATAGACCCGCGCCTTGTAATAGCGTAGGATTTATGTTTCCGCAATTTACTTTCTGCACCCCTTAACTGTTAAATGCATGCAAGAATGTATGGTAAATAAAAATAACTCGTAGCTCACCCATAACATGTACAAAGACATTAACTGAATACAACACACAATGCACACACCACTTCTAGGGTACGCCTCACTCGTTGCCTTCGAAACGTGGTCGTCAAGTATAGGACGTCTTAGCGGTCCTTATGTCCATGATCCGGTTGCCTCGAAACAGTTGCCTCGAAACAGTTGCCTCAGAACAGTTGCCTCGAAACGGTTGCCTCGGATTAAAAAAAAGGATCAAGGACATAAGGGTAGCTTCTAAGGTGTCCTACTGTTGCTTCGGTGACCACATTGTCCCTACAATCGAATTGACCCGAACACCTCCAACGGTGGTGCTACCTACCTCTCAATGGTGGGATGGCACTACCTTAAGGACTTCTACACAGCTTAATTCCTTAGGGTAGGTAGACGACTCATGGATACTTGCTCTTTAAAAAACAAAACAAAATCTTTTCACACCGACACTTTCAAAAAGCGTTCAAAACAATTTTTCAAACACTCTTGAGGACTGATACAAGAGTTATTCAGAAATCTTTCAAAGAAACTTTTTCAAACCCACTCACATTTTGAAAAGTAAACATTTTGAAAACATAAAGAGCAAGTATCTAAGAGCCCATGGATAACCATGGATAGAAAGGGTGCTAACACCTTCCCTTTCTATAAATCTACCTCCCGAACCGAGAAACATTCTCGAATAAGGAATTTTGCTGTGCTTTTGTCCTTTCCATGTTGGAGAACATAAAAGACGGTGGCGACTCTTGCTTACCGCGACATTTCGCGAAACCAGCTAAAAAACAGTCAGTTATATTTCCACCGATCACAGAACTGGCGACTCTACTGGGGCCATTATAAAGTGAGGTGTACCTTAGGAATTAGACCACTCTTGTGTTTTCAATTGCTTGATTTGATTGCTTTAATGTTGTGGGCCTGTGTTGGGAGTTTCATAGATCCTAACCCGGATCTGGGGGATACCTCTTAGAAAGTAGCAACAAGACTGTGAGGGAACTGTGCGGGGTATACCGACACGGTTGAAGCAGTCTTCTACATTGATGTGGCACTTTGGTGAGTACCGGTAACCCTTAAGTCCAGTCAAGGAGAGTACGGGGCCGCCGCGTGGTGTCGTGAAGCATCAACTGACCTTAGGAACCTTAATTGAACCATCTTGGCCTCTTTAGGGTAGTGAGATAACTGACTTTGGTGCAGTCCGAAGTTGGTTGATACTCGATACTACACTCAGTTGAGGGTTGTTTTCTTGGAATATTTTGATCGCCAGTTCAATGGCTAAATCGAAACGATGAACACAGAAAACAATCCAATGATATTGGGATCCTTAGAACCCGGTTACTTTTGATAGGACAGGTTTGAGCCCACCAACTTCAAGAGGGTAGTACCCCAAACTTCATGCTGGCCTAAACTCTAAGGGCTCTTTGTGTGACTTGTGTGCCTTCAAAACTTGACTACTTGCATACTTGTTATCTGACACTTGAGTTTCTTGCAGGTTTTGTTTACAGTCCTTAATCTGGACTCATAACAGGGTTTACCTACATTACTCCACAACATAACATCATACCATCATACCATTGCATACATCCTACATAAGGACTAATCCATTTCAAGGATCTCAAGGGCTTGTGATGCAGGTCATGATGAATCAAATGTCTAGCAAGGGGCAAAGGGGATTTATTTTCCTCTAGCCAAGGTTAACAACTTGAGTCAGGGGCTATGACCCACTCGATATGGTGAGCCTTGACTCTTGAAGAATGACTCTCAACAATATGCAGTTCCTTCAATCAAGCCACCAGATTCAAATTCTAAGAAGCTTCTTTGTTTATCCCGCGAGGTCCTTGAAAACATTGCATGCATATCATACATATCATTGCATTACAGGTACACTTGTTGCAGGTCACTTACCTTCTTCGCTGTTTATTTCAGCAGTCATCATGAATCCTGAATCATCCAATGGACAAGCTACCAAGGCCCTCCAGGCCCAGAATTCCCAGTTCCAGGAGTTGATTATGAGCCTAGCCCAGGGTCAAAAGGAATTGAAGACTCTGATTCAGAAGAAGAAGAACAAGAGGACTGTTTTGTTCAACCCTAGACGCAGATCTGGGAACACACTGCAGAATGAAGCTGAGAGGACTACTCCATCTGTGGGGGAAGGCAGTCACCAAGAGAGAGAGGTTCCTAGCCCTGTGGTCTCTGACACCGAGACAGACTTCAATGATGAACAATACCCCCTACTGAAGACAGGTACAAACAGCTGGAGGACCGGTTAAATGCTATGGATATCCAACGTGTGCCTGGGTTGGACTTTGGGGACCTAGGTTTATCTTCTGGGGTGGTGATCCCTCACAAATTAAAGGCACCTGCCTTTGTAAAGTACGACGGGGTTTCCTGTCCTAAGCTGCACCTCCGTTCATACGCAAGGAAGATCTAGCCCTACACGGCAGACAAAAATCTATGGATCCATTTCTTCCAGGAGAGTCTTTCAGGGACTCAACTCGATTGGTTCTATCAGTTGGATGGAACCAGTATTCGTAACTGGGAGGACTTGGCAACTACTTTTTATAAGCAGTATCAGTATAATGCCGACCTCGCTCCCACGCGTACCCAACTCCAGGGTATGTCACTTGGGACGAGTGAAGGTTTTAAGGAGTATCCGCAAAGGTGGAGAGATCTGGCTGGAAGGGTGCAGCCGCCCTTGACTGACCGCGAGCTCGTTGACATGTTCTTGGGGACCCTGTCTGGTCCCTTCTTCAACCATCTGATTGGAAATTCTTCTGCTGGGTTTACAGATTTGATCTTGACCGGGGAGAGGATCGAAGCTGGCATCAAGGCTGGAAAGATTCAAGAAGCTGCACCTTCTGATACTCACAAAAAGCCTTACACTGGGAAGAAAGAGGCCAATGCTGTGTACAGCCAAAAGGGTCGCCATGATCAACATGTAGGGGCAGTCCAGATCTCTAATCCTAGGCCTGCTCAACAAGGACAGGGGCATCAACGTAAGGAGGTCGCACCCAAGAGACAATTCACTAAAATCAACATGTCACTGGATCAAGCGCTACAGCAAATGTTGAAGGCAGGGCTGATTACCTTGAGGGCTCCTCTCCGGAATCCAAACACCTCTGCTCCCAACTACCATCCTATTGAGAGGTGCGCATACCACTCCGATAGCCCGGGTCATACTACGGACAACTGTTGGCCTTTGAAGAACAAGATTCAAGACATGATCGACGCTGGAGAGATTCAGTTTGAAGCGTCAGAGACTCCAAACATAATCAATGCTCCTTTGCCCAATCATTGAAGGCTTTTGTTTATTTGAATTTCCGAGTTGTAATTTTTTGCTTATACAAACAATTAATGTCATAGCAAACTCTTTTATTTCACTATTGCACTGCATATGTCTGTTTTTGAATTAATCCAATTATTTTCATTATATTCAAATTGCTTTCATTTTTTGATGATCAACCCTCAATTAATAATTCTAAGCCTCTTGAGGGAGGATGACGAAAACGATACCACGATTTACAGTATGCTATTGAACGGACCCTGCTGATGAGGTACAGGCATTGTTTCAATTCCTAAACACTGGAGTTATAAGGAAGATAATCCCTCGTCAACCCCTCTGAGCCAAAGAAGTTGGAGTTTTTCTTTTCGAAAATTAAAACCCTTAATCATAACCTGGGGCAGGGTAGTTCTCTCAGTTGATCCAAGTGCATAACAAATGGCACCAAAGAGGTCCTTACAAAACAACAAAAAAACAGCGATGGTTCCCTATAATCGTCAAGACAGGCAGTCATTATCTTTCAAAAAACGAAAGCCCAATAAGTCAAAACCTATGAAGGAGACTTACAAAACTGGGGCATCCCGCTGACTGTAATCACAAAAGAACAGTTCAGGCAAAAAAATAGGGATAACAAAATCAAAAAAAGAAAGAGGTCCTACAAACCCTCGACAAAAAGGAAGTGACTGCCTATCCACAACAAATTGTCAATATCCGAACCATCACCGGAATATCAGGACAAAGACTCAAACAAGGTCTAACGCACGGTCAACTGAGTTTAGGTTTGAAGAACATCACGAAGAGCGGGTGGGTACAAATAATTTGAGCCTTTATCCTTTGTTTCTTAAACCGTGAACCAGGCCACGCTACAGCCCTTAAAAGTTCTAGCTGAAGCATGGGTTAGTTCGAAAGCATACTGTTACGAAAGATATCCTGACTCCTTAAGGTTTGCTATAAAATAATGAGTTGACATCACATTTTACAAAAATCACTTGTTTTTATGAAAAATGCATTTCTCAAAAACTTCAAGACAGACATAAGATTTGCATTCTTAAAATAACATTGTTTGCATATGACTATTTGTTCGAACAACATAGAAATTCGCACGAAGAATATCCAGTGAACAAAGGCACTTCCAATCCAGGGGCACGGCATGGTCATTGTCTATCATCTGGGGCAGTCCAGTCAAGATTCAAGGAATCTCTCAAAATGCCAAATAGCCTGGGGCAAATCTCCGCCTAAGTCACTTGGGGCATTCCAGCAACGAATCTTGCCTGATCAAACATCTTCTGGTGGCATGGCAAAACACTTCTGACAGGGGCACCTCCCCGCATCCTGAGAGCGTAGACATAGTCGAAAAAAATACTACGCACAATCAAAGACCCTCTAGGTTGACACACCTAGGAAAAAATAAGGGCTTCCCGGCGAACCAAAAGGGTTCGGGCAAAAATAAGGGATGAAATGAAAAAAATCTGTACACCCGGCAAGTCGAAAACCTGAAAAGGCGACTTGGGCAAAAATGGGTATCCCGGTGGACTGGAAACCCGAAAGGGCGGTCCAGGCAAAAGTTAGGGATCAAAGCGTACGACTATGTCCCGTCATCTTGTCACTTGCCTACCAGAAGAAGATTTGTCAAATCGGCAGTCCTCAAGCACCTCCACAGGTACCTTCTCCCATAAAAACTGGGGCAATAAGAGTCGCCCAAACTGTACAGCTGCTTTCCTCCAAGTGTAAGGTAGATTCAGTTGAAGAATTTGACCAAGATGCCTCCACTCCCCTCAGAGTAAGTCAAGACTCAACAATACTCTCCCTGAGCAGAGTTGTTCTCCCACAAGCCCTACAAGGCACAGTATCTCCGGCAAGTCAACAACGCTCTCCCCAAGCAAAGTTAGCCTACAGTCAGCCTTACGGAAGTTGGGTATCCCCAGGAGATCTCAATATTCCCCAGCGGAGTATACAGATGTTCCTAAGCAAGCATCCCCGGCAGTCTTAATATAAGATTGTTCCCTGGTTGAACACAGACACCCCAGTGGATCCACTTCCCCAGTACAGTCTCAAAAGTTTCCCCAGGAGAGTTGAACAATCTCCCCAGTAGAATTTGGAAGATTATCCCCAGTAGATTCTGGAAGCTTATCCCCTGCAGAGCACGAACGCGTCTCCCCGGACTTTATTCAAAGGTTATTCTCCACCATGGCTTATAACTGGGTTATCCTCAGCTAATAACCACGGAAAGACCATCCTCGGCGAAGTTCCTCCTATCCCCCAGCGGAGTTCATTAAATTCCCCAACATAAGCTTATCAACGGTATCCCCAGCGGAGTTATCATCAAACCTCAGCGATGTATCTCTTCCCACAGAGTAATTCCCCGTAGAGTAATCTCTCCAACAAGTTTATTCCCCAACGGGGTCATCTTCTCCTACCGTTTTATTCTTGCAACCATCTTCAATCATTATCCCCAGCGGAAACGAAGAACTTTGTTCTTCAACATCAGCCCAGGATTCAACTTCCCGACATTCGTCAAGGATTTATTTTCCTAGACGAAAATACATTCATAAACATATCACCTTTCATACATCTTGCTTACATACACAATGCATGCACATACGCATCATATCACACAATCTCATTTCTCCCTGAGAACATCATGACATCATGCATTGCACAACTGATGTTTTTCCTTTTTCAGGAAAAAGGTCAATCCAAAGACGATTACTATCAACTGTTGCAATTCCAGATTCGATACCTGCATCTAGCCAGGGCATATCTGTGAGCGATTGATTGTGGATTCGATACCTGTATCTAGCCAGGGCATATCTACCTTAAAGAGATTAAAGAGATAGCTGGGAAATGCTCCAGATATGGATGATGTTCTTTTGCTTATTCAGATTTTCTCTTCAGAGATGGCTTAGAAATGCTCCAGAGATGGACGCTATTCTGTTGCTTATTCAGAGTTACTTGTTCAGAAATAGTTCAGAGATGCTCCAGATGGACGCTATTATGTTGCTTATTCAGGGCTTCTTTTCAGAGATAGCTTAGAAATGCTCCAGATATGGATGCTGTTCTTTTGCTTATTCAAGACTCCTTCTAGATATAGTTCAGATGTGACCCAAGCATGGCGACGTTCTGATACTTATTCCAGATTTCCTTTCAGAGATAGCTTGGAAATGCTCCAGATATGGATGCTATTCTTTTGCTTATTCAAGACTCCTTCTAGATATAGTTCAGATGTGACCCAGGCATGGCGGCATTCTGATACTTATTCCAGATTTCCTTTCAGAGATAGCTTGGAAATGCTCTAGATATGGATGCTGTTCTTTTGCTTATTCAAGACTCCTTCTAGATATAGTTCAGATGTGACCCAGGCATGGCGACGTTCTGATACTTATTCCAGATTTCCTTTCAGAGATAGCTTGGAAATGCTCCAGATATGGATGTTGTTCTTTTGCTTATTCAAGACTCCTTCTAGATATAGTTCAGATGTGACCCAGGCATGGCGGCGTTCTGATACTTATTCTAGACTTCCTTTCAGAGATAGCTTGGAAATGCTCCAGATATGGATGCTGTTCTTTTGCTTATTCAAGACTCCTTCTAGATATAGTTCAGATGTGACCCAGGCATGGCGACATTCTGATACTTATTCCAGATTTCCTTTCAGAGATAGCTTGGAAATGCTCCAGATATGGATGCTGTTCTTTTGCTTATTCAAGACTCCTTCTAGATATAGTTCAGATGTGACCCAGGCATGGCGACATTCTGATACTTATTCTAGACTTCCTTTCAGAGA
The DNA here is from genome assembly GCA_948472305.1 of Vicia faba. Taxonomy (NCBI): domain Eukaryota; kingdom Viridiplantae; phylum Streptophyta; class Magnoliopsida; order Fabales; family Fabaceae; genus Vicia; species Vicia faba. The sequence goes on from OX451736.1 coordinate 731,846,682, forward strand.
TAGCTTGGAAATGCTCCAGATATGGATGCTGTTCTTTTGCTTATTCAAGACTCCTTCTAGATATAGTTCATATGTGACCCAGGCATGGCGACGTTCTGATACTTATTCCAGATTTCCTTTCAGAGATAGCTTGGAAATGCTCCAGATATGGATGTTGTTCTTTTGCTTATTCAAGACTCCTTCTAGATATAGTTCAGATGTGACCCAGGCATGGCGACGTTCTGATACTTATTCCAGATTTCCTTTCAGAGATAGCTTGGAAATGCTCCAGATATGGATGCTGTTCTTTTTCTTATTCAAGATTCCTTCTAGATATAGTTCAGATGTGACCCAGGCATGGCGACGTTCTGATACTTATTCCAGATTTCCTTTCAGAGGTAGCTTGGAAATGCTCCGGATATGGATGTTGTTCCTTTGCTTATTCAAGACTCCTTCTAGAGATAGTTCAGATGTGACCCAGGCATGGTGACATTCTGATACTTATTCAGATTCCCTTTCAGATATAACCTAGAGATGCTCCAGATCCGGACGCCGCTCTATTGCTTATTCAGATTCAAACTTCTAAAAGACAACTTAGAGATGCTCCATCTCGGATGCTCTTCTATTGTTCAGTCTAGATACGATCCAGATTTGGATGAAATTCTGTTACTCATGCAGTATGGATATACCCCAGACACGGCGGTCATTCTACTATTTATTCAGACGTCAGCAATTAGACACAGACTAGATATGCTCCAGACGTGGAAGCTATTCTATTTCTTATTCAGATTCACCTATCCACCATCTTTCCAAATGGCATCTATAAGCCCATTCCCGACAAGGTTCTGTCACACCTTCAGATGGCATCTTTAAGCCCATCCTCCCATCCATCATCTCTCTAAACGGCATCTGTAAGCCCGTTCCCGACATCACACTGTCGATACTCTACTATGTGAGTGCAAATTTCTGGGTACTCTAGTGTTCAATCATCTTCTACCCTCGGATCACGAAAGGCACACAAGCCAATCTACATCCTCAGGTCTAAGAAGATTGAACAGGGGCAACTGTTGTACCCCAAAATTTTCCCTCCCATAATCTTCAAAGTTTTGCCTCAAAGGGTTCAAAGTCTACTCAAGGGCTACACAGTCAAACCATCCTCCTAAGCCATGCAAATTAAGGTTTTGGTTCTTGCAAGGAAGTTGAGGTTTTCAAGGGCTCAATCAAGTCCCATATGCTCATACACGTTGTCAAGCACCTACATGTCAAGTTTCAAGGCTCACAAGGTCAAGTTGCACAGTCAAAAACCCTAATTGCTTCACAATCAACTATAGGGGCAAAATGGTCAATTGGCAGTCAAAAGTAAAAAATATTGGTCAACATCTCATTTTGAAGCCACAATCATCATTTGGTCAAATCTTGACCATGATTTCACAAGAATGGCTAAAAATCATCAAGATGCAAAAGTTTCCATTTTTGGATAGTTGAAAAAGTCAACTGTAACTTGACCAAAGCATAACTTTTTCATGGTTCATCAAAAAAATCCCATCCAATTCTCATCTTGAACGGGAAGACATTTCCTACAACTCATCTTCACATTCCAAGTCCAAGAAATGCTTTCACAAAAAGTTATCAATTTCAACATTATAGGTCATTTTCAAAAGTCAACAAAAAGGGACTTTAAGTCAAAGACCATAACTTGAGATTGGTAAATCAAAATGACATGGGACCAAAGGCATTGGTTAGAGGACTTCAAGACCTTTCCAAAATGTCCAAGAACATGTTCATAGCTTCAAAATTGAGCAAGATATGCATTGGAGAAGTTGGGAAATTTTTGTGAAATGGCCAAAGTCAATTATCCTTGAAACTTCATTTTTGACAAAAGGGGCCCACTTTTTCCACTTGATTCAGCTTGGCCATGCTTCCCACGTGACCCACAATTTATTTCAAGATTTAAAATCAATTTTTCCATTTTTATTTAATTTTATTTGATTTAATTCATTTTAAATCTTTAAAATTCAAATAAAAATCAAAGAAATTAATGGAGGGATATATTTTGTGATGATTAACTTTGATACACTTTAAAACACATTCCAAATTCGTGCATGGCCTATTATGGGCATAAAAATTCAAAATTTCACAAATATAGAAAATGGTTCAATGTTGGTTATGGAGGAAATCAAGAACTTAAATGCAAAGGCTTAATGACCATTATTTGGATTGATACACATTTCATTACTATATATACAAGCCTTCCCAACCTCATTCAAAAGAGAGTGTGTGCAGAAACGGCCAAGAGCAAAACCAAAAATTATTCAAAAAGTGAGAGTTCTAAAACATAGTTGCGAGCATCTTCAGATCAAAACAAGCACGTGGTTCTATTCCTTGCCACACCCTGAAGCTAAAACAACCTTTGCCAAGTCCTGAGGCTCATACCGCGCTGTAAGTTCTTCCCAGGTCCCCTATAATTTCCATATCATTTTTTTCATTGCTTTCATGTGCAGATTCTCAAAGGAGGAACACCATAAACCTTATATCCCAGCGCTCCAAGTGTTCACCAGCATAGATCCAAAGGTCCAAAAGGCTAGCACACCATACTCTGAAGTCAAGCTTGCTGCAAGCGATCTGGAAAGTCAAACGTGGCTTAGATTTCAGTGGGCTTGGATTGCTTCAATAAACCTCCTATTTGGCCCACACCTCCCTATGTTTTTACTTCCTTTTTTTTATTTTGTTTTGTCATTTTCTCTTATTTTAATTTCTAACCTTTTTATTTTATTATTATTAACAAATTAACCAATTAAGACATTTTCATCAAAAAAAAAAATAGAACTAACATTATTTTTATCATTACTATTTTATTGTGTAAAATAAATCTTAAATAAATTAGTTTTGATTAGGCCATTTTAACCCTTTTTTAAAATAATTAAAATAACTTAGATTTAAGTTAACTTTTAATTTTATTCCATTATTTCATAAAAACATAAAAACAAAAAATATTTTCTTTTAATTAAATTAATTAATTAGTCATTAATTAGCTTTAGTTTCACTTTAATCATAAAAAAGCCAAAAAAATCAATTTCTTTTCTAAAAAAGGGTCAACACCCTTAGACATTCCCGATTAATTTATTCGCGCATATTTACTTTATTTGATTATGATGTAATTGCCTTCAACAATGTAATAGTTAAATAGGTTTATCGCTTTATTTAATTTTCGTACTTATTTACCAAAAAAACGGGTCTTTGTAATTTTTGGCGATGTATAGACCCGCGCCTTGTAATAGCGTAGGATTTATGTTTCCGCAATTTACTTTCTGCACCCCTTAACTGTTAAATGCATGCAAGAATGTATGGTAAATAAAAATAACTCGTAGCTCACCCATAACATGTACAAAGACATTAACTGAATATAACACACAATGCACACACCACTTCTAGGGTACGCCTCACTTGTTGCCTTCGAAACGTGGTCGTCAAGTATAGGACGTCTTAGCGGTCCTTATGTCCATGATCCGGTTGCCTCGAAACAGTTGCCTCGAAACAGTTGCCTCAGAACAGTTGCCTCGAAACGGTTGCCTCGGATTAAAAAAAAGGATCAAGGACATAAGGGTAGCTTCTAAGGTGTCCTACTGTTGCTTCGGTGACCACACTGTCCCTACAATCGAATTGACCCGAACACCTCCAACGGTGGTGCTACCTACCTCTCAATGGTGGGATGGCACTACCTTAAGGACTTCTACACAGCTTAATTCCTTAGGGTAGGTAGATGACTCATGGATACTTGCTCTTTAAAAAACAAAACAAAATCTTTTCACACCGACACTTTCAAAAAGCGTTCAAAACAATTTTTCAAACACTCTTGAGGACTGATACAAGAGTTATTCAGAAATCTTTCAAAGAAACTTTTTCAAACCCACTCACATTTTTAAAAGAAAACATTTTGAAAACATAAAGAGCAAGTATTTAAGAGCCCATGGATAACCATGGATAGAAAGGGTGCTAACACCTTCCCTTTCTATAAATCTACCTCCCGAACCGAGAAACATTCTCGAATAAGCAATTTTGCTGTGCTTTTGTCCTTTCCATGTTGGAGAACATAAAAGACGGTGGCGACTCTTGCTTACCGCGACATTTCGCGAAACCAGCTAAAAAACAGTCAGTTCTATTTCCACCTATCACACCTGGTAATCAAGCACATTATCTTACCTCAAGGTGATCCCAGGGGAAAATGGACCCCTACTTACGAAGGGCCATTTGTGGTTAAGAACATTTTCTTAGGAGGAGCGATGATTCTAACCACCATGGATGGTGACGACCTTCCTCACCCCGTCAATGCAGACATAGTAAAAAGATACTACGCATAATCAAAGACCCGCTAGGTTGACTGGACTAGGCAAAAATAAGGGCTTCCCGGCGAACCAAAAGGGTTCGGGCAAAAATAAGGGATGAAAGTAAAAAATCTATACACCCGGCAAGTCGAAAACCTGAAAAGGCGGCTTGGGCAAAAATGGGTATCCTGGTGGACTGAAAACCCGAAAGGGTGGTCCAGGAAAAAGTTAGGGATTAAAGCGTAACACTATGTCTCATTGGATCACCTCGCATCCAGACTTCGGTATCAACTATCAAGATCGGACGGCACCAATCAATCAGATTCATCTTCAACTAAGCAGTAAAGTGATGAGACGCTTGAAGATATAAAGGCAATAGCAGAGTTGGAACCCAGTGGGATTATTCACATAGCTGTTTTGTTTTCTTTTCACAAATTGTATAGATTCTATTTGTTCGGCGGTGTTCTCTTACTAGGACGTCAGCCTCTTGTACAAAAACGCCTATTTTTAGGCAAAACTTCAAAATCAATACAAATTCATTTTCAGAAATTGCAAGTTGTTTTTCCTTTATCTGTTTTGTTTTGCAAAGAACGTCCAATGTTCATTTTTGATATATGCATTTGACATTAATTGCTGCTCATAAATATTTACATGCGAAACAAAGGACGAATTACTGGTAATATCAGAAACAGGGGCAATAAGAATTGTCCGAGCTGTCTAGTTGCTCTGTCCACCAAGGTACCAAGGTAGGTTCAGCTGAAGAATATGACCAAGATACAATCACTCCCCGTAGAGTAAGACATTAATGATAGCTCTCTCAGCTGAGACTTGCAACTATGTACGAATCAGCAATACTCTCCCCAAGCAGAGTTAGTCTACCATCAGCCCTAAAAAGGCTTGGTATCCCTAGAAGGTCTTAATATTCCCCAGCGGAGTATAAGAATATTCTCCAGCAAGTATCAGAGTATCCCCGACAGTCTTAATATTCCTCCACGGAGTATAAGAATGTTCCCCGACAGCACACAAGATACCCCCAGTGGAGTCAATATTTCCCCAGCACGGTCTAAAAAATCTTCCCCAACAGAGTTGAGGCATCATCCCTAGTAGACTTTGGAAGCTTACCCCCAGCGGAGTACAATAAATCTCCCCAGCCAAATTCAGAGGGTTATCCCCACAAGAGTCTAACAGGGTTATCCCTAGCAAGTTGCAACTGAAAGATCATCCCCAGCGAAGTTCTTTCCTTCCCCGAACAGGAGTTCAATCCTCAACAGATTCAATATCACCAGCAACGGTAATCCATCCCCAGTGGAGTTTATCGTTAAAATCTTCAGCAGAACATCTCTCCCCATAGAGTAAGTCCCCACAGAGTAATCTCATCATCAGTTTATTCCCCAACGGAGTTATCCTCTCCTGCAAGTTTATCATCTTCGTTCATCATCCCCAGTGGAAACGAAGAATTCAACTCTATTTTCCAACAGCTCCGGGATTTATTTTCCCCAGCTAAAACACTATATTCCCATACATCATGACACATGAATATACGCATCATATGAATACAATCTCATTTATTTTGAGAACATCATTGCCTGATCCATATCATGCATTGCATATGACTGACCTTTACCTTTCAGGAAAGATACAGTTAAAGTTCTCAGCTACGTCGAAGACCTGATCGGTTCTTAAATATGAATTGAATTATCCTCAGTTGAATTTCAGATAAGGTTCTCAGTCTCGACAGTTTCCCTACGTCATAGTGTGGACGAGTGTTATAACCTCAACGGTATACTACGTTGAGCACTAGTTAGTTCCTAGATCTTGATGTTTTCCTCCGTCATAGTGTGGACGAGTTCTCTAATTTCAACGGTATACTACGTTGAAGACCAGACAGTTCCTAGATCTTGATGAAGATGTTTCCCTACGTCACAGTGTGGACGAGTGCTATAACCTTAACGGTATACTACGTTGAACACTAGTCAGTTCCTAGATCTTGATGTTTTCCTCTGTCATAGTGTGGACAAGTTCTATAACCTCAACGGTATACTCCATTGAGCACGAGACAGTTCCTAGATCTTGATGAAGATGTTTCCCTACGTCATAGTGTGGACGAGTACTATAACCTCAACGGTATACTCCATTGAGCACGAGTCAGTTCCTAGATCTTGATGTTTTCCTCCGTCATAGTGTGGACAAGTTCTATAACCTCAACGATATACTCCATTGAGCACGAGACAGTTCCTAGATCTTGATGAAGATGTTTCCCTACGTCATAGTGTGGACGAGTACTATAACCTCAACGGTATACTTTGTTGAGCACGAGTCAGTTCCTAGATCTTGATGTTTTCCTCCGTCATAGTGTGGACAAGTTCTATAACCTCAACGGTATACTCCATTGAGCACGAGACAGTTCCTAGATCTTGATGAAGATTTTTCTCTACGTCATAGTGTGGACAAGTTCTATAACCTCAACGGTATACTCCATTGAGCACGAGACAGTTCCTAGATCTTGATAAAGATGTTTCCCTATGTCATAGTGTGGACGAGTACTATAACCTCAGCAGTATACTCTGTTGAGCATGAGTCAGTTCCTAGATCTTGATGTTTTCCTCCGTCATAGTGTGGACAAGTTCTATAACCTCAGCGGTATACTCCATTGAGCACGAGACAGTTCCTAGACCTTGATGAAGATGTTTTCCCCCAGTTGAATTATGGACATGTTCTTAAGACTCAGCCGAGGCATTCTCTCAGTTGAAGTACGAGCAAGTTCCTAAATCTCAACAAAAGTTAGACTTCCCCAGCGGAATCTTTTACAACAACAAGTATGCAAGTTCTCGCTAAGGAATCTCTTATGCGATCGACACTCCTGCAAATGGAATCTGTAAGCCCATCCTCCTACCAACAATCTCCAAATGGCATCTGTAAGCCCATTCCCGACATCACAATGCTGATACTACACCGTGTGAGTGCAAATTTTTGGGTACTCTAGTGTTCAATTATCTTCCACCTTCGGATCACGAAAGGCTCGAAAGCCAATATATATCCTCAGGTTTAAGAAAATTGAACAGGGGAAACTGTTGTACCCCAAAATTTTCCCTCCCATATTCCTCAAGACATGTCAAAAATAATCTTCAAGTTGCTCAAGTTGGCTCAAGGGTTGGACAGTCAAATCACCTCCTAAGGCAGTCAATTCAAAATTAGGGTTTTGTGTTGCATCAAGGTCCTCACATCCAAATGAACTCAAGTGCTCCCCAATGTCCTAATATATTCTTAAGTTCATACATGTCAAATTTCAAGCCTTGCAGAGGAAGTTTGGTCAGTCAATTGCTCAAGAGGCTCAAAAATCGACTATGCTAGGGCAAAAGTCAACTGTGACCCAAATACAGTCAAACCTCAAGATTTTTTGTCAAAATTCTCATTTTGAAGGATAATTCATCATTTGATCAAGGGTTGATCATGATTCATCAATGATTGCTCAAGATTTATCAAGATTCAAAAGTTGCTAAATTAGGGTTTTGTAGGAAAAGTCAACTCAACTTTGACCAAGCATAACTTTCTCATACTTTATGAGAAATGACCCATCCAAATCTCATTTTGAATAGGATGCAATTTCCTACAATCAATCTTCACACCCAAAGATCAAGAAATGCTCTCACAAAAAGTTACAAATTTGGACATTATAGGTCACTTTTGAAAGTCAACAAAAACACCTTTTTTTCCTAAGCTTATAACTTGAGCATGGAACATCAAAATGAGATGAGACCAAAAGGGTTGATTAGAGAACATCTAAGGGTTTCTAAAAAGTCCAAGAACACCTCCAAAAGTTCAAAATTGAAGAAGTTATGCATTGTTGAATTTGGGCATTTTTCCAAAATTCCCCAAAGTCAACTATCCTCAAAACTCCAATTTTTGACAAAAGGGCCCACTTTTTTCCACTTGATATAGTCTTTTCATGCCACACACGTGTCCCATATTTAATTTCATGGCCATTCATTTATTTTTCTATTTTATTTTATTTTTATTGATTTAATTCATTTTAAATCAATATTAAATCAAATAAAATCTAAAAATTGATGTAAAGGGATTCTAGTGATCATTCCAGCTTGCAAATACCATGTGATACTCAATCAAACTCGTGCCAAGTCAATTCAAGCACAAAATCTCAGATTTGATGCAAATATGGCAACTTGGTTATGGTGATCAAAATCAAATATTCCATCTTCAATGCACATGGATATTGGTCCAAATTTTGACCTAAACTCATTCCATTATATGCATACAAGTGACACAAACCTAAAACACGCATAGAGCTCTGCAGAAACGGCCACACAACTTTGAGAAAAAAGCTTGAAAAGTGAGAGATCAAAAACAATATTGGAACACGATTCAATCAAAAATCTCAACACTACTCCCTTGCCTGACATCCTGTGAAGCTATAGCAATCAAAACCAGCCCTTGAAACATCCCCAAACGTGTTGTACGTCATCCTGAACATAGCCCTGTGCACGGATTTGTAACCTTGGATTCTTGTATTTTCTTGCCAAAATATTGATATATTTGTGATCCTGGCATAATTTCCAAGCATTCTGCATTGTTTGATTTTATTTTCGTGGCTTCTAATCTCGTATCCAGAACCTAGGGTTCTTGTTCTTGTTTTTGGGCGTTTTGTGTACAGGGGAAATCAAGATGATTCATGGCTATATTCGTGTTCAGGAAAGCAAGACAAACACGATGATGGCCTTAGCTCGCGTTTACATGGCCTAGGGAGGATTTTTGAGACATCCCACGAATCTTCCCTAGGCAGGTAAATAACCAGGGATTATTGAAGAAGATGATCACGTGTCTTTTCCCCACTGGTTGTTTCATATCTTGGCGCGCGTTATTATTAATTCCAGCATATTTAGTTGTTTGCTAATATATTATGGTGGCGTAGTGGTAGGAGTGAATGTCCAAAACCAATGGGACATGGGTTCGAATCCCAGGTCTCCCAAAACCTTATTGCAATTTTATTTCAGGCATTCACATACAACACTCCAAGCGTGGATTACAGTATACCCCCAGATCTCAAATGCTACGTGGCTCACAGGGCAAAATCAATGGCCAAAATTGGATGCTCACCATACTCCCCAGTCAAGGCATACGCGTGGAATAATAAAAGTCAAAGCAGGTTGGAATACGTTTGGGCCAAGGAAATGCTGACCAAACCTCCTGATTTGGGGCCCAAACCCCCTTTGGTTTATTTCTTTTCTTTTCTATATTTCTCTTATTTAATTTGTTTTATTATTTTTATTGTCAATTAACCAACTAATAATTTTTCTCATAAAATCAGAAAAACAAAAATAATATTTTAATTTCACTATTTTGTTATTTTTGTAAATAAACATTAGTTAATTTATTTAGTTTAATTAGGAACAACTTTAACATATTTTGCATTAAATTAAAATTAACCTAGAATTAGGGTTTTAATATCTTTTAACCATTTTATTTTATTTCCTTAATTAAAACAAAACCCAAAAATATTTTCATTTAATTAATAAATTCAATTATTAATTTAGATTAATTTTAATTCAAAAAAATAACAAAAAATATGCTTTATTTAATAAAAAGGGTCAAAACCCTAAAAACACTTCGACTTAATTTTCTCGCGCAAGAATTATTTTTGATCCATATTTCAATATTGTAACTGCTTCGGGAATGTAATAGTTTTTAAATTAGGATTTTATTTATCGCTTTATTTATTTTCCGCAATTTAATTTTAAGGGTTTGTCTTTGGCGATGTAAATACCCGACGCCTTGTAATAACTTAGATTTATTTTCCGCAATTTAATTCCCGCAACCATTAACTGTTAGATGTTTGAATAATAGGCAATGCATGACAAGACCAATTTTAATTTAAAATCAACAGTATCTCACCATAATATGTACAAAGATAATATAACTGAAAAATAATACACTCGCACATACCACTCCTAGGGTACACCTCACTTGGTTGCCTCGAGCGTGGTCATTGAGTATAGGAAGTTTTAGAGGTCGCCCTCTTGTCCAAAGATCATAAGTTGCCTCGAAACGGTTTCCTCGGATAAAAATGATCAAAGACATTAGGGTTGCCGCTAAGGCGTCCTAACATTGCTTTAGTGACCACACGTCCCTTAATCGAATTGACCCGAAAACTCCAATGACGGTGCTACCTACTCCTCAATAATGGGATAGCACTGTCTAAAGGACATTTGTACAGTTTAATTCCTTTTTGAGTAGGTAGATGTTCTTAAGTACTTGCTCTTTTGAAAACAAAAACAAAACTTTTCGCACTTACACCCCTTTCAAAACAAAAACTCTTTTCAAACCCACAATCACAAAGAAAAGCAAACTTTTGAAAACATAATGAGCAAGTACCTAAGAGCCCGTGGATAACCACGGATAGAAAGGGTGCTAACACCTTCCCTTTCTATAATCTACCTCCCGAACCCGAGAAATATCTCAGAAAGGAATTTTTCTGTGCTTATGTCCTTTCCTTGTTGGATAAAATAAAAGACGGTGGCGTCTCTTGCTTACCGCAACATTTTGCAAAAACAAACGCAAACACGAACCAGCATTCCAAAACAGTCAGTTCTATTCCCACCGATCAAAAGCACCATTTCATCCTTGTTGATATTGATTACTTCACCAAATGGGTCGAAGCTGCTTCATATGCCTCAGTCACAAAGAACGTTGTAGCCCGGTTTATCAAACATAACCTCATATGTCGTTATGGTATATCCGAAAGGATCATCACTGACAACAGAACCAATCTCAACAATGCTATGATTATCGAACTCTACACACAGTTCAAAATCAAGCATCAAAATTCTTCTCCATACAGACCTAAGATGCATGGCACAGTGGAAGCCGCCAATAAAAACATATAGAAGATTGTGCAAAAGATGGTAGTAACCTACAGAGATGTTAGAACAAAGTTTGAATCTACTACCCTATATTTAAGTTTTGATGATAACAAAGTGAAAAGATATATTATGTATATGATTCATGTATGAACTATCTGCTGCCTAAAATTATTATGTTCTGACTTGCAGATACTCTGATTGATATAAGCAAGATCACATCTATTCAACATCAGAATTTGGTTTCTGACATCAGCATCAGAAGTTGCCATATCAGAATGTCAGAATCAGATGATCAACTCACATACATGCTGAAGCCCGATGAACAAGACTGCGCTCAACACTCTGATAAAGAAACACAACAGTTCATCAGCAGCTAAGCAGAGTCAGAATGAGCCAAGCCAGAACTTGCATTAAGTAAGCAACGGTACTGTGCATTGAAAGCAAATTAATACCAACGGCCTCATTCCAGACAAGATATGCTCGATAAGGAAAGTTTGTTAATAGCATTGAATCAAGAATATTGCATCCAACGTTCAACATCTCAGTGCTATATAAACAAGGCTTTGAAGATTGAAATGGCTAATGCTCTCCAAATCTCTACACGCATAAAAGCTGATCAAAATCTTCTTTCTCTCTGTTTTGCTAAACACTACACATTCTGATATTCTATCATTGTTTAGCAATCTAGTTTCTAAGCTTTAATTTGTGTATACATCACAGTTGTGATACAGTTTTGTAGAAAACATTCACACACTTAGATTTGATTTCTTTGTAAGAAAGTGTTGTCTTGACAAACCGGGTTGTGGTTTGCATCAAGAAGGCTTTAGCAGTTGTTAAAGCAGTCTGTAATATTCAGTTGAATATAGTGGATTAAGACCTCGTTGGAGAGAGGCGAAATCACCTTGACGGGTGGACTGGAGTAGTTTGAGATCAAACGAACCAGGATAAAAATATCTTGTTCATTGCATTAGATTTCAGTTTTACAATTCAACCCCCCCTTCTTGTGTTTTTCACTACTTCAATTGGCATCAGAGCGCCTGGTTCTGAGCTAAAACACTTAACCGTGTCAGTACAGGATCCAGCGTCAGAAAAACACAATGGTAGGAAACAATTCTCACATCAGCAATGACAACAATGAGGATAGAGACAGATTCAGCGACAAACCTCCAGTCTTTGATGGAGAAAACTTTGATTACTGGAAAGACAGAATTGAAAGCTTCTTTCTAGCACATGATGCTGATCTGTGGGATATGGTGACAGATGGATACACGTACCCTGTGAATGCAAGCGGTCAGAAGCTTGATAGAAAAACAATGTCTGACCAACAAAAGCGTGACTTCAAGAATCACCACAAGGCCAGAACCATTCTCCTCAGCGCCATCTCCTATACTGAGTATGAAAAGATCTCCAACAGAGACACAGCAAAGAACATTTTTGACTCACTCAGAATGACGCATGAGGGCAACGTTCAGGTCAAAGAAACTAAAGCTCTGGCGCTCATTCAGAAGTATGAGGCGTTCAAAATGGAAGAATCTGAATCCATTGAAACAATGTTCTCAAGATTCCAGATTCTGGTAGCTGGTCTCAAGGTTCTGGACAAAGGATACTCTACTGCTGACCATGTCAAGAAAATCATCAGAAGTTTACCCAAGCAGTGGAGACCTATGGTTACAGCTCTGAAGCTAGCTAAAGATCTCAACAAAATCACTCTGGAGGAACTTATCAGCTCCCTCAGAAGTCATGAGATAGAGCTAGAAGCTGACGAGCCTCAGAAGCAAGGTAAGCCTTTAGCATTAAAATCTAACAAAAAATTTGAGTCTAAAGTTTTGCAGGCAGTTGAAGAAACATCTGATGGATCCTCATCAGAAGAAGATGAACTCTCCCTCCTCTCCAGAAGAGTAAATCAACTGTGGAAGCAAAGACAAAGGAAATTCAGGAATCCCAGAAGATCTGATCAGAACGAGTCTTCTTCCAGATACAGAAGGACAGATTCTTCCTCTGGATACAGAAGATCTAAAGGCTCCTCCAATAGCAAAAAGCCAAACACCAAGGACATCATCTGCTATGAGTACAATGAGCAAGGACACTATAAAAGTGATTGCCCAAAGCTTCAGAGGGAAAAGCCCAAAAGGAAGTTTGGAAGAGAGAAGAAGAAAAGTCTCATGGCCACATGGGATGACTCTGACTCGTCTGAAGCTGACTCATAATCAGATGATGAGAGGGTAAACATAGCTCTCATGGCTAACATCTCAGAAGATAGTGAAGCTTCTGAATCAGACTCAGAATCAGATACTGAAGAGGTATTTCCTAACTTTGCTGTTAACTTTACAAAGGCTGAACTTGCTGAAAGCCTTAATGAGATTCTGGAACGGTATCAACAAATTAGAGTTAAATTCAGAGACCTGAAAAGGAATCTTGAATCTGACTCTAATAAGACTGAGAGTCTCAAATTGGAGAATTCTGAGCTGAGAAATAAGATTTCAAAATTAGAAAACACTTTACAAAACTCTCAGAAGGAACCAATTTCTGAAACTCCCAGCAACGCTGATGAGATCATCAAGGAGTATGATCACAGTTTCCAGAAGTTCCTAGCTAAAAGCATAGATATAAGCAGAATGGCTTCAATGATCTATGGAGTTAGAAGAAACGGCAGGAAAGGAATAGGATACCAAGGTAAGGTTCCTACACCAAAGAATGTCATGGACTTAACAATTAAACACACTCCTCTGAATTCACACTTTGTGTATGGTCACACACATGATATTAAATACACTAGCAGTAAGCACTCTGTGAAACCAAAATTCAACCAGAGTTTTGGTAAAACTAACAAATCAGGACCCAAGAAAATCTGGGTACCTAAGGATAAAATAATACATGTTACAGATATCTTTAGCAGCAAGTCAGAAACACCAGTCATGGTACCTGGACTCTGGTTGCTCACAACACATGACGGGAAGAAGGCATATGTTCCAAAGCCTGGAACTTAAGCCTGGAGGCCACGTTGGCTTTGGAGGCAATCAGAGGGGAAAGATAATTGGCTCTGGAACTGTAGGTAATGGAAATCTTCCCTCTATTAATAATGTTCTGCTAGTAGATGGATTGATGCATAATCTGTTATCCATAAGTCAATTAAGTGATAACGGTTATGATATAATCTTTAATCAAAAATCATGTAAAGCTATTAGTCAGAAAGATGGGACTATCCTGTTTAATGGTAAGAGGAAAAACAACATTTACAAAATCAAACTTTCTGAACTAAAGAGTCAGAATGTAAAATGTCTTCTGTCTGTTAACAACGATCAGTGGATCTGGCACAGAAGATTGGGGCATGTTAGTATGAGAAGAATATCTCAGATTAACAAACTCAATCTGGTCAGAGGACTTCCTAATTTGAAGTTCAATTCAGATGCTCTGTGTGAAGCATGTCAGAAAGGCAAATTTGCAAAACCTTCTTTTAAATCCAAAAATGTTGTTTCTACCTCTAAGCCATTAGAACTTCTGCACATTGACTTATTTGGACCAGTTAAAACTGCTTCAGTCAGTGGTAAGAAGTATGGGTTAGTAATCGTAGATGACTATAGCAGATGGACATGGGTAAAGTTCTTAAGACACAAGGACGAGTCACACTCTGTGTTTGTTACCTTCTGTAACCAAGTTCAGAATGAAAAGGATCTTAGAATCGTTAAAGTCAGAAGTGATCATGGTGGAGAATTTGAAAACAAAGATTTTGAGTCATTCTTTAATGACAGAGGCATTCTGCATGATTTCTCTTATCCTAGAAATCCCCAACAAAATGGAGTTGTAGAACGAAAGAACAGAACATTGCAAGAAATGGCCAGAACCATGATCAATGAGACAAACGTTGCTAAGACCTTCTGGGCAGAAGCAATAAACACAGCGTGCTACATTCAGAATAGAATCTCAATAAGACCTATTCTGGAAAAGACTCCATATGAATTGTGGAAGAACAGAAAGCCCAACATTTCATATTTTCATCCATTTGGATGTACTTGCTTTATATTAAATACAAAGAATTATTTGAACAAGTTTGACTCTAAAGCACAGAAGTGTATTATGTTAGGATACTCTGAATGCTCAAGAGGGTACAGAGTATACAATACAGAAACACAGATTGTGGAAGAATCAATCAGTGTTCGTTTTGATGATAAGCTTGACTCTGAAAAGTCAAAGCAGAATGAAGTTTTTGCAGGTATGGAAATTGAATTTACAGGTTCTGAAGACAAGTCATCAGAAGCTCTCAACACAGACATTCCTTCAACGTCTGAAAGGAGCTCTGCTAGCAATCCTACAACAGCTGCTGATCAACCTCAGAAGAGATTACCCAGAAGCAGCTTGGATCACCCAGAAGAGACTATCTTAGGAAGAAAGGAAGATCCAATCAGAACAAGAGCAAGCTTCAGAAACTATGAAGAAACTCTTATGGGACTTGTGTCTCTGATTGAACCTTCTTCTATTGATGAAGCACTTCTGGATAATGACTGGATTCTGGCAATGCAAGAAGATCTGAATCAATTCACCAGAAACAACGTATGGGATCTTGTTCCCAGACCAAAAGGATTCAACGTCATTGGAACAAGATGGGTGTTCAGAAACAAGCTAAATGAACAAGGTGAAGTCATCAGAAACAAGGCACGACTGGTTGCACAAGGTTATAGTCAGAAAGAGGGGATAGACTATACAGAAACCTTTGCCCCAGTCGCCAGGTTAGAATCTATCAGACTTTTAATTTCATTTGCTATTAATAGAGGCATCACTCTGTATCAGATGGATGTCAAAAGTGCATTCTTAAATGGTTATATAGAAGAAGAAGTTTATGTTCACCAACCCCCTGGTTTTGAAAATACAAAACATCCAGAACATGTTTTCAAACTAAAGAAGTCACTATATGGTCTGAAACAAGCTCCCAGAGCTTGGTATGAAAGGTTAAGTAACTTTCTGTTAGAAAATGAATTCACCAGAGGGAAAGTGGACACTACTCTATTCTGTAAATCAGTTAAGAATGACATCTTATTCTGTCAAATTTATGTTGATGATATTATTTTTGGTTCTACTAATCCTTCTCTTGGAAGAAAATTTGCTAAGTGTATGCAGGCAGAATTTGAGATGAGCCTCATGGGGGAACTGAAATTCTTTCTAGGAATTCAGATCAATCAAACTCCAGAGGGAACTTACATTCATCAGAGCAAATACATCAGAGATCTTCTGAAGAAATTTGACCTCTCAGAATGTAAGCCATCAAAGATTCCAATGCATCCCACGTGCATTCTGGAAAGAGAAGAAGTAAGCAAAAATGTAGAACAGAAAGTCTACAGAGGTATGATTGGTTCTCTCCTCTATCTGACTGCTTCAAGACCTGACATATTATTCAGTGTTTGTATCTGTGCTAGATTCCAATCAGATCCTAGAGAATCTCACTTAACAGCTGTTAAGCGAATTTTCAAGTATCTGAAAGGTACTACTAATCTGGGTTTGTTTTATAGAAAATCTAGTGATTACAGCTTAGTAGGCTACTGCGATGCTGATTTTGCTGGAGACAGAGTGGAACGTAAAAGCACTTCTGGAAGCTGCCAGTTTCTGGGAGAAAATCTGATCTCTTGGTCCAGCAAAAGGCAATCAACAATTGCGCTATCAACAGCAGAAGCTGAGTACATAGCAGCAGCAGGATGCAGCACACAAATGCTCTGGATGAAAAGTCAGCTTGAAGACTTCCAGATTTTTGAGAGTAACATTCCTATACTCTGTGATAATACTTCTGCTATTTGCTTAAGTAAGAATCCCATTTTACATTCTAGAGCTAAGCATATAGAAATAAAACATCACTTCATTAGGGACTATATTCAGAAAGGAATTTTGAACTTAAGATTTATAGATACAGACCATCAATGGGCTGATATCTTTACTAAACCCCTTTCAGAAGATAGGTTTAATTTCATTCTGAAACATCTCAGCATAAAAATCTGTCCAGAGTGAAAATGTTTTAATTCCATATATTTACTTTCAGAATGTAATTGTTTTACTGTGAACTTATGATCAATCTTCCTTCAGAAAGATAGAACATGCAGATTGTATCAGATGCAAGTCTAAAGATCTGAGAGTCTAAGCTCAAAGACAGACGTGCTGATCACTACATTAAACAAGTGTCATCCAATCATCAGCATATCTCTGAAGCAGAACGCGTGCACGCTTCTGAGAAGGCAAAGCGCTGATTGGGTGCATTGAGACACATGTCTGGTAACCGTTTTTAAGTATCTTTCTCAAATCCCCCACAATCAGCAAGCATTTAATGAAAAGTAATCATGCTTTTAAAATGCAATCATGATTTTTTTCTCTTTCTTAAAAAACGTTTATCTTTTCAAAATATTTTGAAACTCTATTTAAACACTTGAACCTCTCATTCTAATCCTTTACAGTTTCTCACTAATACTCAAGCATTCTCTGCATCTTTTTCTGTGTTCATCTCTTGCAAAACCCTTTTTTCTCAGCTTCTTCTCAAAATCCTTTTTAGTGTGAACATGGCAACCTCCAGCAGTGCTTCTGCAGGTCCTCAGAAGAAAGCATCATCTGAGCAGTATCAAGTTCCATTCAGAACACTCCTCACTCCTGTGAAGAATCTTGAAGTGCTTTCTGAATTAATCATTGATTTTGGAAGCTTGAAGGAGAACGGTTTTGACCTAACTGAAGAAGTTAGGGCACAGAAGTGGGAAAGGTATTTTGACAGGTTGGTTGGACCAATATTCCCTATGTTAGTCAAGGAATTCTGGATTCACGCCAAGGCTTCAACGCATCTAGTCACCTCCTTTGTTATGGGGAAGAAAATTGTGATCACTGAGGATCACATTGCAAGGCTAATCGGTTACAGTGGCGGTGGCGTCCATTGTATGGACATGGCTGAGAGATGTGCTGATGTGGGCGTGATAGCTACAAGGATTTTCACTCATGGGGTGCCCAGCAGCAAGATCAAAGATCTGAAGGATCATTACAGAGTTTGGGCGAAGATAATTCTGGGGTGCTTCAACCATAGGAAGCCAACCAGCTCACCTGATTACATAAATGTGGATCAGCAGTTTCTGATCTACTTTATTGATCAGAAGGTAAAAATCAATCTGGCTCATTTTCTGTTCAACCACCTCAGAACAAGTGTGAAGGAAACCAGGGAAGAAGAAAGAACCAAGAGGGATTGGATACTCTTTGGAAGGTTGATATCAGATATTCTGACAGAGAATAGGCTGATAGAGCATCTGATAGAAGCTCAAGAGCTAAGCACCATTGAACCAACAATTGGGAAACCTCTGAACGCAAAGAACTTGAAGAAGATGAAGTTAATAGAGAATATCCAAAAGGAACCCAGAGCTACTCCTATTGCTGATATCTCCAGCAGAAGAGTTCCTCTGAGTGACTTTCCTTTATTTTCTAAGATAGAATCTAAATCAGAGGTGGTTCTCAGGTACTTGGATGCGTGCAAGGC
Organism: Vicia faba; assembly: GCA_948472305.1. Classification (NCBI taxonomy): domain Eukaryota; kingdom Viridiplantae; phylum Streptophyta; class Magnoliopsida; order Fabales; family Fabaceae; genus Vicia; species Vicia faba. Next base: position 731,865,344 of record OX451736.1, read on the forward strand.
AGATGGTACAGATCCAAATCTGATTATCAAAGCTCTGCATCAACCTCAGCAAGAAGTGACTCTGAAGAAGACGAAGAAGAGGAAGGCACCTTCAGAAGGATCATCCCAGCAGACACCCAAGAAAAGAGGTAATTTATCTGCTGCTTCTGTTTTAAATTCTTCTACTATTCCAGCATCTATTCCTCCTCAAACCTCTCATAGAATCTCAATCCCCATCCCTACCATAGATGAAACTGTACCAGAAGAGGACCCTTCTGAGGCATTAAAACTCAGAAGACCCAGAACCAAACATCCCAAACCAACAATCTCAACAACATCAGCTATTGACAAAGTGCTGTCTGACATTGATCAACACACTTCTGATCACTCCACCAATCTAAACTCTGAACCATAAATTGTCCCTCCTCCACAACCAGAACAACAGCAATCTGCTGAAGAACCAGAACAACAACAACCTCTTTCACCCATTCCAGAAGAACCCCTTATCCCTGAACAACCAGAAATTCCAACAACTTCTCCTCAACCAGCAATTCCGTCTCCCTCTCCTCAACCAGAAATTAATCCACCATCACCTCAACCAGAGTTTCATCACTCTGAAACTCCCTCTCCTCAACCATCTGAACCTCATTCACCTCAACCATCACCTTTGGCAATCCAGCTGCCAGGTGGAACAACAATCACCTTAGCACAATTGCCATCCTCACCAGAATCTACACCACCAAATACTCCCAAAACACCACCCAGTCCAATCATAATTTCTGATTCTGATACTCCATCTCCAAAACAAACTGCTGCCCAGAAAACCTCTGAAAACCCCAGCAGGACCTTCATAGACTTAACCAGTCTTGACCGTCTTGCTGATATGAAACATAAAATTGCCATCCCAAAACCAAAACAACCAGATGTTGGCTCTGGTATTATGAATTTTGAAACAGGTGTGCAGCAATGGATTGCTTCTTTGAAGCAAGTCTGTCCTGGAATGATTGACCCAGCTGCTTCTGATCAGCTCTGGTCACAATTCAGACATTGGGTACGTGCTGAAGCCCTCAAGTTGCAGGATATCAACTATGAGCAGGCACAACAGAATTTCAGCAAGCTTATGAATGAAGTTGGAAGTCAGCTTCTGAAAGAAGACGTGCTCCCTCTGGATAGTGAACCTTGGTCTGAGAAACAGCTAGCTTCAAAGGTGCAACCAGAAGAAGACAAGACCATTCAAGCTGAAGAAAGTCAAGCAGAAGATGTTGCAGAAAGCTCTCAGAAGCTTCCTACTTCTGATGCTTCTCAAGCTGCCTTGGACAGGCAGGCTCTGGAAGAACTAAAGCTGAATGACATGCGTCTGCAACAAAGGATGGATGAAAACGACCAGAAGATGAAAGAAAGAATGGATGTGCAGGATAGCAAGATTGACACCGTTGTCAGCATGGTGCACAAGCAGAATGAGACTGCTGATCAGATCAAAGCCATGCTGGAGAACCTGTTCACACGCTTGCCTCCTCAACCTTAGTCTTTTTTCATTCATGTCTTTTTCATGTTTTCTTTGATTTTATGATGTACTGTTTGAATGTGTTTTGAACTATTTTCATGTTTTGATTCTGAACCATTTCAATATGACAAGTTTTTCTGATCTTAATTGTTTTAGCACTCACCTACACTCTTTTATTGCTGACAAAAAGGGGGAGAACAAGAATGATATTTTAAACAATAACGGCTAACTAGACAGAAATTCTCAAACATTCTAACTCTATTACTTGAAAATGTTTTTTCTGTTTTGCTTAAAGTCTACAGGTACAAGGAAGCTCCTGGACACTCTGAAGACTAGAAGCTCTGATCACTATGAAGCTCTGATCCGCTCTGATACTCTGATCCAAAGCAAAGCTCTGACAAGAAAAGCTCTGAAGCTCTGCTCTGACATGCTGATCTAAAGCTTCTGATAGTCAAAGACTCTGATACTCTGATGTTCAAAGAAAGGCAAAAAGATCTGATCCTGAAGAACACTTGTAATCAAAGGGAAGTAATAAACTCAGGGGGAGTATCTCTCATCTTTGATATCTCTTACTCCTTATCTTTTTTTCTTCTTACTCTGATGCATCTTTCTGATACCTTTTCACGTTATTTTCATTTAAAAATATCTAGTTTTTGTCATCATCAAAAAGGGGGAGATTGTTAGAACAAAGTTTGAATCTACTACCCTATATTTAAGTTTTGATGATAACAAAGTGAAAAGATATATTATGTATATGATTCATGTATGAACTATCTGCTGCCTAAAATTATTTTGTTCTGACTTGCAGATACTCTGATTGATATAAGCAAGACCACATCTATTCAGCATCAGAATTTGGTTTCTGACATCAGCATCAGAAGTTGCCATATCAGAATGTCAGAATCAGATGATCAACTCACGTACATGCTGAAGCCTGATGAACAAGACTGCGTTCAACACTCTGATAAAGAAACACAACAGTTCATCAGCAGCTAAGCAGAGTCAGAATGAGCCAAGCTAGAACTTGCATTAAGTAAGCAACGGTACTGTGCATTGAAAGCAAATTAATACCAACGGCCTCATTCCAGACAAGATCTTCTCGATAAGGAAAGTTTGTTAATAGCATTGAATCAAGAATATTGCATCCAACGTTCAACATCTCAGTGCTATATAAACAAGGCTTTGAAGATTGAAATGGCTAATGCTCTCCAAATCTCTACACGCATAAAAGCTGATCAAAATCTTCTTTCTCTCTGTTTTACTAAACACTACACATTCTGATATTCTATCATTGTTTAGCAATCTAGTTTCTAAGCTTTAATTTGTGTATACATCACAGTTGTGATACAGTTTTGTAGAAAACATTCACACACTTAGATTTGATTTCTTTGTAAGAAAGTGTTGCCTTGACAAACCGGGTTGTGGTTTGCATCAAGAAGGCTTTAGCAGTTGTTAAAGCAGTCTGTAATATTCAGTTGAATATAGTGGATTAAGACCTCGTTGGAGAGAGGCGAAATCACCTTGACAGGTGGACTGGAGTAGTTTGAGATCAAACGAACCAGGATAAAAATATCTTGTTCATTGCATTAGATTTCAGTTTTACAATTCAACCCCCCCCCCCCTTCTTGTGTTTTTCACTACTTCAAGAGATTGGTATGAGATGCTACCGTTCTCTCTTCATGACTACCGTACCTCGACACGAACGTCAATCGGGGAAACTCCGTTCTCTTTAGCCTATGGCATGGAGGATGTCCTGCCTGTCGAAGTTCAGATTCCTTCTCTAAGGATTATGAAAGAAGAAGACCTGGGAGAAGACGAATGGATTCAGACTAGGTTGGATCAATTGAACTTGATTGACCAAAAAAGACTGGCTGCTGTTTGTCATGGTCAAATGTATCAAAAGTGTATGATCAAAGCTTTCAACAAAAAGATCAAGCCTCGAGTACATCAGACTGGAAACTTGGTAAAAAAGCGCATCATTCTTCCACAAGGCAATCCTAGGGGCAAATGGACTCCCACTTACGAAGGGCCATATGTTGTCAAAAAAGTATTCTCTGGCGGAGCCATGATGCTAAATACTATGGACGGTGAAGATTTTCTGTATCATGTGAACACAGACATAGTCAAAAAATACTATGCATAAAAAATGACCCGTTGGGTTGATATGCCTAGGAAAAAATAAGGGCATCCCAGCAAACCAAAGAGGTTCGGGCAAAAGTTAGGGATATATACAAAATATTGTACACACGACAAGTCAAAAACCCGAAAGGGCGGCTTGGGAAAAATGGGTATCCCGATGGACTGAAAACCCGAAAGGGCGGTACAGGCAAAAGTTAGGGATTAAAGTGTATGACTATGTCCCATTGGATCTTTGCAGCCAGCTTTATTACCAAGGTCAAAAGTTCAAAAGGTCCAAGATCAATTCAATCAACTTATTTCAACGGCAAGGGATGATGTTCAAAGACATATGGGAAATAGCAGAGTTGGAACCCATTGAGATCACTTCCACATGGCTATTATTTATGTTTTCACTTTGTATTCCTTTCATTCTTTCGACGATTTCCTCTTACTAGGATCTCTGTATCCTTGTACAAAAAATCCTATTTATAGGTAAACATCAATACAAATATACTTTTAAGTGCAAACTTTTTGTTTTTCTGTTTCGAGTGCAAAAGTGTCCAATGCCTAAAATTGAATGAATATATGCATATGAACATGATTAAGCTGCTAACAGTTTTATACATAACAAACAGTAGCAAGCATATCCTTAAGGATTTGGGATATCCCCACAGGGATATTTCAATAAGATTATCCCCACAGAGACAAATCTATGAAATCCCCAGCCAGAGTTCCAATCTCTCGAAAACCCTCTCCCTGGCTAAGTTGGTCTAAAAAGAAGAAGTCTTATGGAGTTCCTTCTTGAGAAATACACCTCCCCTGCAGATTTTCAAATATTCTCTTCAACAGGGTTTTATTTCCCCAACAAATTACAAACTCCCCAGCTCGAGTTTACCTCTCAGACTAATATCAAGGGACCAAAACTCCAAATCCCCGATAAAATCATTACAATCCTCAACAGAGTCGTTACTATCACCGCAAGTTGCTGCGAAGCCTGGAATCCGACCAAATAACAATTTAACTTCATCCTTTCAAGCAAGTTACTATGAAGCCTGAACCCGACCAAATACTAGTTCCACTTCATTCCATCCAAACAAATTACTATAAAACCTGGACCCGACCAGATAACAATTGATTTAATTTACTATAAAGCCTGGACCCAACCAAGTAACAGTTAATTCAATTTACTGTAAAGCCTGGACCCGACCAGATAACAGTTGATTCAATTTACTATAAAGCCTGGACCCAACCAAAAAAACAATTTGAGTTGCTGAAACTTGGACCCGACCAGATAACAGTAAATCTTAATTTTAAGTTACTAAAGTCTAGACCTGACCAGATAATAGTTTAACTTCTTCAATTGCTGAAACCTGGACCCGACTAGATAAAAGTTCGAGTTGCTGAAACCTGGACCCGAGTAAATACCAGTTAACCTCAAGATCAAATTGCTGAAACCTGGATCCGACCAGATAACAGTTCGAGTTGCTGAAACCTAGGCCCGACTATATACCAGTTAACCTCAAGATCAAATTGTTGAAACCTGGAATCGACCAGATAACAGTTTGAGTTGCTGAAACTTGGACCAGACCAAATAACCATTCGAGTTACTAAGAAACCTAGACCCAACCAGATAATAGTTTAACTTCTTCAAATCACTAACAAAACTACTCTTCCCCAGTAGAGTTTGCCACTATCCCCAGTGAGTTGCTTCCTAGCCCAAAATCGACTAGATAACAATTAACTTCTTTATCCTTAGCAAGTTGTTGTGAAGCCTGAAATCCGACCAGATAACATCTAAACTTTCTTCCTCTCCAATCAAGAGATAGCTCCCCGATAGAGCAATGGATAACTAAAACTCCTGAATTCTAGTTCCCAATCAGAAATCAACACTCTCCACAGAGTTTTCTCATGCCAAAGTCAATATTCCCAGCGGAGTTCTCCTCAATAAAACAAGAATCCCCGGTGGAAACATTCTAAACAAAGTCTGAAGATGTGCGTACTCTTCATACTCTACAATAGCAGTCCGAAATTTAACCTCCCAGAGCTCCCCAACATTTGTCGAGGATTTATTTTCCAAGACAAAGATACACTTGAATAATATTTCACATTCATACATCATATTACATACATGACAAATTCATACGACACAATCTCATTTATTTTGAGAACATCATTGTGACATACATATATCCGCATACAACTAACCATTTTCCTTGCAGGAAAAGTCAATCAACAAGACAAATACCTCTTCTGTTTAGAATTCATTTCCACCAGTTAATGACTGGCAATCAACATACCTCTTCTGGTTAAGATTATATCCCCGGTGAAGTCGCCAGGCAAGATACCTCTTATGTCACTCTGGATGGCATCTGTAAGCCCATCTTCATAAAACTCTTCATCACCTCTCCAAATGGCATCTTTAAGCCCATTCCTTACACAATCAACTAATATATCATCAAGTGCAAATTTCTGGGCACTCTAGTGTTCAATCATCTTTCACCTTCAAGTCACGAACCGAGGACCCGCCAACCTAACTCTTCAGGTTTAAAAATATTGAACAAGGGCAGTTGTTGTACCCCAAAATTTTCCCTCTCTTTTCTCAAGTTGCTTCTCACAAAGATCTTCAATGATTCAAGTCTGCACAAGTATTGACTAGGTCAAGCCATCTCCTCAACGCTGATGCCTCAAACTAGGGTTTGAGTTTTGCACAAAGACAATTGGACTTCTAATATTTCAAATTACTTTCATGGATCATTATGTACCCTCAAGATTTCTCCTGTCAAATTTCAAGTCTTGGATCACAAAATTGCCCAGTCAATTGATCAGATGGCCTAAAATCAGTTGTATTAGAAAAAAGTCAAATGTGGTCAACCTATAGTCAAAATTTATGATTTTGAACCAATGTCAATATTTTGAAGTCATCTGTATCATTTGATCAAGATTAGATCATAATTCTCCAAGAAAATTGTTCAAATCGTCAAAAGGGAAAAATGGTCAAAATTAGGGTTTTGACTGAGAACGACCAATCTTTGACTTTTGACTTAGTACATGACTTATTGGTTTGAAACATTATCTCAAGGATTCAAGTGCATCATTTTGATCTAATCGCATATTTCAATCCATCTTCCGAGATTAGTGGTTGATAGACGAAATTTGGTAAACTGATGAAAAAGTCAATTGTACACTAAAGAGTCAAACTTTGACTTATTGGTCAAATTTGAGTTTCTAAGATCACATTTCATCAAGACATGTAAAATATGAAATTTGATCATCAAAAATCAAGAAATTCAAAAATCAAACTTTGCAAGACTTGGAAAATTTTTCTAAGTATTTTCTATACATGATTAATTTCATTACCTCATGATATTTTTCTTCACCATAATTCAAGATAATTCAAATTTTCAAATAAACAACAAAGCTGCATTTTTAAGTTAAAATTACAAATCCTAAACTTTGTCTTGGTTGAACTTTTCCCTTTGACTCAAATCTTGCCACTATGTTGTCCATAAAACAAAACTTGTATCATACTACAAACAATATTGTCCAATTTACTGCTGAATAAAGCCCAAAGTTTGCACCAACAAGTCCAAGCTTGATGTACTGTCTACATAACAACCCAAAACCTTGTTAAAAGATAGTCTGATGTCCTATACATAAACAGTTCTGCTATATTGCCTCTAAACAATGTCACTGTCTGCTCCAAAACCTGCAATGCTGCCCTGAAATAGAAATGAGAGCTGCATCTAAAAAGAAATGAGACAGCATTCCCAAATAGTTCAAAAAACTTATTTGTTCCCCCCCCCCCCCCCCACCAAACCTCAGCCAAACTTCATCTACAAATAAACTGTTTTCACAACACACAAAGGTGGGCTTTTAGGGAGATAATAGAGAGTTTTGAACAAAAAAAATCTAACAGAGCTTTTCTTTTAACTTCTGCTCCTCTTAAGTTCTATCTTCATTCACAAAAACAAAAACTCAACTCATTATTCCACCTTTCAAGCTCTCCCATGAACCAGCCATCCAAATACTTCATATCACAAAGAGATTGTTCAAACACAAGAACAATTTTTGTAGTGCCATTATCATCACCTTTCAAATACAAATAAAAGTCAATGTTATATAACTTGACTGGATTGGAGTTGGTTCAGCAGCTTCCAATACAGAGGAAAGGCTTGAAGTAGCTTCCTGGAGGTTCACTAAAGCCATCACATCACCTTGAAAGAGGTTCAGACTCAAAACAAATTGCAGTCTCAAGGTAAGTCTTCTTGACTTTGGACCTTTTATTTCAAACATCATTAGTAATTAATTTTTAGGATAAAATGTAGTAATCATTTCCTTTTAAAGCTAACCATTTACTTGCTTTTCATTTTTGTCAATATTATGTTGAAAACTGACCTGTACATACAATAGAACAATTTTAAGGCAAAAAACTGCAGCATGAGTCGATACATACTCACATGAGTCAACTCATTTTAGTGACAAAACAAAGTATAAGTCGACACACGGCCTTATGCATCGATACATACTATTATCCAGACCATAAACAGAAAGGCAAAAGGCATATGAGTTGATACAAAACACGAATGTGTCGACACAAACAAGAAATGAGTCGACACATACCATTATGTATCGACTCATACTGAGTTGATTTTGGTTTTACAGGAACAAGAAAGGTTATGTGTCGATGCAATGATGCATGTGTCGACACATAGTGGTTAAAAAACTTTTTTTCCTTACTTTTACACTGTTTTTAAATTTTTTTATATATTTTCTTCATTGCTATTCAATATGGTTGTAATAATTAAGCTTATTTCACCCCCATTTGTAAATTGTACCCCCATCCCCAAGTGATGTGATAACTTAGGATTTTAGTTTTCGTAATTTATCGCTTTAATATAATTGTTAATAATTAGGGTGTGTATGGAAAGATAAAATCAACCGTTAGAAAACCCTAATCTCAAATACAAAAATGCATGCAATTGAAACACAATTCACACACGCGCACCTTTAAGGTAATCCTGCTTGTTGCCTAGGAAAATAGTCATGTCCCTCGAATGTGGGACGCTTTAGCAAAGACCCTCAAATGAAAAGATCGTAGTCCCTCGACAACCTTTCGATGTTGCCTTTGGTAAAACGATCTTAGTCCCTACGGGAAATTGCTAAAGCGCTTTACAAGTTTCCTTCTATGACTATACGACAACCCACTCCCGTCTTTTCACATCCAGTGTCAGACTTCTTACCAATCAATGGTAAGATAGCAACATCTAAAGGAGGAGGAAAAGAACAAAGATCCTTTTCAGTAGGTAGAACGCTTGTAGTTGCTTGCTCACAAACTAAAAACATCTCCACACTCACACTTTCAAAACATCTTCAAAAACAAAACATCTCTTTGAACTATTTTTCAAAAACCAACACTTTGTATACATTCTTATAGAGACGAGAATCATTACAAAGTTTTCCAAAACAAAGGCATTTTCAAAATATTTTCAAACTTACACCAATCACAAACACATTTCAAACAAAGCATTTTCAAATTGATCAAGCAACTAAGAGCCCGTAGATAACTATGGATGAAAAGGGTGCTAACACCTTCCCTTTTCATAACCTACCGGAAACAACCGACTGAACCGTCATCCGATAATATGAAAATATTAATGAAGTTGCCACCGAACGTATTTTATCTCGCCGAGAAGGGAAAGGCAAACATCGAGAAAACCTGAAGAGGTTGAAATCATGATCAAATGACCGAGAGATCGGGTAAGGGAGTTTGTTACGCGAGGGGAAGGTATTAGCACCTCACGCGCCCGTAGTACTCTATGATATCCACTCTTGTTGTATAATCTATTGGGTGTGTAACATCTATGTCTAAGCTGTACAAGGAATGCATGCAAAAGAAAGGAGAAAAGAATGTAAGGAAAATAAAAGTTATGCTCGCTCGACCCTACCCCAATGCCTACGTATCCCTTTTAAGGAGTCAGAGCAGCCGTAGTTTGGCTCATATATTTTGGTTGGTTTGTGTTTTTTAGTTAAGAAAAAAGCAACAATCAAGATGGAAAAACATCAAACAACAAGAATGTCAACAATGATGATAAAATAGCAAAAAGAGATGACAAGACATCGCATGGCAACACAAAATCAGATAAGGTGGTAAAACACCAGCATGATAGCAAAATATCAGACAAGACGATGAAACAACACACATAACAATGATATTGAGAATCAAAGTAGGATAACAAACATGTGCGATGGTGAAACATCGGCTACAAACATGTGTGATGGCGAAACATCGGCTAAGAGATAAGAAGATAAAATGGCAAAAATGGCGAAAACATCAATAAACCAGAGGAAAAAACATCACACCTAACAATGACATTGAGAATCAAAGTAGGATAACAAACATGTGCAATGGTGAAACATCGGCTAAAAGAATATGCGATGGCGAAACATCAGCTAAAAGAATGTGCGATGGTGAAACATCGGCTAAAAGATAACAAAAGGTCATGGAAAGGATGGTGAAACATCAATAAACCAGAGGACAAAAAATCACACCTAACAATGAACTTGAGAATCAAAGTAGGATAACAAACATGTGCGATGGTGAAACATCGGCTAAAAGAATGTGCGATGGTGAAACATCGGCAAAAGAATATGCGATGGCGAAACATCAACTAAGAGAATATGCAAAATGTCATGGCAAGGATGGAAAAACATCAATTTGACAAGATTTAAAACAAAGCCAAGAGGTGCACAAATAAATAAGATTGGTTTGTATTTTTTACCTTTAAGAAGGTATTAAGTTTTATTAGAGATATTTTATGATTTTCCAAGAAGAAGTTTTAGTTTTAGGATGCAATATGCAAAGAAAGGAAAAATAACTAAAGGAGACTAGACTAACATTACTCCTAATGTTATCATACAATGATTGACCCTAAGGTTGAGGATGAAAAAGGGAAGTTCTACACTTTGTTAGCATGCATGGATTCCTATCCTAAGGTCTAACTCGAGGACTAAACCTACACGAGCAATCCTAAAGGAACATGGTAAAAATGTCACAGATCCTTGCGACAAAAAAAAAGCAAGCAGATGGAGAAATATCTGGACAAACAACAGCTCGAGTACCACTCGAATATGAAACACCTACAAGGCGCATGCCTAGTAGTAGAAAGGGAGGTCCTGCCATAGACAAGAAACCAAGCATCAAACCAGAGGTCAAGCCATAACCAAGGGGAGCATATCACCCGAGTCAACAAGCTCTAGAATTATAGGAATGCAAAAGGGGTCCTTAACTATGATATCAATTATCAGGGCAAGAAAGATCTAGGGGAAAAAGACATAGTGCATGCGTACACTAGGCATCAGTTTTGGTCAACACGATCTAAAGAAAGCGTGGGGATTCGATTGCGGGATTTTAAGCAAACACAAATAGCATACAAAAAGTGGTGCCTGCTACAGGACTTTAAACAGTGACTTCGAGCGCACGCTTTTTATTTCCTGCTTCCTACTTCACATGATTTCTAGAAATCAATAAATGCCCCTACTATTCATGATCCCTAGAAAGCAGTAAAGTGCGAAATTATATAAACAAGAGAAAATACCAAACGAATATTAATCTGTAGCATAGCGTTTTAAACAAAGAAACCCGACGATCTTCGTGAAAGCTTCATTAATAATCAACCAGACTAATCCTCAAGAGCTCAATATCACAAACCAAAGTGTTACCACGAACTCATGGAAATAAATTAATAACAAAGTGAGTATTAACATGGAAAGAATAATTTGGGAACTTCAATTAAGTTCTAAAGTCCTAAAAAATCAACTCTAAAAAATATTCTATCATTTTTGTATCATTTTTATCATCAATTTATGAAAAATAAATTTCCATGAGAAAACAAATGACAAAGCTATTCCTTCTTCAATTGGCTTTAATTCTGCCTTCTTTGATTGGCCTGAACCTTGCAGTAACAACCTTCTTCGATGTGCCTCACTTCTGCCTTCTTCGATTGGCCTCACTTCTGCCTTCTTCGGCTGCCTAGAACTCGCAGCAACAACCTTCTTCGATTGGCTTCAATTATCCCTTCTTCGATTGGATTCAATTCATCCTTCTTCGATTGGCCTCATCCTTGAAGTAGTGACCTTATTCGATTTGCTTCAATTCTTCCTTCTTCGACTGGCTTCAATTCTTCCTTCTTCGATTAGCCTCATCCTTGCAGTTAGAGCAGTAACTAGTTTGGCAGATTCTTCTTCAGAATTACTTTCTGAATCACAGTCAGACCAAGTAACAATCATTCCTTTCTTTTGTTTCTTAAGAAAGGTAGGACATTCAGCTCGAATATGCCCATATCCTTCACAACCATGGCATTGAATTCCTCTGCCTTGATTTCCCTTCTCTTCTGACCTTGGTCTTCTGCTGGAACTGTCAATGTCAGAGGGAATGTTATGAACATTAGACCTTGACTTTGGATCTATTCTTTTGATGAGTTTGTTGAACTGTCTTCCAAGCATGGCTATAGCTTCTGAAATATTTTCTTCTTCATCCTCCTTGTTTCCAACATCAGTGTTGGATACAAGTGTTATGCTCTTGTTCTTTTTGTCACCATTTTCAGTGATCCCCATCTCAAAAGTCTGAAGAGACCCAATTAGTTCATCCACTTTCAACTTGCTGATGTCCTGGGCTTCCTCTATGGCAGTTACCTTCATAGCAAATCTTTTAGGCAAGGATCTGAGAATCTTTCTCACCAATTTTTCTTCTGACATCTTTTCTCCCAGTGCTCCTGAGGTGTTGGCAATCTCCAAGATGTTCATGTGAAACTCATGAATGGTTCCATCTTCCATCATTTTTAGATTCTCAAACTTGGTGGTCAACATCTGAAGCCTTGACATTTTCACTTTGGAAGTGCCCTCATGAGTAGTTTTGAGAGTGTCCCAAACTTCCTTGGCCAATTCATATTGATGTACTAGTATGAAAATGTTTCTATCAATTCCATTGAACAAGGCATTTAAAGCTTTGGAATTTCCCAGGGCTAACTCATCTTCTTCTTTACTACAATCTTCCTCAGGCTTCAGACTGATTGTCCCATCTTTCTCAGTTATGGTGGGATGGATCCATCCTTTGTCAGCAGCTCTCCAAGCCTTTTTGTCCAGAGATTTTAAGAAGGCAATCATACGAGGTTTCCAATAGTCATAATTAGTTCCATCCAGAATGGGTGGTCTATTTCCAAAAACTCCTTCTTTGTCCATAGTGCCAGAAAGTGATATCCCTATATCTCACCCAGTAATACAGGCAGGGTGCCTGCTCTGATGCCAATTGAAATTCTGGCTGCAGATACTCAATGTCACGTTCAATGCTATGACACCGTATCTGACTTTCTATATGACAGTAAATACAAAAACAGTAAAGAACACAGTCAATTGTTTACCCAGTTCAGTGTGCAACAACACCTACTCTGGGGGCTACCAAGCCAGGGAGGAAATCCACTATAGGAGATATTAATTCAGGAATAAACCAACCAGTTTATCTCCTTCACTTAAGACCTACCCAATGCAACTTCAATCTAAGTACAACTTAAACCTGAGTTCCTACTCACTCCCCCTCAATCACAACAGTGATACATAAAACAATTTGACTAATGAATTTGAAATTCTGGCTGCAGATACTCAATGTCACGTTTAATGTTATGACACAGTATCTGACTTTCTATAAGACAGTAAATACAAAAACAGTAAAGAACACAGTCAATTGTTTACCCAGTTCAGTATGCAACAACACCTACTCTGGGGGCTACCAAGCCAGGGAGGAAATCCACTATAAGAGATGTTAATTCAGGAATAAACCAACCAGTTTATCTCCTTCACTTAAGACCTACCCAATGCAATTTCAATCTAAGTACAACTTAAACCTGAGTTCCTACTCACTCCCCCTCAATCACAGCAGTGATACATAAAACAATTTGACTAATGAATTGATGAAGACACTCTTCAAAAACATACACTTGATTAAGCTTCACAGCTTTTTAATCAAGCAACACAACCACTCTTGCTTCACAGCTTTGAGTGATACACACACCTAACTTGAATCTGCTTCACAGCTTTAGTCAAGAAACATTCAAACACTCTTGCTTCAAAGCTTTGAGTGCTACACAACCCTTACAATTAAAAACCTATTCCAAGTCACTTATCACAATGATAATTGCTTGAAGTACAATAATTAAACCTATACAGTTTACAAATGATCTTCTGATCAAAAAGGGATTACTTGCAAAACAACAGCTCTTTTGAATATATAACAGCTGCATCTTCAGTTAGGGTTTCCACAAAAAGCTAGGGTTAATTCCATTTGACCTTAAGACTAGGTCACAGGACTTTATCAACCAGGTTAGGGTTGAGCTAGGTTAACCCAAAGAAAACGCAGGATGCTGTTCTGGAAAGACTGAGTCATTTTCCTGAAAAAACTCAGAATTAACCAAACTGCAAACCTGTTAGTTCAGAACAGGATGTCTTAACATCTGTTATGACATCTGAAAAAACCTGTCTACTGATTTAGGAAAATGTGATCATTTTGCAAAATGCTCAGATACACACTTATAAACATTAGTACCTGAATGACAATATTTTTCTGCAAAGGTACCTAATGAATCAGTACAAACTAAACTAGAATGTTATGACATCAGTCATGACATTCACACATACACTTGGGTTTTACCAAAAATGCAAGCCAATAACTAAACAACTACAAACTCCCCCTTTGGCAGATTTTTGGCTAAAGACCCTAAGTAATCAGAGATAGATAGCAGCAGAAAGAAATGACTGCAGAAAAATAGAATTTCTAATTAAGCAAGTACCAAAATATTCTCCCCCTCTTTAGCCACAAATGGGCTAAAGGTACATGTTCATAAAAATTATACAGTTATCCAGAAAAAAGTAATAAGAGCAGCAGCAGAAAAAAACTGAACACACTTCCAAACTCCACCAGGTACCAGCACCAACCAGCAACACCACCAAACAGCAACCAACCTTTAAGCACTGTCATCAGACTCAGAGGATTCTGGCTTCTTCCTTTTCTCGTGAGCAATGTCAGCATTTTTCTCTTTGTCTGATGTCTCAACATCCTTAGAGACATCAGCATTTGAACTTTCTTGATTCAAAGGAACAGAAATGTCAGGAACTGAGTGGTTCTCGTTCAGAATTCTTGAAACAATTTTAGCTATTGCTTGACTAACATAGGCTGATCCTTCCCTATTTGCAATTTTAGGGGGAACTGAAGAAGAAGGATGAGATGGATTACAAGAGGCAGAAGCTTGGGACTTTCCTGCATGTCTTGTTCTCAACTCTTTGACCTTGGTGGGGTTAGTTCCCACTTTTCTACGAGAAGAGATCTCCAGGACTTCAGAGTCCAGACAAGAAGAGATTGTCCTAGAATCTTGATCAGAGGAAGAGGTTGAAATAGTCGTATTGGATGATGATGGTGTTTGAGACATTTTGGCAGTCTTAGAGGACCAACAACAACTGAAGAGAAAATTCTGATTGAGAGACTGGGTTTTGATGAGGAGACGAGAGGGGAAGGAAGAAAAGGAGTGTCTATTCAACTTCTTAAAAGAATTAAGGGAAATGGGAAAATATACTTTTAACCCAATCAGAACAAGCATAACTCCTTTAATTCTTGTTTTAAGAAAAATTAATTGCTACAATTCCTCATGTTGGCAAATACCCAACTTACCCCTCAAGTTTTCAAATTGATTTGCATCAAGAGCCTTGGTAAAAATGTCAGCCAGCTGTAGCTCAGTGGCAACATGTTCCAATTTGATTGTCTTCTCTTCTACAAGGTCTCTGATAAAGTGATGTCGTATGTCAATATGTTTGGTCCTACTATGCTGAATGGGATTCTTGGAAATGTTGATTGTACTCAGATTGTCACAGTAAAATGTCATAACATCTTGTGTGACATTATACTCAGTAAGCATCTGTTTCATCCAGATCATTTGAGAGCAGCTACTACCAGCTGCAATGTATTCAGCTTCAGCAGTAGAAAGAGACACATAATTCTGTTTCTTGCTGAACCAGGAAACCGGATTATTTCCCAAGAAGAAACATCCTCCAGAGGTTCTTTTTCTATCATCAGCACTACCAGCCCAATCAGCATCACAGTAGCCAGTCAGAGCTGGTTCACAAACCATGAGAATACATCAACACATAGTTGTAAGTTCCACTCACATACTTCAAAATTCTCTTCACTTGATTGATATGACTGACTTTGGGATCAGCTTGGTATCTTGCACAAACTCCAACTGCAAAGGCAATATCAGGTCTGCTGGCAGTTAAGTACAACAAGCTTCCTATCATGCTTCTGTACAGACTTTGATCCACCTTAACCCCACTTGAATCTTTGGAAAGCTTTAGATGAGTAGGAGCAGGAGTCCTTTTGTGACTTGCATTCTCCATACCAAACTTCTTTACAATGTTCTTAGCATACTTTCTTTGAGATAAGAAGATTGAGTCCTCCATCTGTGAGACTTGCAGTCCAAGAAAATAAGTTAGTTCTCCCATGAGACTCATTTCGAATTCAGCCTGCATTTGGTCAGCAAAGTGTTTAACCATATGTTCTGACATTCCTCCAAACACTATGTCATCAACATATATTTGGGCAACCATCAACTTCCCTCCTTCAGTTTTGACAAAGAGAGTTTTGTCCAAGCCTCCTTTTCTGTAGCCTTTGTCTGAGAGAAACTTTGTTAACCTGTCATACCATGCTCTAGGAGCTTGTTTCAGGCCATATAGAGCTTTTCTCAATTTGTAGACATGACCAGGGTGGGTTGGATCCACAAAGCCTTTAGGTTGTTCCACATAAGCTTCCTCATTTAAGTACCCATTTAGAAAGGCACTTTTCACATCCATCTGAAATAACTTGAACTTCAGAAGACAAGCAATTGACAATAGGAGTCTGATTGATTCCAGTCTGGCTACAGGTGCAAAGGTTTCATCAAAATCAACCCCTTCAACCTGGGTGTATCCTTGAGCAACAAGTTTTGCCTTATTTCTGGTGACAACTCCTTCAGCATCTGACTTGTTCTTGAAAATCCATTTTGTCCCAATGATGTTAGTTCCTTCAGGTCTAGGGACCAGTTCCCAAACTTCATGTTGCTTGAATTGGTTTAGTTCATCTTGCATTGCACCAATCCAGTATTCATCAGTTAAAGCTTCCTTGACATTTCTTGGTTCCATTTTGGACACAAAACAAGAGTTTGAGATGATTTCTCTAGATCTTGTAATGACTCCACTGTTGGGATCTCCTATGATGAGCTCTTTTGGATGATCCTTCTGAATTCTGATGGAAGGGATCTTGCTAGCTTCCTTTGAATCAGATTCTGTTGTGGTGGAGTTGGGTAGATCATTCTGTTGGGTTGAAGTCTCAAAGAATGTCTCAACAGTACAAGGAACATCTATTTCTTCATGATAATCATCAATTATAACATTTATTGATTCCATCATGGCTTTCGACCTGGAATTGAATACTCTATAAGCTCTGCTGTTTGAGGAGTATCCTAGAAATATGCCTTCATCACTTTTAGGGTCCAGTTTTCTTCTTTGTTCACGATCAGCCAGAATATAGCATTTGCTGCCAAACACATGGAAGTACTTCACAGTTGATTTTCTTCCTTTCCAGAGTTCATATATGGTGGATGAGGTTCCCTTTCTCAAGGCGACCCTGTTATGAACATAGCAGGCTGTATTCATAGCTTCAACCCAAAAATACATAGGAAGTCTTTTGGCATGTAACATTGCTCTGGCAGATTCCTGTATGGTCCTGTTTTTTCTTTCCACAACTCCATTTTGCTGAGGTGTTATAGGAGAAGAAAATTCATGACTAATTCCTTCTGAAGAACAGAAATCATCAAACTTGCTTTTTTCAAATTCCTTGCCATGATCACTTCTGATTCTGACAATACACCCTTCCTTTTCTCTATGAATTCTTTTGCACAATTCTTTAAAAACTTCAAATACATCAGATTTTTCCCTAATGAAATTAATCCAGGTGAATCTGGAAAAATCATCCACAACCACATAGGCATATCTTTTTCCACCAAGACTCTCTACTTGCATTGGTCCCATCAGATCCATATGAAGAAGTTCTAGAACCTTAGAGGTGGTCAGATGTCTTGACTTTGGATGTGACATCCTAGTCCGCTTACCAACCTGACATTCACCACAAACTCTTTCTTCATCAATTTGCAGTCTTGGAATCCCTCTGACTGCCTCCAAGGAGATAATACTCTTCATACCTCTTAGATGAAGATGGCCATGTTTTTGGTGCCACAGTTTCACCTCTTTTTCTTCTTTTGCAATGGAACACACAGATGAGAAATTAGTGTTCTCAGGCTCCCACAAGTAACAGTTGTCTTTAGATCTGACTCCTTTCATTACTATTTCTTGTTTGTCATTGATTACAAGACATTCAGATTTTGAGAAATTGACCTTGAATCCTAGATCACACAATTGACTGATACTAATGAGATTAGCAGTCAGCCCTTTTACCAGCAGTACTTCATTCAGACTTGGAACTCCAGGGCAGTCCAAATCACCAACTCCTTTGATTTCACCTTTAGCACCATCTCCAAAGGTCACAAAACTGGTGGTGTGAGGCTTAACATTATTGAGGAGGTTCTTGATTCCAGTCATGTGTCTGGAACATCCACTGTCAAAGTACCAGTCTTACTTTGCAGAGACCCCAGGGAAGTGTGGGCTATCAGGGCAGTAGCCTTTTTCTTCCATTTAGGAGCATGTGGTACCTTTTTAGACTTAGGTTTGACACCTGAGTTCTGATTAGGGTATCCATGCAATCTGAAGCAGAAGGGCTTTATGTGGCCATATCTCCCACAATGATGACATCTCCATCTTTGGTACCTTTTCTTCATATGTCTCTGTTCCTGATGATGAGAGTTGTGTTGAGACATCTGTTTTGACATTTGCTTATCAGTACCTGATTTCTTTGCTTCCATAAATCCTAGTCCAGATTTATTTCCCACATTTTGTCCAACCTGGAAGATCTCCTCCAATTTGTCAGTTCCATTTGTCAGCATCTTGACAGATTTGGTCATTTGATTCAGTTGTGAGTTCAGCAATTGAACTTCTCCTTCTAGATGACTTATAGTTTCAAGGTTTTCCCTTTTTTCAGCCTCCAGCTTTATGATGAGTTTTGATTGTTTCTCATTCTGCACACAGACTTCAGTACTTCTGATACACAATTTCTTGTAAGTATCAGCCAGTTCTTCAAAAGTCACCTCTTCATCACTGATGTCACTTTCAGAGGTACAAACACCAGTTAAAGCAGTAACTAGTTTGGCAGATTCTTCTTCAGAATTACTTTCTGAATCACAGTCAGACCAAGTAACCGTCATTCCTTTCTTTTGTTTCTTAAGAAAGGTAGGACATTCAGCTCGAATATGCCCATATCCTTCACAACCATGGCATTGAATTCCTCTGCCTTGATTTCCCTTCTCTTCTGACCTTGGTCTTCTGCTGGAACTGTCAATGTCAGAGGGAATGTTATGAACATTAGACCTTGACTTTGGATCTATTCTTTTGATGAGTTTGTTGAACTGTCTTCCAAGCATGGCTATAACTTCTGAAATATTTTCTTCAACATCAGTGTTGGACACAAGTGCTATGCTTTTGTTCTTCTTGTCACCATTATCAGTGATCCCCATCTCAAAAGTCTGAAGAGACCCAATAAGTTCATCCACTTTCAACTTGCTGATGTCCTGGGCTTCCTCTATGGCAGTTACCTTCATTGCAAATCTTTTAGGCAAGGATCTGAGAATCTTTCTCACCAGTTTTTCTTCTAAAATCTTTTCTCCCAGTGCTCCTGAGGTGTTGGCAATCTCCAAGATGTTCATGTGAAACTCATGAATGGTTTCATCTTCCATCATTTTTAGATTCTCAAACTTGGTGGTCAACATCTGAAGCCTTAACATTTTTACTTTGGAAGTGCTCTCATGAGTAGTTTTGAGAGTGTCCCAAACTTCCTTGGCCAGTTCATATTGATGAACTAGTCTGAAAATGTTTCTATCAATTCCATTGAACAAGGCATTTAAAGCTTTGGAATTTCCCAGGGCTAACTCATCTTCTTCTTTACTCCAATCTTCCTCAGGTTTCAGACTGATTGTCCCATCTTTCTCAGTTATGGTGGGATGGCTCCATCCTTTGTCAGCAGCTCTCCAAGCCTTTTTGTCCAGAGATTTTAAGAAGGCAATCATACGAGGTTTCCAGTAGTCATAATTAGTTCCATCCAGAATGGGTGGTCTATTTCCAAAAACTCCTTCTTTGTCCATAGTGCCAGAAAGTGATATCCCTAGATCTCACCCAGTAATACAGGCAGGGTGCCTGCTCTGATACCAATTGAAATTCTGGCTGCAGATACTCAATGTCACGTTTAATGTTATGACACAGTATCTGACTTTCTATAAGACAGTAAATACAAAAACAGTAAAGAACACAGTCAATTGTTTACCCAGTTCAGTGTGCAACAACACCTACTCTGGGGGCTACCAAGCCAGGGAGGAAATCCACTATAAGAGATGTTAATTCAGGAATAAACCAACCAGTTTATCTCCTTCACTTAAGATCTACCCAATGCAATTTCAATCTAAGTACAACTTAAACCTGAGTTCCTACTCACTCCCCCTCAATCACAGCAGTGATACATAAAACAATTTGACTAATGAATTGATGAAGACACTCTTCAAAAACATACACTTGATTAAGCTTCACAGCTTTTTAATCAAGCAACACAACCACTCTTGCTTCACAGCTTTGAGTGATACACACACCTAACTTGACTCTGCTTCACAGCTTTAGTCAAGAAACATTCAAACACTCTTGCTTCAAAGCTTTGAGTGCTACACAACCCTTACAATTAAAAACCTATTCCAAGTCACTTATCACAATGATAATTGCTTGAAGTACAATAATTAAACCTATACAGTTTACAAATGATCTTCTGATCAAAAAGGGATTACTTGCAAAACAGCAGCTCTGTTGAATATATAGCAGTTGCATCTTCAGTTAGGGTTTCCACAAAAATCTAGGGTTAATTCCATTTGACCTTAAGACTAGGTCACAGGACTTTATCAACCAGGTTAGGGTTGAGCTAGGTTAACCCAAAGAAAACGCAGGATGCTGTTCTGGAAAGACTGAGTCATTTTCCTGAAAAAACTCAGAATTAACCAAACTGCAAACCTGTTAGTTCAGAACATGATGTCTTAACATCTGTTATGACATCTGAAAAAACCTGTCTACTGATTTAGGAAAATGTGATCATTTTGCAAAATGCTCAGATACACACTTATAAACATCAGTACCTGAATGACAATATTTTTCTGCAAAGGTACCTAATGAATCAGTACAAACTAAACTAGAATGTTATGACATCAGTCATGACATTCACACATACACTTGGGTTTTACCAAAAAATGCAAGCCAATAACTAAACAACTACAGAATTGATGAAGACACTCTTCAAAACATACACTTGATTATGCTTCACAGCTTTTTAATCAAGCAACACAAACACTCTTGCTTCACAGCTTCGAGTGATACACAAACCTAACTCGACTTTGCTTCAAAGCTTTAGTCAAGAGACATACAAACACTCTTGCTTCAAAGCTTTGAGTGATACACAACCCTTACAATTAAAACCTATTCCAAGTCACTTATCACAATGATAATTGCTTGGATTACAATAGTTAAAACTATACAGTTTCTAAATAATCTTCTGTCCAAAAAAGGGTACTTCCAAAACAGCAGCTCTGTTGAATATATAGCAGGTGCATCTTCAGTTAGGGTTTCCACAAAAAGCTAGGGTTAATTCCGTTTGACCTTAAGACTAGGTCACAGGACTTTATCAACCAGGTTAGGGTTGAGCTAGGTTAACCCCGAGTCCACGAGATTTTCTGTTCTGGAAAGACTGAGTCATAATCCTGAAAAAACTCAGAATTACCCAAACTGCATAACTGTTAGTTCAGAACAGGATGTCTTAACATTTGTTATGACATCTGAAAACTTGTCTACTGATTTAGGTAAATGTGATCTTTTTGCAAAATGCTCAGATACACACTTATAAACAGCAGCACCTGTATGACAATATTTTTCTGCAAAGGTACCTAATGAATCAGTACATACTAAACTAGAATGTTATGACATCAGTCATGACATTCACACACACTTGGTTTTACCAAAAATGCAAGCCAATAACTAAACAACTACAAACTCCCTCTTTGGCAGATTTTTGGCTAAAGACTCTAAGCAATCAGAGATAGATAGCAGCAGAAAGAAATGACTGCAGAAAAATATTATGTCTAATTAAGTACCAAAATATATCTCCCCCTCTTTAGCCACAAATGGGCCAAAGATACATGTTCTTAAAAGTTATACAGTCATCTAGAAAAAGTAATAAGTCATAAAAAAACTGAACACACTTTGCAAACTCCACCAGGGACCAGTATCAACTCCACCAATCAGCAACTCCACCAACCTTTAAGCACTGTCATCAGACTCAGAGGATTGGGGCTTCTTCCTTTTCTTGTGAGCAATGTCAGCATTCTTCTCTTTGTCTGATGTCTCAACTTCCTTAGAGACATCTGGATTTGTTTCAGCATTTGAACTTTCTTGATTTAAAGGAACAGAAATGTCAGGAACTAAGTGGTTCTCGTTCAGAATTCTTGAAACAATTTTAGCTATTGCTTGACGAACATAGGCTGACCCTTCCCTATTTGCAATTTCAGGGGGAACTGAAGAAGAAGGATGAGATGAATTACCAGAGGCAGAGGCTTGGGACCTTCCTGCATGTCTTGTTCTCAGCTCTTTGACCTTGGTGGGGTTAGTTTCCACTTTTCTAAGAGAAGAGATCTCCAGGACTTCAGATTCCAGACAAGAAGATATTGTCCTAGAATCTTGATCAGAGGAAGAGGTTGAAATAGTCGTATTGGATGATGATGGTGTTTGAGACATTTTGACAGTCTTAGAGGACCAACAGCAACTGAAGAGAAAATTCTGATTGAGAGACTGGGTTTTGATGAGGAGACGAGAGCGGAAGGAAGAAAAGGAGTGTCTATTCAACTTCTTAAATGAATTGAAGGAAATGGGAAAATATAATTTTAACCCAATCAGAACAAGCATAACTCCTTTAACCCTTGTTTTAAGAAAAATTAATTGCTACAATTCCTCATGTTGGCAAATACCCAACTTACCCCTCAAGTTTTCAAATTGATTTGCATCAAGAGCCTTGGTAAAAATGTCAGCCAGCTGTAGCTCAGTGGCAACATGTTCCAATTTGATTGTCTTCTCTTCTACAAGGTCTCTGATTAAGTGATGTCTTATGTCAATATGTTTGGTCCTACTATGCTGAATGGGATTCTTGGAAATGTTGATTGTACTCAGATTGTCACAGTACAATGTCATAACATCTTGTGTGACATTATACTCAGTAAGCATCTGTTTCATCCAGATCATTTGAGAACAGCTACTACCAGCTGCAATGTATTCAGCTTCAGCAGTAGAGAGAGACACACAATTCTGTTTCTTGCTGAACCAGGAAACCAGATTATTTCCCAAGAAGAAACATCCTCCAGAGGTGCTTTTTTTATCATCAGCACTACCAGCCCAATAAGCATCACAGTAACCAGTCAGAGTTGGTTCACAACCATGAGAATATAGCAACCCATAGTTGTAAGTTCCACTCACGTACTTCAAAATTCTCTTCACTTGATTGATATGACTGACTTTGGGATCAGCTTGGTATCTTGCACAAACTCCAACTGCAAAAGCAATATCAGGTCTTCTGGCTGTTAAGTACAACAAGCTTCCTATCATGCTTCTGTACAGACTTTGATCCATCTTAACCCCACTTGAATCTTTGGAAAGCTTTAAATGAGTAGGAGCAGGAGTCCTTTTGTGACTGGCATTCTCCATACCAAACTTCTTTACAATGTTCTTAGCATACTTGCTTTGAGATAAGAAGATTGAGTCCTCCATCTGTGAGACTTGAAGTCCAAGAAAATAAGTTAGTTCTCCCATGAGACTCATTTCGAATTCATCCTGCATCTGGTCAGCAAAATGTTTAACCATAGGTTCTGACATTCCTCCAAACACTATGTCATCAACATATATTTGGGCAACCATCAACTTCCCTCCTTCAGTTTTGACAAAGAGTGTTTTGTCCAAGCCTCCTTTTCTGTATCCTTTGTCTGAGAGAAACTTTGTTAACCTGTCATACCATGCTCTAGGAGCTTGTTTCAGGCCATATAGAGCTTTTCTCAATTTGTAGACATGATCAGGGTGATTTGGATCCACAAAGCCTTTAGGCTGTTCCACATAAGCTTCCTCATTCAAGTACCCATTTAGAAAGGCACTTTTCACATCCATCTGAAATAACTTGAACTTCAGGAGACAAGCAATTGACAATAGGAGTCTAATTGATTCCAGCCTGGCTACAGGTGCAAAGGTTTCATCAAAATCAACCCCTTCAACCTGAGTGTATCCTTGAGCAACAAGTCTTGCCTTATTCCTGGTGACAACTCCTTAAGTATCTGATTTGTTCTTGAAAATCCATTTTGTGCCAATGATGTTAGTTCCTTCAGGTCTAGGAACCAGTTCCCAAACTTCATGTTGCTTGAATTGGTTCAGTTCATCTTGCATTGCTCCAATCCAGTATTCATCAGTTAAAGCTTCTTTGACATTTCTTGGTTCCATTTTGGACACAAAACAAGAGTTTGAGATGATTTCTCTAGATCTTGTAATGACTCCACTGTTGAGATCTCCTATGATGAGCTCTTTTGGATGATCCTTCTGAATTCTGATGGAAGGGATCTTGCTAGCTTCCTTTGATTCAGATTTTGTTGTGGTGGTGTTGGGTAGATCATTCTGTTGGGTTGAAGTCTCAAAGAATATCTCAACATTACAAGGGACATCTATTTCTTTATGATAATCATCAATTATAACATTTATTGATTCCATCATGGCTTTCGTGCTGGAATTGAATACTCTATAAGCTCTGCTGTTTGAGGAGTATCCTAGAAATATGCCTTCATCACTTTTAGGGTCCAGTTTTCTTCTTTGTTCACGATCTGCCAGAATATAACATTTGCTGCCAAACACATGGAAGTACTTCACAGTTGGTTTTCTTCCTTTCCAGAGTTCATATATGGTGGATGAGGTTCCCTTTCTCAAGGTGACCCTGTTATGGACATAGCAGGCTGTATTCATAGCTTCAGCCCAAAAATACATAGGAAGTCTTTTGGCATGTATCATTGCTCTGGCAGATTCCTGTATGGTCCTGTTTTTTCTTTCCACAACTCCATTCTGCTGAGGAGTTATAGGAGAAGAAAATTCATGACTAATTCCTTCTGAGGAACAGAAATCATCAAACATGCTGTTTTCAAATTCCTTGCCATGATCACTTCTGATTCTGACAATACACCCTTCCTTTTCTCTTTGAATTATTTTGCACAATTCTTTAAAAACTTCAAATATATCAGATTTTTCCCTAATGAAGTTAATCCAGGTGAATCTGGAAAAATCATCCACAACCACATAGGCATATCTTTTTCCACCAAGACTCTCCACTTGCATTGGTCCCATCAGATCCATATGAAGAAGTTCTAGAACCTTAGCGGTGGTCAGATGTCTTGACTTTGGATGTGACATACTAGTCTGCTTACCAACCTGACATTCACCACAAACTCTTCCTTCATCAATTTGCAGTCTTGGAATCCCTCTGACTGCCTCCATGGAGATAATCCTTTTCATACCTCTTAGATGAAGATGGCCAAGTTTTTGGTGCCACAGTTTCACCTCTTTTTCTTCTTTTGCAATGGAACACACCGAGGAGAAATTAGTGTTCTCAGGCTCCCACAAGTAACAGTTGTCTTTAGATCTGACTCCTTTCATTACAATTTCTTGTTTTTCATCAATTACAAGACATTCAGATTTTGAGAAATTGACCTTGAATCCTAGATCACACAATTGACTGGTACTAATGAGATTAACAGTCAGCCCTTTTACCAGCAGTACTTCATTCAGACTTGGAACTCCAGGGCAGTCCAAATTACCAACTCCTTTGATTTCACCTTTAGCACCATCTCCAAAGGTCACAAAACTGGTGGTGTGAGGTTTAACATTATTGAGGAGGTTCTTGATTCCAGTCATGTGTCTGGAGCACCCACTGTCAAAGTACCAGTCTTCCTTTGCAGAGACCCTCAGGGAAGTGTGGGCTATCAGGGCAGTAGCCTTTTTCTTCCATTTAGGAGCATGTGGTACCTTTTTAGACTTAGGTTAGACACCTGAGTTCTGATTAGGGTATCCATGCAATCTGAAGCAGAAGGGCTTTATGTGGCCATATCTCCCACAATGATGACATCTCCATCTTTGGTACCTTTTCTTCATATGTCTCTGCTCCTGATGTTGAGAGTTGTGTTGAGACATCTGTTTTGACATTTGCTTATCAGGCCTGATCTTCTTATCTGTACCAGATTTCTTTGCTTCCATAAATCCTAGTCCAGATTTATTTCCCACATTTTGTCCAACCTGAAGGATCTCTTCCAATTTGTCTGTTCCATTAGTCAGCATCTTGACAGATTTGGTCATTTGATTCAGTTGTGAGTTCAGCAATTGAACTTCCCCTTCTAGATGACTTATAGTTTCAAGGTTTGCCCTTTTTTCAGCCTCCAGCTTTATGATGAGTTTTGATTGTTTCTCATTCTGTACACAGACTTCAGTACTTCTGATACACAATTTCTTGTAAGTATCATCCAGTTCTTCAAAAGTCACCTCTTCATCACTAATGTCACTTTCAGAGGTACAAACACCAGTTAGAGCAGTAACTAGTTTGGCAGATTCTTCTTCAGAATTACTTTCTGAATCACAGTCAGACCAAGTAACAATCATTCCTTTCTTTTGTTTCTTAAGAAAGGTAGGACATTCAGCTCGAATATGCCCATATCCTTCACAACCATGGCATTGAATTCCTCTGCCTTGATTTCCCTTCTCTTCTGACCTTGGTCTTCTGCTGGAACTGTCAATGTCAGAGGGAATGTTATGAACATTAGACCTTGACTTTGGATCTATTCTTTTGATGAGTTTGTTGAACTGTCTTCCAAGCATGGCTATAGCTTCTGAAATATTTTCTTCTTCATCCTCCTTGTTTCCAACATCAGTGTTGGATACAAGTGCTATGCTCTTGTTCTTTTTGTCACCATTTTCAGTGATCCCCATCTCAAAAGTCTGAAGAGACCTAATTAGTTCATCCACTTTCAACTTGTTGATGTCCTGGGCTTCCTCTATGGCAGTTACCTTCATAGCAAATCTTTTAGGCAAGGATCTGAGAATCTTTCTCACCAATTTTTCTTCTGACATCTTTTCTCCCAGTGCTCCTGAGGTGTTGGCAATATCCAAGATGTTCATGTGAAACTCATGAATGGTTCCATCTTCCATCATTTTTAGATTCTCAAACTTGGTGGTCAACATCTGAAGCCTTGACATTTTCACTTTGGAAGTGCCCTCATGAGTAGTTTTGAGAGTGTCCGAAACTTCCTTGGCCAATTCATATTGATGTACTAGTATGAAAATGTTTCTATCAATTCCATTGAACAAGGCATTTAAAGCTTTGGAATTTCCCAGGGCTAACTCATCTTCTTCTTTACTCCAATCTTCCTCAGGCTTCAGACTGATTGTCCCATCTTTCTCAGTTATGGTGGGATGGATCCATCCTTTGTCAGCAGCTCTCCAAGCCTTTTTCTCCAGAGATTTTAAGAAGGCAATCATACGAGGTTTCCAGTAGTCATAATTAGTTCCATCCAGAATGGGTGGTCTATTTACAAAAACTCCTTCTTTGTCCATAGTGCCAGAAAGTGATATCCCTATATCTCACCCAGTAATACAGGCAGGGTGCCTGCTCTGATGCCAATTGAAATTCTGGCTGCAGATACTCAATGTCACGTTCAATGTTATGACACCGTATCTGACTTTCTATATGACAGTAAATACAAAAACAGTAAAGAACACAGTCAATTGTTTACCCAGTTCAGTGTGCAACAACACCTACTCTGGGGGATACCAAGCCAGGGAGGAAATCCACTATAGGAGATATTAATTCAGGAATAAACCAACCAGTTTATCTCCTTCACTTAAGACCTACCCAATGCAACTTCAATATAAGTACAACTTAAACCTGAGTTCCTACTCACTCCCCCTCAATCAAAGCAGTGATACATAAAACAATTTGACTAATGAATTGATGAAGACACTCTTCAAAACATACACTTGATTATGCTTCACAGCTTTTTAATCAAGCAACACAAACACTCTTGCTTCACAGCTTCGAGTGATACACAAACCTAACTTGACTTTGCTTCAAAGCTTTAGTCAAGAGACATACAAACACTCTTGCTTCAAAGCTTTGAGTGATACACAACCCTTACAATTAAAACCTATTCCAAGTCACTTATCACAATGATAATTGCTTGGATTACAATAGTTAAAACTATACAGTTTCTAAATAATCTTCTGTCCAAAAAGGGGTACTTCCAAAATAGCAGCTTTGTTGAATATATAGCAGCTGCATCTTCAGTTAGGGTTTCCACAAAAAGCTAGGGTTAATTCTGTTTGACCTTAAGACTAGGTCACAGGACTTTATCAACCAGGTTAGGGTTGAGCTAGGTTAACCCCAAGTCCACGAGATTTTCTGTTATGGAAAGACCGAGTCATAATCCTGAAAAAACTCAGAATTACCCAAATTGCATAACTGTTAGTTCAGAACAGGATGTCTTAACATTTGTTATGACATCTGAAAACCTGTCTACTGATTTAGGTAAATGTGATCTTTTTGCAAAATGCTCAGATACACACTTATAAACAGCAGCACCTGTATGACAATATTTTTCTGCAAAGGTACCAAATGAATCAGTACATACTAAACTAGAATGTTATGACATCAGTCATGACATTCACACACACTTGGTTTTACCAAAAATGCAAGCCAATAACTAAACAACTACAAAAATCAAGTGCAATCGAAATCTAGAAAAACACTCTACATCATGCAAATCAAATCATCTTAAATCATTAACCACAAATCAAAAACAAAACTGATGAAAACTCAAAGAAAATCATCTGCACACAGAATTTCAGAAACACCACAACACGATTCAAACATCAAACAAAGACAAATATATACATCAGACCTATAGTCTGGCCAGCTAAAACAGAATGCACAAGAGCTACATCACTAATTCAATATGAATCACACAAATCAAAGTCCAAGAAAACTTACCTTGATGAAAAATCCGGAAACTCGAATCCACTGCTCCAGATGCAAACCAATGCTTCCACTATGATCTACTCACTTCACTGAAGATGAATCAACAAGAAAATGAAAGAATAATCCAAGAAAATGAGAGAATTAGAGAACTGGACTTCCTGAGAGGAAATTGAACTTCAGATCTGAAACTTTTGGCCAATACTGCTCCCTTTCGACTAAGGATGTAGGATTGAGGAGAAGAGTTGCTTCAAGTTGATGACGGTGAAGATTTGTGATGTTGTTGACGATTTGCAGGGAGATGAAGATGATGTTAATGTTGATGTAGATGCAAGGAGATGAAGAGGCTTTTGGAGGTTGAAAATTCAATTGGAGAATTGATGAAGATTTGAGGAGGTTGAAGATTCAGTCAGAGAAAACTTTTGGTTGAAGATTAAAGGAGAAATCAGAGAGAAAGAGAGAGCTCTTTTTTGGTGATTCCTCCAACGACTTTTGAATGAATGAGATTGAAAGAGAAAGTTTGTTATATAGCAGCAAAAAGTTTGTTACAGTTGAAGTGATCCTGGCCTTTGAATCAGAAAATCCAGCTGGAACATGGATGATAAGGATCGAAATAGTTTTGAGGTTAGTTTGAGAATTTTTGGGTTTTTCTCTGATTTCATACAAAATCCAAAAAGTGGAAATTGCGTTTCATCCCTTGTAGCTCCTCAATGACATGCGTTTTGATGAGCAAAGAGTGTGTGGAAATGAGAGGAAATAAGTATGAATGTTGAGGTGTCTAATTGATGCGCATGGAATATGTGATATTTTTGAGAGAAAGTCTCCAAAAATGGAAAGGCACGAGGGAAGTGAGGTGAGACATGGTGTGTGATAATGTTTAGCCAAATGAGGTAAGAAGTGATGTGGGAGCTGAGTGCACATCTGAGACACCCGTGTGTGATGAAATCAAATAACAAAAATGCATTTTGTGTTAAATCTGGTGCTGATGTGCAGTTGGCTTAGCCATGCCTTGCATCTTGTGTGCCATGCCTGATCAGTTGAGGATGCCCACTTTCAGCATTCATAACTTGATCAAATCCTAACCATCTCCAATAATTCTTCTCACAATGGAAAGCCAACATGTAATGCTCCTAATTAAACCCAAAATCAAATCAAAACCTAGCTTGAGTTACAAGAAAATGGATTGCATATTTGGTGCGCCACCTTCTCGATGAAATGCCTAGGCAAGATGCCTCAGGATGGCCGTGTGGCTTGGCCATGGTGCCCAACATTTGACCAACTTGCCCAGAACTTCTAAGGCCAATAACTTTCAATTTTCACCAAGAAGTGTGTTTTTGTCCGCTATGGGCCCTTGTAGATCTTTTCCCCCTCTTCAATTGGAAAAAAGAACCACCAAAATCCCCTGAAAAATGAGAAAGTTATGTCCTTTCAAAGTTAGGCCAAAATCAAGAACGCTTAGTGAAATTTTCAATCACCAAGATAACTTCAAATCCAAGTAACCTCTCAAACTTGCAATTCTCATCAAAATCAACCATCAATGATCATCCCACATGAAAATACATGTCAAATGCTTCATGTTGACCAAAAGTCTACTTGGTCAACTTTGACTTTGTTGACTTTGAGTAAAAATGACTATTTTGCCCCTTTGATCCAATTGAACCACTTTTCTTCAAAATTGGTGAACCAAAACTTCAAACATATGAAATTCCAAACATATAGAGGCTATGGAAAGAGTTTCCAATCAAAATTCCAAAGAATCCCTGATTAAAACTCCAACCCTAGTTTTGCACTCTGCACTAAGAGATAACTGGTCAATCTTCAAACCTCTAATTCCTCTGGGCATCAAGAGAGGCTTTTTGAACAAAATTGATTCCAATGATGATAAAAGAATGATGCTTCAATACTCGGCTCATCTAGACCTCAATAACTCCAACTTGGGAAAAACCCTAATTTTGACTAATGAATCCAAAGGATGTGATTTTCCTTATAAACAACACAATACTCAATCTTCTCATGATCCACTGAGGTGGGTAAGATCTCTTGAGATATGTGATACCTTTGGGCTTGAAAGATCTAGAAGTTTAGATAATAAGGCCCTCCTTGAGCAACTTGCCAATACAATCAATCTTCCAAAGCTTGAGGGAGACTTGATAACCAAAATACTTTAATCCTTACTGTGATCGGTGGAAATAGAACTGACTGTTTAACGCTGGTTCGCGAAATGTCGCAGAAGCAAGAGTCGCCACCGTATTTTATTTTCTCCAACATGGATAGGACAAAAGCACAGCAAAATTCCTTATGAGATAGTTTCTCGGTTCGGGAGGTAGATTTATAGAAAGGGAAGGTGTTAGCACCCTTTCTATCCATGGTTATCCATGGGCTCTTAGATACTTGCTCATTGTGTTTTCAAAAGTGTCTGCTTTTCAATTATGAGTGAGTTTGAAAAAGTTTCGTTTAAAGATTTCAGATCAACTCTTGTATCAGTCCTCAAGAGTGTTTGAAAAATTGTTTTGAAAGCTTTTTTGAAAGTGTCGGTGTGAAAAGAGTTTTGATTTGTTTTTTAGAGCAAGTATCTATGAGTCATCTACCTACCCTAAGGAATTAGGCTGTGTAAATGTCCTTAAGGTAGTGTCATCCCACCATTGAGAGGTAGGTAGCACCACCGTTGGAGGTGTTCGGGTCAATTCGAGTGTAGGGACATTGTGGTCACCGAAGCAACAGTAGGACACCTTAGAAGCTACCCTTATGTCCTTGATCCTTTTTTAATCTGAGGCAACCGTTTCGAGGCAACTATTTCGAGGCAACTGATTCGAGGCAACCGTTTCGAGGTAACTTGTTTCGAGGCAACTGGATCATGGACATAAGGACCGCTAAAACGTCCTATACTTGACGACCACGTTTCGAGGGCAAGGCAACAGTGAGGCGTACCCTAAGAATGGTGTGTGAATTTGTGTGTTATTTTCATGTTATGTTTTATCTTGTACATGTATCATGGTGATCTACGCTTGTTTTTAATTTAGGCCATACATTCTTTCATGCAAAGTTTAGCAGTTTTAAGAGTGCGGAAATTTAAATGCGGAAAGTAAAATCCTACGCTATTACAAGGCGCGGGTCTATACATCGCCAAATTAACAAAGACCCGTTTTGAATAAAAATGCGGAAAGTAAATAAATTCCTAACTACTATTACAAGGCTTGAGCAATTACATAATATTCACAATAAAATAAAATAAATGCGCGAAAGAATAGAAATAGAACGTTCGAGGACGTTGGACCCTTTTGAGAAATTAAATGAAATTAAAAAGCTAATTAATTATTTAATTAAGAAAAGAAATGTTTTTATGTTTTTTTTGTATTTCATGAAAATAAAGAAAATTAAAATTAAAATTAAAAGAAACCCTAATTCTAAGTTGTTTTAATTATTAAGAAAACATTAAAGTTTAACCTAATTTTACTAGATATTTAACGTACATGTTTATGTACAAAATAAATTAGTAATTAATAATAATGATAATAAGAAAAAAAAAAGTTATTTATTAAGAAAAGTG
This sequence comes from Vicia faba, assembly GCA_948472305.1. NCBI lineage: Eukaryota > Viridiplantae > Streptophyta > Magnoliopsida > Fabales > Fabaceae > Vicia > Vicia faba. The sequence continues at coordinate 731,897,792 of OX451736.1, forward strand.
ATAAAAAAAGTTAAAAACCCTAATTTCTACATATTTTAATTTGTTAAGAAAAAGATTTAAGTTTTAAAACCTATTTTAAACTAAGTTAATTGTTAGAGTTTATTTACAAAAAATAGGTTAGTGATGAAATTAATAATAATTAAATATATTTGTATTTTTGATTTTTCTGTTTTTATTATAGAAAATTATTTTATGGTGAGAAAAACAATCAAAACAATTAAAAAAGAATTAGAAAAGAAAATAAAATAAAATTAAAATGATGCAAATCAAGGGGGGTTTAAGGCCCAAGGGGAGGTTTTTTTGAAGTATTCTGGGCCATTAGACAAAAAGCCTTGTTTGACTTTCTGGCATCACGTGCGTGTTCATTGACTCCTGAGTACCGTGGTCTGCATTCTTTGGCCATTGGATTGGGTTTCATGGCCATTTGTGTTCTGGTTGTTGGTCATTTGTGTTATGGCCTCAATGTTCCTTAATCTTCTCAGGATGTCTGTCTCGCCATGTATTGGTGTCATGCATAAGTTGTTCTTTTGGCCATTTGGCTTTTGGCTTTTGGCTTTTGGCCATTTTGCTTTTGGCCTCAACGTTCCTTAATGAACCTGCATGGGATTCTGTTTAAATTTGCAGTGTTGAATCTCATGAACACATTAAATAAAATCATAAAATGCAAATAAAGCCAATATATGAAGAAATTTAATGTTTAGGCACAATATGGCATGTATTAATGATTATACCCTTTTGATCATGGAGATCAAATCAATCTTACCCTTACTGGAAAATTAGTGACCTGAATGCTTTTATGCCCTTTTGATTATGGAGATCAAGCCAGCCTTATCCTTACTGAAGAAGTAGTGAGGTGTTGGTTTGTAACTGTGATGGTTTGTTTGTAGTGAGAGAGGGATTTGTAATAAGGATTTCAAGGTTTTAGGGTTCTTGAAAGAATTTGATATTTTAACAGTGTTGTGGCAAGGTTTTTTTCTCTCTTTTTCTTCTCCTCCCTGGTTTGTGTGAAAAGAAGGTGATTATATAATGGAAATTAGGGTAAAGAAAATGGGCTTTGAATGTGCAATTGGGCCTCCAATGTTCACTTGAGTTCGTCACTTTCCAGGCTAAATCGCAGGGACTTAAGTGCAATTTTTGAAGTTGAAATGTGAAAACAAAATGTAGCCAACATCGATAACTAACTCCTGTCCGAAAATCGGCTCAATCGGATAAACGGTGAATTAGTTATGAATTTTTGAAGTTTCAGCTCAGACAAACTTATTTTGGGCTCCAGTGTCGACTCTGACACGTTCTTCAATAAAAAACTGGTATTGATCGGAGCATAATCCGGTCTCGACTTTTGAAGCAAAGTTGTAGATCTATGAGTCAGGGACCTTGTGAAAAAATATGAGCCCAATCCGATAAAAATTGACCGAGTTATGAATTTTCGAAGTTTCGGCCCAGATGAAATAATATTCAACATTCAGGATTTTCGGCGTGTCACACACTCTGAGCAAAAAATGAAGGTTTTTTGAATACCGTTTGAACTCAATACCTTCTGTGAAAATATAACCAACTCAATTTTTGAAATTTTGGCGCCAGAACCAGCTCGATACGATGAAAATCGACCGAGTTATGATTTTCTGAACATGACGTAAATAAACTTCTGTCACAAATTTTCTGTACGAAAATACTTGATAAATCCACATTTTTGAAGACCTTCTGATCGAAATTGGCTTCCAGCCGTGAGAGATGAAAACGTAGATAATGTCAAGACGGAATTTTGGCCACCGGAACGGGTTCAAAACGAGTCACGATCTTCAAGTTATGAATTTTTTAGCGCATAAAAACTGCACTTTCAGCACACTTTTTCACCATATTTCTTCGAGAAAACTCACACATTCGGATACCTTCTTTAAAGAATTGACTCTTGAGCCGAACTTGAATTTGAGAATACCTTATCAGAGATATCTTGGCGAAAGAATACCTGAATATGATGCGCCGGGTTGGACTTGTGAATTTTTCTTGAAATATTTTGAGAAATATGGGAGGGCAAATTTTGGGGTACAACAGTTGCCCCTGTTCAATCTTCTTAGACCTGAGGATGTAGATTGGCTGGCGTGCCTTTCGTAATCTGAAGGTGGAAGATGATTGAACACTAGAGTACCCAGAAATTTGCACTCACATAGTAGAATGTCAGCATTGTGATGCAGGGAATGGGCTTACAGATGCCATTTGGAGACTGTAGGTATGTGGAGATGGGCTTATAGATGCCATCTGGAAGTATGATAGTACCTTGTCGAGAATGGGCGTATAGACGCCACCTAGGTGTCGATCGCATAAGAGATTCCTTAGCGAGAACTTGCGTACCTGAGAAAGAAAAATAATTACCTGGCCTGTTACAGGAGTTGATCTTCAAACTCTTTACGTAGATGTGCCCTGGCTGGATACATGAATCAAATCTTTAAACTCTTCAGACGTGCCCTGGCAGGATACAGGAATCGAGTCCGGAGAATATTAGTCGTCAACAGATACACCCTGGCAAGATACAAGAATCGGATCTTCGAACTCTTCAGACGTGCCCTGGCAAGATATAGGAATCGAGTCTGGTAATGTTAGTCGTCAACAGATACACCCTGGAGAGATACAGGAATCAGATCTTCGAACTCTTCAGACGTGCCCTGGCCGGATACAGGAATCGAGTCTGGAATTCAGAAAGGTTGGTGAGTTGTCTCTACTGACAGGTTATTTCCATGGACGGGTGGTCTTTATCGACGGGTGTCTATAACGACGAGTGTCTATAACGACGAGTGTCTATAACGACGTGTGTCTATAACGACGAGTGTCTATAACGACGAGTGTCTATAACGACGAGTGTCTATGACGACGAGTGTCTATGACGACGAGTGTCTATAACGACGAGTGTCTATAACGACGAGTGTCTATAACGACGAGTGTCTATAACGACGAGTGTCTATAACGACGAGTGTCTATAACGACGGGTGTCTATAACGACGAGTGTCTATAACGACGGGTGTCTATAACGACGAGTGTCTATAACGACGAGTGTCTATGACGACGAGTGTCTATGACGACGGGTGTCTATGACGACGGATGTCTATAACGACGAGTGTCTATAACGACGGGTGTCTATGACGACGGGTGTCTATAACGACGAGTGTCTATGACGACGAGTGTCTATAACGACGAGTGTCTATGACGACGAGTGTCTATAACGACGAGTGTCTATAACGACGAGTGTCTATGACGACGGGTGTCTATAACGACGAGTTGTATCAGAGAAATCTTTAGGCATTGATTTAACTGGATTTGTATTCTTTGACTGGGTTGGTCTCTTTTGACTGTATTCGTCTACATAGCTGATCTTTTAACTGTATCCTTCCTGAAAGGTAAAGGTCAGTCATGTGCAATGCATGATATGGATCAAGTAATAATATTTTTCAACACATGAGATTGTATGATATGATGCGTATATGCATGTATCATGATGTATAACAATGTGATGTTTATGAATGTATCTGCGTTTAGGAAAATAGATCTTTGACGGATGCCGGGAAGTCAAATCCTGGGCTGATGTTGAAGAGTGAGATTCTTCGTTTCCGTTGGGGATGATGATTGCAAGAATACCGGTCGGAGAAGATAACTCCATTGGGGAATAAACTTGGCGAAGAGATTACTCTGCGGGGAATTACTCTGTGGGAAGAGATACTTCGCTGAGATTTGATGATAACTCCACTGGGGATTTTGTTGTTGTGCTCTGTTGGAAATGAAGGTATCTTGGTCGCATTCTTCAGCTGAACTTACCTTGGCACTTCGGTGGACAGGGCAACCGGATCATTTAGACAACTCATTATTGCCCTAGTTTCTGTTGGAGAAGAAGGTACCTGTGAAGGTGTTTGATGACTGCCAATTGACAAATCTTCTTCTGGTAGGCAAGTGACGAGATGACAGGACATAGTCGTACGCTTTGATCCCTAACTTTTGCCTGGACCGCCCTTTCGGGTTTTCAGTCCACCGGGATACCCATTTTTGCCCCAGCCGCCTTTTCAGGATTTTGACTTGCCGGGTGTACAGATTTCTTCATTTTCATCCCTTATTTTTTCCCGAACCCTTTTGGTTCGCCGGGAAGCCCTTATTTTTTCCTAGGTGTGTCAACCTAGCGGGTCTTTGATTACGCGTAGTATTTTTTCCGACTATGTCCATGCTCTCAGGATGTAGGGAGGTGCCCCTGTTATTGTGTTGCCACGCTACCAGAAGATGTTTGGTCATGCAAGATTCACAGCTGGAATTCATGTCCAACGCCCCGAGTGACTCAGAGGTAGGTTTGCCCCTGGCTATTGGGCATTTGAGAGATTCTCCGAATCTTGACTTAACTGCCCCAGATGACGGACAATGATCATGTCATGCCCCTTGTTTGGGGGTGCTTTTGTTCATCAGATATTCGTCGTGCAAGCTTCTATGCTGTTCAAACAAATAGTCATATGCAAACAATGTTATATCAGGAATGCAAAGCTTATGTCTGTCTTGAAGATTTTGAAAATGCAGTTTTCATAAAACAAGTGAAATTTTGTTTTTTGTAAACTGTGATGTCAACTCGTTATTTTACCGCAAGCCTTAAGGAGTCAGGATACCTTTCATAACAATATGCATTCGAATTAACCCATGCTTCAGCTAGGACTTTTGAGGGTTATAACGTGGCCTGGTTCACGGTTTAAGAAACAAAGGATAAAGGCTCAAATTTATTTGTACCCACCCGCTCTTCGTGATGTTCTTCAAACCTAAACTCAGCTAATCGTGCGTTAGACCTTGTTTGAGTCTTGGCTTTGATATACCAGTGATGGTTCAGATATTGACAATTTATTTTGAATAGGCAGTCATTTCTTTTTTGTTGTTGAGGGTTTGTAGAACCTCTTTCTCTTTCTTGATTTTGTTGTCCCTGTTTTTTGCCTGAACTGTTTCTTTTGTGATTACAGTCAGCGGGATGCCCCAGTTTTGTAAGTCTCCTTCATAAGTTTTGACTTATTGGGTTTTTATTTTTGAGATATAATGACTGCCTATCCTTATGATTATTCGGAATCATCACTGTCTTTTTTTTTTGTAAGGACCTCTTTGGTTCCATTTGTTATGCACTTGGATCAACTGAGAGAACTATCCTGCCCCAGGTTATGATAAAGGGTTTTAATTTTCAAAAAGAAAAACTCCTACTTCTTTGGCTCAGAGGGGTTGACGAGGGATTATCTTCCTTATAACTTCAGTGTTTAGGGATTGAAACAATGCCTGTACCTCATCAGCGGGGTCTATTCAAAAGCATACTGTAAGGATCGTGGTATCGTTTTCGTCATCCTCCCTCAAGAGGCTTAGAATTTCTTAATCAAGAGTTGATCATCAAAAAATATGAAATCAGTTTGAATATAGCGAATGCGAATATATTGCTTCAAAACAGACATATGCGATGCATTAATGAAATAACAATGTTTAACATGAATAAATATTTGAACAATCAAAAGAAAATTACAACTTGAAAGATCCAAATGAACAAACAGTCTTCTCATCTCGGGACTTGTTACTTCAACTGGTGAATCCTGTAGGGATTGTAGAAGCATTCAGCCTGACCCACCTGGGTGAAATCCACTACTCCTTCATTAATCAGGTCCTGGACCTTGTTCTTCAGAGCCCAGCAGTCGGCAGTGTCATGTCCAGGACTATCAGAGTGGTATGCACACCTTTTGTGGGGATGATAGTTAGGAGCAGAGATGTTGGGGTTCCGGGGAGGAGCCCTTAGTGTAATCGGATTCAACCTCAGCAGGTGTTATAGAGCTTGAAACAACGGCATGTTGAGCTGGGTGAACTGCCTCCTGGACCGGCTTGGCTTACTCTGATCAACCTGTTGCTCTGGGAGAGGTTGATGTTGGGCTTGTGAAGTGGTAGCAATTTGGAGAGGTCTATTCTTTTCCATGCCAGACTCTTGTCCTCTTGGAAGCTGATCAAATACCTGGTCCCTGACTTGGATTGGTTGCTTCATGTTGGATCTGTCTTGGTGGAGTTGACTGATCATGGTCCTCAACTCTTCTTGCTCTCGAGCTAAACCTTGGATGAGAGCCCTTTGCCCCAGCATCTGGGTTTTCATTATATCTACCTCAGCTTGTAGACGTTTCAGCCGTTCGTCCTTGTCATCTTCGGGACTTTTCTTGGCCAGATTCCCCATGAGGAGTGTCCTTAACTCTTCCTGCCCCTTGGATAGGCTTAGGAAGATCTCCCTGAAGTGAGTTTCTTGAGCATGAAGACCCTGGTTATCTTGTTGGGAAGCCATTGCTGAAATAAACAGCGAAGAAGGTAAGTGACCTGTAACAAAGGATACTTGTAATGCAATGATATGTATGATATGCATGCAATGTTTTCAAGGATCTCGCGGGGTAAACAAGAAAATTGTTAGCATTTGAATCCGGTGGCTTGATTGAAGGAAATTCATGTTGTTGAGAGTCCTTCTTCAAGAGTCAAGGCTCACCATATCGAGTGGGTTATAGCCCCTGACTCAAGTCATCAACCTTGGCTAGAGGAAAATAAATCCCCTTTTGCCCTTCGCTAGACAGTTTGATTCATCATGACCTGCATCCACAGACCCTTGAGATCCTTGAAATGGATTAGTCTTTATGTAGGATGTATGCATTGGTATGATGTCATGCTATGCATGGGGTGATATATGTAACCCTGTTATGAGTCCGGATTAAGGACTGTAAACGAAACCTGCAAGAAACTCGAGTGTCAGATAACAAGTATGCAAGTAGTCAAGTTTGAAGGCACACAAGTCACACAGAGAGCCCTTAGAGTTTAGGCCAGCATGGGGTCTGGGTATTACCCTCTTTCAGTTTGTTGGTTAAGACCTGTCCTATCAGAAGTAACCGGGTTCTAAGGGTCCCAATATCATTGGATTGCTTTCATTGTTCATCGTTTCGATTTAGCCACTGAACTGGCGACCAAAATATTCCAAGAAAACAACCCTCAATTGAGTGTAGTATCGAGTATCAACCAACCTCGGACTGCACCAAAGTCAGTTATCTCACTACCCTAAAGAGGCCAAGATGGTTCAATTAAGGTTCCTAAGGTCAGTTGATGCTTCACGACACCACGCAGCGGCCCCGTACTCTCCTCGACTGAACTCAAGGATTACCGGTACTCACCAAAGTGCCACATCAACGTAGCAGACTGCTTCAACCATGTCGGTATACCCCGCACAGTTCCCTCACAGCCTTGTTGCTACTTTCTAAGAAGGTATCCCCCAGATCCGGGTTAGGATCTATAGAACTTCCAAGACATTACCCACAATAATAAAGCAAACAATTCAGACAATTGAAAACACAAGTGATCTTAGTCCTAAAGTACACCTCACTTTTAAAGAGTCCCCAGCAGAGTCGCCAGTTTTGTGATCGGTGGAATTAGAACTGACTGTTTAACGCTGGTTCGCGAAATGTCGCGGAAGCAAGAGTCGCCACCGTCTTTTATTTTCTCCAACATGGACAGGACAAAAGCACAGCAAAATTCCTTATGAGATAGTTTCTCGGTTCGGGAGGTAGATTTATAGAAAGGGAAGGTGTTAGCACCCTTTCTATCCATGGTTATCCATGGGCTCTTAGATACTTGCTCATTGTGTTTTCAAAAGTGTTTGCTTTTCAATTGTGAGTGAGTTTGAAAAAGTTTCGTTTAAAGATTTCAGATCAACTCTTGTATCAGTCCTCAAGAGTGTTTGAAAAATTGTTTTGAAAGCTTTTTTGAAAGTGTCGGTGTGAAAAGAGTTTTGATTTGTTTTTTAGAGCAAGTATCTATGAGTCATCTACCTACCCTAAGGAATTAGGCTGTGTAAATGTCCTTAAGGTAGTGCCATCCCACCATTGAGAGGTAGGTAGCACCACCGTTAGAGGTGTTCGGGTCAATTCGAGTGTAGGGACATTGTGGTCACCGAAGCAACAGTAGGACACCTTAGAAGCTACCCTTATGTCCTTGATCCTTTTTTAATCCGAGGCAACCGTTTCGAGGCAACTATTTCGAGGCAACTGATTCGAGGCAACCGTTTCGAGGTAACTTGTTTCGAGGCAACTGGATCATGGACATAAGGACCGCTAAAACGTCCTATACTTGACGACCAAGTTTCGAGGGCAAGGCAACAGTGAGGCGTACCCTAAGAGTGGTGTGTGAATTTGTGTGTTATTTTCATGTTATGTTTTATCTTGTACATGTATCATGGTGATCTACGCTTGTTTTTAATTTAGGCCATACATTCTTTCATGCAAAGTTTAGCAGTTTTAAGAGTGCGGAAATTTAAATGCGGAAAGTAAAATCCTACGCTATTACAAGGCGCGGGTCTATACATCGCCAAATTAACAAAGACTCGTTTTGAATAAAAACGCGGAAAGTAAATAAATTCCTAACTACTATTACAAGGCTTGAGCAATTACATAATATTCACAATAAAATAAAATAAATGCACGAAAGAATAGAAATAGAACGTTCGAGGGCGTTGGACCCTTTTGAGAAATTAAATGAAATTAAAAAGTTAATTAATTATTTAATTAAGAAAAGAAATGTTTTTATGTTTTTTTTGTATTTAATGAAAATAAAGAAAATAAAAATAAAAATTAAATGAAATCCTAATTCTAAGTTGTTTTAATTATTAAGAAAACATTAAAGTTTAACCTAATTTTACTAGATATTTAATGTACATGTTTATTTACAAAATAAAATAGTAATTAATAATAATGATAATAAGAAGAAAAAAAGTTATTTATTAAGAAAAGTGATAAAAAAGTTAAAAACCTTAATTTCTACATATTTTAATTTGTTAAGAAAAAGATTTAAGTTTTAAAACCTATTTTAAACAAAGTTAATTGTTAGAGTTTATTTACAAAAAATAGGTTAGTGATGAAATTAATAATAATAAATATATTTGTATTTTTGATTTTTCTGTTTTTATTATAGAAAATTATTTTATGGTGAGAAAAACAATCAAAACAATTAAAAAAGAATTAGAAAAGAAAAGAAAATAAAATTAAAATGATGCAAACCAAGGGGGGTTTCAGGCCCAAGGGGAGGTTTTTTTGAAGTATTCTGGCCCATTAGACAAAAATCCTTGTTTAACTTTCTGGCATCACGTGCGTATTCATTGACTCCTGAGTACCGTGGTCTGCATTCTTTGGCCATTGGATTGGGTTTCATGGCCATTTGTGTTCTGGCTGTTGGCCATTTGTGTTATGGCCTCAATGTTCCTTAATCTTCTCAGGATGTCTGTCTCGCCATGTATTGGTGTCATGCATAAGTTGTTCTTTTGGCCATTTGGCTTTTGGCTTTTGGCTTTTGGCTTTTGGCCATTTGGCTTTTGGCCTCAACGTTCCTTAATGAACCTGCATGGGATCCTGTCTAAATCTGCAGTGTTGAATCTCATGAACACATTAAATAAAATCATAAAATGCAAATAAAGCCAATATATGAAGAAATTTAATGTTTAGGCACAATATGGCATGTATGAATGATTATACCCTTTTAATCATGGAGATCAAATCAATCTTACCCTTACTGGAAAATTAGTTACCTGAATGCTTTTATGCCCTTTTGATTATGGAGATCAAGCCAGCCTTATCCTTACTGAAGAAGTAGTGAGGTGTTGGTTTGTAACTGTGATGGCTTGTTTGTAGTGAGAGAGGGATTTGTAATAAGGATTTCAAGGTTTTAGGGTTCTTGAAAGAATTTGATATTCTAACAGTGTTGTGGCAAGGTTTTTTTCTCTCTTTTTCTTCTCCTCCCTGGTTTGTGTGAAAAGAAAGTGATTATATAATGGAAATTAGGGTAAAGAAAATGGGCTTTGAATGTGCAATTGGGCCTCCAATGTTCACTAGAGTTCGTCACTTTCCAGGCTAAATCACAGGGACTTAAGTGCAATTTTTGAAGTTGAAATGTGAAAACAAAATGTAGCCAACATCGATAACTAACTCCTGTCCGAAAATTGGCTCAATCGGATAAACGGTGAATTAGTTATGAATTTTTGAAGTTTCAGCTCAGACAAACTTATTTTGGGCTCCAGTGTCGACTCTGACACGTTCTTCAATAAAAAACTGGTATTGATCGGAGCATAATCTGGTCTCGACTTCTGAAGCAAAGTTGTAGATCTATGAGTCAGGGACCTTGTGTAAAAATATGAGCCCAATCCGATAAAAATTGACCGAGTTATGAATTTTTGAAATTTCAGCCCAGATGAAATAATATTCAACATTCAGGATTTTCGGCGTGTCACACACTCTGAGCAAAAAATGAAGGCCTTTTGAATACCGTTTGAACTCAATACCTTCTGTGAAAATATAACCAACTCAATTTGTGAAATATTGGCGTCAGAACCAGCTCGATACGATGAAAATCGACCGAGTTATGATTTTCTGAACATGACGCAAATAAACTTCTGTCACAAATTTTCTGTACGAAAATACTTGATAAATCCACATTTTTGAAGACCTTCTGATCGAAATTGGCTTCCAGCCGTGAGAGATGAAAACGTAGATAATGTCAAGACGGAAATTTGGCCACCAGAACGGGTTCAAAACGAGTCACGATCTTCAAGTTATGAATTTTTTAGCGCATAAAAACTGCACTTTCAGCACACTTTTTCACCATATTTCTTCGAGAAAACTCACACATTCGGATACCTTCTTTAAAGAATTGACTCTTGAGCCGAACCTGAATTTGAGAATACGTTATCAGAGATATCTTGGCGAAAGAATACCTGAATATGATGCGCCGGGTTGGACTTGTGAATTTTTCTTGAAATATTTTGAGAAATATGGGAGGGCAAATTTTGGGGTACAACACTTACACAATGTATAAATGCAATGCAATGTGATGTTTATGATGAAACATAAGCCTAAATCAAGAGGGTAAATTTTGGGGTGCAACAGCTGCCCCTAGTCAATTATATTTAACATGAAAAGCAAGAAAAGTGACAACTTTCGAACATTGAGATTTGAAGATGATTGAATACGAAAGAACCCGAAAATTTACACTCTTGAAGAAAAAAAAGCCAAAAGTTCCCAAAGACAAAGAATGTCAACAGACACGGGATTAAGAAGATACCAAACAAAATTGGGTTTATCAAATAGAGGGCTTAATGAACATTGGACTTCCCAAGACATGTTCCGGATTGAAGTTGTAACGCAGGTTTTAGTAAAATTGAAACAGAACTAAAACATAAAAGAGTAGATGAAACTAAACTTTAGAAAAAATGTGCCAGGGAAAAACTGGGCTTCAAAAAGGGGTGAGATACGACTCAAACCACAAAGAATAGGCGAAACTAAACTCTGGAAAAGAAAAGTACGCGGGGCAAAGTGGCTAGAGTGCGTGATTCTAGGAGCACCTGCAAATCTCAACCTAAGGTAGACAGTTTGAAGGAACTGAAAGAATCCCAGGAGTGAGGAACAAAGCAAGACAAAACTCAACCCAAAAAATAGTTAGGTGAAACTAAACTGGATGAGTACCAGGACGAAACTGGATTTCACACACAGGTAACGAGGCGAAACTCGACCCATAGCAAGAGTGGTGAGAGTGCATGTTTCTCAGAGCACCTGTTGGTCTCAGATAAATGGATAACAGTGACGAAGACTGATAGAAGAATCCAAGGAACAAAAGAGAATGATTTCAACCAGGGATGCAGCATGAACACTGCACTCGGTAAATGAACACCGTCAAAGGGTCCAAGGTATGAAAACAAAAAAAAAAGAGCTGAAACTCGACTCATTAACTAGTTAGGCAAAACTAAACTAGATGAGTACCAGGACGAAATTGGATTTCATGCATAGGTGACGAGATCGAAGCTAAACCCAAAGCAAAGTGATGAGAGCGCATGTTTCTCAGAGCACCTGCTGGTCTCAGATCAATGGATAAATAGTGACGAAAACTGATAGAAGAATCCAAGGATCAAAAGAGACTAGTTTTAACCAGGGATGCAGCACGAACACTGCACTCGGTAAACGAACACCGTCAAAGGGTCTAAGGTATGAAAACAAAAAACGAGATGAAACTCGACTCATTAACTAGTTAGGAGAAACTAAACTAGATGAGTACTAGGACGAAACTGGATTTCATGCACAGGCGACGAGATCGAAACTCGACCCAAAGCAAAGTGATGAGAGCGCATGTTTCTCAGAGCACCTGTTGGTCTCAGATCAATGGATAAACAGTGACGAAAACTGATAGGAGAATCCAAGAATTAAAAGAGATTGATTTCAACCAGGGACGTATCATGGACACTGCACTCGATAAACGAACACCGTCAAAGGGTCCAAGGTATGAAAACAAAAACAAGGCGAAACTCGACTCAATAACTAGTTAGGAGACGCTAAACTAGATGATTACCAGAACAAAACTGGACTTCATGCGCGGGTGAGGAGGCGAAACTCAGAGCTCGACCCAAAGCAAGGTGATTAGGGCGAAAAGCTAAAAACCTGCTAAAAGTGAATACCGAGGAGAAACCGGTATTCAAAAGGTACATCAATAGACATTGAAATGAACCAATGAGGGTAATAAAGACCAGAGAAGACTGTGCCAGGGAAAACCTGAACTACAATCAAGAGTAGACACTCAAGCAATCAAATGATTAACAACAAAAGATATTTGTATGGGTGAATTTGAAATATTGAGGATGAAGACCTCGTTGGGGATATAATATGAAGAAATAGAAAATTCACTGGGAAAACAAACAGTAATGGCTTATGTTCCGATGCATATTTGAATTTTTTATATATAGCATAATGCTCCATATAATGGAAATGCTACGCATTTTGGTAGATGCAATGTAATGATGCATGTTTAAGCGTTTCAATGGGGAATGGCCAAACGAGAAGCCAACAACCAAGAAGTCATAATCTGACAAGACTTGCAAAAATAAATGGCAAAATCTGCTGTAGAAAAGAAGATATAAGTAACCGCTAAGGAGGAACCCTTGAAGAGATAAAACTTTGTGAGGAGTAACAACTGAGTAACCAGTAGAAACAGGCTACAAAAACTGAGAGGAGTTGAAAAAATAAATTGCAAACTCTGCTGGAGAAGACCGGGTCGAAACTAATCAACTTCAAGAAGGAATGCCAAATGAAGATTGGGCGGTGTGGGAGAAGATCAGGGCGTGACTGTAGCTTCTAAAGGAGAATGCTAAATAGAAATCGGATGGTGTTGGAGAAGATCAGGGTAAGACTATAATCTCTGGAAAAGAATTCCAAATAGAAATTGGCTGGTGTTGGAGAAGATCAGGACAAGACCTGTAATCTCTAGAAAAGAATGCCAAATAGATATTGGTTTGTGTTGGAGAAGATCGGGGCAAGACCTGTAATCTCTGGAAAAGACGGTGTGCAGCCGTGTAGAGGATGTTACCAAGATGACGAACCAGATGTGTGAATCAAAACCCTCGATGGGGAAACTTCCTTTGAAAAGTCCTCTACTATTTGTTGAAGATTAACAAAATCTTAACTAATCGACCATCACGACTACATTGAGGATAAGTGAAGATTTTTAAGTAAGGATGCCCAAAGCAACAAATTAGTTGGGAAATGAGAGATCAGGACGAGGAATCTCTGATTGAAAACTCTGTTAGGGAATTGAAACTTCTTCAGACTGCGGATTCTTATCTAAGCAACTCCACTGGGGGCATGAGACGTCTTCAAAATTGAAGTCTCAGAATGAAGCCTTTCTCTTGAAAAAGATTTATGGGAAATAAAACTCTACTGAGACAAAACTTCACTGGGGATGCCAAACTCTGTCGGGGAGTATTTTGCTAGGGATAAGAGATACCAAAATCTAAAAGAGGGAACCCCTGTTGGGAATGCTTCTGCCATGGATTTCTTTACAAAGAACCCGACTGTCAGGGATTAAAGGAACTTTTGATATACCGTCATAAAATCGACCATGAAAATAGTCAAACAGTGTCGACTTTATTGGGGATATGGAAATCTCAGCCAACATCAACTCTAATGAGGATGATAAAAGATCCCTTTGATAAAGAAAAACCCCAAGTCACAAATCAGATGGGAAAAAATGAGCATTTCTGAATGCAGACCTCAATGATAATTCAAACCGAAAGGTAAACTCCGATGGGAATAGTATTTATTAAGAAATGAGATAATACTCATCCAGACTTGGTTGGGGAATAAAGGTGTAATATGGCGGGAGAACTGACTTTGGTGTTTTGCGTTTGATCACAATTGTCGCGGATAGTAAGAGTCGCCACCGACTTTTCTTTTATCCAATAAGGAAAGGGTGAAAAGAACAAGAAAGACCTTTGAGATTATTTTCTTGAGTTCGGGGGGTAGGTTATAAAAAGGGAAGGTATTAGCACTCTTTTCATCTGTAGTTATCTATGGGATCTTAGTTGCTTGCTAGATCACTTGCTTTTGTTTGAAAATGTGCTTGTGGTGTGGATTTTGAAAGAATTTTGAAAAATGTCTTTGTAATGGTTCTCGTTTCTATAAGAACGCGTACAAAGTGTTGGTTTTGAAAATAGTTCAAAGAGGTGTTTGTGGAATGTGTTTTTGAAAGTGATTTTGAAAAGTATTTTTGTAATGATTCTCGTTTCTATAAGAATGCATACAAAAAACTTTGTCTTTTAAAAATGTTTCAAATGAAAGTGTTGGTGTGTAAAATGTTTTTGTTGTGAGCAAGCGAGCAACTATGAGCGTCCTACCTACTTAAAAGGTCTAATGTTATTTTGCTCCTCCTTTAGATGTTGCTATCTTAACATTGATTTGGTAAGAAGCCCCATCATTGGATGTGAAGGGACGGGCGTGAGACGTTTGTATAGTCATAAAAGGTAACCTATGAGACGTTTTAGCAATTTTCTTTTAGGGACTAGATCGTTTACTGAATGTAACATCGAGGGTCATCGAGGGACTATGATCTTTTATCGAGGGTCTTTGCTAAAACACCCATATTCGAGGGACATGACTATTTTTCCGAGGCAACAAGTGAGATTACCCTAAGGGTGCATATGTGTGAATAATGTGTTGGATTTGCATGAATTTAGTCTTTGATTAGGGTTATCTACTTGTTGGTTTTATCTTGCCATACATCATAATTACTAACATTTGTACAAAAAGCAATAAAAATGCAGAAAATAAATCCTACACTATTACAACCATATTAAATAGCAAGAAAATCTAAATACAAAACAAAAATAAAAGGAGGAAAAATGAGCCTTTCAATCCAAGCAGAAACACCCTTCAATTCTGCCCTTCCTGGTTTCCTTCGATTTAGTCTGGAAGTAGCAAGGACATGCCTTTCGATTTGGGCTTAGAAATGAAGCATGAGATGCATCCTGCCTTTCTTCTTCCTTCGATTGGTGCCTGGAAGTCAGTGTGACCATCCTCCTGGCTTCCTCTTTTGTTTGAGGCTTGGCAGTCAGTGTGGGCATTCTACTGGCTGCTTCTTTCGACTGGGCCAGGGAATCAGTGTAAACACCTTTCGTTTCTTCCTTCTTGCTCCTTCGTTTGGACTATGTAGAAGTAAGAGGGGTGAAGCCTGAGGCTTCATTTCACATAAATACTCCTTCTTTCATTTGGGGCCTATACTGGTTAGTTTTACCATATATTTGACAAGAAAATAAACGAAAAGAGCAAAAACGAAAAAGTAAATAAATGTCATGTACATGCCTTAAACGAAAGAAATGACTATTCACATGTTATGCTAGATACGAAAGGTTCAAGGTTAAGAGAAACTTACCTTGCTTAAAGCTGGAACGTGTGTGCTGGACCTTGAGTGGCCGCCTATATGCTCCTGGATTCAAAGGAAAGAAACAGGTGTGGTGTTTCTTTGACTGGATTCAAAGGCAGGAACCAAGCGTTGGATTGCTTTAGATTCGAAAGAGAGAAAGAAACAAGTGTCGTGTTTCTTCGGAATTCGAAGCGCTGAGGAAACAGGTGTGGTGTTTCTTCTGGATTCGAAGGGTAGAAACAATTGTATTGTTTCATTTGACTCTGGGTTTGAATATGTGTTTAAGTGTTTGAGAGTGTTTGATAATTTGAGAGTTTGATGATTTTTCTCCATGCCCCAAAGTCTCTAGATGTCTTGTCCATCCCCCTTTAGATGTTATGGACCCTCTTATTTATAGGCGAAGCTGGCTGAGATTTAGGAGGGAAAACAAAAAAATTTGAACAAATTTAGTAAACTCTTTTTTTGTAGCTTTCGAGGGGCAGTTTTCGTATGCTATTATGGTGCAAGAATGGGGAAGTGTTTCAGGATTGTTGTGCAGCAGTTTTGGAGCGCTAGCCAGTGTATCAGGCCTGAACTTGGAAGCAAGCATCTTTTGATATCTTCACCCTTCGTTTTGACCACCTTCGACCAGATTCTCCTTCAAACAACATTATTTAATTTTCGCCCAACAAGTGCCTTTCGAATGGGCTCTTTTTGTGCATCCTTCGAAAGAGCCAAATGTGTGCCCCTTGAATGGGTCACCAAAATATGCCTTAAGGTATGTCTTGCAAATCCTTCGAATGGGTCATCAAACATGTCCTTCGAATGAGACACCTAGACATGTCCTTTGAATGGGTCATGTATGTATTTTTGAAAGGGACAAATGTGTCCTTCGAATGGATTATGTGTCTGTCCTTCGACGGGATCAAATGCAATTCTTTAAATTGGATAGTAAGGTATATCCTTCAAAAGGGACGCCTATGTATGCCCTTCATATCCACCAATACATGTCCTTTGAAGGGGGCACCAACCATGTGTGTTGAAGGTTTTCAAGGGTGGAATTGAAGCAAACTATTTCAAAGGGAAATATTGTCCAGTCGAATCTAGTGTAAACATAGCCAATACCATTTTGAAGCCTGCATGCAGGAGGTCACTAATTTGTGACTCCAAACAGACATACAAGAGGCCATTGTTCAAACGAATGTTTGCATGAAGAGCCAATGCCTTGTCAAAGCCTGCATGTAGGAGGTCACTGCTTTGTGACTCAAGGCAAACATGTAAGGGGCCAATGGTGCAATCGAAGCTTGCGTGCAGGAGGCTTTTCCTCTTTGAATCGAAGGAGGCTACATGAGGCTCTTTTCCCTGTGCCTGCTGGCCTTGTGGGAGCCTCTTGCATGCAAGAAAGAAGCTATGGATTAATCGAAGGCTGCCTGTAGCCAGCCATTACTTTGTGAATCAAAGCAATCATGGAGAATTATTTGTCCAATCAACACAGGCATGCATGCATCAAATTTCCAATTGAAGCAGGCATGCAGGCCACCATTGTATTGTGAACCATGTGAAGCTTGTATGCAGGAAGCTCCTGCTTTGTGAATCAAAGTCAGCATGCCAACGCTCAATCAAAGGATGCAAGCCAAGCTTGCATCGAAAGAGGCCAGAAGTCTAATCTAAGGATGTGAATTGAAGGAAACTGGTTTTCCTTCAATTTTGTCAAAAAATTATTTTTATCAGCTTTGTCCTTT
Organism: Vicia faba; assembly: GCA_948472305.1. Taxonomy (NCBI): domain Eukaryota; kingdom Viridiplantae; phylum Streptophyta; class Magnoliopsida; order Fabales; family Fabaceae; genus Vicia; species Vicia faba. Next base: position 731,915,242 of record OX451736.1, read on the forward strand.
TTAACAGTTTCCTCTTTAACTTGATGCTGAAAAATCCAATTGTACTTGCGTAAGCTTGAATTTTTGAGAATCCTTGTGAGAAATGCCTTAAGAATAGAGAGGGCAAATTTTGGGGTACAACAGCTGCCCCTGTTCAATCTTCTTAAACCTGAAGAGTTAGATTGGCAAGTCTGCCATTCGTAACTTGAAGGTGGAAGATGATTGAACACTAGAGTGCCTAGAAATTTGCACTCGATGATGTGTTTGTTGATTGTGTAGGGAATGGGCTTAATGATGTCATCCAAATATGATTGTTGACATGAACTAGACTAGGTCTAAGCTTGACTTCAACTTGAAAAGAATCATAATAAATCTTGGGAGCAATTTATCTGAACTAGCAAAATTGTCTACCGAAAAGGAATCAGGATAAACCATTAATCGATTTAAACTGAACCAACAGAGGTCTTGAATATTCTTTCATTTATGATGGGCCTGTGTATGGATGCTTTAGGAGACATATGAGGGAAGCCTGGGTAAGTCTGCTTCAGGATGAATCCATGTGAAATTTCATCTAGAATTTTAAGAGAAGGAACCTGGGTAGGGTTGCTTTAGGACAAGTCCGTGTAAAACTACATCTGGAAATGTCTGAGAAGGAACCTGGGTAGGGTTACTTCATGATGAGTCTGTGTGAAACTTCATTTGGATATGTAGAGAAGGAACCTGGGTAGGGTTGCTTCATGATGAGTCTGTGTGAAACTTCATCTAGAAATGTAGAGAAAGAACTTGGGTAGGGTTGCTTCATGATGAGTCCGTGTGAAACTTTACCTAGAAATGTAGAGAAGGAACCTGGGTAGGGTTGCTTCATGATGAGTCGGTGTAAAATTGCATCTGGAATTTAAGAGAAGGAACCGGGGTATGGCTGCTTTAGGATGAGTCTGTGTAAAACTACATCTGGGAATGAGAAGGAACCTGGGTAAGGTTGCTTCAGGATAAGTCCATGTAAAACTGCATATGGAAATGAGAAGGAACCTGGGTAGGGTTGCTTCAGGATGAGTCTGTGCAGAACTGCATCTAGAATTTAAGAGAAGAAACCTGGGTAGGGCTGCTTCAGGATGAGTCCGTGTAAAACTGCATCTGGGAATAAGAAGGAACCTGGGTAGGGTTGCTTCAGGATGAGTCCGTGTAAAACTGCATCTGGAAATGAGAAGGAACTGGGATAGGGTTGCTTCAGGATGAGTCTGTGCAGAACTGCATCTAGAATTTAAGAGAAGAAACCTGGGTAGGGCTTCTTCAGGATGAGTCTGTGTAAAACTGCATCTGGGAATGAGAAGGAACCTGGGTAGGGTTGCTTCAGGATGAGTCAGTGTAAAACTGCATTTGAAAATGAGAAGGAACTTGGGTAGGGTTGCTTCAGGATGAGTCTGTAAGGAACTGCATCTGGAATTTAAGAGAAGTAACCTGGGTAGGGCTGCTTCAGGATGAGTCCATGTAAACTGCGTTTGGAAATGTATGAGAAGGAACCTGGGTAGGGTTGCTTCAGCTGGTCGTGTAGATAGTTATCCTGGCTTATTTCAGGTATTGATCTTTGACCTTAGAAACAAAGATAGTTTTCCCAGCGCATTACAGGTATTAATCTTCAATTTTCTCATGTAGATAGCTTTCCTGACTTGTTACAGGTATTAATGTGGAACTGTTGAAAATTGTTGACGATAGGTATCTGGTGTTTGATCTTTCCTGAAAAGGTAAAGAGTTAGCTGTATGCAATGTCATGATGTATGAAATGCATGGCGTAATGATGTTCTCAAAATAAATGAGATTATGATATATGCATTTATCATGTAAATATGATGCATGAGATGTTGTTGGAATGTAATTTTGTCTTGCAAAATAAATCCGTGACAAGTGCTAGGGAGTTTCGGGAAGCTGAATCTCGGACTGCTGTTGGAGATGAGGAGTATGTGCATCTCCGAACTTTGTTTAGAATGTTCCCGCTGGGGATTCCTGTTTTGTTATTTGAGGAGAACTCCGCTGGGGAATGTTGATTTTTCTTGAGAAGAAAACTTTGTGGAGAGTGTTGATTTCCGCTTGGGGAAAAGATTTCAGGAGTTTCAGTTGTTCGTTGCTCTACTAGGGAGCTATCTCTTGATGGAAGGGAGTTAACAACTTATTGGAGACAAAGGAATTAACTATTATCTGGTTGTCTCCCAGGTTTTGCAGCAACTTACTGGGGATTGTAGGAAAGTCTACTGGGAAAGGGGTTGTGGTCCCTTGATTTATAGTAGTTAGAGAGGAAAACTTAAGCTGGGGAATCTTGTCGTTCGTTGGGGAAATAAACCCTGCTGCCAATCTGCTGGAGAGGTGTTTTCTTTTGGAAGAACTCCTCGAGGATTCTTGAGATCGACTTAGTTGGGGAGAAGTTTTTAGAGATGGAAACTCTGGCCGAGGATCACCCTATGAAAAGGAATTTATGGGATATTTGTCACTTCCCATATTAGCATGTGTTTATGGGATTTCCAGGAAATGTTTTCCTGACCGTACGTAACCCTTTGTTGGAATTCACATTCAATTCTCCAAGTGATTCAGATACAGACCTGCCCCTGGTTATTCAGCATTTCTTGGGAATTTCTTGGAATCTCGACTTGACTGCCCCAGACGAGTTGTGCAGTGATATGTCATGCCCCCTTGCTTATAGGAGATTTTTCATTGGAAGTGTTATCCCATTTGAAATGATTTTGTTCACTGAGAGATTTTTTATTCACTAAATATCTGTCGTGTGAATTTCTCCAATGTCAAACAATTAGCCATGTGCAAACAACGATATTCAAAGTAATGCAAAGTTTATGCTTGTCTTGAAGTTTTGAAAATGCATTTAAGAAAATAAAAGAATTTTTGTAAGAATGTTAATTCAACTCAGGATTTAGAGTAAAGCCTTACAGGAGTCAGGATACCTTTTGCAACAGTATGCTTTCGAACTTACCCATGCTTCAATTAGGAATTTTAAGGGTTGTAGCGTGGTTTTGTTCACAGTTTAAGAAACAAAGGATAAGGCTCAAAATGTATTTGTACCCGCCCATTATTCGTGATGTTCTTCAGTCATAAACTCAGTTAATTGTGCATTTGAACTCTTATTAAGTCTGAAATGACGTTTTAGTGATGGTTCAGAAAAGTTAGGTTTGTTGGAAGGCAGTCACTTTTGCAACGTTTTTCATGTTGTTGAGGATTTGTAGTGACCTCTTTTTTGGTTTATTATCCCTGATTTTTGCCTGACTGTTCTTGTTTTGAGATTACGGTCAGCAAGATGCCGCCGTTTTTTAAGTCTCCTTTGTAGGTTTTGACTCAGTGGGCTTTTCTTTTTGAGAGATAATGACTGCCTATGTGATAGAACCATCACCGTCTTTTGATTCAGAAGGACGCTTTTGATATCACTCGTTGTATACGAGGTGAAAGTTTGCAACTGAATGCGTATTTGAATTAACTGAGAGACTATTCTCCCCCAGGTTTTGATTAAAGGTTTCAATTTGTGTGAAAAATAAAAATCCTACTTCTTAGGCTCAAAGGGGTTGACTAGGGATTATCTTCCTTATAAATCAAGTGTTTTGGAATTGAAAGAATGCATGTATATCATTAGAAAGGTCTGTCTAAAAGCATATTGTATGAGATTATGACATTGTTTTCGTCATCCTCCCTCTAACGGATTGTAACTTTTAGCAAGAGTTAAATGTCATAAAGAGAGTAAAAAACATAGCTTAAATATAGTGAAAACAAATGGACGAATTCAAGACAAACATATACAATGCATTAATGAAATAGAGTTTAATAGTAATACATAAGTGTTTGAATAACAAAAGAAATTACAATTGAAAATTCAAAATGAACTGGAACGCTCAATGATTTGGCATGGGAGCTATGATCACGTTGGGAGTCTCTGGAGGATCGAACTCAATCTCCTTGGCATCAATCATGTTTTGAATTTTGTATTTCAGTGCCCAACAATCATTAGTATCATGCCCGGGACTGCCGAAATGATATGCACATATTGCATCAGGATTGTAGTTAGGAGTAGAAGTTTTGGGGTTTGGATGAGGTCCTATAAACGTAGTGAGATTCATCTTCAACAAGTGTTGCAGTGTTTGAGATAGCGGCATGTTGATGTTGGTAAACTGTCTTTTGGGCTCGTCTTGCCTTCGCCGATTTCCCCTTTGTTGTTGTCATCGCGATGCAGGACCGGAGATCAGGACTGCCCCCACATGATGGTCGTGGCTGCTCTTGTTATGACCCTTTTGTCCTTACACAACATTGGACTCTTTCTTCCCATTGTATGGCTTTTTCTGAGTATCAGAGGATGTAACTCCTTAGATATTTCCGCTTTTTATGCCAGCTTTGACTCTTTCGCCAATCAGTATTAGCTCGATGAACCCGCCCGAGGAGCTTCCAATTAGGTTATTGAAGAAAGGTCCCGTCAAGGTTCCCATTAAGATGTTAATCAGCTCCCTGTCAGTTAAGGGTGGCTGCACTCTACCTTCTAGGTCTCTCCACTTTTGGGTGTATTCTTTGAAGCCCACATTGGAAACCATGGTCATATTCTGCAACTACACACGAGTTGGTGCAAGATCAATGTTGTATTGGTACTGCTTGTAGAAAGCAGCAGCTAGATCTTCCCAAGTGTGAATATGGGAACTCTCCAATTAATAGAACTACTCAAGTTGCGTCCCAGCTAAGCTCTCTTGGAAGAAATGAACCCAGAGCTTTTGATCAGTTGGTTATGACTGAATCTTGCGGACATAAGATCTCAGATGCATCTTAGGACAAGAGACCCCATCATACTCGGCAAAAGTAGGGATTTTGAACTTTGGTGGGATAGCCACTCTGGAAACCAACCCTAACTCTTCAAAGTCCAAGCCAGGTATCTACTGAATCTCCATAGCGTTTAGGTGATCCTCCAAGTATTTGTATTTATCATCAGCGGGGGGATACTTCTCTTTAGCATAGTCAACCTCTTCTTTGTTAGACCCCATACTGGGATCCCCTTCTTTTGTCTGATTGTCCCACTCAATTGTCGGAGTTGCGAATCCTAGAGCTTGCTCTACTAGTCCTTTGAACCTCCTTCCCAGATTTAGGACGCCTGCTGACTTCTTTGTCTTTTTCTTCTTGTCTTTAAGAATGAGAGTCTTCAGGCCCTCTTGCCCCTTAGCCATAGCTAGAACATTTGTTGGAATTGGGCATTTTGTGCTTGGAGATCCTTCACCGTTTGTTCCATATCCATCTTACTGAAATAAACAGTAGGAAGATAAGGAGACCTGTATGGGAGAAACCCGTCATGATATGATGCATGGTATGTGGATGCATGTTTTCAAGGATCTCGTGGGGTAAACACAAGAAGATGTTAGAAGTTAAATTTTGATCAACAAATTTGATTGGAGAACTTCGTATCAGTGGATCTCCCTCCACGAAAATCAAGCTCACTTTGTCAAGTGGGTCATAGCCCTTGACTCAAGTTACCGTGCTTTAGTCTTGACGACATTTGATTAGAGAATGCATCCTTTTTCCCTTTGATAGGCGTCTGGTTCAACATGACCCTGCATCATAGGCCTTTGAGATCCTTGAAATGGTTATTGAAAATGCTATGGTATGATGTCATGATGTTATGTACAAGTATACAAAGCAAGCAAGTTGTTATATACAAATAGTCATATACACAAAGAAGACAAGTCCTTAGGTTTAGGCTTGCATGGAGTTTATAGGTAAGTACCCTCTTGAAGTTTAGTTGGCTCAACCTATCCTAGAAAGTAAACGGGTCCTAGGGGATCTCAATATCACTGATCTTTCTTCATCGGGCATCTTTTCAGTGCAAGCCTCTTTAATAGCGACCGAAATATCCCGAAAGTCCGATCTCAATGAGTGTAGCATAGAGTATTAACCAACTTCGGACTGCACCAAAGCCGACTATGTCACTACTTCCTAATGGACAAGTTGTTCAATTAAGGTTCTAAGGTCAGTTAGTGCTTCATGACACCACACAGTGGCCCCGTATTCTCCTTGACTACTTAAGGGATATCGGTACCAACAAATGTGTCACACAAACGTAGCCATTGCTTCAGCCATGTCGGTATACCCTACACTGTTTCCCCAATCTATTGCTAATTACCTAAAAGGTGCCCCAGATCTAGGTGGAGGATCAATTCAGAGCCTAAACAAGGAACCATATGTAAAGCAAGCAAGTCAAACAAAGAAAGCAAGTAAATGTGATCTATCCCTAAGGTAAACCCACTTTTAAGTACATTTCCCAACAGAGTTTCCAGTTCTGTAATACGGCGGGAGAACTGACTTGGGTGTTTTGCGTTTGATCGCAATTGTTGCGGATAGCAAGAGTCACCACCGACTTTTCTTTTATCCAATAAGGAAAGGGTGAAAAGAATAGGAAAGACCTTTGAGATTATTTTCTTGAGTTCGGAGGGTAGGTTATAAAAAGGGAAGGTATTAGCACCCTATTCATTCGTAGTTATCTATGGGATCTTAGTTGCTTGCTAGATCACTTGCTTTTTTTTTGAAAATGTGCTTGTGGTGTGGGTTTTAAAAGTATTTTGAAAAATGTCTTTGTAATGGTTCTCGTTTCTATAAGAACGAGTACAAAGTGTTGGTTTTGAAAATAGTTCAAAGAGGTGTTTGTGGAATATGTTTTTGAAAGTGATTTTGAAAAGTATTTTTGTAATGATTCTCGTTTCTATAAGAATGCGTAGAAAAAGCTTTGCCTTTTAAAAATATTTCAAATGAAAGTGTTGATGTGTAAAATGTTTTTGTTGTGAGCAAGCGAGCAACTATGAGCGTCCTACCTACTCAAAAGGTCTAATGTTCTTTTCCTCCTCCTTTAGATGTTGCTATCTTACCATTGATTTGGTAAGAAGCCCCGTCGTTGGATGTGAAGGGACGGGCGTGGGACGTTTGTATAGTCATAGAAGGCAAACTGTGAGACATTTTAGAATTTTCGTTTAGGGACTAGATCATTTACCGAAGGCAACATCGAGGGTCATCGAGGGACTACAATATTTTATCGAGGGTCTTTGCTAAAACGCCCATATTCGAGGGACATAACTATTTTTCTGAGGCAACAAGTGAGATTACCGTAAGGGTGCATGTGTGTGAATAATGTGTTGGATTTGCATGCATTTAATCTTTGATTAGGGTTGTCTACTTGTTGGTTTTATCTTGCCATACATCCTAATTACTAACATTTCTACAAAAAGAAATAAAAATGCAGAAAATAAATCCTACAATATTACAATCATATTGAATAGCAAGAAAATGTAAAGACAAAATAAAAATAAAAGGAGGAAAAATGAGCCTTTCGATCCAAGCAGAAACACCCTTCGATTCTTCCCTTCCTGGTTTCCTTCGATTTGGTCTGGAAGTAGTAAGGACACGCCTATTGATTTGGGCTTAGCAATGAAGCATGAGATGCAGCCTACCTTTCTACTTCCTTTGATTGGGGTCTAGATGTCAGTGTGGCCATCCTTATGGCTGCCTCTTTTGTTTGAGGCTTGGAAGTCAGTATGGGTATTGTACTGGCTGCTTCTTTCAACTGGGACAGGGGATCAATGTAAACACCTTTTGTTTCTCCCTTCTTGCTCCTTCATTTGGACTGTGAAGCAGTAAGGGGGGTGAAGCCTGAGGCTTCATTTCACACAAATACTCCTTATTTCATTTGGGGCCTATACTAGATAGTTATACCATATATTTGACAAGAAAATAAATGAAAAAAGAAAAAACGAAAAGTAAATAGTTGTCATGTACATGCCTGAAACGAAAGGAATGGCTATTCACATGTTATGCTAGAAACAAAAGGTTCAAGGTTAAGAGAAACTTACCTTGCTTGAAGTTGGAACGTTTGTGCTGGACCTTGAGTGGCCGCCTATATGCTCTTGAATTCGAAGGAAAGAAACAGGTGTGGTGTTTCTTTGACTGGATTTGAAGGAAGGAACCAAGCGTTGGATTGCTTCATATTCGAAAGAGAGACAGAAACAAGTGTCGTGTTTCTTCTGGATTCGAAGGGCCGAGGAAACATGTGTGGTGTTTCTTCTAGATTCGAAGGGTAGAAACAAGTGTATTATTTTGTTTGACTTTGTGTTTGAATATGTGTTTAAGTGTTTGATAATTTGAGAGTTTGATGATTTTTTTCTCCACGCCCCAAAGTCTCTGGATGTCTTGTCCAACCCCCTTTAGATGTTATGGAGCCTCTTATTTATAGGTGAAGCTGGCTGAGATTTATGAGAGAAACCAAAACAATTTGAACAAATTGAGTAAACTATTTTTTTGTAGCTTTTGAGGGGCAGTGTCTGTATGTCATTTTGGTGCAAGAATGGGGCAGTGTTTCAGGACTGTTGTGCAGCCGTTTTGGAGCGTTATGGCCAGCGTATCAACCTGAACTTGGTAGCAAGCATATTTTGATATCTCCACCCTTTGTTTTGACCACCTTTGACCAGATTCTCCTTCAAACAACATTATTTGGTTTTCACCCAACAAGTGCCTTTCAAATGGGCTCTTTTTGTGCATCCTTCGAATGAGCCAAATGTGTGCCCCTTGAATGGGTCACCAAAATATGCCTTAAGGTATGTCTTGCAAATCTTTCGAATGGGTCATCAAACATGTCCTTCGAATGGGACACCCATACGTGTCATTTGAATGGGTCATGTATGTATCTTTGAAAAGGCCAAATGTGTCCTTCGAATGGACTATGTGTCTGTCCTTCGACTAGATCAAATGCAATTATTCAAATGGGCTAGTAAGGTATATCCTTCGAAAGTGACCCCTATGTATGCCCTTCTGGTTTACCCCAAAATTTGCCCTCTCATTTCTCAATTAATATCTCACAAGATCTCCTTTGGTTCAAGACTGCACTAAGGTTGATCAGCTCAAGACATCTCCTTAAGCATTGATGACTGGAAATTAAGGTTTGAGTTTGCACAAGGAAAAATGGACTTTTAATGCCCCATTTGACTTTCATGGATCATTTTGGACTCTCAAGATTGCTCATGTCAAGTTTCAGGTCTTGGATCGCATTTTTGCTCAGTAAATTGATCAGATGACCTAAAATCAACCGTATTGGTGAAAAAGTCAACTGTAGCACCAAAAGTCAAACTTTGACTTTTTGGTTAATATTAAGTTTCAAATATAACAATTCATCAAGACATTAAAAAATATCAAGCTTGATCATCAAGAAGTTAAGAAAGTCAAAAGTCAACTTGAAAAGTCAAGATTTCCAAGACTTAGAAATTTTCTAAGTGTTATTACACATGATAATTTCACCACTTCATGCCAATTTTTCGCCATGATGCAAGATGATTCAAGGAAAACCTCCAACATAAAAGTTGTAAATCTCAATGATATCTAAAACATTGTATAGAAGGACTTTTTCTACAATGTTTGGATTTTGAGTTATAAATTCATGAAGTCATGGCATTTTTGAATAAACACTTAGATAATTTTTCAACAGGTTTGGACAGGTTTTTATCCTAACTTCTTGGCCAATTTCCATAAAGTTCCAATTTGATTTAACAAAAGTGGTCAACATAAAAGTTATAGAGGACGTTTCAAGCTTTCCAAAACATCCAAGAGCATGAATTTATCATACTTGAGCTAGGAGATTCAAGGGCATGAAGTTGGGCATCCACCCTTGATTTGCAAGTCATTCTATTGAAGAACACACAATAAAACCCTTATGCTATGCTGCATAATCTTATGTTGCGGGCCTTCTTGATTGCAAATCTCTATATAATTTAATGTTTACACCCACTTTTGAGCTATTACCCAAGTGTTTAAGCCATTGTCCAAAGGATCTTTCCATTTATGGCATAAAGGCACCATTGCTATTCTTGAAAAACAAGCTTTTTGTATAAAACTTATCTTGAGCCCATACTTTGTTTGTTTCTGATTTTACTCCACCATAAAACATGGAAATCAACCCCTCTAAACCAACAACTTTGGTACTTCATCTTGGAACCATGGAGTACTTGACATAGTTTGATACTTGCATTCCAACCAAACCATAACATGTTGTCTTGTAAACCTATTCAGCCTTTGTTCGCAAGTCCTTTGCCTATAAATAGAAGGAGCATTTGCAAAGAAAAGAAAGGAGGGAAGAGGGAAAAAGGGAGAAAGAAAACCACAAGTTTTGTTGACAAACTCTCAAAAAAATCTCATAACTGAAAAAGGTCATAACAGTCCACAAGGAAACACCTCAAGCTCAAAACATAAATTCTAGTTGCAAGGTAAGTCTCCTTAACTTTAAACTCTTCATTTCAATCATCATCATTTGGTTCATTTTTTAGGCTAAAATGCAGTGACCTTTGAAGAAAAGGTTTGTAAAAAATCATGAATAATTGCCAATATTGAGTGAAAAGTTTTCCATGAAATAGTATCATGAACAGGTAGGTGTAAGGCAGTTGTTTTTCAAAACCATACAGCAGGCAATCGATTGCACCCTTTTTGCAAATCGATTACACGAGGTTCCAGTAGCCAGATTTCCAAATATTTTGAGTGTGCAATTGATTGCATAACCATGAAAATCGATTGCACTGGAAGTCAGTAGCCAATGTTTTGAAAAACTGAAGCATGCAACCGATTGCACTAACATGCAAATCGATTGCACGCAAATGAAAATTGAATTTTTTCTTTGAAAAAACTTGAATAAAGAGTTGGACAATATAAAATGTTTCTTTTTGACCATTGAGCATCTATATCTTAAGTTCAAGGTAAGTATTAACATTATACCTTGAAATTTACTAAGGGCTTGAACCGAAGACTTTATCCAAAGAGGCTTTTAGCTTGATCAATAATTTTTGGCTTCTTTATCAATCATGATTTGTCTTCATCAAAACAAAAGTGCATTCGAGAAGCTTGATTTTACGGCATGTGTCGACACATAATGATCCAAAATGTTTTCTTTTCATTTTTCTTTATTTTTACATGCTTCATATATTTTCTTCATGGCTATTCAATATGGTTGTAATAGATAATTAGGACTTTAATTTCTTGCAATCCCCATTTGTAAATTTGTACACCCCATCCCCAAATGATTGTAATAGCGTAGGATATTTACTTTCCGCAATTTATCGCTTTACATATAACATGTTAATAATTAGGGTTTGTATGGCAAGATAAAACCAATCAAATAGAAAACCTTAATTCAAGACAAAATCAAGCATGAAAATGACACACTTGCACACAAACACCCTTAGGGTTACTCCACTTGGTTGCCTTGAACAAAATGGCCATATTACGCATGTAAGGTATCTTAGCAAAACAAACAAAAAAACAAGATCATAGTCCCTCGATGAAGCTATTCAAAGTTGCCTTACAAAAATGATCTTAGTCCCTTAAAATGCTAAGATACTTTGCAACATTGCTAATCATGGTTATACGATGACCCACGCCAGTCCCGCTTACATCCAAAGATAGGGTTGCTTACCAAATCAATGGTAAGACAACAATATCAAAGGAAAAGAAAATGAACAAGAAAGAAATTTGAGTAGGTAGATTACTTTTGGTTACTTGCTCCATTTCAAAAAAATATCCTTGCTATTTTCAAAACAAACACACACATTTCAAAACATCCTACAAACTTGAAAACATTTTCAAAAGATCAACATCTTTATATACATTCTTACAAAAACCATACAAAGCACAATTTCAAACAAAAAGCAAGTGATCTAGCAAGTAACTAAGAGCCCATGGAAAACCATGGATGAAAAGGGTGCTAATACCTTCCCTTTTCATAATTTACCCCCCGAACTCAAGAAACAATCTCAAAGGTCTTCTTGTGCTTTTTCACCTTTCCTTTTGGATAAAAAAAAGTCAGTGGCGAATCTTGCTAACCGCAACATTTGCGATCAAACGCAAAACAATCAAGTCAGTTCTCCCACCGTATCACACTTTCATATCCACCAATACATGTCCTTTGAATGGGGTACCGACCAAGTGTGTTGAAGGTTTTCAAGGGTGGAATTAAAGTAAACTGTTTCAAAGGGAAATATTATCCAATCGAAGCTATTGTAAACATAGCCAATGCCTTGTCGAAGCCTGCATGCAGGAGGTCACTACATTGTGACTCCAAGCAGGCATACAAGAGGCCATTGCTCAAACGAAGGTTTGCATGAAGAGCCAACGCCCTATCGAAGCCTGCATGCAGGAGGTCACTACTTTGTGACTCAAGGAAAACATGTAAGGGGCCAATGTTGCAATCGAAGCTTGCGTGCAGAAGGATTTTCCTCTTTGAATCGAAGGAGGCTACAAGAGGCTCTTTTCCTTGTGCCTGCTGGCCTGGTGGGAGCCTCTTGCGTGCAAGAAGGAATCTATGGCTCAATCGAAGGCTGCATGTAGCCAGCCATTACTTTGTGAGTCAAAGCAATCATGGAGAATTACTTGTCCAATTAACACAGGCATGCAGGCATCAAATGTCCAATTGAAGCAAGCATGCTAGCCACCATTGTATTGTAAACCAGGTGAGGCTAATGGTGCATCGAAACTTGTATGAAGGAAGCTCCTGCTTTGTGGATCAAAGCCAGCGTGCCAACGCTCAATCGAAGGATGCAAGCCAAGCTTGCATCGAAAGAGGCCATAAGTCTAATCAAAGGATGTGAATCGAAGGAAACTTGTTTTCCTTCAATTTTGTCAAAAAATTTATTTTTATCTGATTTTCCTATTTTAATAGTTTCCTCTTTAACTTGATGCTAAAAAATCCAATTGTACTTGCGTAAGCTTGAATTTTTTAGAATCCTTGTGAGAAATGCCTTGAGAACAAAGAGGGAAAATTTTGCGGTACAACAGAAGGTATCCAAGAACCTTATCCGCCTTGAGAATCCCTCACATGACAATGCTGAGGAGAAACAACTTTGCGGGGAATTCCATGTTCCAGGTTTGAAAGTTAGAGGTAAGACTCTTGCATAGGTGCTGACAAGCTTCAACTTACAGAATGAATGAAAATTCCTTGACAGGACTTCATGGGATTCGTACCATCATTGATATTCTTCCCTAGAGTAGTGGAACTTTGAGAGATCGATCCTCCACTTAACTACCCTAGATTGGTGAAGCGAAAAGACCAATAACCACAGGCCGAACCCTGGTAAGACTTGTAAAAGTAAATTGCAAATTCCGCTAGAGAAGATCAGATCAAAATTGACTTTTGTTTGATAACTTGTCAATTTCTCACCGGGGATAACTTCATGGGGAGAAAACTTCAAAAATAAATTGCAGTGCAGAAGAAATCTTGACCTATGTTCCACCTCTTGACCTTCTGGGGAAAAGATCCAATATCACTTTCCACAGATAAATGGAACATTGCTGGGAGATGGGACCTTTTGATGTAAGTCTTTAATGAAAGCGACTTCGACTGGGGAATCATAGAAATTTTTAGACAAAATAATTCTAACCAGACCAACCTGGGGATACTAGCGTTGGGAAGTAACAATCTTTACTCGGGGAAGAGGAGGGTGTTGCACCCCAAAATATGCCCTCCTAATTTCTTCGATCTGGCTTAGACTCTTGCATTTATCTGTATATATTTCATTATGTCATTAACATACATTTGCATTCAATAAAGCGCTTGAGGTTCGAAGGTCAGTGGTTGTGCGATATTAGGGGTTCGTAGCGGTTAAGGTGTTCGTATCCAATAAAGCCTGGTTCTTCTGATTATCCTTCAAGCAGAGAAATATGGAATTAGGGTTGCAACCTATGCTTATTAAGGGTTCCGTTTTCTTCAAGTTAAGGGGGTTATTACTCATTCAGATACATTCAAGACAAGAGTAAGAGTTTTTCTCCACCAAGTTTGTGCTTGTCAGCATTTCACAACCTAGGTTCATTAGGTTTTCTAAGTCATGGCCATCTTTGTCATATTTCTTTCTGTATTCCCATGATCATTTCCAAGTTGTTCTACGAGGTCATCTAAGGGCTACTAAATCAGGCATTCATTATGTCCTTATGCTCAACGTCATCCTTTGATTAGGGTTTATTTCTCTAAATCATGTACCATTCAAGAGAGTTTTCTCTGTGAAGTTATGATTATCAGGCAAGGCTATAATCAAGGGATATCATCCATGAATAACCAGGGTTTCAATTGATATATCTTTGGAAAATAAGAAGGAAAGCATTGCTTGAATCTCTAGTTATATGGGAAACAATTCTATTCTAGAGAAGAAGATTCAGTTGGATCTTCTTCATGAATTAGGGTTTGTATGCCTTATAATGCAAAGCTCTTCATCTGGTCGATTGTCTTACTTGAAGTATAATCTATTTTATTCAGATTTCATTTAAGTTCTGATACAAAATCTAAAAAGCTTTGTATGGAAGATTAGGGTTTTTTGAGTTAAGGACATGTAGACGTCTAAGTATGGATTCATTCGAGTTGATTTAAGGAAACCTACATTCGTTCATTTGAAGATATTCAAGCAGGGGAGTTCATCTAAATTGATAGAACGCGAGACATTGGGATTTCACAAATACAAGGTCAATGAAGGACTTGGGATATCAAATTTAAAAAGAAAGGAAGACACTACTTTCTCGGGAAATTCAAAATCAAATAAAGAGAAAGGAGTTTGCACCCTTGATAATTTGGAATTTGGATTCAAGAGGTCCCAAAGTTACATTGGTATGCAAGATCATACTGCATTACCTTGGTTTCAAGAGAATTTACAAGCGCAAAGCCATTTACAGTTCACACTATAACATTCAAGTTCCATTCACCATTTCAAAAATTCTTCATTCCATATTCAACAAAAATTTCAACAAGTTCATTCATTACAAATTCACCATAAGTCATTCCAATTTCAAATTCTATACACCATTTTTGTCAATTCAATTAAATTCAAGAGAAACCATTACAAAACCATAGAAAAACTACACTAAAAAATATTACATGAAAATTATCAAAAAAAAACTTAAACCCAATCTCGAATCTTTCTTAATACAAATTCTATTTTCCAGTCACTATGCCAAGTGCTTGACTATCCTTCGAATTACGTGATTCACCACCATGCTATGTCGAAGTTCTTCATCTTCATGTATTCATCGATATTCATGCCCCAAATGAACCGATCTGCTACATTCTTCAAACAACCCTGCTGCCCTGTTTTGGACTCATCCAAACCTGCACATAAGATCAATCCAACAAAAATCCAGTCAGCATTGCATACCTTTGTGAAACAGATCACATAATTGAGTTAAATACAGTTTCGCACTTTTAGAATTTAATAGTTCATGACTATTCAAACAAGACCTCAAATTAATTTTCAGATCTTCCAACCAACCTATTAACAAGGTTGATTCTAACATTAACCCACAGTTTTATTAACATTTTGCAATCCTTCTTTTGCTAAATAGATTTGACATTAAGTACGGTAGATAACAGTGAGTTGTCACTAACACGATTTTCATTTTTGACTTCCAGGACCTCCTGATCATTTTTGAATTAACCTCTTAAATGTCTTGAATATTATCCTCTAACAGATTTTTAACTAACACCCTATCTTTGACAGCTAACATTTCCATTAAAGAGCTCATAACTGAAAACAGAACTAGTTGCTATGCATCATTCATCAAATCATTTCACAATTCCAAACCAAGTAAACCACCTTGCCCTTAATACTAACAGAACTAACAGTAGCATTCTCCAAACCAAGTAAACCATCACTTTATATTAACAATTTTACCACCTATCCAAGTTACTAGCATTTTTAAAACTAACATGTTTTATTTCTAACCCTAACTAACTTTTCTAACTAACATTTCATTAACTAATTTTCATATTTTTTACTAACATATCTCATTCCTTTTTTTACTTCAACTAACATTTTTATCAAAACCAAAATCATAATCTACTTACTTCAATCAAACATCATAATTTCAAACTTTCCATCCAACTATTTCCCAAATAAGCCACTAATTACCTAACCGTTATCTCATAACAGAAAATAAGAACTGCATTCTAACTATCTCTAAAACTAACCAAAACAGAATTCTAAAAGAACCCATACTCCAACCCTGCATGAACAGAACAACAATCTTGAGGTATCCCTTCCCTCTTATAACTCTAAGGTATCAGAAGTTCCTCTTATTGATACTGACCAAGTAAACGCTCACCTTGAGACTGAATTGTCTCTAAGTCCCAACATTACCTCTCCTCCTGGGAATTCTTTCTACTCTAATGAACTCACCATATCCTCTGCATTCAGACCCCCAGTTTACAAAGGTTGCTGGATTCTCGAAGCCAATATTGCAGAGTTTATACATGTTAGGACTTGCTGTTAGGACAATCATCAAAAGTGTATCCAAAGGAAATCCAAACAGAATTCAAAACTGGCCTAAAAAAAACTAAATCAAAACAGAATTTTATAACTATAAAAAACAACTAACAACTTAGTAACTAACTTCCAACTGATTTTCTAACCGTCAAACAGAACTTCAAAAACAAACTGTAATTAACTTTTCCTAACAGCATAATGGAATTTTCTGAATAGTTTTAACTAACAGATTTGATTTCTAAGCTAACTTTTTTAGTTACTTGCACTAATAGAGAATGCTAACTAACTTCCTAATAGAATAACAGGAAAAGCAACAGAAAATTAAACAAGAATTAACAACCTTCTCTAGCATCTTTCAACTTCCTATAACAACCTCTCAGAAATAGAGAACCAACTCACAACAGAATTTCCTAAACCTTAACTGTCAAAACTTCCTTCCAACTAACCTCTAAAACCCTCTAACAGATTCTCAACCATTCCATAACTGATTAAAAACATCAGCTCTAACAGACTATAAGAAAACAGAAAGTTACCTGAGATAGGGGGCTTCACAATTTTGCAAAAGGATATCTATCACATAAACTTTCTCTTCTCCTATGACCTTGGTTTCATCATTTTCTTCACAGTTCACAGAAAAAACCTCCTTCAAACTTCTCCCTGCTCTCTCTCCATAACCATTATGCACCTTCAACCTTCCCTGATTTGTCATCTTCATACTTCTGTAATCTTCATCATCATTAAAAACCAAGAATCACTTCTCTCTCTACAATCATCATCAACAGATTCTCTGCGCTTCAACCATCATCATCTTCCATAATTTCTCAATATCCTCGTCTATAAACCGTAGCTTAAATCAACAAACTTCTCAATAAATTGCAACAAGAATCGCCATCGCACACACTTCATCTTTAATTTCTATGCACCTTCAATCATCTTCAGAGCTCCCGCACAATCTCCATTAATTTCCTTCACGAATCATTCTGCAACTGCTTCACGCGCATCAGAACATCACGTCTTAGATATAATAGAATCAGAACAAGAAGAGAAGAAGGAAAGTAGGAGTGGGGAGAAATAAAGAACTCCAAATAATACCTAGACGTGCGAACTTCAAACGCCTCTCCGCCGCCACCGTCTTAAGGTGGGCACCTTGGTGTATTGTCTTAGCTTTCTTTCAGTGGTGTGTAGTGATTAAAGGTCGATTCAACACTTTCTCGCACAGTTTTCATGGATTAGCGAATCTAGGGTTTGATATCCCTAATCTTTCAATCCTCGAATTTATATGCAATTGATGGAGTCTATGATCAGATTAGGTTTCGGGAGGCATTTTGGGATAGGTTCGATGTTGAGACTTCTGAATTTCATCATAGTCGGCGCAACGACGATTTCAGTTTCGAATGGCAAGAAGAGATAGTTCAGAGAGCTAAAAGGTCACAAGGACCAAAACGTATTTTTTTTTCTAAATTCCATTTTTAATTTTTTATGTTTTTGTTCTTAATAAACCTGATGTTAAAATTTAAGAGAAAATCTGCCATGGAAAATCTGACAGTTTGGATAGGGCCTAGCATCCTTGGACCGTTTTTTTGTTTTTTAGTATGGCTTCTTGATTACTGCCAACAAAAAAGTCTATTGGATTCATTCTGGATTGGACCTAGCACCAATATCCTGAACTGCTGAGCTTACCACCCGAATTCCAGCATACACCCCCCTGAATCTTCTAACTTATTTTTTTATTTTAGTTTTTCTTTTAGTTTAATTTTCTCTCTTAATTGATAATAAAAATGATGCAAAAATATTAGAACATTTTAGAACTCTTTAGGACATCTCTTTGGATTTTCATTAGAGTTTTCTATTATTTTCATGTTTGTTAATCATTTTTGTTGTCATTTTTATCTAAGATTCTATGATAGAATATTGATGTAATTTTTGCAATGTGGAATGCTGGGAGATTAATTCTTTGATCACTCGCGCGGAGCAGCTTTTGGTAGAGTTTTCTTATTGCTTGCACGGTTTCAAAGAGGCAATGAACCTTCTCTATTCGGTATCATCACAACCTCATTTTATTCCTCATCTATGCATTTATCACTTCCTAGAGATCATGGGAAGTACGATAACACTAGGTTTAGAAATAGGTTAGTCTCCCCTTGACTTCTCTTTCCCTCTTTTTGCATATGCATTTAAAACAAAAAAACTTCTTTTTCTTACAAACTTCAAAATACATAAAAAAATTTGCTAACGAGAATCATATCTTTGTTAAGCATGAGAGATGATAAGCGGGTTTATTCTCGACCTTATTATTCTCTTATTCTAAGCTTTGGTGTGGTTCAATTCTCAAAGACTTATTTCATGAATAAGTAGAAAAGTGGTTAATATCTCTCTCTTGAGATTAACTAGCTGTTATCTACAAGCAAAAAAACACCAACAAACACAAACTCTTTTTTCCTTTGGGATTTTCTTTCAAACTTTTTTTCAGAAAGAACATGTTAATTCACTTCTGTGCTGACACGTAAGTATCCAAAGGTCGAGTTGCGGCCGAAGGCGAAATTAATATTGTTTATTAAAAAATACAAACGAATAAAAACATATCAGCCGAACTACGGCTGCTTTGATTCCTTAAAAGGGATACGTAGGCATTTGGGTAGGGCCCAAGCGAGCATACATTTTATTTTCCCTACATTCTTTTCTCCTTCCTGTTTCATGCATTCTCCCTTCAGAAGTATAGTAAACAGTAAGCATAGATTAAACACACCCATAAGATAGATAACAAGAGTGGATACCGTAGAGTACTACGGGCGTGTGGGGTGCTAATAACTTCCCCTCGCGTAACAGACTCCCTTACCCTTATCTCTCGGTCACAAGACCGTGACTTCTCCCTTCTCAGGTTTACTCTATATTTACCTTTCCCTACATGTGGGATAAAAGACGTTCGATGGCGACTTCATTGTTTGATGATTTTCAGCCGGTTGTTTCAGCTGGCGACTTCACTAGGGACAGGTCGACCAAATGCTGGTCCATCTCGGAGTCGCTCCTAGCTCTTGTTATCTTTTCTTTGGGTGTTTATTTTATGCTTTCAGTTTATTCATTAATTTTGTATAGTCCTGAGCATATGTGTGCGTTGCATCTTATTGTTTTCCATATACTACTGCTGTATTATCTCTGTTTCTTGATTGGGTTGGGATGTTATTATTGAGGTAAAAGGCCCAATACCCAGGCCAGAGGGCACTAGGACACTAGTAATAGAGTGGCAGCATGACGGCTATAGGACGTGGTCCGACTAGTGCAGTCATGTCATATACCATGCTCGGATGAGGTTCAAATGAATTACTATCGGCACCCACATCTGTGGGTAAGGCGATAGCACTTTCAGGCGGACCCGTGATTGCGAGTTACCCTTGCCTTACCCTGACCTAGTCTTCACCTGTGAGAGGGGAGGGAATTCTTATTACAGGTACAGTTGGTGACTATGTTCAAATGGTTACTCATGTTCAGATAGTGACTATGATCAGATGGTGGTTATTGGTTCTAATGATTATGTTCTGGATTTCTGTTGGTGACTTATTTAGATGCTAAATTCTATTGGTGACTATATGGTTCTCAGATTTATTTTCTGAGCTCCTGACTTGCTTACTTGGAAGTTCATTCGAGCCTTTGATCTTGGCATTCCCAGCATATTCAGAAAATGCTCAAGAGTATCCGATGTTCCAAAAGCCTTGACCTTGTACAATGAGAGATCTACATGGTACTTGGTTCTTATATTTGCGGAAGCTATGACAAACCTTTAACTTGACGATACTCGCAACAATCATATTCAAAAATGATGGAATAATTGAACTTTGATCCCATGTCTTTGCATACATAACATGGTTAACCACATACTTAACATACATGTTCTGTTATTTCCAAGGAATCATATTTGTAAGCCTTGTTCCAAACTTTTCCATCTTTTACTTACGTAAAATCAAAATCAAAGCACGTAAATTCCTTGGGAATGAAGGAACATGACATGGCATCCATTCATGCACTCCATGCATATTCATGCATTCATAACAGGTACTCGAAGATTGGGGATTCTTGCTCAGACCATGTGTTCTCCTCAGAGGTTCAACTTGATTTCTCACTGCACTTGTTCAGGGATCGGTTATGAAACAACTCTGTGTGGTATACATGCAAGCTTTGGCCCGTGGTCTGAAATCTCTTCAAGCAGGAAGATAATTGATTGAAAACTAAGATGATCCAGGTCATGAAATCTCTGATGACGATGTCAACAATCTTGCACCTACTATCACAATAAAGATTCTCTCTTCTCCTCATGTTTTAGGAATTGCTTCTAACCATGGAGTGCTACACAATCCTGAGTTCTTAGAACATCTTATCAACAGATGATTCCCATTTACTATAGGATATTATATTAGTGCTTCGTTCTTGTTGACCAACGTCAGATGTGGTTGCCACACCGGGGCATCAAACTTTTTAATCAAGGGCATCCTCTATAAATTTGTGTTCATTGATCTGTTCAACAGCAACCAGTATTTGTTCCCCTGGGGAATTCATGGAAAAAAAGCTTTTAGGCAAAGACAGAAGATGCCTGATGAGCATGCTGTTACAAGCCCATTGCATTACATCCTATTATCTCCAGCTCTGATCTTTTAGGTCTTCCTCCCACAAACATCTCTTCTAATTGCCATACACAGGCTAGATGCATCCCCTATTCTAGGGTACCCGGTTTTGATATTGAAGACTACAAAGGGGTTGAAATATAAAGCCAAGCACCTGTTTGGCGTCTCTTCCAAAAGTCCAATTCCTATTTGGCCAACTACCACACTCTTTTTCGCCAGGTGGATGTCTCTTTTGTTCTGATAGAAGACAGACTGTATTATTTTTTTGTAGCGCAATATGCATGATAATGTAGTTTATATCGATTCGCTTGGAAAAGCATTCATTTGTTCTCCTGAAAGACTCTTCTACGCATATTATTCTAGGGCAACTGATCATTCGATTGAAGATGGTACGTCATCTAGAGACAAGGTCCAAGACGAGATCAATCTGGAGACTGTGGTGTCCAAATCATATCAGAAGGGGAATTCTCTCACTCACCTCATGCATCTTCATGCATCTTTATACATCCATAGAAGGTACTCAGAAGGTACTCAGAATGGGAAATCCTTATTCAAACCCGGTGTTTTCTTTTCAGAACTGCAAATCTTGACTTCTCGCCGCTCCGTGATCAGATTCAGGTTATGGAACAACTTCGTGGGGAATTGGACGAGATGAAATAACAAATGGGGTTCTCGATGTTAGACATACAGGATTTGGTCTGCGGACAAGAACTCTTGAAAGAAGAGAACACTCAGCTGAAGGCTCAGTTGAGTTTGGTTATGGGAATTTTGGGGACGATGTTGAATAAAGAAGATGTTTCCATGCCTGCTACAATAGGAGATACCATTCCTCTATATAATCTGGGTACTCTTTTAAGTCAGGTAGTATCTCCTCTACCGCCTTGCATTCCAGGATCTTCGCATCCGCAACCAGTTGTCACTTCCCAAGAGGACCCAAAAAGACAAGGTCCGTCAGCAAAGGCCAAAACAGCCTGAACGAGAATTTGATCCTATTCCAATATTGTATGCACAATTTTTTCCTCCCCTACTAGGACTTCATTTGGTCAAACTCCGAATCTTCACTACACGTGAAAGGCTCCATCATGGCTTTGACGATACTGTTAGGTGTGAATTTCACTCTGGGGCACCCGACCATGATACTGAAGATTGCATAGCTTTTAAGCACCAAGTCCAGGACTTGCTTGATATAAGGATAATTCTCTTCACTCCTGAAGGTCTGAGCGTGCAAGTCAATCTTATGCCAACTGCTACAAAGATTAGGGCCACGCCTTCTCTTCTTCAAAGTTCAATCTCACGACTTGAGTCACACATTCCACAACCTATACTCTCAAATAGTTCTCACCAACAACCGTTTACAAGTTCTAGAAATCAGATGGTTAATCAAAATCAGAATGTTCCTCATGTTCATCCAGTTCGGTGTGCTACTCAGCAGCAAACCCATCGACAGAGATGTATGCAACAAGATAAACAAAGGGATAGGAAGCCAAAGAGGGTGTTCGACATTGTTCCCGTGACTTATGGCCAGTTGTTCGCTCAGTTTCTCAAGCTTTCCTTGGTGGAACCTAAGCCACTGAAGCCTGTCATTCCTCCTTATTCTATGGATTTCAATTCTAATGAGCAATTTGATTACCATGCTGGGGCACTAGGCCATTCCATTGCAGACTGCAGGCCATTCAAAGAAAATGTGAAATACCTGCTGGATGCAAAGGCTATTAATTTCGGGCCAGCCAGACTGATTTGAAGTCTCCTTTGACTCAGTGAATGTCAAGACTTCCAGCGCATCGTTTGAAGCAACAAGTCCATATGGAGACTAGTCTCCTCAACATGGCATTTTCAAATTACGTTTGCATTCTCATTTGTAATTTTTCTTGTTTTGGTTCAGTACTTTCTTGCATGAAAAACTTGCTTATTATTGAATATTAATCACAATGCATTGAATATTTTGTCTTGAATTAGTCCATTCGTATTCACTCATGAATGTTTTTATTTGCCTTTTGATACTTAAATCTGGTTAAATAAAGCAAAATACCTCTGGAAGGAGGATGATGAGTAATATATCGAAAATTTAAACAGTGTGCTTTTGAATAGGACCCTGCTGACGATGTACAGACCTTGTTTCAAATTCCCAAACACCGGAGATATAAGGGAGTGAAACCCTCGTCAACCCCTTTGAGCTTTGAAGTAGGAGTTTCTTTTCTGTTCAAAAGAAAACCTCACATTTAACCCGGGGCAGGGTAGATTTCAGTTAATCTGATTGAGCGTTAAAACTCATTATGAGTGCGCATCAAAGGATACAACAATGGTTATCCTTAAGAAGATTGAGAAAGAGAAAAATCACAATTGCTAACTCTCATATCAGCAGTGTGCATCAAAGAGAGCTATATCTCAAAGAGTATCTCTTGCGCATAAAGAGGTTGAAAGACGATGATACCATAATGGTTATTCCTCGTTGACCAAGCAGTAAGGTAGTCACACCTTTTCAACAAATAATGATTCGAAGTTACATGACTGGTTCAAACAAAATCAAATGATAAAAAAAAGAGACAAAAAGCCCCACTAAGCCGAAACTTGAAAATACAAGTCGCTTAGGCAAAAGTCAGGGCATCCGGCTGGACTTCAAAGTCAAATTCAAAAGGAATTTGTCCAGGCAAAAGTTAGGGAATACAAAAAGGAAGCGAAAAGCGCGAAAAGAGAAAAGGGGAGTACCAAATAAAGATCCTCCACAAAGAATAAAGTCGTGAGATCGAATACCAAGAATGAAAGAGGTGAGTGACTGCTATATCCTCCTCAACCATAGTGAACTCCTTTTGAGGGATAGGTGCTTATATTGGTTTAACTGAATTTAGGACTGAAGAACATCAAGGAGAATGGGTGGGCACCGAATATTTTGAGCCTTAAATCCTTTTTTTCTAAAACCGTGAACCAGGCCACGTTACAACCCTTAAAAGTCCTAACTGAAGCATGGGTTAATTTGAAAGCACACTGTAACGAGAATACGGTAATCTGACTCCTAAGAGGCTTGCTATTTTTTTTTTGAGTTGGTATCACTCCATCTTTTTACTATCTTTTGTACAAATTTTTTTGATGTTTCAACATATTTTTGATACAAGTTTTTAAACTTTAAGACAAACGTGAGCTTTGAATTATAATTATCATTCTGAGAATAAAAATTCTTTGCATATGAGCAGGTGCTTAAACATCAAGTAAGTTTGCATAATGAGCATCAGACGAAAATTTGATCATCTCAAGGGACAAATTGCTTCAGGATACCGTTTAAAGGTGAATCATTTGTGAGAATGGTATTAACCTGAGGCTAATCTTCTGTTGACTCGGTTGAGTAAAAGAATACTATTTTGAGAAATAATCTGAAGCATATTGCAAAAGTTGGTTGCCCAGAGTCTCTGTCAAGCAGTGGTGCATTACTTTTAGTTGGTCCCAAGGGACATATCGCTTCAAGTATTTGCTCAAGAATAAAGCAGTTCAAGTCGAGTAGTATCGTTGTGAAGTAACCTACTTTCAAGATATAAGCCAATCACTCTAAGGTTATGTTACCTTCGAAAATCCTCAAGTTTTCATCTCTCCGTGAGCATGAGACAAAGAAAAGGTTTGTCGATATTCTGTTGAGCAGGGGAAAGCGTGTCGAATACTCTATCAAGTAGGTATTCAGCTAATCTGAGGCATTCAAGTCGGGATTTTATCCCTCAAAGTACAGTCAAACTGGGGTAGTTATACTAATATTTGACAAATCTCTCTGAGAATGCGTTGATCAGAGGAGAATCTTTCCAGAATTTGAAGATGTATGGGCATTCACTCAAGCATAGTTGGAATCATATCCAATTTTGGTTATCTAAACATCACGTTCCAAAGTTCATAACACTGGGGCAGATTGTCTTCAATAGTATAAATCTCAAAAAGTCCTCTCGAGGCAATTTTCTACAAAAGCCTTGCAGATTGGAGCAAGAATTTATGTAAGGGCTTTCTCTCTTCTTCAGTGGTTGACCAGATCACGTCCATACGCAGGCTAAATGACCTATGAATATGAAAATCATGCAGAGAAGTCAGGATTGTTATCTTCGACTTATCAGAGACTCAAGACCACTTACTGATATCCTTTGTCCTAAGTCAAGGATATTATCCCCAGTTGAAGTTTGGATTGTTATCCTCAGTAGGATATAAGCAGAAACGCAAAGATCATTTGGATTTTTTACTCGTACAAGACGTGATGCAAATTTTGCTTCCTAGGGGGATGCCTCCTCCCAGTAAAAGACCTGTTGCTACTTGACAAAAATCTGTCTACCAAGGGGTTTCTCTTCTAAGATATTTTCTCCCCAGTGAAGCATCCTCATTTCTCTACAGGAGGAGAATGTTCTTTCTCCCTGGAAATGTAGAAGTTGTTTAAAGTCTAGATGATTCCTTTTCGTCGAACTACAATTTATTTTTGCAGCATCTTCTCTAAAGTCCACTTTTTAGTGGCATTTCTCCTCGAAGTCAACATGTTGAAGTTGCAATCTTGCATCACGGTTTTTACCCGGTGATTGGTAGTTCAAATTGTCTATTCTTCAGTAAGGTTTTCCATTCCAAACAGGGGCATGTCGCCCCAACTTTTGTTTTGCAAGTACTGTTGGTCTTTTATGACAAGATGCATACCAACAATTGAATCAAGAAGGGTAGCGTGAGGATTTTTGTACAATGAGATCCAATTTCCCCAGTGGAACTATTCTTTTTTCCCTAATGGAGCAAGTGTCCTATATCTCTGGTGAGGTGTATAGGAGAATTCCAGTCATAACTCTTTCGTTACCAGTAGTAGAAGATTTTATTGAGATATCCCTAGTAGAGTTTATATCCCGGGATGTTTATTTCTTCCCCAAGTAAGGATCTTTTACCTCCCAGCAACGATATCCCCAGTGTGGTATGAGTAGAATTCTTTTTATTTAGGAATTTCTGTACTCCCCCAACATAAGTTATCTTCGTCAAAGAGTTTCTATTCCATAAGTTT
The DNA here is from genome assembly GCA_948472305.1 of Vicia faba. Lineage (NCBI taxonomy): Eukaryota > Viridiplantae > Streptophyta > Magnoliopsida > Fabales > Fabaceae > Vicia > Vicia faba. Next base: position 731,941,116 of record OX451736.1, read on the forward strand.
CCATTCCCAACAAAGCTTTTTCCAACAGAGGATAAAGAGCTTGTTCCTCGTGAAGTGGGGAGTTTGATCAGAATTCAAGATTTTCTCTGAACCACAATTTATGTTTGCAGTATTCTTCCCTGGAAGTTGCTTCCCTATTAATATCGATCTTTAGAGGTTGGTGGTTCCAAATCTCGGTTCCCCATTGAAGTACAAATTGCCTTTTCTCTACAGAAGATCAAATGTGCCAGAATAATCGTTCGAAAGTTCTTTGTCTTCTCGGAAGCCGATTATTGATGTGTTTTTCTAATGCATTACTAAACATGCATCATTACATTGCATCTACCAAAACGCATAGCATTTCCATTGTATGGAGCATAATGCTATAAAAAATTCAAACATGCATGAGTATAAGCCAATTATGTTTACTTGCTGTAACCAAATTGCTATGCATTCAGATTTGAACTATCTCCATAAAAAGCCTAGGGTGACTCTATTTTGTTTCCCCAGCGGAGTCTGTTTGACTTAACACCAGTCAAGTCTTTGGTATTTCCCATTGTCTTAGTAAGTCGTGGCTTTCTCTTGCCCTTGCGAGCCTTTGGTTATATATGTCCTTTCCCCCAGATATATTTTTTCCGATATTCTTGGTTATACGCCATTTCCTCCGGACGTATATTCTTGATATCCTTAGTTAGAGTCCTTTCCTCCAGCCTCTTTCCTTACATAGGTCCTTTCCTCCGGACATATTTTCTTGATATATCCTTGGTTAGAGTCCTTTCATACGGCCTCTTTCCTTACTACGTATCTGATACCGACCACAGATATATATTTTTGATACCTGTTTCATATGTCTGCTACCAATCCCAGACATGTGTTCTTGATATCTTTGTAAGAGCTTTCTTCGGTCTGTCTCTTTCTTACGTATCCGATACCGACCACGGATATGTATTTTTGATACCTATTTCATATGCCTGCGACCAATCCCAGACATGTGTTCTTGATATCTTTGTAAGAGCTTTCTTCAGTCTGTCTCTTTTGTACGTATCCGATACCGACCACGGATATGTATTTTTTATACCTGTTTCATATGTCTTCTACCAATCCCAGGCATGTGTTCTTGATATCTTTGTAAGAGCTTTCTGAGGTTTGTCTCTTTCGTGTGTATCCGCTACCAACCCCGAATATGTATTTTCGATACCTGTTTCATATGTCTGCTACCAATCCCAGGCATGTGTTCTTGATATCTTTGTAAGAGCTTTCTTCGGTATGTCTCTTTCGTGCGTATCTGATACCAACCACGGATATGTATTTTTGATACCTGTTACATATGTCTGCTACCAACCCCTGACATGTGTTCTTAATATCTTTGTAAGAGCTTTCTTCGGTCTGTCTCTTTCTTACGTATTCGATACCGACCACAGATATGTATTTTTGATACCTGTTTCATATGTCTGCTACCAACCCCAGACATGTGTTCTTGATATCTTTGTAAGAGCTTTCTTCGGTCTGTCTCTTTCGTGCGTATCCGATACCGACCACGGATATGTATTTTTGATACATGTTTCATATGTCTACTACCAATACCAGACATATGTTCTTGATATCTTTGTAAGAGCTTTCTTCGGTCTGTCTCTTTCGTGCGTATCCGATACCAACCGCAGATATGTATTTTTGATACCTTTTTCATATGTTTGCTACCAACCCCAGACATGTGTTCTTGATATCTTTGATGTCTCTTTCGTGTGTATCCGCTACCAACCTCGGATATGTATCTTTTCTGTCTCTTTCGTGCGTATCTGATACCAACCCCGGATATGTATTTTTAATACCTTTTTCATATGTCTGCTACCAACTCTAGACATGTGTCTGTGATATCCTTGTAAGAAGTTTTCTTTGGTTTGTCTTCTTCGTATGTCTTCTACCAACCCTAGACATGTGTCCGTGATATTTCTTACAGGTGTTTGTTACTCAATCCCAATAAGTGTTCCTCGATAACCAAGTTATTCTTCTATGTGTCAAACTCTGGTTAAAAATACATCTAACCCTGATAACCCCTTTTACCTAAAAAAGAAAAAAATTGAAAATACAGAAAACCAAAAATATAATGTGTACCTGACTGGCTTCGGAGCGCAAATTTTTGGGTTCTTTTAGTATTTAATCTTCTTCCACCCTGAAAGTTCGAAAGTCTGACGCCAATCTCACCTTCAGGTTGAAGGCGATTAAATAGGGGCAGTTGTTGCACCCCAAAATTTGACCTCCTAATTTCTTCTATCTGGTTTAGACTCTTGCATTCATCTGTATATATTCCATTAGGTCATTAACATACATTTGCATTCAATAAAGTGCTTGAGGTTTGAAGTTCAGTGGTTGTGCGATATTAGGGTTTCACAGCAGTTAAGGTGTTCGTATCCAATAAAGTCTGGTTCTTCTGATTATCCTTCAAGCAGTGAAATGTGGAATTAGGGTTGTAACCTATGCTTATTGAGGGTTCCGTTTTCTTCAAGTTAAGGGGGTTATTACTCATTCAGATACATTCAAGACAATAGTCGGAGTTTTTCTCCACCAAGTTTGTGCTTGTCAGCATTTCATCAACCGAGGTTCATTAGGTTTTCTAAGTCATGGCCATCTTGGTCATATTTCTTTCTGTATTCCCATGTTCATTTCCAAGTTGTTCTACGAGGTCATCTAAGGGCTACTAAATCAGGCATTCATTATCTCCTTATGCTCAACTTCATCCTTTGATTAGGGTTTATTTCTCTAAATCATGTACCATTCAAGAGAGTTTTCTCTATGAAGTTGTGATTATCAGGAAAGGCTATAATCAAGGGATATCGTCCATGAATAACCAGGGCTTCAATTGATATATCTTTGAAAAATAAGAAGGAAAGCATTGCTTGATTCTCTAGTTATATGGGAAACAGTTCTATTCTAGAGAAGAATATTCAGTTGGACCTTCTTCATGAATTAGGGTTTGTATGCCTTATAATGCAAAGCTCTTCATCTGGTCGATTGTCTTACTTGAAGTATAATCTATTTTCGTCGGGTTTCATTTAAATTCTGAGACAAAATCTAAAAAAGCTTTGTATGGAAGATTAGGGTTTTTTGAGTTAAGGACATGTAGACGTCTAAGTATGGATTCATTCAAGTTGATTTAAGGAAACCTACATTCGTTCATTTGAAGATATTCAAGCAGGGGAGTTCATCTAAATTGATAGAATGCGAGACATTGGGATTTCACAAATACAAGGTTAATGAAGGACTTGGGATATCAAATTTAAAAAGAAAGGAAGACACTTCTTTCTCGGGAAATTCAAAATCAAATAAAGAGAAAGTAGTTTGCACCCTTGATAATTTGGCATTTGGATTCAAGAGGTCCCAAAGTTACATTGGTATGCAAGATCATACTGCATTACCTTGGTTTCACTAGAATTTACAAGCGCAAAGCTTTTTACAGTTCACACTATAACATTCAAGTTCCATTCACCATTTCAAAAATTCTTCATTCCATATTCAACAAAAATTCCAACAAGTTCATTCATTACAAATTCACCATAAGTCATTCCAATTTCAAATTCTATACACCATTTTTGTCGATTCAATTAAATTCAAGAGAAACCATTACAAAACCATAGAAAAACTACACTAAAAAATATTACATGAAAAATTATCAAAAAAAAACTTAAACCCAATCTCCAATCTTTCTTAATACAAATTCTATTTTCCAATCATTATGCCAAGTGCTTGACTATCCTTCAAATTACGTGATTCACCACCATGCTATGCCGAAGTTCTTCATCTTCATGTATTCATCGATATTCATGCCCCAAATGAACCGATCTGCTACATTCTTCAAACAATCCTGCTGCCCGATTTTGGACTCAACTAAACCTGCACATAAGATCAATCCAACAAAAATCCAGTCAGCATTGCATACCTTTATGAAACAGATCACATAATTCAGTTAAATACAGTTTCGCACTTTTAGAATTTTATAGTTCATCACTATTCAAACAAGACCTCCAATTAATTTTCAGATCTTCCAACCAAACTACTAACAAGGTTGATTCTAACATTAACCCACAGTTTTACTAACATTTTGCAATCCTTCCTTTGCTAAATAGATTTGACATTAAGTACGGTAGATAACAGTGAGTTGTCACTAACATGATTTTCATTTTCGACTTCCAGGACCTCCTGATCATTTTTGAATTAACCTCTTAAATGTCTTGAATATTAGCCTCTAAAAGATTTTTAACTAACACCCTATCTTTGACAGCTAACATTTCCATTAAAGAGCTCATAACTGAAAACATAACCAGTTGCTATGCATCATTCATCAAATCATTTCACAATTCCAAACCAAGTAAACCACCTTGCCCTTACTACTAACAGAACTAACAGTAGCATTCTCCAAACCAAGTAAACCATCACTTTGTATTAACAATTTTACCACCTATCCAAGTTACTAGCAGTTTTAAAACTAACAGGTTCTATTTCTAACCCTAACTAACTTTTCTAACTAACATTTCACTAACTAATTTTCCAGTTTTTTACTAACATATCTCATTCCTTTTTTTTACTGCAACTAACATTTTTATCAAAACCAAAATCCTAATCTGCTTACTTCAATCAAACATCAGAATTTCAAACTTTCCATCCAACTATTTCCCAAATAAGCCACTAATTACCTAACTATTATCTCATAACAGAAAACAAGAACTGCATTCTAACTATCTCTAAAACTAACCAAAACAGAATTCTAAAAGATCCCATACTACAACCCTACATGAACAGAACAAGAATCTTGAGGTATCCCTTCCCTCTCATAACTCTAAGGTATCAGAAGTTCCTCTTATTGATACTGACCAAGTAAACGCTCACCTTGAGATTGAATTGTCTCTAAGTCCCAACATTACCTCTCCTCCTGAGAATTCTTTCTGCTCTAATGAACTCAACATATCCTCTGCATTCAGACCCCCAGTTTGCAAAGGTTGCTGGATTCTCGAAGCCAATATTGCAAGGTTTGTACATGTTAGGACAATCATCAAAAGTGTATGCAAAGGAAATCCAAACATAATTCAAAACTGGCCTAAAAAAAATAAATCAAAATAGAATTTTATAACTATCAAAAACAGCTAACAGCTTAGTAAATAACTTCCAACTGATTTTCTAATCGTAAAACAGAACTTCAAAAAAAAACTGTAACAAACTTTTCCTAACAGCATAATGGAATTTTGTGAATAGTTTTAACTAACAACTTTGATTTCTAAGCTAACGTTTTTAGTTACTTGCACTAATAGAGAATGCTAACTAACTTCCTAATAGAATAAAAGGAAAAGCAACAGAAAATTAAACAAGAATTAACAGCCTTCTCTAGCATCTTTCAACTTCCTCTAACAACCTCTCAGAAATAGAGAACCAACTCCCAACATAATTTCCTAAACTTTAACTGTCAAAAATTCCTTCAAACTAACCTCTAAAACCCTCTAACATATTCTTAACCATTCCCTAACTGATTCAAACATCAGCTCTAACAGACTAACAGACTATAAGAAAACAGAAAGTTACCTGAGATAGGGGGCTTCACGATTTTGCAGAAGGATATCTATCACATAAACTTTCTCTTCTCCTCTGACCTTGGTTTCATAATTTTCTTCATATAGAAAAAACCTCCTTCAAACATCTCCCTGCTCTCTCTCCATAACCGTTCTGCACCTTCAACCTTCCCTATTTTGTTATCTTCATACTTCTGTAATCTTCATCATCAACATTAAAAACCAAGAATCTCTTCTCTTTCTACAATCATCATCAACAGATTCTCTGCGCTTCAACCATCATCATCTTCCACAATTTCTCAATATCCTCGTCTATAAACCGTAGCTTCAATCAACAAACTTCTCTGTAAACCGCAACAAGAATCACCATTGCACACACTTCATCTTTAATTTCTGCGCACCTTCAATCATCTTCAGAGCTCCCGCACAATCTCCACCAATTGCCTTCACGAATCATTATGCAACTGCTTCAAGCGCATCAGAACATCACATCTCAGATATAATAGAACCAGAACAAGAAGAGAAGAAGGAAAGTAGGAGTGAGGAGAAATAAAGAACTCCAAATAATACCTGGACGTGCAAACTACAAACTCCTCTCCGCCGCCACCGTCTTAAGGTGGGCACCTTGGCGTATTGTCTTAGCTTTCTTTCAGTGGTGCATAGTGATTAAAGGTCGATTCAACACTTTCTCACACGGTTTTCATGGATTAGCGAATCTAGGGTTCGATATCCCTAGTCTTTCGATCCTCGAATTTATATGGAATTGATGGAGTCTATGATCAGATTAGGTTTCGGGAGGCATTTTGGGATATGTTCGATGTTGAGACTTCTGAATTTCATCATAGTCGGCGCAACGATGATTTCAGTTTTGAATGGCAAGAAGAGATAGTTCAGATAGCTGAAAGGTCACAAGGACCAATACGCGTTTTTTTTCTAAATTTCATTTTCTATTTTTTTTTTATTTTTGTTGTTAATAAACTTGATGTTAAAATTTAAGAGAAAATCTGCATTGGAAAATCTGACGGTTTGGATAGGGCCTAGCATCCTTGGCCCATTTTTTTGTTTTTTAGTATGGCTTCTTGATTGCTGCCAACAAAAAAGGCCATTGGATTCATTCTGGATTGGGCCTAGCACCAATATCCTGGACTGCTAAGCTTACCACCCGAATTCCAACATACACCCCCTGAATCTTCTAACTTATTTTTTTATTTTAGTTTTTCTTTTAGTTTAATTTTCTCTCTTAATTGATAATAAAAATGATGCAAAAAATATTAGAACATTTTAGAACTCTTTAGGACCTCTCTTTGGATTTTTATTAGAGTTTTCTATTATTTTCATGTTTGTTAATCATTTTTGTTGTCATTTTTAGCTAAGATTTTATGATAGAATATTGATGTAATTTTTGCAATGTGGAATGCTGGGAGATTAATTCTTTGATCACTCGCGCGGAGCAGCTTTTGGTAGAGTTTTCTTATTGCTTGCACGGTTTCAAAGAGGCAACGGACCTTCTCCGTTCGGTATCATCACAACCTCATTTTATTCCTCATCTCCGCATTTATCACTTCCTAGAGATCATGGGAAGTATGATAACACTAGGTTTAGAAATAGGATAGTCTCCCCTTGACTTCTCTTTCCCTCTTTTTGCATATGCATTTAAAACAAAAAAACTTCTTTTTCATACAAACTTCAAAATACATAAAAAAATTTGCTGACGAGAATCATATCTTTTTTAATCATGAGAGATGATAAGCGGGTTTCTTCTCGACCTTATTATTCTCTTATTCTAAGCTTTGGTGTGGTTCAAGTCTCAAAGACTTATTTCATGAATAAGTAGAAAAGTGGATAATATCTCTCTCTTGAGATTCACTAGCTGTTATCTATAAGCAAAAAACACCAACAAACACAAACTCTTTTTGCCTTTGGGCTTTTCTTTCAAACTTTTTTTCAGAAATAACATGTTAATTCACTTCTGTGCTGACGCGTAAGTCTCCAAAGGTCGAGTTGCGGCAGAAGGCGAAATTAATATTGTTCATTAAAAAATACAAACGAACAAAAACATATCAGCCGAACTACGGCTGCTCTGATTCCTTAAAAGGGATATATAGGCATTTTGGTTGGGCCCAAGCGAGCACAGTAAACAGTAATCATAGATTAAACACACCCATAAGATAGATAATAAGAGTGGATACCATAGAGTACTACGGACGTGTGGGGTGCTAATATCTTCCCCTAGCGTAACAGACTCCCTTACCCTTATCTCTCGGTCGCAAGACCGTGACTTATCCCTTCTCAGGTTTACTCAATGTCTGTTAAAGAACTTTCCCTGAAAGGACTTCCTGAGATCTGTATCATCTAGATAAATTGTCCCAGTGTTACAAACTTTGAAACACGGCTTCCGACTAATCAAAGTTAGAAGTGTCTTCAATAAATCTTGGGTAACGGAACCTGATCACTTGGCACTTTGAGAGATTTTTTGAATCTTGACATAACTGCCCCAGATTGACGAGGCTTTGAGAGTCAATGGATCTTGAGTTGATTTCCCCAGATTAGCAGAATCTTGGTAAACCATATCCTTAGCTCATGCTCCCAGTGGAATGAGAAGTTCACGGAGTTTGGAAGATAACACCTCCTCAGGATGATTGACTTACATCTTTAAAACAAGCCAGTACACAATCATACTTTTCAACTCGAACTGCTTCGCATTCAAGCAGATGCTTGAATAAAGTTGTCCTTCGGGACCAACTGGAAATGATACACCATTTCTCAAAAGAGATTTGGGGGCAGACAAAACTTCTGCACAATCATTAAATAAATATTTCTTGATCAATCTTTCAAACCAGTCTTCTTCAATTCAAAGGAGTAGCTAGAAAGCATGCCCCAGATCAAGATAATTATTTTCAATAGATTCCTGAAGCATTTCGTCCCTCGGGATAATCAAACTCTTCATCTGATGTTCATTATGCAAGCTCGCTTGATGTTTAAGCACTTTTCATATGCAAAGAATGTTTTATCATATTGTTGTACCCCAAAATTTTCCCTCTCATATTGTCTCAAGATCTTTCTCTTACATGGTGATCACAAGCATTTGATTAAAGCAAAGACAAATTTTTTTGAAGATAAACAAGGAGTCTTTGATTTGCATTTTGACAAAATCCTTTAATTGGCATGTTAAAAGGCCTTTCAATTGGTATTTGGACAGGCTTCGATTGAGCGCCTAACCTCCTCCGAGTTTGCCTCAGATTTCCAAGCTTCGTTTGAAGCCTTGGTCTTTTGCTTGTTTGCTGCACACCAACTTCGACTGGGCATGTTTTCCCTTTAAATCAGCCTCCTTCGATCCAAAGAGGAAGGGCTTCTTATCAGTGCTCCTTCGATTTCACCATTGTCTCTGCATGCTGGCTTGACTCACAAATACAATGGCTACCTGCATGCAAGCTAGATCCCTACTTAGATTGGGCATTTGTTTTCCTTGGAGCAAGCTTGTTTCCTGATACTACTAGGCAAATTATCCCTCTGGGCGTGCCTTCAGCGCACAAAGCAAGAACTTCTTCAAATTGGCCTTCAATCAACAAAGCTCCCACTGGGCAAAAGACCCTTCAGCGTGTCAACAACGCATGTAACCCTCTTCGACCCATAAGGCCACTGGCCACCTTTGTGCCAGCTTCGCCTAGGCAAAAAGCTTCTTTTGATTCACCAGACAAAAAAAAGCTGCCTTCGACCCACAAGGCACTGGCTTCCTTTGTGCCAGCTTCGCCTAGGCAATGGCCCCAGGTTAAACAATTGTACACACTTTAACACGTGTGATATCCATTCGAAGGACACACTTTGGTGGCCCATTCGAAGAGGGAACAAAGCGGACATAGAAAGTCCATTCAAAATAGCCATGTGAAGGATCCACCAAAGGCCCATTCGAAGGGAACACCAAAAGGACCATCTGAAGACCCGTTTGAAGGAAGTAATACTAGTGCCAGTTGAAGGGTACACAAGAGGTACATTGAAGAAGCACGCAGAAGGCCCAGTCAAAGGCTAAACAAGAGGTCCGATTGAAAGAGGAAACTTGAGGCCAGTCGAAGAGCAACACTAGAGAGCATTCGAAGGAGCCAAAATGTCCACATACATTCAAATTTCAAAAAAAGGACAAGATCCCATGTTTTTGGCCAACGTTACAAATTCTCATTCATGGTTTTCAAACAAAATCATGATTGTTTTAACATTTTCCTTCTTGTCCCCTCTACCCCCTTTATATAAAGAGACCACAAGTGTTGCATCAGAAGGAGGAGATTGCCTAGAAAAAAGAGAACACTCACACCACCATAGAGAGGATCAAAATTCTAACTAGTTTTTTGCAGGCACCCTCAATCCAAACGAAGGCTATATTTGTGTTCCTGAGATTCCCAAGAATCTGCTCCAAGCCAAGCCATTCCCAGATCCATAAATCGAAGCATCTCTAGTTGGTAAGGATTACCCAGGTCGAAACTGCATTTCTAAGCCTTTTAAATACATATTGTGGGTATATATGTGCTTCTAATACTGTTTGTGTTTATATGAGCATATCATACGCAAGATAACATGCAGGAATAAAATCACGCCATCGAAAGGCATGACCTGATTTGCCCTTTTAAAAGTCATGGCATAGCCCGTTTCAAGTTAAAATAAACTTAGGCCTGAGGACAGAGGTTTGGAATTAGGGAGAAGGACCTGGGTTCGACACCCAGGTCCTCCATCTTTATATTTTGCCAATATTTTCCTTGCAGGTTCAATTCGAAGAACAACTCCCTCCTTGGATCGAAAAAAGCAACATCCCCCTAGATAAAAAATCCCATCCCCTTTACAAAATCGAAAGGCAACATCCTCTATGAATCGAAAGGCCATGACTCTCTCTGGATTGAAATTTCCCTCTTCTCCTTGGATCGAAGGATGCCCTTTATATTTTTTTTTGTTTTTTTTTTGTTATTTCTTTATTGATCTTTTTTTAAACTAACTTTAAATCAAAATCACAAAAAACATTAGGCTAATGTCTTTTCTAATTAAATTAATTTTGTAAATAAATAAATAAATAATTTTAATATCTTTCTTAAAATTAAAATTAAAAAGATTTAGGCTTTATTTTCTTTTATACATAAAAAACAAAACAAAAAGATTTTTATTTCTAAGGATATTTTTTAGACGCCATTTTCAATTTCACGCGCATTTATTTAATTTCGCATCTTTATTATTATTGTATCTGCCTACTGGATGTAATAGATTAAAACTAGGACATTTATTGCTTTATCCCCCTCATTCTTGTACAGTGTAAATCCTCTCCCCAAAGCATTGTAATAGCGTAGATTTAAAATTCCTGCATTTTTATATTCTGCAATATATATTAACTGCTAGTAATTAGGTGTGTGTGATAAGACTAATAATCAAACGCTATCAAACTTAACAAAAAGACAAAAAATAACTGAACATAATACACTCGCACATTTACACCTCTAGGTTACCCCCACTTTGGTTACCTTTAGAAATAAAACAATCATGAGGCAGGAACGCTTTAGCCAAGACCCATAAATCAAAAGATCATAGTCCCTTGATGACCCTACAGTTGCCTTTCGATAAATGATCTAGTCCCTAAAAAAATTGCTAAAGCATCTCCACAAGGTGCCTTTGTGACTGTAACATCCCTTTCGAATGTCCCTAATACATCCAACGATAGCGCTATTATTGTATCCCAAAATTTTCTCTCCCATTTTCACACAAGACATACTCCTAGAGGTTCTCAATTGCTCAAGGTTGACTAAGAATTGACCAGACAATTCTCCTCCTAAGGCAATGAACCCCCAACTAAAGTTTGAATTTTCATCAAGATGGTTGAGCTCCAAGTATCCCAAATGTCCTCCATTATCCTAATATATCCTCAAGATCATCCATGCCAAATTTCATGCCTTGCTCAACAAGTTTTCTCAGTCAATTGCTCAAGTATTGGAAAATCAACTATGTTAGGTCAAAAGTCAATTGTGGCCTATGTACAGTCAAACTTCAAGATTTTTGGTCAACATCAACATTTTTAAGTGATATTCATCATTTGATCAAGGGTTGATCGTGATTCCTCAAGAAATTCTCCGAACCCATCAGAAGTTAAAAATGGCAAAGTAGGGTTTCTATAGGAAAAGTCAACTGAACTTTGACCAGGCATAACTTTCACATACTTCATCCATTTTCCCCAACCAAAGCTTATATTGAAGATAATCTCATTCCCTATAACTTCTCTTCATCCCTCAAGTCCAAGAAATGCACCATTTGAAAGATACAAGCTCATACATTACAAGTCATTTTCGATGAACATAAATATTCTCAGTGGATAGAATCACCTCAGATGGAAAGACATTCCAGCGATAGGCCATTCATAATCAAGGGGAATAGCATGGTGTCCAGCTGATATGGGGCAATCAAGTCAAGGTTTAAGGAATCTCTTAAAAATTCCAAATAGCCAGGGGCAGAACTCCATCTGAATCACTTGGGGCATTGGACATGAATTCCAGTAACGAATCATGTACGATCAAACAAACACCTTCTGGCAGTGTGACAACACTTACTACTAAGGACAATGACAATTCTCCGCACCCGGTGAAAATGTACATAGTCGGAAAAGACTACGCATGAAAAAGACCCGCTAGGTTGACAGGCCTAGGAAAAAATAAGGGCATCCCGGCAAACCAAAAAGAGTTCGGGCAAAAATTAGGGATATATAGAAAAATTATGCACCCACCAAGTCAAAAACCTGAAAAGGAGGCTTGGGCAAAAAAGGGTATCCCAGTGGACTGAAAACCCAAAAGGGCGGTCCAGGAAAAAGTTAGGGATTAAAGCGTACGACTATGTCCCTTCATCTTGTCACTTATCTATCAGTAGAAGACTTGTCATCCTGATCAACATTTACCAAGAACCCCATGAGTATGGATGACACTCAAACCATCCATAAAGTCTCCACAGGTACTTTCTCCGGCAGGTTTAGGGGCAGAGATATTCTGAGACAAAGTCACCACTACATATGACACCGTGACACCTATGTTCCTCACAAAGTAGAAACAACCAGAGTTTTGATCTCTCCTTCCCCAAGCACGAATTACTTCCTCCAACAAAGTTCGTTCAGAGAGCTGAAATCTATTTTCCCAGCCGAGTTTTATAATTTCAAACAGTTTATAAAACTTCCTCCCCAATAGATTTTATTTCTTTAACTGCAGAAGTTTATTCCCCAACAAAGTTTATTTCTCTACATCGGCAAAAAAGGACAACATAGCATCCTCCCTCCACAGAGCTATTCTAAAGCAGAGTCAATCCCCGACAGGATATCCTCAAACAGAAATAGGAAATCCCCGGCAAATCATATCCATTCACCATCTGTTGTACCCCAAAATTTGCCCTCGTATTTTTCCACAAGAAATCACAGCTTCAGGCTTTTCCTGATTTTTCAGACTGGCTCAAGAATCGGTCAAACAGACTTTTCTCGTCAGTCAGACGGAATTAGGGTTTTCACTGGTTTTAAGGCAGCTCAGGCAGAGTGCTAAGGTTTGGTTGAGTTGGTTCAGGTTTTGATCAGGCGAACGTTTCTTTGACATTTAATAAAGAACTAGGGTTTGTGCGCAGATTTCTCAGAAAGATTTAAATTCTACAGTGCTTTTCAAGTTATTCCGAGATGTGGACTGAAGCATTTGGGTTAAGTTCGCAGTGTTTGACTAAATCGGTGAAAAGAGACATTTGGATTGAGTTTGCAGTGTTTGATTAAAGTCAATGAAAGGAAAAGACATTTGGGCATGTGTGATTTGACAGTGCATTGCTTTGGTTATTCAAGATGCCGAACGTTTATGGATTATTTATTATTCTGAGTTAAAATGGTTGGAATTTATTTTCAATTATTATAATTTGAGAATTATAAATAATAAAATAAACAATTGAATAGAAAAGGAATTAACTGATAAAAAACAGATTTTATTCATCTTTAATTTATTTGTTACAATTATTATTTAAATACAGTATTCATTTACGAAGTATTTACAATGATAATTTTACAGACAATTAAAATTGAAATAAAACTATCCTAAGAAAATTCCTAAGTCTTCATCTTCCGTCCATTGCTCCAGTGCTCCATTGAATTTTATCTGCAAAACAAAGAAAAGAAGAAAAAGTCAGAAGCAGATAAATTGAAATTAAGAGCAGACGGTTAATTCAGAATTCATCATTAAAGGCAACTGGCTGGAATCAGTTCGCCCTCTCTGCAAATCACGGGATTTCTCCCGGTTCACAAAGAGGGATGGAATGTCTTGAAATTTAAATATGAAATGCACAAATTCAAAGTTTGTCAAAAAGCTGCATAATTTCAAAAGTCTCAAACAACATGTGCAAGTACAAAATCCAAAGGCAAACTGAACTAGAACTACAAAGTCCAAACTGAGTTCACATTCAAACTATCCAAAAGGTTGTCAAACTGTCCAAAATATGGAAAGATATCAAGATATCAAACAAAAGGCTACTCAGTACTGTCACAAAGATGCAGGAAAGCTGGAGAAAGAGATAAAGTATGCAGGTTAAAACCAATATTGCAAGCAAGCATAGTCAAAGGCATCATTTTCTAAGCCAGTGCCTTTTCAGAACAAAGTACAAACATAAACATTATTTAATACTTTAATTTGTACTAGAGAGAGAGAGAAGAAAGAAAAGAGGTACAGGCTTATAGGCTTTAGGCAGGAAAATATACACAAAAAAAAAGATTGTTAATAACACAGTGGATAAAGAGGCAGAAATGACAAACCAAAGAGAACTCAGAACATAAATCCCCAAGCCTGAACTGTCCAGCTTCAACACAAAAAACCTGCTGAAGCCTAAAACCAGTTCACAACAACACTCAACCTGCTAAAGCTTCAAAGCCAAAGCCATAAAGCCTGTAAGCACAAAAAGCTTGAAGCAAGCCTTAAGCATAAACCTGCTGAAGCCAAAGAGAAGCCTAAAACCTGCTTGAGCCTTAAGCAAAAAATTTCTAAACCAGTAAATCTGTCCAGCTCTAAACATCAAACCTGCTAAGCCTAACCTGTAATCCCACAACACAAACTGTCCAGGCCTTAAGCCTTTCAAGCTTAACAACCATAACCTGCATTCAAAGCCAAAGCCAAAAACTGATATCCAAAAACCAGTAAACCAGGTTTTCCAGCACCTAAACATCAAACTCACAAGCCTGGTCAGATCAAGGCAACCTCTAAGCCCTCAGAAAAGTTTCCTCATTGGGCCATCCAAATCATCACAACATATCTCAGCATATCAATCAACAAACATATTTAGTATAGCCAATATCAACACACGAATCAAACACATTAGAATTCAATACGCGATACCAATAAGCATATTCAGAATCATCAACAGATACATCATCAAGAAATTATTTCACATACAAGGCATCAAGCTAGGCATCAGGGTGACAAGAAGAAGAAGATAAAGAAGCAAGAGGGCAAGCATCAAGGCAACAAGAAGAAGAGGAAGAGAGATATACAAGGCTTTCAGACAGCATCATTAAGCAACAGAAAAGGCAAAAATACACAAACCAGGAAGAGCAAGTTCATCATCACCACTTTCTCGCTGTCAAGCCTCCATAGCGCCTCCCAATCCTCTCCTCCCCCGTCCCCAAGGTTAAAGGTAGTATTTTTCTGCTTATTCTTCTCACATTTCATGCAAAACATAATAATAATCACGAATCAAACCATGAAGTTTAAAATCGTACAATTGTTCTAAAGACCTAAAAAATGCAAGGGCGAAATCGTTACCCTTTTCGCGTATTGGCTTGGTCCATCCATGGAGGAAGGAAGGAGGGACGGTGGCGCCGGTGGCCATGGGCGGAGGCTGAACATTGTTCTGGATGCTTTGGCTCGAGAGAAGAAGATGAAGTGAAAACGAAGAACGGCGCGCCTCTGTTACAAACCCTAGCATTCTCCAAATGAACAAACGTCCCAAACCCTTACAAACATTTGTCTCAAGCAATGGGCTTCAACCCTCTTCATTTCCCTTAAGCCCAAACGAGTTCCATTTGACACCCCCCCTCTTTTTTTTGCTTCTCATGCAATTTATGTTTGGGCCACAAGACCCTCTAAGGCCCATTCTTGCTTTTGTTTAAACTAAAAATATTTTTTCTTTTATCGCCCTAATATCCTTTATAACTTAATTAAATACATTAATTTTTGTTTTCTTTACATTTTTTTTCATGCTTTTTTTATATGACATAATTATAATTTTGTATAGAATATTAACTAAAACAAACATGAACATAATAATTTTCTCAAATTTAAAACATTTTCTTTTAATTAAATTTGTACATAAAAATACTTTATTAAAATACATGAGTGTTAACACATAAGAAAAATAGATTTTTAAAGATTAAATACTTTTTCTTAAAACTTTTTCTTTTCTTTTATTAAATTTTCTTATTTGTACATAAATACAATAATACATAATTTTCTTAAAATTGAAATATTTTTCCTTTTCTTCAATTAAAACCTCGTACATATCTAATAAAATACAAAATGATAACAATATAAATGAAGTATTCAAATTTCTCATTAAGTCAACGATACTTAATACATTAACATTTCGCACCTTGTAAATAATGATACACATTTACAATATACAAATACGTTGATACATTCACCTTGCCTCACACAAATACACTTACACATTTACACATACACATTTGTTTATCTTTTATTCCAAAACATTGATACATTATACATTTGCTATTCTTATACATTGCTATACATGATACATATTATATTTGATCGCAATTCAATTTGGTTGTAATTATTTAAGTCTCATCCCCATTCGTGAATTTGTACCCCCACTCCCTGATACTATTTGTAATAGTTTAGGACTTTAAAATTCCCGCAATTTATCGCTTTTGAATTATACCATGTTTAGACCTAGGGTTTGTATGTACATAAAATCAAACGCTAGATAACCTAATACAAGACAAATACATGAAATCAATACACAATTCACACTTGCACCCCTAGGGTAATCCCACATGTTGCCTTCCAAAATGGGCCATGCTTGCACGTCGAGTGTCTTTGGCAAAACAATTCAAATGATCATAAGTCCCTCGATGACGCTTTCGAAAGTTGCCTATCAAAATGATCATAGTCCCTTCAAGCAAATTTCCAAAGACACTTGGCACCATTGCATTCATGGTCCACACGATGACCCGCGCCTGTCCCGTTAAACATCCTAAACGCAAGATTGTCCACCAATTACAATGGTGGAACAAAATTGTCAAAAAGGGGTTAAAACATAAGAAAAAACCTTTGAGTAAATTTAGGGGTAGACAAACTCTTAGTTACTTGATCAACTTGCAAAAACACTTGCCTATTTATCAAAACCACACTCCACAACACTTTCAAAACAAAACTTTCAAAAAACATTTGAAACATCTTTTCGAAAAGATACACACCCTTGTATATACTCAAACACGAGTCATTACAACGGTTGCTGAAAACAAAGGCGTCTATTTCAAAAACATTTTCAAAACACACACACAAACCATTTCAAGCAATCAAAAATCAAGGCAAGTGATCTAAAACCAAGTAACTAAGAGCCCATGGATAACCATGGATGAAAAGGGTGCTAATACCTTCCCTTTTCATAATCTACCCCCCGAACCCACGAAACATCTCAAAAGGTTTTTCCTGTGCTTTTTAACCTTTCCTTTAGGATAAAATAAAAAGTCGGTGGCGACTCTTGCTCAACCGAAACATTTGCGAAAACAAACGCAAAACCTCAAGTCAGTTCTCCCACCGTATCACAGAACTGGCGACTCTGCTGGGGATTGCATTTAAAAGTGGGGTTACCTTAGGGTTTAGATCACCTTTACATTCTTGATTTGATTGCCTTGATTGATTTATCTTTTGGGTCCTTGTTTGGGTTTGTTGTAAATCCTACACCCGGATTTGGGGCACCTTTTTGGGTAAATAGCAATAAAACTGTGAGGGAACTGTGCGGGGTATACCGACATGGTTGAAGCAGTAAGCTATGTTAGTGTGACATATTTGTGAGTACCGGTAACCCTTGAGTTCAATCAAGGAGAGTACGGGGCCGCTGAGTGATGTCGTGAAGCACTAACGAACTCTTAGAACCTTACTTGACCATCTTAGCCTTTTTTAGGGATAGTGAGATGACCGACATTGGTGCAGTCCGAAGTTGGTAGATACTCGATACTACACTCATTGAGGGTTGTTTTCTTGGAATATTTTGGTCGCCAGTTAAGTGGCTAAACCAAAACAATGAACACAGAAAATAACCCAGTGATATTGAGCTCCTTAGAACCCGGTTTCTATTTTAGGACAGGATGAGCCAACTAACTTCAAGAGGGTACTTACCTACAACCCCATACAAGCCTAAACCTAAGGACTTGTTTGCTTTGTGTGAATATGATTACCTATATATACACTCACTTGCTTTTTGCATACATGTACATAACATCATGACATCATACCATGGCATTTTCAATAACCTTTTCAAGGATCTCGAGGGTTCTTTTGATGCAGGGTTACGTTGAACCAGACGTCTACCAATGAGCAAGAGGTTTCTCCTCTAAACAAATGCCAATAAAAGATCAAGTGCAACAACTTGAATCAGGGGCTATGACCCACTTGACATGGTGAGCTTGATTCTAGTGGAAAGACATCCACCAGTACACAGTTCTCCAATCAAAAATCAAGTGCAACAACTTGAATCAGTGGCTATGACCCACTCGACATGGTGAGCTTGATCCTCGTGGAAAGACATCCACCGGCGCAAAGTTCTCCGATCCAAGATCAAAGTTCAACCTCTAACATTCTCTTGTGTTTACCCCAAGAGATCCTTGAAAGCCCGCATCCACATATCATGCATCGCATATTGACGACCTCTCCTTTTTCAGGTTTCCTTACTCTCCTGCTGTTTATTTCAGTAAGAGATGGCTCTAGAAAGGTCTGTCAAAGACATCCAAGACCAGACTGCTCAGCTGCAGGAAATGTTCCTGAACTTGTCTCTGGGGCAAGAAGAAATGAAAGCTCTCCTCACAAAGGGCTTGGAGAATTCAAACAATGCCAGGAGTGACCAGTTGGAAGCACTGCAGTTTGATTTGGCAACATTGAGGATCCAAGTGATGGGACAGTTGGTGGGCCAGATGGCTCTCATCCGAGATTTGTCTCAAAGACAGGAGGAACTCAGAGTTCTCGTCCGCCAACTGCTTCAAAACAACCAACTGGGGCAAACATCTGAGGTTGAAGAGCAAGTCACCGCTCAACCCCCATCCACTCAAGAAGACAAGGGGAAGGCTCCTTTTCTTGCTTCAGGGTCACAAGCCCACCAACAACCTCGCCAGCGTCAACGGGGTAATCGGCGTAAACAAGAAACGTCAGAAAGACAGTTCACGGAGACTGACATACCGTCATCTCTGATTCTGGAGCGCTTGTTGGAGGTCAATCTGACTGCCTTGAGGGATCCTATCCGGAACCCAAATACCTCCGCTCCTAACTATCATCTTGACACATTTTGTGTTTACCACTCCTACAGCTCGGGGCACGACACTGACGACTGTTGGGCCTTGAAGAACAAGATTCAAGATCTGATCGACATTGGAGTGTTGAGGTTCATGCCAGACGGCGAGATGAAAATCTTCCGTTAAGGAGTTCTCGACCTGAAGTGACAAAGCTCGAGCTGAAAGACTTTTGCTTCATTTTGAATTTTCAAAGTTGTAATTTCTTTTGTTTTCAAATAATTATCTGTTGATGTTGAACTCTGTTTCATTAATGCATTGCATATGTTTGTCTTGAATTCATACATTCGTTTTCACTACTCTTATGCTTTCTTTATGATATTTAACTCTTGATAAAAAGCTGCAAGCCTTTAGAGGGAGGATGACGAAACAATACCATAATCTCATACAATATGTTTTTGAACAGACCTTGCTGATGATGTACAGGCATTTCTTTCAATTCCCAAACACTGAAGTTATAAGGAAGATAATCCCTAGTCAACCCCTTCGAGCCAAAGAAGTAGGAGTTTTCTGTCTAAACAATCAAAACCTTTGATATAAACCCGGGGCAGGGTAGTATCTCAGTTAATTCAAAAGAAAATGCACGGTGAAGTCGCGAACTCTCAATTCGTAACACAACGAACGACGTCAAAAAAGAAGCATTCCTTTAGAATAAAAAGACAAGGGTGGTTCCCTATCACATATGCAGTCAATCTCTCAAACAAGAAAAAGCCCGCTGAGCCAAAACCTGTAAAGGAGGCTTAAGAAAGCTGGGGCATCCCGCTGACTGTAATCTCAAAAATGGGAACAGTCAGGCAAAAGTTAGGGATAACAAATCAAAATCAAAATAGTGAGGTCATTACAAATCCTTAACAACATGAAAAATGTTGCAAAGAAAAGGAGATGATGACTGTCTCCCAAATTCAAGTGGTGAACCATCACCCAAAAAGTCGTTCCAAACTCAAAACAGAGTGCGATGCGCAATTAACTGAGCTTAGGGTTGAAGAACATCACGAAGAGCGGGTGGGTACAAATATACTTTGAGCCTTTATCCTTTGTTTCTTAAACCGTGAACCAAGCCACGTTACAACCCTTCAAAAGTCCTAATTGAAGCATGGGTTAGTTCGAAAACATACTGTTACAAAAGGTGTCCTGACTCCTGTAAGGCTTTGCTCTAAAATCTTGTGTTGACTTGTCTTATAAAAAGTTTTCTGCTAAAAAACGCATTTTTCAAAACTTCGAGACAAATATAAACTTTGCATTGCTTGAATATCACTGTTTGCATTTGGCTTTTTGTTTGACAGCGAAGAGATTCATACAGCGAATGTTCGGAGGAACGAAAATTCTCTCAGTGAGCTCAATCACTTCAAAAGGATGACACTTTCATCGACAAGTCTCCTATCAACAAGGGGCATGACATAGCACCATCCAGTTAACCCGGGGCAGTCCAGTCAAGATTTCAACAAATCTCTCAAAAAGTTCAGTGAACTCAGGGAAAGTCTCCTTCATCACCACTTGGGGCATTCGAATGTCAAAAGTGTTCAACAATTCCTTCATCACCTGTTGGAAGTTACAGTCGTCAAAAACCAAATTCAAGTTATGAAGCCCTGATTTGACCGGATAGTATCTTGATCTCTACAGCACATTGTGAAGACCGGACTACGACCGGATAGCAGTGTCAGTCTACCACAAAGCCTGGATTACGACCAGATAGTGGGATTTCCTGAATTCAAGTTATAAAGCCCGGATTTGACCGGATAATATCTTGATCTCTACCGCATATTGTGAAGACCGGACTACGACCGAATAGCAGTGTCAGTCTACCACAAAGCCTGGATTACGACCAGATAGTGGGATTTCCTAAATTCAAGTTATGAAGCCCGGATTTGACCGGATAATATCTTGATCTCTACCGCATATTGTGAAGACCGGACTACGACCGGATAACAGTGTCAGACTACCGCAAAACCTGGAATCGACCAGATAGTGGTATATCTTCAGCACAAGCCGTGAAGCCCGGATTTGACCGGATAACAGTTTAGCAAATTACTGTAAAGCCTGGATTATAACCAGATAACAGTTAACCCTCAAGAAGGAAGACTCTCATCCTTGAAGCATCAGAAAATTGGTATACTCCCAATTTCTGACCCTGAACAAAATCAAGATCTAGAGATAGTTCAAGATGTGACCCAGAGATGGCGACATTCAGTAACTTATTCCAGATCAACACCACTTGGGGCATTCGAATTTCAAAAGTGTTCAGCAATTCCTTCATCACCTGTTGGAAGATACGGTCCAGATGTGCTCCAGACACGGTTGCCATTCTGTCACCTTTCTTAAGTTCTGGATCAACACCTGTAACAAGCCAGGAAAATATCTGTGAACGACTGATTATGGATTAACACCTGTAACAAGCCAGGAAATTATCTACATCACCACTTGGGGCATTCGAATGTCAAAAGTGTTCAGCAATTCCTTCATCACCTGTCGGAAGATACAGTTTCAGATACGCTCCAGACACGGTAGCCATTCTGTCACTCATTCAGATCCTAGTTACAGTTTCAGATATACTCCAGACACGGAAGTCATTCTGCTACTCATACAGATCTCTACTCCAAGATACAGTCCAGATACGCTCCAGACACGGTAGCCATTCTGTTACTCATTCAGATCCTAGTTACAGTTTCAGATACACTCCAGACACGGAAGTCATTCTGCTACTCATACAGATCTCTACTCCAAGATACAGTCCAGATACGCTCCAGACACGGTAGCCATTCTGTTACTCATTCAGATCCTAGTTACAGTTTCAGATACACTCCAGACACGAAAGTCATTCTGCTACTCATACAGATATCAAATCCAAGATGTAGTTTTACACGGACTCATCATCAGGAAACCCTACACCGGTTCCTTCTCAAACTCAAAATATTCCTACTCAAGATCTAGAAATAGTTCAAGATGTGACCCAGATATGGCGACATTCAGTAACTTATTCCAGATCAACACCTGCAGCAATCAGAAGATTCTTGCAATCCCTAGCCAGAGAGTCTTCTAGAAGCTAACTCCCCTCAGAGTCAAGTTTCAATATCCCCAGCGGAGCTAAAACTCCCAATTATCAATCCCCAAGCAGAGTGAAGACTCTCATTCTCAGTTCCTCACAGAATATTCGAATGTTCCCCAGTGAAGATCTCCTCAAGACAGGAATTCCCCAGTAGATTGGCATACAACCCAACCTCCGGATTCCCCGACAGTGGTCCCAGGACTTTTTGTGATCAAAGTTTCTCGCCAGTAGCAGTCAAGGAATTATTTTCCCCGGCAGCAGTCAAGATTCTTCTGTCTCCAGCCATCCAGGATTCATCTATCCTCAGCAGGATAGCTCATCAGCTTACATGCGCATTCATCACATCCATATCATAAAAATTGATATAACATACATTGCATCACGCGTCATGACATTGCATACAACTAACCCTTTACCTTTTCAGGAAAATATCAGTCAACAGACAAAGATCATCATCTTCCGAGATTCTTTCTAGAAATAGTTCAGATGTGACCCGGACACGGCGACATTCTGATACTTGTTCCGGATTCATCCAGATGCAGTTTTACACAGACGCATCATCAGGAAACCCTATGTCGTTTCCTTCTTAACTTCGAGACTTCTGAAAACAGTTTACGGATGCTTCCCAACAACAGATGTTACTCTATTGCTTATTCAACTCCAATTCCTGAAAACAGTTTACGGATTCTCCAAACACGGATGTCAATCTATTGCTTGTTCAGACCCCCAGTTCAGAGACGTTCCAAAACATGGATACCTTTCTGATACTCGTCCACTCACCAAGGACATGCAGTTCAACATTTCCAGATGGCATCTTTAAGCCCATCCTCCTCAATAAACATTTCCAAATGGCATCTTTAAGCCCATTTCCAGATGGCATCTATAAGCCCATCCTCCTACCAGTAGTCACCAAATGGCATCTTTAAGCCCATTTCCAGATGGCATCTCTAAGCCCATCTGTTGTACCTCAAAATTTTCCCTCCCATATTCTTCAAGATTTGGCAAGATCAATCTCCAGATGATTCAAAATCCCTCAAGGGTTGCACAGTCCAATTGCCTCCTAACACAGTCAAAATTAGGGTTTTGGTTCTTGCAAAGAAATTGAGGTTTTCAAGGGTCCAATAAAGTCCCATATGCCTATAAACATTGTCAAGCATCCATATGTCAAGTTTCAAAACTCACAGCATCAAATTGCACAGTCAAAAGCCCTAAATGCTCCACAGTCAACTACAGGGGCAAAATGGTCATTTGACAGTCAAGAGTCAAAAGTTTTGGTAAACATCTTATTTTGAAGCCACAATCATCATTTGATCAATTCTTGATCATGATTCCAAAAGCATGGCTCAAAAAGTCTCAAGATGCAAAAGTTTCTATTTTTGGACAGATGAAAAGTCAACTGCAAATTGACCAAGGCATAACTTTTTCATGGTTTATTAGAAAAATCCCATCCAAAGCTCATTTTTAAGGGGATGACATTTCCTACAACTCATCTTCACACTCCAAGTCCAAGAAATGCTCTCACAAAAAGTTATCAATTTCAACATTATAGGTCATTTTCAAAAGTCAACAAAAAGGCACTTTAAGTCAAAGACTATAACTTGAGATTGGTAAATCAAAAATGACATGGGACCAAAGGCATTGGTTAGAGGACTTCAAGACCTTTCCAAAATGTCCAAGAACATGATCATAGCTTCAAAATTGAGCAAGATATGCATTGGAGAAGTTGGGAAATTTTTGGGAACTTTCAAAAGTCAACTTTGCCTAAAACACTTCAAATTTGCTAATGGGCCTCAATTCTTCCTTGAATCATTACCCAAAGCCTATGCACGACCCATTGAGCTAAAAATAATTTATTTTCTTATTTTTGATTAATTAATTGAATTTATATTTATATTAATTCATTTAATTAGATTTAATTATGGGAAAATTCAAAGATATGCTTTTTCAAATCTTTTTATGCAGCAAATATACTCCACAC
Organism: Vicia faba; assembly: GCA_948472305.1. NCBI lineage: Eukaryota > Viridiplantae > Streptophyta > Magnoliopsida > Fabales > Fabaceae > Vicia > Vicia faba. Next base: position 731,965,217 of record OX451736.1, read on the forward strand.
ATGCTAAGGATTTCGTGCATCAATCAACAAGACAAGATCTTCCATAATTGGAAAAGTTTCCATGGAAAAAGATTTAAAAAAGATATGATTGGCAATCAAATATTCAAGCCATTAATTCATGGACTTTTGGGCTCTTTCTTGACCTAATTTGCTTCACATACAAAGGCTGAGTGAAACCCTACTCATACATACACGTGAAAACTGCTCAGAGGCCATAACCAATTTGCAAAAAAAATCAAGAAAGTTGTGAAACTGAAACCATACTTGCAGTGCCTTTCCACGCCTAAAAAGAATTCCATCATCTTGCCTGAGTTACCAGGAAGCTATTGCAACCAAGAACAGGCTCTCATACTCAAAGAAACGGTAGAACAGAGTCACGTTTTTCACAAATATTTCCATAATGGAATTCTGATTTCTATGCATCATTCATGTGTTTTGATTATTGATTTATGCTACTAACATCTCCCTGAAGCTTTTGGTAACGTTTAATTGTTCTAAAACTGCTTGTATCAAAATCCACCATTGAAGAATATTAGGTTTTCAGAACATCCAAATTAGGGCTTTCCTTGTATGGAAAAATTGGACTTCCAAATCTATATGGACAAAATCGTTGCAACAAGACGAATCAAATGATACCCTCGCGCCCTTTTTATATTATCTCCTCTTCTAATCGCTATTTTCAGGACTTTCAGTTTATGGGGGTTTAAAATCCCCGCTACTTGTTTTATGTTTGCAGGAAGAATGAAGAAGAAGGTATGTGTGGCGTCCTGTAACTGGAGCATTTGAACTTTAGCGCGTTTTTTTGATTTCATACCATTAATATTTGTTTTTCTATATAATATTTGTTGTGTAATTATTTAACAAACGCGTTGCCTAGCTCAGTTGGTTGAGGACGTGTACTGCAAGCATTGGGACCTGGGTTCGATTCCCAGGTCCCCCCATATAATTCTTGATTTTTGTCCTAACATATTCACATGCAGCGCTCATTCAATATCCCTACCATGAGCCTCACGCATAGCTTGCCAGATGGCCATGATGATCAATCCAAGGGCCACTGAATGAATTCCAGGGTGCACTCCAGTCAACAACGTACACTCAATCTGGAAAGTCAAACGAGGCCTTTGTCTAATGGGCCAGAATTCTGCAATCAAACCTCCATTTGGGCCAGACACCCCCCCCCCCCCCCCCCTTGTTTGTATATTTAATTTCATTTTCTTTTCTTTTTAATTCTTTTAATTGCTTTAATTATGTTTATTAATTCACTAAAATAATTTTTTCCATAATAAAAACAGAAAAATCAAAATTGTAAAATATATTTAATTATTATTAATCTCACCACTAACCTATTTTTTTGTAAATAAATAATTAACAATTAACTTAGTTAATTTAGGTTTCAATTTTAACACTTTTTCTTAATAAATAAAAAATACATAGAATTAGGTTTTTGACATTTTTATCTTTTCTTAATTAATTATTTTCATCATTATTTATTATTATTAATTACTATTATTTTTTGTAAATAAACATGTAAATTAAATAATCTAGTTAATTAGCCTAATTTTGACCTTTTTTCATTAATAATCAAAAATAATTTAGAATTAGGGTTTCCTTTTAATTTTAATTTTCTTTATTTCATCAAACACCAAAAAAACATAAAAAACACTTTCTTTTTTTAATTAAATAATTATTATGTATTAATTTAATTTAATTTCAAGCAAAGAGTCAAAACCCTCGGACGTTCGATTTTAATTCTTTTCGCGCATTATTTCTTTTAGTGATTATTATGTAACTGTTTTCCGGATGTAATAGTAATTAGGTTTACCGCATTTTTTACTTTCCGCATCTTTATCAAAAACGGGTCTTTGTATTTTTGGCGATGTATAGACCCGCGCCTTGTAATAGCGTAGCTTTTATCTTTCCGCTTTTAATTTTCCGCACCCTTAAATTCTAAATTGCATGAAAGAATGTATGGTTAATTAAAAATAACTCGTAGCTCACAATGCCATGATCAAAGATAACTGTTAAACTGAAAATAACACACAATACACACACCACTTCTAGGGTACGCCTCACTCGTTGCCTTCGAAACGTGGTCGTCAAGTATAGGACGTTTTAGTGGTCCTTATGTCCATGATCCAGTTGCCTCGAAACAGTTGCCTCGAAACAGTTGCCTCGAAACAGTTGCCTCGAAACGGTTGCCTCGGATTAAAAAGGATCAAGGACATAAGGGTAGCTTCTAAGGTGTCCTACTGTTGCTTCGGTGACCATAACGTCCCTAACAATCGAATTGACCCGAACACCTCCAACGGTGGTGCTACCTACCTCTCAATGATGGGATGGCACTACCTTAAGGACATTTACACAGCCGAATTCCTTAGGGTAGGTAGATGACTCATAGATACTTGCTCTTTTAAAAAAACAAAAAACAAAAATCTTTTCACACCGACACTTTCAAAAAGCTTTCAAAACAATTTTTCAAACACTCTTGAGGACAGATACAAGAGTCACTTAGAAATCTTTCAAAACGAAACTTTTTCAAAACCCACACACACTTGAAAAGCAAACATCTTTTGAAAACATAAGAGCAAGTACCTAAGAGCCCATGGATAACCATGGATAGAAAGGGTGCTAACACCTTCCCTTTCTATAAATCTACCTCCCGAACCGAGAGACAATCTCATAAGGAATTTTGCTGTGCTTTTGTCCTGTCCATGTTGGAGAAAATAAAAGACGGTGGCGACTCTTGCTTACCGCGACATACGCGATCCAGCTTTAAACAGTCAGTTCTAAATCCACCGATCACAGAACTGGCGACTCTGCTGGGGAGATCTTTAAGTGAGGTATACCTTAGGATAACTCATACTTGTGTTTTCAATTGATGTGTTTTGTTTGCTTTATTATTGTGGGCATTGTCTTGGAGTTTTATAGATCCTAACCCGGATCTGGGGATACCCTGTTAGGTAGCATAAGCTGTGAGGGACCTGTCCGGCGTAGACCGACATGGGTGAAGCAGTGGCTACGTTGGTGTGGCACCTTGGTCTGTACCGATATCCCTTGTGTCGCAACGAGGAGAATATGGGTCTTCTGAGGAGTCATTAAGCACCAACCGACCTTAGAACCTTAAATGACCCAACTTGGCCAATAGAACAGTAGCAGTATGCTACACCCATTGAGGCCAAACTCTCGCGATGGTTCTGGCTGCAAGAAAAGATTGCGACACTGGAGTTATGACCGATTGAGGGTAGTCAATGATTTTGGGATCCTCTAGAACCCGGTTACTTTTGATAGGACAGGTCTTAACCAACAAACTAAAAGAGGGTAGTACCTGAGCTTCATGCTGACCTAAACCCTAAGGGCTGTCTTGTGTGACTTGTGTGCCTTATCATGTTTGCCTTTGTGGATATTTGTGGTGTGCTTTATCATGACATCATACCATCATAGACATTGCATGCATCCTGCATAAGGACTGACCATTTTAAAGACAAGAGGGTTTCACCTTTGCTCTGTTTTGTAGGACATCATGATGCCTGTGCGAAGAAACACTATCCGGTTCAATTTTGTTCACCCACCTGAGTTGCTTGAAGAATTGGTTAGCAGAATTCCAAATACCACTTCCTTCATCCAGAGGCATGGTTCTCTTCTCGGTTTAGTCACTGCAAAATGGGACCAACAACTGATGAGTGTCTTGACCCAGTTTTATGATCCCTTGTATAATTGCTTCACCTTTCAAGACTTCCAGCTGGTCCCCACCCTGGAAGAGTTCTCTGATTTGCTGGGTATCCCTATCTTGGATCAGACTCCCTTCACTGGTTGGGAGAAGACTCTTAGGCTTGAGGAGATTGCTGCAGCCCTTCCCTTGACCCACAAAGAGGTAATGGACAACTGGGTGACTAGAAGCAGAGTTAAGGGTTTCTTGGCCAAGTTTCTGATTGGTAAAGCTAACAGTTTCTGGAACGATTTAGACTTCAGGGCGTATAAAGACATCCTGGCTCTCTTAATCTATGGTCTAGTTTTGTTTCCTAATCCTGATAACTTCATTAACATCACTTCCATAAGGATCTTCATGTCTCAGAACCCTGTGCCCACTCTCTTGGGTGATATCCTGCAACAACTTTATGCTCGTACTGCCCGAAGACGAGGAACTCTGTGGTGTTGTATTCCTTTGTTAGTGAGGTGGTTTATTTCGCACCTCCCTAAGTTCGTGCTGAAGAACAAAGAAGAAGAGGCTGGGCTCATAGGTTAATGTCTCTCACTGATAATGACATCATTTGGACTTTCAGGGGTTTGGATGAGGTAGTTGTTATTGATCGTTGCGGAGAATATCCTAATGTTCCTCTGATTGGTATCCAAGGAGGAATCTCTTATAATCCATGTCTAGCGCTCCGTCAGTTTGGAAGAGCTAGAAGAGCAGGGCCTCATGAGATGTTGGTGCCTCACATCAGTTTTGAGTTTCAGGTAGATAGTGACGAGCTGCGTCGTAGGTTCATCAAGGCTTGGGACAAAATCCACAAAGCTGACCCACATGAGTTGGGACCGAAGACTTCTCTACCTATGGAACCCTACTACAGATGGGTCAGCATCCGTGCTCAGAATTTAGGTATGCCATATGAAGCTGTCTGACCCATCATTCTTGAATATCCTGATAGAGATGGGGCTCCTCCAACTGTTCTCCCTCCTCAGATACCTACTGACGTTGATACACTAAAGAGGTCTTGGGCGCAACTATGAGAAGAACAGGATTCTTATCGGGAAAAGTTCAACGAGCAGGAATTGAAGATCCAGAAGCTGACCAAGCAATTGGAGAACGAGCGGGCCTTGAATGACTACATCCGTACTGAGAAGAGGAGACCCTGGGATCACTGATGAGCTTTGGATGTTCTTTTACAGTTTTTATTTCCCTTTTCAGTATTTCCATTTTATGTAACGCCTCAGGGCAATCTGTTGAACAATCTAAATTTCAAAGTTGAATCTAATAAAGTGCGTTGCTTTTTTGTTTACAAAGTTGAATCCCGATTGTCTTTGAAAACATAAATCATACGCATTCCATTATTCATGTGCATCACAAGTACTCTTCTTTTCAGGTTGCTTAATGTTCTTCGCTGTTTATTTCAGCATCATGAATCCTGAATCATCTATTGAGCAATCCATCAAGGCTCTCCAGGCTCAGAACGCCCAGTTCCAAGAGCTGATCATGAGTTTGGCCCAAGGTCAGGAGGAATTGAAGGCTCTGCTGGTAAAGAAGAAGAAGAAGAGAACTGTACTATTCAACACTGGCCGGAGGTTTGGTAACACACTGTAGAATAAGGTTGATCAAGCTGGTTCTTCTGTAGGGAAAGGCAGTCCCCAGGGGGGAAGGGTTCCTAGTCCTGTGGTCTCTGACAACGAGACTGATTTCAACGAGGAGCAGTATCCTCCAGCTTAAGACAAGTACAAGCAGTTAGAGGATCATCTGAATGCCATGGAAATTCAACAAGTGCCGGGGTTGGATTTTGGAGACTTGGGTCTATCTTCTGGTGTGGTGATCCCACACAAGTTCAAAGCACCATCTTTCGCAAAGTATGACGGGGAGTCCTGCCCTAAGCTACATCTCAGATCTTATGTGCGGAAGATCCAGCCGTATATTGTGGACAAGAACTTATGGATCCATTTCTTCCAGGAGAGTCTTTCAGGGACTCATCTCGAATGGTTCTATCAGCTGGATGGAACCAAGGTTCGTAACTGGGAGGATTTGGCTACTGCTTTTTACAAGCAGTATCAGTATAATGCCGACCTCGCTCCTACACGTACCCAACTCCAGGGTATGTCGCTAGGGTCGGGAGAAGGTTTTAAAGAGTATGCGTAGAAGTGGAGGGACCTGGCTGGTAGGGTGCACCCACCGTTAACCGACCGTGAACTCGTGGACATGTTCTTGGGGACCCTATCCGGGCCGTTCTTCAATCATCTCATTGGTAATTCGTCTGCAGGGTTTACAGACCTCATTCTGACTGGGGAAAGGATAGAGGCTGGTATGAAATCAGGGAAAATACAGAAAGGTGCGTCCTCAAGTGCTGAGAAAAATCCTTTCAAGAAGGAAGCCAGTGCTGTGTATGGGACCAGGAGGCAAAACAAACCGGAACGCCGCCAAGCTGTCAATGCGGTGGTAATTGCAAAGCCTGCTGCCGCTCCTCGGCAACCTAACCAACCAAGGGGTGAGAGACCTAGAAGAGAATATACTCGGCTTAGTATGACCTTGTCGCAGATCTTGCCGCAACTGCTATTGACCAACTTGGTAACCGTCAGAGAAGCTCTGAAGGTGGTAAACACAACCTCTCCAAAGTATAATCCAAACGCCCGCTGTGCTTATCACTCTGATAGCCCGGGGCATTCTACTGATGATTGTTGGGCCCTAAGAAATAAGGTTCAAGACCTTATCGACGCCAAGGAAATACAGTTTCAGGCGCCCGAGAGGCCCAACATTGTGACTGCTCCTATGCCCCAGCATGGAGTAAATGCTATTGAGGAAGACCTATATGCAGTTTCTGTGGATGATGTTGCTACCCCGTTATTGACTGTTAAGAGGAACCTGTTGCTAGCCGGTTTATTTCCGGGTTGTAGCAAGGGTTGCCTTCTGTGTGCCCTTTCCCCTGCTGGTTGTCCATTGCTGAAGTCAGGCGTCCAAAACCTGATGGATAGCAAAGAGATCTTGTTCAAGAAGACCGCTGTTCCTATTGTTCCTACTGAAGAAGTATTTGTTGTCACCATCTTCAACAATCCTACCAAGGCTCCCCCGAGGAAGCCCGTCAAAATTATGTCTGTTGCACCTATCATTATTACTGTTCCGGGGCTCCTCCCCTATAAATCTGACAAGGCTGCCCCATGGCACTATGGGGCAGATGTGTATGTACTTGGAGTAAAGCAGGAGTTCAACACTAGTACCGATATCAGTAACATCACCGGTCCCGCTAAAGTTACTCGCAGTGGAAGGCTCTTCTCGCCTGACATTGCACCACCAGTTATTCGAAGACCTCTTATCATCACGCCTACAAGTGCGCCTGTTTCCCCTTCTGATCAAGATTCTACCCCTGCTGCCGAGTCCTCTGACACTCGGGGTAAAGGGATTGCTGATGTGCCTGCCTGGATGGAGGCACCGAAGACTGTCAATGTTGAAGCCTCCCAGCAAGAGATGGAGGAAATCCTTAAGATCATCAAGAAGAGCGATTTCAACGTCGTTGAACAGCTGGGGCATACCCCCTCTAAGATCTCCATGCTATCACTGCTGTTATGCTCAGAGGCCCATGCCAAGGCCCTGATTTCATTCCTAAAGACGGCCCATGTGCCACAAGAGACTTCTGCGGATCAATTTACTGATTTTGTGGCCAACTTGGCCGCTGACAATGGGTTTGGTTTCTCTGATGCAGATCTGACCGCCAAGGGAAAGAACCACAATGATGCCCTGCATGTCTCCATAGAATGCATGGGCACTACTCTTGCACATGTGTTGGTGGATACCGGTTCTTTTCTGAATGTATTGCCCAAGAAGGCCTTAGACAGGTTGGATTGTGAGGGTTTGGAGTTGAAGCCTAGTAACATCGTGGTCCGAGCCTTTGACGGATCGAAGAGGATGGTACATGGAGAGGTAGATATTCCGATTCGTGTTGGTTCCCAAGTCTTCAATTCAACGTTCTATATGATGGATATTCGTCCATCCTATTCTTGTTTGCTGGGTCGTCCTTGGATTCACAAGGCTGGGGCTGTGACCTCCACTCTACACCAGAAGCTCAAATACCTTGTCAGAGGGAAGATTGTTACAGTGCAGGGGGAGAAAGAATACATGGTTAGTCATCTGAACTCATTCCGGTATATAGAGATGGACGGGGAGTTTATTGAAACCCCCTTTCAACATTTTGAAGAGGTGCCTCCAACATTGGTGTCAGCAGAGACAGTAATTGAAGAAGACTCTCCCTTGAAGATGGCTTCCTTGAAGGACGTCCGGGCTGTGATTGAAAAAGGTGAATGTGCAAACTGGGGCAGGCTCCCTGATTTTACTCCTAAGACTGACAAGTTTGGACTAGGTTTCACTGCAGAGGCTCAGAAGGCTGTACGCAAAGCAAGGATCGGAAGACCTCCCATGTTCATCACCAACCCATGAGTGAATGCTATTGAAGGCGATGCGGAGGAATCAGATTTTGATAGTTGGATCTACCCGACGACCGATGGTGGACTGAACAATTGGACTGCAAAAGACTACATACCTGTTACTTTTGTAACGCAGTAATGAATTCCTTTGTTTTTTATTTGTAATGAACAATAAATTGAAACTTTATGGCCCGATGTCTTACCCGGGGCACTGTGGCTTCATTTGTGAGGGCTTATTACTTGTCATTTCCATATATCATGAATAAAGACATTGGCCGTTTTTCGCATTTCAAATCTTGTGCTCCCTTTCTTTCTTTATATATTGCAAAACAGCTATATTTACACACACTCACTCATACAGGTTTCAATCCACTCTGGATCTCACTGGTAACGACTCTGCTACTGCCAGTTATGACTTCGAAAATCCGATCAACTTAGCCGAAGACGAAGGTGAAGATGATTGCGAAGTGCCTGGTGAGCTTGCAAGACTGTTACTCCAGGAAGAGAGGGCCATTCAGCCACATGAAGAGCCAGTGGAAACGGTAAATCTGGGTACGGAGACAGACAGAAAGGAAGTCAAGATTGGTGCCAATCTGGAGCTCAGCGTGAAACAACGGTTGATTCAGATGTTGCATGATTATGTTGAAATCTTTGCCTGGTCTTACGAAGACATGCCTGGGTTGGATACCGACATTGTGATCCATCATTTGCCTACCAAGGAAGACTGCCCTCCGGTAAAGCAAAAGGTCCGCCGTATGCGTCCAGAGATGTCCGAGAAGATCAAAGCTGAGGTTATGAAGCAATTTGACGCCGGTTTTCTTGCAGTGACTTCTTACCCTCAGTGGGTTGCCAATGTGGTCCCGGTACCGAAAAAGGATGGTAAGGTCCAAATGTGTGTTGACTACAGGGATCTGAACAGGGAGAGCCCCAAGGATGATTTCCCTCTACCTCACATCGACGTTCTGGTTGACAATACTGCTCAGCACAAGGTGTTCTCCTTCATGGATGGTTTTTCAGGTTATAATAAGATCAAGATGGCTCCTGAAGATATGGAAAAGACTACCTTTGTTACTCGGTGGGGCACCTTCTGCTAGAAGGTCATGCCTTTTGGGTTGAAAAATGCTGGGGCAACCTACCAACGTGCCATGGTTGCTTTATTTCATGACATGATCCATCATGAGATTGAAGTGTACGTCGATGATATGATCGCAAGGTCTCAAACGGAGGAGGAACACCTTGACCATCTACAGAAGCTGTTCGACCGTCTGAAGTTGTACAAGCTGAGATTGAATCCGAACAAGTGCACCTTCGGGGTAAGATCTGGGAAGTTGCTAGGCTTTGTCGTGAGCGACAAAGGTATTCAAGTGGACCCTGCTAAAGTGAAAGCCATACAAGAGATGCCAGTTCCCAAGACAGACAAAGAAGTCAGAGGCTTTCTAGGACGTCTGAATTACATTGCTCGATTCATCTCGCATCTAACCGCTACCTGTGAACCAATCTTCAAGCTGCTGAAGAAAGATCAGGTGGTACGTTGGAATGATGAATGTCAAGCCGCTTTCGACAGAATCAAAGAGTATCTCCAAGAACCACCCATCCTTATGCCACCGGTTGAAGGAAGACCTCTAATACTATACCTGACAGTACTTGACAGCTCAATGGGGTGTGTGCTGGGGCAGCATGACGAGTCTGGCCGAAAAGAGCACGCCATTTATTACCTTAGAAAAAAGTTTACCGACTGTGAGACCCGATATTCACTGCTCGAGAAAACTTGCTGTGCTTTGGTATGGGCTGCTCGCCGGCTGAGACAGTATATGCTGACTCACACTACTCTGTTGATTTCAAAGATGGATCCGATAAAGTACATATTCGAAAAGCCTGCTCTGTCCGGAAGAATAGCAAGATGGCAAATGATCTCGACAGAATACGACATCCAGTACACGACCCATAAAGAAATCAAGGGAAGTGTATTGACAGACCACTTGGCACATCAGGCAGTAGATGACTACCAGTCAATGAACTTCGAGTTTCCAGACGAGAGCATCATGATAGTGACTGATTGTGAAGTACCTGGACCGGATGAAGGACCTGAGGAAGGATCCCGATGGTCTATGCACTTTGACGGAGCCTCCAACGCTTTGGGCAATGGTATCGGCGCTGTGATCATATCCCCTCAAGGCACTCATACGCCACTTACCGCCCGCTATGTTTCAACTGCACCAACAACATGGCGGAGTATGAGGCATGCATCATGGGTCTTCAAGCTGCGATTGACTTAAGGATCAAGTTTCTGAGTGTCTTCGGAGATTCCGCTCTCGTGATCAATCAGATCAAAGGCGAGTGGGATACGAAACACCCAAACCTTATTCCTTACAAAGAGTGTGTGTTGACATTGATCCCCCATTTCACAGAAATAACTTTTGAACACTTCCCAAGAGAGGAGAATTAGTTGGCGGATGCGCTGGCTACGATGTCTTCTATGTTCAAAGTCAAATGGGATAACGAGGCTCCCCGGATCATTATCTGGAAACTAGACGAACCTGCATATTGCTGTGATCTTGAGGCTGAAGAGGTAACTGAAAAACCCTGGTATCATGAGGTGAAGAGGTACCCGGAAGCTCAAGAATACCCTGAAGGTGCATCTGTCAACGACAAGAAGTTTCTGAGAAGGTTCGCTGCAAAGTTCTTCCTCAGCAACGGCATTCTGTACAAGCAAAACCATGATTCAACTCTACTGTGTTGTGTGGATAAAACTGAAGCGGAAAGAATCATGGCAGAACTGCATGAAGGTACCTTCGGAACACATTCCAGTGGACACACCATGGCAAAGAAGATCCTTCGGGCAGGATATTTCTGGTCCACAATGGAAGCTGACTGTTACCAACATTCTCGGACATGTCATAAGTGCCAGATATATGCAGATAAGGTGCACATTCCTCCAGTCCCTCTGAATGTTTTGACTGCACCTTGGCCTTTTTCAATGTGGGGCATTGATATGATCGGCGAGATTAAACCTACGGCATCCAACGGGTATTGCTTCATTCTAGTAGCGATCGATTATTTTACAAAGTGGGTTGAAGCAGCTTCCTACGCCACTGTAACCAAGAACGTCGTGGCACGGTTCATTCGGCATAACCTGATCTGTCGATACGGCGTCCCGGAAAGGATCATTACAGACAATGGTACAAATCTTAATAACAAAATGATCACTGAGCTCTGCGAGCAATTCAAGATACAGCACCACAACTCTTCTCCTTACAGGCCGAAAATGAATGGAGCTGTAGAGGCAGCTAATAAGAATATCAAAAAGATTGTGCAGAAGATGACAGTGACCTATAAAGATTGGCACGAGATGTTACCGTTTGCTCTTCATGGGTACCGTACCTCAGCAAGAACATCAACCGGGGCAACTCCCTTTTCCTTGGCCTACGGCATGGAGGCAGTCTTGCCTATTAAAGTCCAGATACCCTCTCTCAGGATAATGAAGGATGCAGGTTTGAGCGAAGATGACTGGATCCAGACTCGACTTGATCAATTAAACCTAATTGACGAAAAGAGACTCACCGCTATTTGTCATGGTCAAACGTATCAAAAATGGATGATCAGGGCATTTAACAAGAAAGTCAGACCACAAGAGTATCAAGTCGGGGACCTGGTAATCAAACGCATCATTCTTCCTCAAAGTGATCCCAGGGGCAAATGGACCCCTACGTACGAAGGGCCATTTGTGGTTAAACACGTGTTCTCATGAGGAGCCATGATTCTAACCACCATGGACGGTGACGACCTTCCTCACCCTGCCAATGCAGATATAGTAAAAAGATACTACGCATGATAAAAGACCCGCTAGGTTGACATACCTAGGCAAAAATTAGGGCTTCCCGGCGAACCAAAAGGGTTCGGGAAAAATGAGGGATGAAATAAACAATCTGTACACCCGGCAAGTCGAAAACCTGAAAAGGCGGCTTGGGCAAAAATGGGTATCCCGGTGGACTGAAAACCCGAAAGGGCGGTCCAGGCAAAAGTTAGGGATAAGCGTAATACTATGTCTCATTGGATCACCTTGCATCCAGAATCCGGTATCAACTATCAAGTTTAGACGGCATCGATCAATCAGCTTCATCTTCAACTGAGCAGCCAAGTGATGAGACGCTCGAAGATATAAAGGCGATAGCAGAGTTGGAACCCAGTGGGATTATCTTTTCACATAGCTCTTTTGTTTTCTTTGTACAAATTGTATAAACTCTGTTGTTCGGCGGTGTCCTCTTACTAGGACGTCAGCCTCTTGTACATAAACGCTTATTTACAGGCAAATTCAAAAATCAATACAAATTCACTTTTCAGACCAATTGCTAATGGTTTTTCCTTTTTCTGTTTTGTTTTGCGAAGAACGTCCAATGTTCGATTGTGATATATGCATTTGACACTAATTGCTAACTCATAAATATTTGAATACGAAACAACGGATTAATTACAGGTAACATCAGAAACAGGGGCAATAATGAGTTGTCTAAGCAATCTAATTGCTCTTTCCACCAAGGTACCAAGGTAAGCTCGGCTGAAGAACGTAACCCAGATACCTTCACTCCCCGCCGAGTAAAACAAGAATCAACAATTCCCTCCCAAGCAGTTGGTCTCCCGTCAGCCCTACAAGGCACAATATCTCCAGCAAGTCAACACTCTCCCCAAGCAGAGTTAGCCTACAGTCAGCCTTATGGAAGTTGGATTATCCCCCGAAGATCTCAACATTCCCCAACGGAGTATACAAACATTCCTAACAAGAATCCCCGACAGTCTTGATCTAAGATTGTTCCCCGGCGGAATACCGAACATCCAATGGAGCCATTCCCCAGTCCAATCTGAAAAGTTTCCCCAGGAAAGTTCAACCAATCGCCCCAGTAGGAAGCTTATCCCCAGTAGATTCTGGAAGCTTGTCACCTACAGAGTACGTACGCTCCCCGGCTTTATTCAAAGGTTATTTCCCCACCAGGATATAACTGGGTTATCCTCAGCTAATTTCCACGGAAAGATCGTCCCCGGCAAAATCTTCTTATCCCTAGCAGAGTTCATCAAATCTCCCAACATAGCTCAACGGCATCCCCAGCGGAGTTATCATCAACATCTCAGCAAAGTACATCTCTTCCCCACAGAGCATTCCCCGTAGAGTAATCTACTCGCCAAGTTTATTCCCCAACGGAGTCATCTTCTCCTACCGGTATACTTGCAACCGTCATCCCCAGCGAAAACAAAAAGCTCTACTCCTCAACATCAGCCCAGGAGTTAATTTCCCGGCACCCGTCAAGGATTTATTTTCCGAGACAAAAATACATTCATGAACATCACATCTTCATTCATTATAGCATGCACATATGCATCACGAACATACAATCTCATTTATTTTGAGAACATCATGCATTTCATACATCATGACATTGCATACAACTAACTTTTTGTCTTTTCAGGACAAAGGTCAATACAAAGATAATTACTATCAACTGTCGCAATTCCAGATTCGATACCTGTAGCTAGCCAGGGCATGTCTGTGAGCGACTAATTCCAGACTCGATTCCTGTATCCTGCCAGGGCACGTCTGAAGAGTTTGAAGATCTGATTCCTGTATCTTTCCAGGGTGTATCTGTTGACGACTAATTCCAGACTCGATTCCTGTATCCTGCCAGGGCACGTCTGAAGAGTTTGAAGATCCGATTCATGTATCTTGCCAGGGTGTATCTGTTGACGACTAATTCCAGACTCGATTCCTGTATCCTGCAAGGGCACGTCTGAAGAGTTTGAAGATCTGATTCCTGTATCTTGCCAGGGTGTATCTGTTGACGACTAATTCCAGACTCGATTCCTGTATCCTTCCAGGGCACGTCTGAAGAGTTTGAAGATCCGATTCCTGTATCTTGCCAGGGTGTATTTGTTGACGACTAGAATTCCAGACTCGATTCCTGTATCTTGCCAAGGCACGTCTGAAGAGTTTGAAGATCCGATTCCTGTATCTTGCCAGGGTGTATCTGTTGACGACTAATTCCAGACTCGATTCCTGTATCCTGCCAGGGCACGTCTGAAGAGTTCGAAGATCCGATTCCTGTATCTTGCCAGGGTGTATCTGTTGACGACTAATTCCAGACTCGATTCATGTATCTTGCCAGGGCACGTTTGAAGAGTTTGAAGACCCGATTCCTGTATCTTGCCAGGGTGTATCTGTTGACGACTAGAATTCCAGACTCGATTCCTGTATCTTGCCAGGGAACGTCTGAAGAGTTCGAAGATCCGATTCCTGTATCTTGCCAGGGTGTATCTGTTGACGACTAATTCCAGACTCGATTCCTGTATCCTGCCAGGGCACGTCTGAAGAGTTCGAAGATCCGATTCCTGTATCTTGCCAGGGTGTATCTGTTGACGACTAATTCCAGACTCGATTCCTGTATCTTGCCAGGGCATGTCTGAAGAGTTTGAAGATCCGATTCCTATATCTTGCTAGGATGTATCTGTTGACGACTAATTCCAAACTCAATTCCTGTATCCCGCCAGGGCACGTCTGAAGAGTTTGAAGATCCGATTCCTGTATCTTGCCAGGGTGTATCTGTTGACGACTAATTCCAGACTCGATTCCTGTATCCCGCCAGGGCACGTCTGAATAGTTTGAAGATCCGATTCCTGTATCCTGCCAGGGTGTATCTGTTGACGACTAATTCCAGACTCGATTCCTGTATCCTGCCAGGGCACGTCTGAAGAGTTTGAATATCCGATTCCTGTATCTTGCCAGGGTGTACCTGTTGACGACTAATTCCAGACTCGATTCCTGTATCCTGCCAGGGCACGTCTGAAGAGTTCGAAGATCCGATTCCTGTACCTTGCCAGGGTGTATCTATTGACGACTATTTCCAGACTCGATTCCTGTATCTTGCCAGGGAACGTTTGAAGAGTTTGAAGATCTGATTCCTGTATCCTGCCAGGGTGTATCTGTTGACGACTATTTTCCGGATTCGATACCTGTATCCAGCCAGGGCACATCCACATGAAGAGTTTGAAGATCAACCCCTGTAACAGGCCAGGTAATTATTTTCTTTCTCAGGTATGCAAGTTCTCGCTAAGGAATCTCTTACGCGATCGACACCTAGATGGCATCTATAAGCCCATCCACATACCGACGGTCTCCAAATGGCGTCTATAAGCCCATTCCCGACAAGGTTCTGTCACATCTCCAGATGGCATCTATAAGCCCATGCTCCTATCCATCATCTCTCCGAATGGCATCTGTAAGCCCATTCCTGCTATCACACTGCTGATACTCCACTATGTGAGTGCAAATTTCTGGGCACTCTAGTGTTCAATCATCTTCCTCCTTCGGATTACGAAAGGCACGCCAGCCAATCTACATCCTCAGGTCTAATAAGATTAAACAGGGGCAACTGTTGTACCCCAAAATTTGCCCTCCCATATTCTTCAAGATTTGGCAAGATCAATCTCCAGATGATTCAAAATCCCTCAAGGGTTGCACAGTCCAATTGCCTCCTAACACAGTCAAAATTAGGGTTTTGGTTCTTGCAAAGAAATTGAGGTTTTCAAGGGTCCAATCAAGTCCCATATGCCTATAAACATTGTCAAGCATCCATATGTCAAGTTTCAAAACTCACAGCATCAAATTGCACAGTCAAAAGCCCTAAATGCTCCACAGTCAACTGCAGGGGCAAAATGGTCATTTGACATTCAAGAGTCAAAATTTTTGGTCAACATCTTATTTTGAAGCCACAATCATCATTTGATCAATTATTGATCATGATTCCAAAAGCATGGCTCAAAAAGTCTCAAGATGCAAAAGTTTCTATTTTTGGACAGTTGAAAAGTTAACTGCAAATTGACCAAGGCATAACTTCTTCATGGTTTATCAGAAAAATCCCATCCAAAGCTCATTTTTAAGGGGATGACATTTCCTACAACTCATCTTCACACTCTAAGTCCAAGAAATGCTCTCACAAAAAGTTATCAATTTCAACATTATAGGTCATTTTCAAAAGTCAACAAAAAGGCACTTTAAGTCAAAGACTATAACTTGATATTGGTAAATAAAAATGACATGGGACCAAAGGCATTGGTTAGAGGACTTCAAGACCTTTCCAAAATGTCTAAGAAAATGATCATAGCTTCAAAATTGAGCAAGATATGCATTGGAGAAGTTGGGAAATTTTTGGGAACTTTCAAAAGTCAACTTTGCCTAAAACACTTCAAATTTGCTAATGGGCCTCAAATTCTTCCTTGAATCATTACCCAAAGCCTATGCACGACCCATTGAGCTCAAAATAATTTATTTTCTTATTTTTGATTAATTAATTGAATTTATATTTATATTAATTCATTTAATTAGATTTAATTATGGGAAAATTCAAAGATATGCTTTTTCAAATCTTTTTATGCAACAAATATACTCCACACATGCTAAGGATTTCGTGCATCAATCAACAAGACAAGATCTTCCATAATTGGCAAAGTTTCCATGGAAAAAGATTGAAAAAAGATATGATTGGCAATCAAATATTCAAGCCATTAATTCATGGACTTTTGGGCTCTTTCTTGACCTAATTTGCTTCACATACAAAGGCTGAGTGAAGCCCTACTCATACATACACGTGAAAACTGCTCAGAGGCCATAACCAATTTGCAAAAAAAATCAAGAAAGTTGTGAAACTGAAACCATACTTGCAGTGCCTTTCCACGCCTAAAAAGAATTCCATCATCTTGCCTGAGTTACCAGGAAGCTATTGCAACCAAGAACAGGCTCTCATACTCAAAGAAACGATAGAACAGAGTCACGTTTTTCACAAATATTTCCATAATCGAATTTTGATTTCTATGCATCATTCATGTGTTTTGATTATTGATTTATGCTACTAACATCTCCCTGAAGCTTTTGGTAACGTTTAATTGTTCTAAAACTGCTTGTATCAAAATCCACCATTGAAGAATATTAGGTTTTCAGAACATCCAAATTAGGGCTTTCCTTGTATGGAAAAATTGGACTTCCAAATCTATATGGACAAAATCGTTGCAACAAGACGAATCAAATGATACCCTCGCGCCCTTTTTATATTATCTCCTCTTCTAATCGCTATTTTCAGGACTTTCAGTTTATGGGGGTTTAAAATCCCCGCTACTTGTTTTATGTTTGCAGGAAGAATGAAGAAGAAGGTATGTGTGGCGTCCTGTAACTGGAGCATTTGAACTTTAGCGCGTTTTTTTGATTTCATACCATTAATATTTGTTTTTCTATATAATATTTGTTGTGTAATTATTTAACAAACGCGTTGCCTAGCTCAGTTGGTTGAGGACGTGTACTGCAAGCATTGGGACCTGGGTTCGATTCCCAGGTCCCCCCATATAATTCTTGATTTTTGTCCTAACATATTCACATGCAGCGCTCATTCAATATCCCTACCATGAGCCTCACGCATAGCTTTCCAGATGGCCATGATGATCAATCCAAGGGCCACTGAATGAATTCCAGGGTGCACTCCAGTCAACAACGTACACTCAATCTGGAAAGTCAAACGAGGCCTTTGTCTAATGGGCCAGAATTCTGCAATCAAACCTCCATTTGGGCCAGACACCCCCCCCCCCCCCCCCCCCTTGTTTGTATATTTAATTTCATTTTCTTTTCTTTTTAATTCTTTTAATTGCTTTAATTATGTTTATTAATTCACTAAAATAATTTTTTCCATAATAAAAACAGAAAAATCAAAATTGTAAAATATATTTAATTATTATTAATCTCACCACTAACCTATTTTTTTGTAAATAAATAATTAACAATTAACTTAGTTAATTTAGGTTTCAATTTTAACACTTTTTCTTAATAAATAAAAAATACATAGAATTAGGTTTTTGACATTTTTATCTTTTCTTAATTAATTATTTTCATCATTATTTATTATTATTAATTACTATTATTTTTTGTAAATAAACATGTAAATTAAATAATCTAGTTAATTAGCCTAATTTTGACCTTTTTTCATTAATAATCAAAAATAATTTAGAATTAGGGTTTCCTTTTAATTTTAATTTTCTTTATTTCATCAAACACCAAAAAAACATAAAAAACACTTTCTTTTTTTAATTAAATAATTATTATGTATTAATTTAATTTAATTTCAAGCAAAGAGTCAAAACCCTCGGACGTTCGATTTTAATTCTTTTCGCGCATTATTTCTTTTAGTGATTATTATGTAACTGTTTTCCGGATGTAATAGTAATTAGGTTTACCGCATTTTTTACTTTCCGCATCTTTATCAAAAACGGGTCTTTGTATTTTTGGCGATGTATAGACCCGCGCCTTGTAATAGCGTAGCTTTTATCTTTCCGCTTTTAATTTTCCGCACCCTTAAATTCTAAATTGCATGAAAGAATGTATGGTTAATTAAAAATAACTCGTAGCTCACAATGCCATGATCAAAGATAACTGTTAAACTGAAAATAACACACAATACACACACCACTTCTAGGGTACGCCTCACTCGTTGCCTTCGAAACGTGGTCGTCAAGTATAGGACGTTTTAGTGGTCCTTATGTCCATGATCCAGTTGCCTCGAAACAGTTGCCTCGAAACAGTTGCCTCGAAACAGTTGCCTCGAAACAGTTGCCTCGAAACGGTTGCCTCGGATTAAAAAGGATCAAGGACATAAGGGTAGCTTCTAAGGTGTCCTACTGTTGCTTCGGTGACCACAACGTCCCTAACAATCGAATTGACCCGAACACCTCCAACGGTGGTGCTACCTACCTCTCAATGATGGGATGGCACTACCTTAAGGACATTTACACAGCCGAATTCCTTAGGGTAGGTAGATGACTCATAGATACTTGCTCTTTTAAAAAAAAAACAAAACAAAAATCTTTTCACACCGACACTTTCAAAAAGCTTTCAAAACAATTTTTCAAACACTCTTGAGGACAGATACAAGAGTCACTTAGAAATCTTTCAAAACGAAACTTTTTCAAAACCCACACACACTTGAAAAGCAAACATCTTTTGAAAACATAAGAGCAAGTACCTAAGAGCCCATGGATAACCATGGATAGAAAGGGTGCTAACACCTTCCCTTTCTATAAATCTACCTCCCGAACCGAGAAACAATCTCATAAGGAATTTTGCTGTGCTTTTGTCCTGTCCATGTTGGAGAAAATAAAAGACGGTGGCGACTCTTGCTTACCGCGACATACGCGATCCAGCTTTAAACAGTCAGTTCTAAATCCACCGATCACACCATCCCCCGACAAGATTCTGTCACATTCCAGATGGAATCTTTAAGCCCATCACCAAATGGCATCTGTAAGCCAATTCACCTCTACCATCACATCACCAAGTGCAAATTTTCTGGGCACTCTAGTGTCCAATCTCCTTTTACCTTCGAGTCGCGAAAGGCAAACTTGCCAATCTAACTCTTCAGGTCCAAGAAGATTGAACAGGGGCAACTGTTGTACCCCAAAATTTGCCCTCGTATTTTTCCACAAGAAATCACAGCTTCAGGCTTTTCCTGATTTTTCAGACTGGCTCAAGAATCGGTCAAACAGACTTTTCTCGTCAGTCAGACGGAATTAGGGTTTTCACTGGTTTTAAGGCAACTCAGGCAGAGTGCTAAGGTTTGGTTGAGTTGGTTCAGGTTTTGATCAGGCGAACGTTTCTTTGACATTTAATCAAGAACTAGGGTTTGTGCGCAGATTTCTCAGAAAGATTTAAATTCTACAGTGCTTTTCAAGTTATTCCGAGATGTGGACTGAAGCATTTGGGTTAAGTTCGCAGTGTTTGACTAAATCGGTGAAAAGAGACATTTGGATTGAGTTTGCAGTGTTTGATTAAAGTCAGTGAAAGGAAAAGACATTTGGGCATGTGTGATTTGACAGTGCATTGCTTTGGTTATTCAAGATGCCGGACGTTTATGGATTATTTATTATTCTGAGTTAAAATGGTTGGAATTTATTTTCAATTACTATAATTTGAGAATTATAAATAATAAAATAAACAATTGAATAGAAAAGGAATTAACTGATAAAAAACAGATTTTATTCATCTTTAATTTATTTGTTACAATTATTATTTAAATACAGTATTCATTTACGAAGTATTTACAATGATAATTTTACAGACAATTAAAATTGAAATAAAACTATCCTAAGAAAATTCCTAAGTCTTCATCTTCCGTCCATTGCTCCAGTGCTCCATTGAATTTTATCTGCAAAACAAAGAAAAGAAGAAAAAGTCAGAAGCAGATAAATTGAAATTAAGAGCAGACGGTTAATTCAGAATTCATCATTAAAGGCAACTGGCAGGAATCAGTTCGCCCTCTCTGCAAATCACGGGATTTCTCCCGGTTCACAAAGAGGGATGGAATGTCTTGCAATTTAAATATGAAATGCACAAATTCAAAGTTTGTCAAAAAGCTGCATAATTTCAAAAGTCTCAAATAGCATGTGCAAGTACAAAATCCAAAGGCAAACTGAACTAGAACTACAAAGTCCAAACTGAGTTCACATTCAAACTATCCAAAAGGATGTCAAACTGTCCAAAATATGGAAAGATATCAAGATATCAAACAAAAGGCTACTCAGTACTGTCACAAAGATGCAGGAAAGCTGGAGAAAGAGATAAAGTATGCAGGTTAAAACCAATATTGCAAGCAAGCATATTCAAAGGCATCATTTTCTAAGCCAGTGCCTTTTCAGAACAAAGTACAAACATAAACATTATTTAATACTTTAATTTGTACTAGAGAGAGAGAGAAGAAAGAAAAGAGGTACAGGCTTATAGGCTTTAGGCAGGAAAATATACAAAAAAAAAGATTGTTAGTAA
This sequence comes from Vicia faba, assembly GCA_948472305.1. Taxonomy (NCBI): domain Eukaryota; kingdom Viridiplantae; phylum Streptophyta; class Magnoliopsida; order Fabales; family Fabaceae; genus Vicia; species Vicia faba. The sequence goes on from OX451736.1 coordinate 731,986,173, forward strand.
CACAGTGGATAAAGAGGCAGAAATGACAAACCAAAGAGAACTCAGAACATAAAGCCCCAAGCCTGAACTGTCCAGCTTCAACATAAAAAACCTGCTGAAGCCTAAAACCAATTCACAACAACACTCAACCTGCTAAATCTTCAAAGCCAAAGCCATAAAGCCTGTAAGCACAAAAAGCTTGAAGCAAGCCTTAAGCATAAACCTGCTGAAGCCAAAGAGAAGCCTAAAACCGGCTTGAGCCTTAAGCAAAAAATTTCAAAACCAGTAAATCTGTCCAGCTCTAAACATCAAACCTGCTAAGCCTAACCTGTAATCCCACAACACAAACTGTCCAGGCCTTAAGCCTTTCAAGCTTAACAACCATAACCTGCATTCAAAGCCAAAGCCAAAAACTGATATCCAAAAACCAGTAAACCAAGTTTTCCAGCACCTAAACTTCAAACTCACAAGCCTAGTCAGATCAAGGCAACCTCTAAGCCCTCAGAAAAGTTTCCTCATTGGGCCATCCAAATCATCACAACATATCTCAGCATATCAATCAACAAACATATTCAGTATAGCCAATATCAACACACGAATCAAACACATTAGCATTCAATACGCGATACCAATAAGCATATTCAGAATCATCAACAGATACATCATCAAGAAATTATTTCACATACAAGGCATCAAGCTAGGCATCAGGGTGACAAGAAGAAGAAGATAAAGAAGCAAGAGGGAAAGCATCAAGGCAACAAGAAGAAGAGGAAGAGAGATATACAAGGCTTTCAGACAGCATCATTAAGCAACAGAAAAGGTGAAAATACACAAACCAGGAAGAGCAAGTTCATCATCACCACTTTCTCGCCGTCAAGCCGCCATAGCGCCTCCCAATCCTCTCCTCCCCCGTCCCCAAGGTTAAAGGTAGTATTTTTCTGCTCATTCTTCTCACATTTCATGCAAAACATAATAATAATCACGAATCAAACCATGAAGTTTAAAATCGTACAATTGTTCTAAAGACCTAAAAAAATGCAAGGGCGAAATCGTTACCCTTTTCGCGTATTGGCTTGGTCCATCCATGGAGGAAGGAAGGAGGGACGGTGGCCATGGGCGGAGGCTGAACATTGTTCTGGATGCTTTGGCTCGAGAGAAGAAGACAAAGTGAAAACGAAGAACGGCGCGCCTCTGTTACAAACCCTAGCATTCTCCAAATGAACAAACGTCCCAAACCCTTACAAACATTTGTCTCAAGCAGTGGGCTTCAACCCTCTTCATTTCCCTTAAGCCCAAACGAGTTCCATTTGACACCCCCCCCCCCCTTTTTTTGCTTCTCATGCAATTTATGTTTGGGCCACAAGACCCTCTAAGGCCCATTCTTGCTTTTGTTTAAACTAAAAATATATTTTCTTTTATCACCCTAATATCCTCTATAACTTAATTAAATACATTAATTTTTGTTTTCTTTACATTTTTTTCATACTTTTTTTATATAACATAATTATAATTTTGTATAGAATATTAACTAAAACAAACATGAACATAATAATTTTCTCAAATTCAAAACATTTTCTTTTAATTAAATTTGTACATAAAAATACTTTATTAAAATACATGAGTGTTAACACATAAGAAAAATAGATTTTTAAAGATTAAATACTTTTTCTTAAAACTTTTTCTTTTCTTTTATTAAATTTTCTTATTTGTACATAAATACAATAATACATAATTTTCTTAAAATTGAAATATTTTTCCTTTTCTTCAATTAAAACTTCGTACATATCTAATAAAATACAAAATGATAACAATATAAATGAAGTATTCAAATTTCTCATTAAGTCAACGATACTTAATACATTAACATTTCACACCTTGTAAATAATCATACACATTTACAATATACAAATACGTTGATACATTCACCTTGCCTTACACAAATACACTTACACATTTACACATACACATTTGTTTATCTTTTATTCCAAAACATTGATACATTATACATTTGCTATTCTTATACATTGCTATACATGATACATATTATATTTGATCGCAATTCGATTTGGTTGTAATTATTTAAGTCTCATCCCCATTCGTGAATTTGTACCCCCACTCCCTGATACTATTTGTAATAGTTTAAGACTTTAAAATTCCCGCAATTTATCGCTTTTGAATTATACCATGTTTAGACCTAGGGTTTGTATGTACATAAAATCAAACGCTAGATAACCTAATACAAGACAAATACATGAAATCAATACACAATTCACACTTGCACCCCTAGGGTAATCCCACATGTTGCCTTTCAAAATGGGCCATGCTTGCACGTCGAGTGTCTTTGGCAAAACAATTCAAATGATCATAAGTCCCTCGACGACGCTTTCGAAAGTTGCCTATCAAAATGATCATAGTCCCTTCAAGCAAATTGCCAAAGACACTTGGCACCATTGCATTCATGGTCCATACGATGACCCGCGCCTCTCCCGTTAAACATCCTAAACGCAAGATTGTCCACCAATTACAATGGTGGAACAAAATTGTCAAAAATGGGTTAAAACATAAGAAAAAACCTTTGAGTAAATTTAAGGGTAGACAAAATCTTAGTTACTTGATCAACTTGCAAAAACACTTGCCTATTTTTCAAAATCACACTCCATAACACTTTCAAAACAAAACTTTCAAAAAACATTTGAAACATCTTTTCGAAAAGATACACACCCTTGTATATACTCAAACACGAGTCATTACAATGGTTGCTGAAAACAAAGGCGTCTATTTCAAAAACATTTTCAAAACACACACACACACACCATTTCAAGCAATCAAAAATCAAGGCAAGTGATCTAAAACCAAGTAACTAAGAGCCCATGGATAACCATGGATGAAAAGGGTGCTAATACCTTCCATTTTCATAATCTACCCCCCGAACCCACGAAACATCTCAAAAGGTTTTTCCTGTGCTTTTTAACCTTTCCTTTAGGATAAAATAAAAAGTCGGTGGTGACTCTTGCTCAACCGAAACATTTGCGAAAACAAACGCAAAACCTCAAGTCGGTTCTCCCACCGTATCACACCATCCCTAGCAGAAATGAAGGATTCAGCTTCCTTATACTCTCTAGCAGCAGTCTGGGATTTACTTTCCCAGACTAAAAAATATCGCCATAGCATCCCATGTTCATACATCGTGGCATGCGCATACACATCGCATACAACATAACCTCATTTATTTTGAGAACATCACCACAATGCATTTCATCCATCATGACATTGCATATGACTAACTCTTTGCCTTTTTCAGAGAAAAGATCAAATCAACAAACACCGTTGACTACTTATGTGACCTGGTAGTCTTCTCAAAAGCTACGTCTAACGAAGGGTTATTTTAGGATTTTCCTCAGAAAGATGTACTCATAAGACCTTCTCTGGTTCAGTCAGATCGACACTAAGATCTCTCTGATTCCTATTCCAGTTGAAGATATTCCAAGACTTTTATCCGGTTCAGTTGAATCGATCCTAAGATTCTTATGATTTTCATTCCAGTCAAAGTTAATTCAAGACCTTCTCTGGTTCAGTCAGATCGACACTAAGATCTCTCTGATTCCTATTCCAGTTGAAGATATTCCAAGACTTTTTTCTGGTTCAGTTGAATCGATCCTAAGATTCTTCTGATTTCCATTCCAGTCAAAGTTAATTCAAGACCTTCTCTGGTTCAGTCAGATATACACTAAGATCTCTCTGATTCCTATTCCAGTTGAAGATATTCCAAGACTTTTGTCTGGTTTAGTTGAATCAATCCTAAGATTCTTCTGATTTCCATTCCAGTCAAAGTTAATTAAAGACCTTCTCTGGTTCAGTCAGATCGAAACTAAGATCTCTCTGATTCCTATTCCAGTTGAAAATATTCCAAGACTTTTGTCTGGTTTAGTTGAATCGATCCTAAGATTCTTCTGATTTCCATTCCAGTCAAAGTTAATTCAAGATTTTCCTCTGGTTCAGTCAGATCGACACTAAGATCTCTCTGATTCCTATTCCATTTGAAGATATTCCAAGACTTTTTTCTAGTTCAGTTAAATCGAAACTAAGATTTTTCTAATTCTTATCCAGTCAAAGTTAATTCAAGATTTTCCTCTGGTTCATTCAGATCAACACAAAGATCTCTCTGATTCCTATTCCAGTTTAAGATGATCCAAGACTTTTTTCTGGTTTAGTTAAATCGACACTAATACTTTTTTGATTCTTATCCAGTCAAAGTTAATTAAAGACATCCTCTGGTTCAGTTAGACCGATACTAAGATCTCTCTGATTCCTATTCCAGTTGAAGATGATCCAAGAAATTTTCCTGGTTCAGTTAAATCGACACTAATATTTTTCTGATTCTTATCCAGTCAAAGTTAATTCAAGATTTTCCTCTAGTTCAGTCAGATCGACACTAAGATCTCTCTGATTCCTATTCTAGTTGAAGATATTCCAAGACTTTTTTCTGGTTCAGTTAAATCGACACTAAGATTTTTCTGATTCTTATCTAGTCAAAGTTAATTCAAGACCTTCTCTGGTTCAATCAGATCTACACTAAGATCTCTCTGATTCCTATTCTAGTTTAAGATATTCCAAGACTTTTGTCTGGTTCAGTTGAATCGATCCTAAGATTCTTCTGATTTCCATTCAAGTCTAAGTTAATTAAAGACCTTCTCTGGTTCAGTCAGATCGACACTAAGATCTCTCTGATTCCTATTCCAGTTGAAGATATTCCAAGACTTTTTTTTGGTTCAGTTAAATCGACACTAAGATATTTCTGATTCTTATCCAGTCAATGTTAATTCAAGACCTTCCATGGTTCATTCAGATCGACACTAAGATCTCTTTGATTCCTATTCCAGTTGAATATATTCCAAGACTTTTGTCTGGTTCAATTGAGTCGATCCTAAGATTCTTCTGATTTCCATTCCAGTCTATGTTAATTCAAGACCTTCTCCGGTTCAGTCAGATCGACACTAAGATCTCTCTGATTCCTATTCCAGTTAAAGATATTCCAAGACTTTTGTTTGGTTCAGTTGAATTGATCCTAAGATTCTTCTGATTTCCATTCCAGTCAAATTTAATTCAAGACCTTCTCTAGTTCAATCAAATCGACACTAAGATCTCTCTGATTCCTATTCCAGTTGAAGATATTCCAAGGCTCTTGTCTGGTTCAGTTGAATCGATCTTAAGATTCTTCTGATTTCCATTCCAGTCAAAGTTAATTAAAGAGCTTCTCTGGTTCAGTTAGATCGACACTAAGATCTCTCTGATTCCTATTCCAGTTTAAGATGATCCAAGACTTTTTTCTTGTTTAGTTAAATCGACACTAAGATTTTTATGATTCTTATCCAGTCAAAGTTAATTAAAGACATCCTCTGGTTCAGTTAGACTGATACTAAGATCTCTCTGATTCCTATTCCAGTTGAAGATGATCCAAGACTTTTTTATGGTTCAGTTAAATCGACACTAAGATTTTTCTGATTCTTATCCAGTCAAAGTTAATTCAATATTTTCCTGTGGTTCAGTCAGATCGACACTAAGATCTCTTTCATTCCTATTGTAAGTGTTTGGTTATTGGCATGTATTTTTGGTAAAACCAGGTGTGTGAATGTCATGACTGATGTCATAACATTCTGGGTTACTAGGTACTTTCTGCAGAAAAAGAATGGCATACAGTAGCTGCTCATTATGAGTGTGTAGCTGATCATTATGCTGAAATTCTGGCTGCAGATACTCAATGTCACGTTCAATGTTATGACACCGTATCTGACTTACTATATGACAGTAAATACAAAAGCAATAAAGAACACAGTCAATTGTTTACCCAGTTCAGTGTGCAACAACACCTACTCTGGGGGCTACCATGCCAGGGAGGAAATCCACTATAAGAGATTTTAATTCAGGAATAAACCAACCAGTTTATCTCCTTCACTTAAGACCTACCCAATGCAATTCCAATCTAAGTACAACTTAAACCTGAGTTCCTACTCACTCCCCCTCAATCACAGCAGTGATACATAAACCAATTTGACTTAAGAATTGATGAAGACACTCTTCAAAGACAAACACTTGATTAAGCTTCACAGCTTTTTAATCAAGCAACACAATCACTCTTGCTTCACAGCTTTGAGTGATGTACACAACTAACTTGACTCTGCTTCACAGCTTTAGTCAAGGAACATTCAAACACTCTTGCTTCAAAGCTTAGAGTGCTACACAACCCTTACAATTTGAAACCTATTCCAAGGCACTTATCATAATGATAATTGCTTGGAGTACAATAAACAAATCTATACAAATTACAAATGATCTTCTAATCAATAAAAGCCATCATTGAAAAACAGCAGCTCTGTTGAATATATAGCAGCTGCAACTTCAGTTAGGGTTTCCAAAAACCTAGGGTTAATTCCGTTTTGACCTAAAGATCAGGTCACAGGACTTTATTAACCAGGTTAGGGTTGAGCTAGGTTACCCCTCAGAAAACGCAGGATTCTGTTCAGAAAGGACTGAGTTATTTCCTGAAAAAACTCAGACTTATCCAATCCTGCAATCCTGTTAGTTCAGAACAGGATGTCATAACATCTGTTATGACATCTGAGAAAACCTGTCTACTGATTTAGCAAAATGTGATCATTTTGCAAAAATGCTCAGATACACACTTATAAACATCAGTATTTGAATTACAATATTTTTCTGCAAAGGTACCTAATGAGTCAGTACAAACTGAACTAGAATGTTATGACATCAGTCATGACATTCACACATACACTTGGGATTTACCAAAAATGCAAGCCAATACCTAAACACCTACAAACTCCCCCTTTGGCAGATTTTTGGCTAAAGACCCTAAACAATCAGAGATAGATAGCAGCAGAAATAAGTGACAGCAGAAAAATAGAATGTCAAGTACTAATTAAGTAAGTACCTATATATGCTCCCCCTCTTTAGCCACAAATGGGCCAAAGATACATGTTCAGAAAATTATACAGTTATCCAAAACAAACTAATAAGATCAGCAGCAGAAAACAACAGAATACACTTCCAAACTCCACCAGATATCAGCAACCAACCAGCAACACCACCAAACAGCAATCAACCTTCAAGCACTGTCATCAGACTCAGAGGAGCTAGTTTCTTCAATGTTGAGCTGTCCTTCAGCTTCTACACCTTCTTCCCTTCTGCTTTCTTCAACTTCCTCCTTTTCTAGCCTGGCAATTAGAATTTCTAGGGTCCTTTTTCTAGCATCCAGCTCTTTGCAAGTTTCTTTTAAAATAGCTATGACATCTGATGTCTTGGACTGGGTCTTTACAGACGATGTCTCAGCTGATGTTATGACAATGTCTGGAGCATGAGATCCCTGAAACAGTTTGTAGTGCAGGCCAAGGGCAGGAGCTCTTTTGCAGACTGTATCTCTTGCCACAAGGATATCAGGGTATTGTGCAAGAATGATTCCACAAAGGAGGGAGGGAAAGGCAATTGGTCCTTTGACAGCATAACTGCCAGCATGCTTTAAAGTTTGTTCAAAGATGTACCTCCCATAGTCAAAAGCAGTATTGGTTCCCACAGCATAGATAAATCTCCCCAATCCTGTGGAGATAGTTGATTTGTGATTTGTAGGCACCCAGTTGGCTGCACCTATTTTATGCAAGATGGCAAATTTCACGCTGAGTTTACTAGCATTCAGCTTCCCTTTCAAGGGCCAGCACTTTACTTGCCTGGCTGTGATGGTTAGACAAACTTCATTGTCAGTTGCCTCTAGATCAGGACAGTCCTTATTTGTTCTTCCAAGAAACTTGTTGATTTCTGATGGAGAGAACTTAACCCTTCTTCCTCTAACAAACACACTTTCAAAGTCAGCTGACCTTCCATCAGCACAATCATTTGACAAGTTCACTACAAACTCCTTGACCAGATTTTCATAACATTTGTTAAACTTTATCACTGTCTTCATTAGCCCAGCATTCTTGATCAGATCCATGATGTCTTTGCACTCCAAGGCATCATTGTTGAGTTCTCTCTCTAAGGCTATTCTCTTTAAGCAAACATACTTCCATCTGTTTGCATTGTCAGGATGATGAAAAGAGATGTTGTCTGTTGGCACTTCAGGCACTCTAGCAATCTTGCTGGAGGGGAGCTTCCTTCTGATGGGAGTTTCTTCAATATCAATCTCAAATTCTGATTCCTCGTCAGAATCAGAAGTTTCAGGTTCTTTACTTTTCTTAGAGATTGGTTGTCTAGCAGTATGCACCTGGGCCTTCTTCCCTTTTGTCTGAATACTTTTCTCAGCCATGCCTTCAGCCTTGGATTTCTTAGCATCAGGTTTATCATTCTGACTACTCTTTCTTTTCATCAATCTCCTAGCTATACTAGGGTTCACATTAGCAATCAGTTCATTATCTGAGTAATCTTCATCCACATCAATGATAGGTGGATTAGCAGCCTTTTCAGAGGGGTTCTGAATGTTGTCTTTTGGTGTCACAACATTCTCAGTGACATCTACATTTTCAGAACCTTCCACATTTGGACTTTCTGATTGATTTAAAGGGATAGAAATCCCCGGTACAGATTGGTTGCCACTCAGTATACTAGTAACCAGCCTAGCAATAGCTTGGTGTACTTGAACTGATCCTTCTCTATTAGGTACAGAAGACGAAGGATGAGAAGAATTACCAGAGGCTGTAGCTTGAGCTCTTCCTGCATGTCTGGTTCTGAGCTTTTTGACTCTGGCTGGGTCAGTTGCCATCTCCCTGAGAGGAGTGACCTCAAGAACTTCAGATTCTATGCATGTAGTGATTGCCCTAGAATCTTGGTCAGATGATGACGATGATGAGGAAGACGAAGTCGCCATGGTTGAAGACGATGTCTGAGACATTTTGATTGACTTTGAGTAATGGTAGCAGTTTGAGAAAAATATTTGATTTGGAGGAGGAAACAGGTTGCAAGGAACTGAGAGGTCGGGGATAAAAGGGAGTCTCTTCAACTTCTTAAAGCTTTTGAAGGAATTGTGAAAGAATATGATTAACCCACTAAATATAGACTTAATAAAATTAATCCCTTCAACCCTTGTTTTAAGCAAAATTAATTGCTATAATTTCTCATGTTGGTGAATACCCAACCTGCCCCTCAAATTTTCAAGTTTATTTCCAACAAGAGCCTTGGTAGAAGAATCAGTCAGCTGAAGCTTAGAGAAACTATGTTCCAGTTTAAATGACTTCTTCTCTTCAAAGTCAATAGGATTCAAGGAAATGTTGATTGTTTTCAAATTGTCACAACACAATGTCACAACATCTTGTGTAACATTGTACTCAGGGAGCATCTGTTTTGACCAGATGTTTTGAGAATAGAATTTATTTGACTTGTTATTTCCAACATCCTTGTCAAGATGACTTAAGGTTCTGACAACACATTCTTCTTCAAGTTTATTTGCCACATCACAGATATTATCAACCTGTAGTTTTGGAGTTCTTCTGACAGCTTCCATAGAAATAGCTCTTTTCATTCTTCTTAGATGAAGGAGACCAAGCTTATGCTGCCACAGTTTCATCTCTTTTTCTTCTTTGATGATTTGACACACAGTGGAGATAACAGTGTTCTCAGGTTGCCACACGTAACAGTTATCTTTGGATTTGATTCCTCTCATTACAACTTCTAGTTTTTCTTTAATTACTAGACATTCAGATCTTGAGAAGTTGACCTTGAATCCTAGATCACATAATTGACTGATACTAATGAGATTAGCAGTCAACCCTTTTACCAGCAGTACTTTATTCAGACTTGGAACTCCAGGGCAGTCCAAATTGCCAACTCCTTTGACTTCACCTTTAGCATCATCTCCAAAGGTCACAAAACTGGTGGTGTGAGGCATAACATTATTGAGGAGATTTTTTAATCCAGTCATGTGTCTGGAACATCCACTGTCAAAGTACCAATCTTCCTTTGCAGAGACCCTCAGGGAAGTGTGAGCTATCAGTGCAGTAGCCTTTTTCTTCCATTGAGGAGCATGTGGTACCTTTTTAGACTTAGGTTTGATACCTGAGTTCTAATTAGGGTATCCATGTAATCTGAAGCAGAAGGGCTTTATGTGACCATATCTCCCACAATGATGACATTTCCATCTTTGGTACCTTTTCTTCATATGTCTCTGTTCCTGATGTTGAGAGTTGTGTTGAGACATCCGTTTTGAAATTTGCTTACCAGTACCAGATTTCTTTGCTTCCATAAATCCTAGTCCAGATTTATTTCCCACATTTTGTCCAACCTGAAGGATCTCTTCCAATTTGTCTGTTCCATTGGTCAACATCTTGACAGATTTGGTCATTTGATTCAGTTGTGAGTTCAGCAATTGAACTTCTCCTTCTAGATGACTTATAGTTTCAAGATTTGCCCTTTTTTCAGCCTCCAGCTTTATAATGAGTTTTGATTGTTTCTCATTCTGCACATAGACTTCAGCACTTCTGATACACAATTTCTTGTAGGTATCAGCCAGTTCTTCAAATGTCACTTCTTCATCACTAGTGTCACTTTCAGAAGTACAAACACTAGTTAGGGCAGTAACTAGTTTGGCAGATTCTTCTTCAGAATTACTTTCTGAATCATAGTCAGACCAAGTAACAGTCATTCCTTTCTTTTGTTTCTTAAGAAAGGTAGGACATTCAGCTCGAATATGTCCAAATCCTTCACATCCATGGCATTGAATACCTCTGCCTTGGTTTCCCTTATCTTCTGACCTTGGTCTTCTGCTGGAACTGTCAATGTTAGAGGGAATGTTATGAACATTAGACCTTGACTTTGGGTCCATTCTTTTGATGAGCCTGTTGAACTGTCTTCCAAGCATGGCAATAGCTTCTGATATGTTTTCTTCTTCATCCTCCTTGTATTCAACATCAGTGTTGGATACAAGTGCTATGCTTTTGTTCTTCTTGTCACCATTCTCAGTGATTCCCATCTCAAAAGTCTGAAGAGACCCAATAAGTTCATCCACTTTCAACTTGCTAATGTCCTGGGCTTCCTCTATGGCAGTTACCTTCATTGCAAATCTTTTAGGCAAGGATCTGAGAATCTTCCTCACCAGTTTTTCTTCTGACATCTTTTCTCCCAGTGCTCCTGAGGTGTTGGCAATCTCCAAGATGTTCATGTGAAACTCATGAATGGTTTCATATTCCATCATTTTTAGATTCTCAAACTTAGTGGTCAACATCTGAAGCCTTGACATTTTTACTTTGGAAGTGCCCTCATGAGTAGTTTTGAGAGTGTCCCAAACTTCCTTGGCCAGTTCATATTGATGTACTAGTCTGAAAATGTTTCTATCAATTCCATTGAACAAGGCATTTAAAGCTTTTGAATTTCCCAGAGCTAACTCATCTTCTTCTTTACTCCAATCTTCCTCAGGCTTCAGACTGATTGTCCCATCTATCTCAGTTATGGTGGGATGAATCCATCCTTTGTCAGCAGCTCTCCAAGCCTTTTTGTCCAGAGATTTTAGGAAGGCAATCATACGAGGTTTCCAGTAGTCATAATTGGTTCCGTCCAGAATGGGTGGTCTATTTCCAAAAACTCCTTCTTTGTCCATAGTGCCAGAAAGTGATATCCCTAGATCTCACCCAGTAATACAGGCAGGGTGCCTGCTCTGATGCCAATTGAAATTCTGGCTGCAGATACTCAATGTCACGTTCAATGTTATGACACCGTATCTGACTTACTATATGACAGTAAATACAAAAGCAATAAAGAACACAGTCAATTGTTTACCCAGTTCAGTGTGCAACAACACCTACTCTGGGGGCTACCAAGCCAGGGAGGAAATCCACTATAAGAGATTTTAATTCAGGAATAAACCAACCAGTTTATCTCCTTCACTTAAGACCTACCCAATGCAATTCCAATCTAAGTACAACTTAAACCTGAGTTCCTACTCACTCCCCCTTAATCACAGCAGTGATACATAAACCAATTTGACTTAAGAATTGATGAAGACACTCTTCAAAGACAAACACTTGATTAAGCTTCACAGCTTTTTAATCAAGCAACACAATCACTCTTGCTTCACAGCTTTGAGTGATGTACACAACTAACTTGACTCTGCTTCACAGCTTTAGTCAAGGAACATTCAAACACTCTTGCTTCAAAGCTTAGAGTGCTACACAACCCTTACAATTTGAAACCTATTCCAAGGCACTTATCACAATGATAATTGCTTGGAGTACAATAAACAAATCTATATAGATTACAAATGATCTTCTAATCAATAAAAGCCATCATTGAAAAACAGCAGCTCTGTTGAATATATAGCAGCTGCAACTTCAGTTAGGGTTTCCAAAAACTTAGGGTTAATTCCGTTTTGACCTAAAGATCAGGTCACAGGACTTTATTAACCAGGTTTGGGTTGAGCTAGGTTACCCCTCAGAAAACGCAGGATTCTGTTCAGAAAGGACTGAGTTATTTCCTGAAAAAACTCAGACTTATCCAATCCTGCAATCCTGTTAGTTCAGAACAGGATGTCATAACATTTGTTATGACATCTGAGAAAACCTGTCTACTGATTTAGCAAAATGTGATCATTTTGCAAAAATGCTCAGATACACACTTATAAACATCAGTATTTGAATTACAATATTTTTCTGCAAAGGTACCTAATGAGTCAGTACAAACTGAACTAGAATGTTATGACATCAGTCATGACATTCACACATACACTTGGGATTTACCAAAAATGCAAGCCAATACCTAAACACCTACATATGCAATGATCACATTTATTACATTCTACCAAAATCATTAAACAGGATTCTTGTTGTCATAACCAATGTTAAGACATCATGTACTGATCTAACAGTTATGCAGTTTTGTTAATTCTGAGATTTTTCAGGAATATGGTTCATACATTCCAGAACAGAATCTCACGTGGACTTTAGGTTAACTTGGCCTAACCCTAATCTGGTTGATAAAGTCTTTTGACCAAGTCTTGAGGTTAACCCTAATTAACCCTAGCTATTTTCGTGGAAGCCCTAACTGAAGAAAAGCTGCGTATATATTCAACAGGAAGGCTGTTGGTGAACTTAACTTTTTGACAGAAGATCAACAAGGGGCTGTATAGTTTTAACTACTGTAATACAAGCAAGTATCATTGTGATAAGTGACTTGGAGTAGGCTTTGATTGTAAGGTTTGTGTATCACTCAAAGCTTTGAAGCACGAGTGTTTGTGTCACTTGATTAAAGCTTTGAAGCAAAGTCAAGTTAGGTTTATGTATCACTCAAAGCTTTGAAGCACGAGTGTTTGTGTTACTTGATTAAAAGCTGTGAAGCATAATCAAGTGTATGTTCTGAAGAGTGTCTTCATAATTTCATTAGTCAATTGTTTAGTATCACTGCTGCGATTGAGGGGGAGTGAGTAGGAACTCAGGTTTAAGTTGAACTTAGATTGAAGTTGCATTGGGTAGGTCTTAAGTGAAGGAGATAAACTGGTTGGTTTATTCCTGAATTAATATCTCTTATAGTGAATTTCCTCCCTGGCTTGGTAGCCCCCAGAGTAGGTGTTGTTTCACACTGAACTGGGTAAACAATTGACTGTGTTCTTTACTGCTTTTTGATTTACTGTCTTATAGAAAGTCAGATACGGTGTCATAACATTCACTATGACATTGAGTATCTGCTGCCAGAATTTCAATTGGCATCAGAGCGGGCACCCTGCCTGTCTTATTGGGTGAGATCTAGGGATATCACTTTCTGGCGCTATGGACAAAGAAGGAGTTTTTGGAAACAGACCACCCATTCTGGATGGATCAAATTATGACTGCTGGAAACCTCGTATGATTGCCTTCTTAAAATAACTGGACAAAAAGGCTTGGAGAGCTGCTGACATAGGATGGAACCATCCCACCATAACTGAGAAAGATGGGACAATCAGTCTGAAACCTGAGGAAGAATGGAGCAAAGAAGAAGATGAGTTAGACCTGGGTAATTCCAAAGCATTAAATTCCTTGTTCAATGGAATTTATAGAAACATATTCAGACTAGTACATCAATGTTAACTGGCCAAGGAAGTTTGTGACACTCTCAAAACTACCCATGAGGGCACATCCAAAGTAAAAATGTCAAGGCTTCAGATGCTGACTACCAAATTTGAGAACCTAAGGATGATGGAAGATGAAACCATTCATGAGTTTCACATGAACATCTTGGAGATTGCCAACACCTCAGGAGCATTGGGAGAAAAGATGTCAGAAGAAAAACTGGTGAGAAAGATTCTCAGATCCTTGCCTAAAAGATTTGCAATGAAGGTAACTGCTATAGAGGAAGCCCAGGATATCAGCAATTTGAAGTTGGATGAACTCATTGGGTCTCTTCAGACCTTTGAGATGGGGATCAGTGACAATGTCGACAAGAAAAACAAGAGCATAACACTTGTATCTAATACTGAAGATGAAAACAAGGAGGATGAAGAAGAAAATATTTCAGAAGCTATAGCCATGCTTGGAAGACAATTCAACAAACTCATCAAGAGAATGGATCCAAAGTCAAGGTCAAATGTTAAGAACATTCCTTCTGACATTAACAGATCTTATGACTCCAGCAGAAGACCAAAGTCTGAAGAGAAGGGAAATCAAAGTAGAGGAATTCAATGCCATGGATGTGAAGGATATGGGCACATTCGAGCTGAATGTCCTACCTTTCTTAAGAAACAAAAGAAAGGAATGTCTGTTACTTGGTCTGACTGTGATTCAGAAAGTAATTCTGAAGAAGAATCTGCCAAACTAGTTACTGCACTAACTGGTATTTGTAACTCTGATAGTGACTCTAGTGATGAGGAAGTGACATTTGAAGAACTGGCTGATTCCTACAAGAAATTATGTATCAGAAGTGCTGAAGTCTGTCAGCAAAATGAGAGACAAACAAAACTCATAATAAAGTTGAAGGCTGAGAAAAAGGCAGACATTGATACTATAAGTCATCTAGAAGGGGAAGTTCAAATGCTAAACTCAAAACTGGACCAGATGACCAAATCTGTCAAGATGCTGACAAATGGAACTGACAAATTAGAAGAAATCCTTCAGGTTGGACAAAATGTGGGAAACAAGTCTGGTCTAGGATTTGTGGCAGCAAAGAAATCTGGTATAGACAAGAAGATCAGGCCTGATAAACAAATGTCAAAGCAGATGTCACAACATAGCACTCAACATCGAGAATAGAGAAATATGAAGAAAAAGTATCAAAGATGGAGATGTCATCATTGTGGGAGGTTTGGTCACATAAAGCCATTCTGCTTCAGATTATATGGATATCCTAATCAGAACCCAGGTGTCAAACCTAAGTCTAACAAGGTACCATATACTCCACAGTGGAAGAAAAAGGCTACTGCCCTGATAGCTCACACTTCCCTTAGAGTCTCTGCAAAGGAAGACTGGTACTTTGACAGTGGATGTTCTAATCACATGACTGGAATCAAGAATCTTCTCAATAATGTTAAACCTCACACCACTAGTTATGTGACCTTTGGAGATGGTGCTAGAGGAGAAATCAAAGGAGTTGGAAACTTGGACTGCCCTGGAGTTCCAAATCTAAATAAAGTATTGCTGGTAAAAGGCTTGACTGCTAATCTCATAAGTATCAACCAATTATGCGACCTAGGATTCAAGGTCAACTTCTCCAAATCTGAATGTCTTGTAACTAATGAGAAACAAGAAGTTGTAATGAAAGGAGTCAGATCTAAATACAACTGCTACTTGTGGGAGCCTGAGAACACTAATTACTCTACTGTGTGTTCTATTGCCAAAGAAGAAAAAGAAGTGAAACTGTGGCACCAAAAACTTGGTCATCTACATCTAAGAGGAATGAAAAGGATTATATCCATGGAGGCAGTCAGAGGGATTCCAAGACTGCAAATTGATGAAGGGAGAGTCTGTGGTGAATGTCAAGTTGGTAAGCAGACTAGGATGTCACATCCAAAGTCAAGACATCTGACCACCTCTAAGGTTCTAGAGCTTCTACATATGGATCTGATGGGACCAATGCAGGTGGAAAGTCTTGGTGGAAAAAGATATGCCTATGTTGTTGTGGATGATTTTTCCAGATTCACCTGGATTAACTTCATTAGGGAAAAATCTGATGTATTTGAAGTTTTTAAAGAACTGTGCAAAAGAATTCAAAGAGAAAAAGAAGGGTGCATTGTCAGAATCAGAAGTGATCATGGCAAGGAATTTGAAAACAGTAAGTTTAATGAGTTTTGTTCCTCAGAAGGAATTAATCATGAATTCTCTTCACCTATAACTCCTCAACAAAATGGAGTTGTAGAAAGGAAAAACAGGACCATACAGGAATCTGCCAGAGCAATGATACATGCCAAAAGACTTCCTATTCATTTTTGGGCTGAAGCTATGAATACAACCTGTTATGTCCATAACAGGGTCACCTTGAGAAAGGGAACCTCATCCACCATTTATGAACTCTGGAAAGGAAGAAAGCCAACAATGAAGTACTTCCATGTATTTGGTAGCAAATGCTATATTCTGGCAGATCGTGAACAAAGGAGAAAGCTGGACCCTAAAAGTGATGAAGGAATATTTCTAGGATACTCCACCAACAGCAGAGCTTATAGGGTATTCAATTCTAGGACCAAAGTCATGATGGAATCAATAAATGTCATAGTTGATGATTATCACGAGGAAACAGATGTCCCTTGTAATGTTGAGACATTCTTTGAGACTTCAACTCAACAGAATGATCTACCTAACACTGCTGCATCAGACTCTGAATCAAAGGAAGCTAATAAAAACCCTTCCATCAGAATTCAGAAAGATCATCCTAAAGAACTCATCATAGGAGATCCTAACAGTGGAGTCATTAAAAGATCTAGAGGAATCATCTCAAACTCTTGCTTTGTGTCTAAAATTGAACCAAGAAATGTTAAGGAGGCTTTAACTGATGAATACTGGATTGGAGTAATGCAAGATGAATTGAACCAATTCAAGCAACATGAAGTATGGGAGTTAGTTCCTAGACCAGAAGGAACAAACATCATTGGCACAAAATGGATCTACAAGAACAAATCAGATGCTGAAGGAGTTGTCACCAGGAATAAGGCAAAACTTGTTGCTCAATGATACACTCAAGTTGAAGGGGTTGATTTTGATGAGACCTTTGCCCCTGTAGCCAGACTGGAATCAATCAGACTCCTATTGGGAATTGCTTGTCTCCTGAAGTTCAAGTTATTTCAGATGGATGTAAAAAGTGCCTTCCTAAATGGGTACTTAAATGAGGAAGTTTATGTGGAACAGCCTAAAGGATTTGTGGATCCAAACTACCCTGATCATGTCTACAAATTGAGGAAAGCTTTATATGGCTTGAAACAAGCTCCTAGAGCATGGTATGACAGGTTGACAAAATTTCTCTCTGACAAAGGATACATAAAAGGAGGCTTGGATAAAACCCTTTTTGTCAAAAATGAAGGAGGAAAGATAATGGTAGCTCAAATCTATGTTGATGACATAGTGTTTGGGGGAATGTCAGATAAAATGGTTAAACATTTTGCTGACCAGATGCAGGCTGAATTCGAAATGAGCCTCATGGGAGAATTGACCTACTTTCTTGGACTGCAAGTCACACAGATGGAAGACTCAATTTTTCTGTCTTAAAGCAAATATGCAAAGAACATTGTCAATAAGTTTGGTATGGAGAATGCCAGTCACAAAAGGACTCCTGCACCTACTCATTTAAAGCTATCCAAAGATTCAAGTGGGGTTAAGGTGGACCAAAGCCTGTACAGAAGCATGATAGTAAGTCTGCTATACTTAACAGCCAGCAGACCTGATATTGCTTTTGCAGTTGGAGTATGTGCAAGATACCAAGTTGGTCCCAAAGTCAGTCATATCAACCAAGTGAAGAGAATTTTGAAGTATGTAAGTGGAACTTATAACTATGGCTTGTTGTACTCTCATGGTTGTGAACCAACTCTGACTGGTTACTGTGATGCTGATTGGGCTGGAAGTGCTGATGATAGAAAGAGCACCTCTGGAGGATGTTTCTTCTTAGGAAATAATCTGGTCTCCTGGTTCAGCAAGAAACAGAACTGTGTGTCTCTCTCTACTGCTGAAGCTGAATACATAGCAGCTGGTAGTAGCTGTTCTCAAATGATCTGGATGAAACACATGCTTACTGAGTATAATGTCACACAAGATGTTATGACATTGTACTGTGACAATCTGAGTACAATCAACATTTCCAAGAATCCTATTCAGCATAGCAGGACCAAGCATATTGACATTAGACATCACTTTATTAGAGATCTTGTAGAGGAGAAGACGATTAAACTGGAACATGTTGCCACTGAACTACAACTGGCTGAAATTTTTACCAAGGCACTTGATGCAAATCAATTTGAAAATTTGAGGGGCAAGTTGGGTATTTGCCAACATGAGGAAATGTAGCAATTAATTTTGCTTAAAACAAGGGATGAAGGAGATTTTTGTGTTAAGTCTATTTTGATTGGGTTAATCATATGTTTCCCTATTTCTTTCAAAGTTATTAAGAAGTTGAATAGACACTCATTTACCTCCTTCCTCTCTCGGCTCTGCAACAATCTCCATTCTCTCAATCAAAGATTTCACTCTCGTTGTTACTGGTTTTCTAAGACTCTCAAAATGTCTCAACTATCCATGACATCATCCTCTTCAAAGACGATAGTTTCTTCCGCATCCTCTGATCGAGAACCTAGGGCAATCACAACCTGCATGGATTCTGATGTTCTGGAGATTACTCCTCTTAGAGAACTGACAGCTAACCCATATAAGGTTAAAAATCTGAGAACAAGGCATGCAGGAAGGTCTCAAGCTTCTTCATCTGGTAATCCCTCTCAACCATCATCTTCTGTTCCCTCAGAAATAGAAAATAGGGAAGGCTCAGCTTATGTTCATCAAGCAATAGCTAGACTTGTTACAAGAATTCTGAATGAGAACCACTCGGTACCTGGCATTTCTGTTCCTTTAAATCAAGAATCTGCTAGTCCAAATGCTGAAATGAATCCAGATGTCACTAAGAATGTTGAGACACCGGATGACAACATTCGGAAATCATCTGAAAATCTTGATGATCTCCAGAACCCTTCAGAGAAGGATGTTGAACCCCCGGTTATTGATGTGGATGAAGAATACTCTGACAATGACCTAATTGCAAATATCAACCCTAGCATAGCTAGAAGGATGATGAACAGAAAAGGAAAGCAGGATGCTGCAAAATGTCTGACTAAAGAGAAGACTGCTGATGTTGTTCATAAGAAAACCAGGTTTGAAGACAAGACTGGTGTAGAAACTGTAAAGACTGGATTGTCCAAAGGGAAGGTGAAAACCCGAGTACCTGCTGGTAGTCTCTCAAAGCCTATGAGACAACCAATAGCAAAGAAAAGGAAAGAGCCTGAACCTTCTGATTCTGATGAGGAATCAGAATTTGAAGTTGATGCTGAAGACATTCCTCTCAGAAGGAAACTCCCATCAAGCAAAATGGCTAAAGTTCCTGAAGTCCCCACTGACAACATTTCTTTTCACCACCCTGAAAATGCTAACAGATGGAAGTATGTTTGTTTGAAAAGAATAGCCTTGGAAAGAGAACTGAACAATGGTGCCATGGAATGTAAGGAGATCATGGACCTAATCAAAACTGCTGGTCTAATGAATACTGTGGTAAAGTTTACCAACTGCTATGAAAATCTTGTCAAAGAATTCATAGTGAATTTATCTGATGGATGTGTTGATGGAAGGTCAGCTGACTTTAAGTGTGTCTATGTGAGAGGAAGAAAGGTAAATTTATCTCCCTCTGAAATAAAAATATTCCTAGGAAGACCAGATGAGGCTTGCCCTGAACTAGAGGTTACTGACAACCAAGTATGCCAAACCATCACTGCAAATCAAGTCAAGAGCTGGCCCTTAAAAGGCAAGCTGAATGCAAGCAAACTAAGCATGAAATTTGCCATCCTGCACAAGATTGGTGCAGCCAACTGGGTTCCCACCAACCATAAATCAACCATCTCCACAGGATTGGGAAGATTCATTTATGCTGTTGGAACCAGGACAGAATTTGACTATGGCAGGTATATCTTTGATCAAACTTTAAAACATGCTGGAAGCTATGCTGTTAAAGGCCCTATTGCCTTTCCCTCCCTCCTATGTGGTATTGTCCTTGCTCAGTATCCTGACATTCTAGTTGAAAAAGATACTGTATGCAAAAGAGCCCCTGCTCTTGGGTTGCACTATAAGCTATTTCAGGGAACTCATGTTCCTGACATTGTCATGACATCAGCTGAGACATCAACTGTCAAAACTCAGTCCAAGAAATCTGATGTTATAGTTGTGCTGAAGGAAACCTGCAAAGAGCTGGAGACAAGGAAAAGGACTCTTGAGAACCTAATTGCTAGACTAGAACACGAGGAGACTGAAGGACAAAGAAGGGAAGAAGATGCTGCTGAAGATCAGCTTAATGCTGAAGATAGTGCCTCCTCTGAAGATGACAGTGCTTGAAGACCAGTGGAGTTGTCAAGCTTGCTGCTGGTACCTGTTGCTGCAAGTGATTTCAGATTTTTTTGTTTTTATTATTCATTTTGGATGACTGTATAACCTAAAAGTACTTGTATCTTTGGCCTATTTATGGCTAAAGAGGGGGAGAAGATTTTGTGTTAATTATACTTGGTAGACATTATTTTTTCTGCAGACATATTTTTTCTGCTGCTCTCTAATCTCTGATTGTTTAGGGGTTTTAGCCAAAAATTTGCCAAAGGGGGAGTTTGTAAGTGTTTGGTTATTGGCATGTATTTTTGGTAAAACCATGTGTGTGAATGTCATGACTGATGTCATAACATTCTGGGTTACTAGGTACTTTCTGCAGAAAAAGAATGGCATACAGTAGCTGCTCATTATGAGTGTGTAGCTGATCATTATGCAATGATCACATTTATTACATTCTACCAAAATCAATAAACAGGATTCTTGTTGTCATAACCAATGTTAAGACATCATGTACTGATCTAACAGTTATGCAGTTTTGTTAATTCTGAGATTTTTCAAGAATATGGTTCATACATTCCAGAACAGAATCTCACGTGGACTTTAGGTTAACTTGGCTTAACCCTAATCTGGTTGATAAAGTCTTGTGACAAAGTCTTGAGGTTAACCCTAATTAACCCTAGCTATTTTCGTGGAAGCCCTAACTGAAGAACAGCTGCCTATATATTCAACAGGAAGGTTGTTGGTGAACTCAAATTTTTGACAGAAGATCAACAAGGGGGCTGTATAGTTTTAACTACTGTAATCCAAGCAAGTATCATTGTGATAAGTTACTTGGAGTAGGCTTTTATTGTAAGGGTTGTGTATCACTCAAAGCTTTGAAGCACGAGTGTTTGTGTCACTTGATTAAAGCTTTGAAGCAAGGTCAAGTTAGGTTTATGTATCACTCAAAGCTTTGAAGCATGAGTGTTTGTGTTACTTGATTAAAAGTTGTGAAGCATAATCAAGTGTATGTTCTGAAGAGTGTCTTCATAATTTCATTAGTCAATTGTTTAGTATCACTGCTGTGATTGAGGGGGAGTGAGTAGGAACTCAGGTTTAAGTTGAACTTAGATTGAAGTTGCATTGGGTAGGTCTTAAGTGAAGGAGATAAACTGGTTGGTTTATTCCTGAATTAATATCTCTTATAGTGAATTTCCTCCCTGGCTTGGTAGCCCCCAGAGTAGGTGTTATTTCACACTGAACTGGGTAAACAATTGACTGTGTTCTTTACTGCTTTTTGATTTACTGTCTTATAGAAAGTCAGATACGGTGTCATAACATTCACTGTGACATTGAGTATCTGCTGCCAGAATTTCACCTATTCTAGTTGAAGATATTCCAAGACTTTTTTCTGGTTCAGTTAAATCCACACTAAGATTTTTCTGATTCTTATCTAGTCAAAGTTAATTCAAGACCTTCTCTGGTTCAATCAGATCTACACTAAGATCTCTCTGATTCCTATTCTAGTTAAAGATATTCCAAGACTTTTGTTTGGTTCAGTTGAATTGATCCTAAGATTCTTCTGATTTCCATTCAAGTCTAAGTTAATTAAAGACCTTCTCTGGTTCAATCAGATCGATACTAAGATCTCTCTGATTCCTATTCCAGTTGAAGATATTCCAAGACCTTTTTCTGGTTCAGTTAAATAGACACTAAGATATTTCTGATTCTTATCCAGTCAATGTTAATTCAAGACCTTCTCTGGTTCATTCAAATCGACACTAAGATCTCTCTGATTCCTATTCAATTTGAATATATTCCAAGACTTTTGTCTGGTTCAGTTGAGTCGACCTAAGATTCTTCTGATTTCCATTCCAGTCTAAGTTAATTCAAGAACTTCTCTGGTTCAGTCAGATCGACACTAAGATCTCTCTGATTCCTATTCCAATTGAAGATATTCCAAGACTTTTGTCTGGTTCAGTTGAATTGATCCTAAGATTCTTCTGATTTCCATTCCAGTCAAATTTAATTCAAGACCTTCTCTGGTTCAATCAGATCGACATTAAGATCTCTCTGATTCCTATTCCAGTTGAAGATATTCCAAGACTTTTGTCTGGTTCAGTTGAATTGATCATAAGATTCTTCTGATTTCCATTCCAGTCAAAGTTAATTAAAGACCTTCTCTGGTTCAGTTAGATCGACACTAAGATCTCTCTAATTCCTATTCCAGTTGAAGATATTCCAATACTTGTGTCTAGTTCAGTTGAATCAATCCTAAGATTCTTCTGATTTCCATTCCAGACAAAGTTAATTCAAGACCTTCTCTGGTTCAATCAGATCGAAACTAAGATCTCTATGATTCCTATTCCAGTTGAAGATGACACAAGACTTTTGTCTGGTTAAGTTGAATCAATCCTAAGATTTTTCTGATTTCCATTCCAGTCAAAGTTAATCCAAGACCTTTTCTGCTTCAGTTAAATCGACACTAAGATTTTTCTGATTCTTATCCAGTCAAAGTTAATTCAAGACCTTATCTGGTTCAGTCAGATTGACACTAAGATCTCTCTGATTTTAATTCCAGTTGAAGATGGTCTGTTGTACCCCAAAATTTGCCCTCTCACTTATCAAAAATTTGCTCACAGACTACATTAGGGTTTGATCAGCTCAAGACACCTCCTTAAGCACTGATGACCAAAATTAGGGTTTGAGATTGCACAAGGATTATTGAAATTTCAATACTTCATATGACTTACATGGATCATTATGGACCCCCAAGATTACTCATGCCAAATTTCAAACCTTGGATCACACTTTTGATCAGTCAATTGGGCAGTTGACCTAAAAAAATCAGCTGTATTGGGGAAAAAGTCAACTATGGCCAATTTACAGTAAAACTTCATAATTTTTTATCCACATTAACATTTTAAACTCATATGTATCATTTTATCAAGTTTGGACCATAATTCCTCAAGAAATTTGATCAAATCTCCAAAAGGGCAAAATGGTCAAAATTAGGGTTTTGACTGGGAAATGGCAATTTCTGATTTTTGACCTAGCAAATGGTCGATTGGTTTGAAGCATGATCTCAAGAGTCCAATTGCATCATTTTGACTTAATGACATGGTTCAAAACATTGCAAGTTCATTGGATTGACAAATGAATTTTGCAGTCAACTAATCAAAAGTCAACTGTATACTGAAAAGTCAAACTTTGACTTTTTGGTCAAATTCAAGTGCGAAAGATCACAATTCATCAAAAAATGTCAAAATATAAAACTTAGTCATCAAAATCAAAAGTCAATATTTCATTTTGAAAAGTCAAAATTTCTAGTCTTAGAAATTTTTCTAAGTGTTGGAAATTTCATGTTTTTTTATAACTTTGAGCCAAATTTTCACCATGATGCAAGATGATTCAAGAGAAACTCCCAACATGAAAGTCGTAATCTCCATGAAATCTACAACTTTTCTTTACACAACTTCTTCCAAAAATGCTTGGATCTCAAGTTATAATTTTATGAACATAGGGTCATGAAACTAAAACACTTAGTGAAATTTTACCCTAATTTAGTCAGGATTTTGACCTAACTTCATGGCACTTTTTCATATAGTTCCAAGGGTAATCTTAAAAAGAAATTCAAATATTGGTTGTAGAGAACATTGCAAGCTTTCCACAATGTCCAAGAACTCCTTGATATCATTCTTGAGTAGGGAGAATCGAGGAGATGAAGTTAGGGTTTTGTGACTTGAATTACAAGTCATTTGTGATGAACACATGAACCAAATCCATGCTAGGCTGCATAATCCTTGCTTTATAGGCCTCAAAATTGTTTATCACTCCATAATTAAATGTTTACACAACTGTTGGAGCTTTGATCCAAGCATTTGAGCAATTATCCAAGTTGCATTTCCATTAATGGCACAAAGTAACATTGTCATTCTTGTAAAGCAAGCTTTTTGGATAAAGTTCACATTGAGCCTCTAACTTGTTCCCTCTTATTACACTCCATCCACAAAGTCAGAATCAAGCTTTTTTAAAGCATAACCACTCTATCTTAGCAAGTACACAAGACTTTGAAACTTGTTTTGTAAAAAAATCACATGTTTAGCTTAAGGATGCAAATTTGAATTCTGATCAACTAGAGCATTCCAAACTTGTTGCTTATAAATAGAGTCACTTTTTGTGAGCCAGAACACGAGCTTGAACACCCTGAAATACACCAAAACTCTCTGAAATTAGAAATTGCACAAAAACCCCATTGTTGCACAGTTTCTGACCTTGAACATCAAACTCCCATTTCCCTCGTGTGTTTCTTGGTCTTTTAGTTTCTAAAGCTTCCTTACATCAAGTGTAACTCATCCTTGTACCTGTTTCATTTCTGTAACACCATTTACCCCATCTTCCATATCTAAAAACAGAGTATTACATATTGACTTCTCCAAGTCGTTTCAACCACTCTCAACTCAAGCAAACCATTGTATGAGCTTCCTAGGACCTCAAGGAAGCTAACCTGATCATCACCATCACTTGAAACAAGCTCAAACTCCAAACACGGTTTCCAGTTTTTAGGTAAGTTTTCTCAACTTGGAACTCTTCATACAAGCATCATCAATAGTTTATTTGTGAATAAAACATGTATATATTATTTCCCTGAAGCTAACCATGTCCATAGTTTCCATTAATTTTGCTTGAGCTTAGAGAATTTTGAAACTGAAATCTCTGAACGTTTTAGGGTTCAGATTAGGGCCATTTAAATTCTTGCTTATCTTTGATCCATAGTTCTAATACTTTACATTTCTGGAATCGTGAGAAAATTTGCTACAAGTTTCATGTTTACAATTTTCATTATTATGGAGAAATGAGCAAGTTACAGTAGGTCTGGATGAAGGTTGAAGATGAAGTCTTCAGAACACATTTTTGCCTTACATATTTATTGTTTCATTTGTATTAACAGATGTGTAGCCACCCCAGTGGTAGAAGCGCGCGCCTGTAACCTATGGGACCTGGGTTCGAGCCCCAACAGTATCCTTTTGCATTTTTCTTATTTTTTCATATTTCTGACCTTTTTTTGTTTGGCAGGCGCTGGGCCCTTTGGGCCTGGCTCATTTTGTTTTTTTTTTCTAGTTGACTCCCATACTAGCTCTTGGCACCCCATGGCCCAATTGTATGTATTTATTTATTTATTTCATTTTTTTTCTTTTTAAATATATTTTCTTAAATACTAAAAAATCATAAAAATACAAAAAATGATATATTTATATTTTGACATATTTTATTTTATTTTCTCCATAAATAAAAATATTTTTATACTTTATTTATTTATTAAGTAAATCTTATAAACTTAATTAATATTATATTATTTATTTATTTTTCTTCACACCATTTAAAATACATTATTTTAATATAAAAAAGGACTAAAAATATTTTATAATACTATAAATATTTTTAAAGATAAAAAATATCAAAAAATATTTTTCCTAAATTTATTTTCTTTTGGTTAATTAATAGAATTAAGGTTTTCTTTTAAAATCTTTTTCTTAATAAATTCAAAATTAATTAACTATTTTCTTTATTTAAATTAGGTTAAGACAAAATCTTTTTTTATGAAAAGCAAACAAAATTCATTTTCTTTACATTTTGCATCCTTGTACATTTATTCATTTTTATACTTTGTATTTATGTAAATTCCTTGTATATTCATATCAATTCAATATGGTTGTAATAGACTAATTATGTTTAAATTCTTGAAATCCCCATTTACAAATTGTACACCCCTTCCTAACAAATGTTGTAATAGCGTAGTAATTTTAAATTTCGCAATTTATCGCTTTTATATAACATGCTAGTAATTAGGGTTTGTATGGAAAGACTAAAATCAATACTTAGCAAAACCCTAATTCAAGACAAAAAACAAGCATGAAAACAACACACTTGCACACAAGCACCCCTAGGGTTATTCCACTTGGTTTCCTTATACAAAATGGTCATATTACGCATGTAAGGTATCTTAGAAAAAACAAGATCATAGTCCCTCGATGATGCTATCTAAGTTGTCTTACAAATGATCTTAGTCCCTTAAAAATAATGCTAAGATACCTTTCAATATTGTCAATCATGATTATACGATGACCCACGCCCGTCCCTTTTACATCCAAAGATAGGGTTATTTACCAAATCAATGGTAAGATAACAATGTCAAAGGAAAAAGGAAATGAACATGAAAGACTTTTGAGTAGGTAGATTGATCCTAATTACTTGCTCAATTTCAAACAAAACCCCCTTGCTATTTTCAAAAGAAACACCTACACATTTCAAAACATCTTACAAACTTGAAAACATTTTTAAAAGATCAACATCTTTGTATACATTCTTACGAATGAGAATCATTACAAAGATTGCCTAAACGATGGCCTCTTTACAAAATACTTTCAAAAAACCACACAAAGCACAATTTCAAGCAAAAGCAAGTGATCTAGCAAGTAACTAAGAGCCCATGGAAAACCATGGATGAAAAGGGTGCTAATACCTTCCCTTCTCATAATCTACCCCCTGAACTCAAGAAATAATCTCAAAGGTCTTTCCTGTGCTTTTTCATCTTTCCTTTTGGATAAAAGAAAAGTCGGTGGCGACTCTTGCTAACCGCAACATTTGCGATAAAACGCAAAACACCCAAGTCAGTTCTCCCACCGTATCACAGAACTGGCGACTCTGCTGGGGAAAATTCTAAAAGTGGGGTTACCTTAGGTATAGATCATATTTACTTGCTTATATTGTTTGACTTGTATGCTTTACATGATGGTTCTTTGTTTTGGTTTGGATCCTCTACCCGAATTTGGGATACATTATAGGTAAGTAACAATACATTGTGGAGACTGTGTGGGGTATACTGACATGGACTAAGCAATAGCTATATTAGTGCAACATATTTGTGGGTACCGGTAGCCTTTGAGTTAATCAAAGAGAATACGGGGCCGCTGAGTGATGTCATGAAGCATAAATGAACTTTTAGAACCTTTACTTGACCAACTTGGCCATTTAGGATGTAGTGAGATGACCGGCTTTGGTGCAGTCCGAAGTTGCTAGATACTCGATACTACACTCATTGAGATTTGGTTTCTTGGGATATTTCGGTCGCCATTAAAGAGGCTTATGCTGAAACAATGACTAAGGAAATAAACCAGTGATATTGAGCTCCTTAGAACCCGGTTACTATTACTAGGACAAGTTTAAGCCAACTAAACTTCAAGAGGGTACTTACCTATAATACTCCATGCAATCCTAAACCTAAGGACTTACTTGCTTGGTTTGTATATGCATACTTGTACATAACATCATGAACATCATATCCATCCACTAACCATTTCAAGGAGTTTGGGATTCATCTTTGTTCTTATTTTGTAGGATATGGATTCACTTCGCAGGAAAACTATTCAAGTCAACCTTGTAAGAATCCCTCTACAACCTAAGGAGCTAGCTTCAAGGATTCCTGAAAACTCTCCATTCACCGAGAGACATGGTCGCTTACTCAACTTGGTCACCTCCAACACAGATGAGGACATGATGAAGGTGCTCTTTCAGTTCTTTGATCCTTTACACCATTGCTTCACATTTCCCGACTATCAACTTGTGCCTACTTTGGAAGAATTCTCCCGACTCTTGAGGATTCCCATTCTCAATCAACTACCTTTCAATGGTACGGAAAGAGACACAAATCCAGAAGAGATTGCTCAAGCTCTGCACTTGCACTCATCTGATATCACAACTCATTGGGAAACAAGGAGTGGTGTCAAGGGCTTCCTAGAAAAGTTCTTGTTTGAAAAAGCCCAAAGCTGTTGGAATTCCTTGGATCTGCAAGCCTTTGAGGAAATTGTGGCTCTCCTCATCTATGGGATGGTTTTGTTTCCAAATCTTGACCAACTCATAGATGTGAACACCGTCAAAATCTTTATATCCCTCAACCCGATGCCTACATTGCTAGGAGACATCCTACATTCTTTTCACACCCGTACAATGAGGAAAAGAGGTGTTCTTATGTGTTGCACTCCTCTTTTGGAAAGATGGTTTATTTCTCATAATCCCCAATATTTATTAAAGAATGAGCAAGGTTCAAGGTGGTCACAAAGGTTGATGACGCTCAAACATTCAGACATTCATTGGTGCTCCCGATCCATAGAGAATGTTACTATTGTCGACCGTTGTGGAGAATTTCCTAATGTCCCTTTACTTGGCATTAGGGGAGATATCATCTACAATCCCTGCTTAGCTTTAAGACAGTTTGGTTACGCCCGAAGGGATGGCCCGCACGAGATGCTGATTCAAGGTTTGGTATTTGACTATGACAACGACGATCAAGGTCTTCGCCAGAGATTTATCCGAACTTGGAGGATGTTGAACAAGGTAGATATCAAGACATTAGGGCATAATAATTCCATCCCTCTTGAGCCTTACCTCAAATGGGTACGAGATCGTGCTCAAAGTCTTATGTTGCCTTACCCCTCCATTCTCCTGGTAATCATAGAGCCTGTTGTGGAAGGAGATATTCCGTACACTATCCTGCATCCTGACATGCCCACCTCTCTTGAAGACTTACAAAGGGATTGGATACAACTCAAGGGGGAGAGAGATACTTTCGAAGCCCAATTCTACGCAAGCGAGAAGAAGGTTTCGGAACTCACTAGGCTACTTCATGAGGAGCAGACTCTGAATTCCTACATTGCACCAAAGAGGATGCGCACTATCTTTTTATCTTAGAGTTTCTTGTATTTGTTTTGCCCAAGAAGGCATTATTGTGCTCAAGCTTTAATATATTAATATAACGTGCGTTTCCTTTTTGTCTAAAACAAATTTGAATCTTAAAATCCTTGAAATCATTGCATACGCATTTACCATTCATCATAACATAAGCAGGTTTCTCGTAACAAGTCTCCTCATCTCTCTACTGTTTATTTCAGTAAGATGGACCTCGAGCAAACAGTGAAAGACCTCCAAGCTCAGAATGCACAGTTTCAACAGTTGTTCTTGAACCTAGTCAAAGGACAAGAAGAGTTAAAGACTTTGCTGGCTGAGGGGAAGAGAAAGAAGACCGAGAAGGTAACCAGAGTCCTAAACATGGGAAGAAGATTTCATGGGCAGACAAGAAGGACCCTAGACTTTTCAACAACCTCTAGTGAGAAATACAATCTCGAAGAGTAATAACCTCCAACTGATGACAAGTATAAACATCTCGAAGAGAGGTTGAGTGAAATGGAAATAAAAAAGTGCCTGGCTTGGACTTTGAGAAATTAGGTTTAGTATCGGGAATTCTCATGCCTCTAAAATTTAAAGCACCTGTGTTCGCCAAATATGATGGAGTTTCATGCCCTAAAATTCATCTCCGGTCCTATGTAAGGGAAATCCATCCCCACGCCGCTGAGAAAGACTTATGGGTACACTTCTTACAAGACAGTCTATTTGGAACTCAACTTGATTGGTTTTATCAGTTAGAAAGAGCCAACGTTCATAACTAGGAAGATCTTGCCGTAGCTTTTTACAAACAATACCAATACAATACTGATCTTGCACCTAGCCGTACTCAACTCTAGAGTATGACCATGGTTTCCAATGAAGGTTTCAAGGAATATGCGCAAAAGTGGAGAGACTTGACTGGAAGAGTTCAACCTCCCCTATTTGAAAGAGAATTAGTGGACATGTTTTTGGGCACCTTGTCTGGTCCCTTCTTCAATCACCTAATTAGGAGTTCATCGGCGGGTTTTACTGAACTGATATTGACCAGAGAAAGGGTAGAAGCCGGGATAAATAGTGGAAAGATTAAAAAAGATACATCCTCTGCTGCTATAAGGAAGCCATTTATCGGAAAGAAAGAAGTGGTTGTTGTTTATCCTCATAGGGCCGAACACCGTCTAATGGTGGGGGCTGTTATGATCCCTAAACATGCGTCTGATCATCAAAGAAACAACCAACCAAGGATGGAAAGACCAGTCATACAATTCACTAGAATTAACATGACCCTATCTCAAGTATTGCCGCATCTGTTAAGATCCAACCTGGTGACTTTGAAAGAAGCTCCAAAAAACCCTAACACACCATCTCCTCACTATCATCCTAATACCCGTTGCGCATACCACTCTGAGAGTCCCAGCCATGACACTAATAACTGTTGGGCTCTAAAGAACAAAGTACAATACCTCATTGAAGCCAAAGAGATTGAATTCGATGCGCCCGAAAAGCCAAATGTCATTTCTGCCCCTATGCCCAAACATGGCCATAATACCAATGTCATTGAAGAAGAAATGTTTGTTACTTCAGTTGATGAACTTATGACCCCACTCCTGACTATTAAAGTGAACTTGTTGAATGCTGGTGTGTTCTCGGGTTGTGATGAAGGCTGTCATTTCTGTTTGTCCTCACCAACCAGTTGTCCTTTGTTGAAAACAGGCGTTCAGTGCCTAATAGATAACAAATAAATTTTGTTTGAAAAGACTTTTGTTCCACCTGTTCCTTTTAAAGATGTTTCTATCATTACCATTTCCGCCAATTCTTCCAGGGTCTCCACCAAAAAATCCGTTAGAATTACATCAGTTCCGAAAGCAACTCCTTTGATAATTACAATGCCTGGACCAATCCCGTATTCGTCAGACAAAACCATACCATGGAATTATGGAGGGGATGTCTACTACCATGGTATTAAGCAAGATTGTCCAGCCACCGAAGATTCAAGTCCTAAGAAGGTTGACTCTGATATCCGTAATATCACCGGAACAAGCAAGATCACTCGAAGCGGAAGGGTTTTATCACCAGAGATAGCTCCTCCAAAAGTTATTTCTGGACCCGTGATCATTCATGTTGTTGTTTCTCCACCGAAGGCTATTCCCAATCCTACAATCATCTCCACTAAACCTCCAACTGACAAAGCTGATTCAATCCCTGCTATCACTCCTACTGACATTCCTGCTGCCGAGTTAACCGAGACTCGAGGTAAAAGTATTCTGATTGAGCCTGTCCAGACGAAGTCTCAGTCATTGGCTATCCCTGAGACCTCCCAGAAAGAGATGGAGGAAATTTTGAAGATCATAAAAAGAAGTGACTACGATGTAGTTGAACAACTGGGGCAAACTCCATCTAAAATTTCCATGCTGGCTTTACTACTATGTTCTGAGGTGCATGCAAAAGCCTTGGTAAAATTCCTGAAAACTGCCCATGTACCTCAAGAAACATCTGCCAATCAGTTCCAAGACTATGTAGCTAGCTTAACTGCAGACAACGGTCTAGGTTTTTCGGATGTTGATTTAACGCCAAGAAGAAGAAAGCATAATGAGGCATTGCATGTCTCAGTTGAATGTAGGGGCACAACCCTGGCTCATGTTTTGGTGGACACTGGCTCATCTCTAAATGTATTTCCTAAAAAAGCTCTTGATAGGCTGGACTATGAGGGATTGACATTAAGTAACATAGTAGTAAGGGCTTTTGACGAATCGAAAAGGATGGTGCATGGGGAGGTGGATATCCCCATAAAGGTTGGAACCCAAACTTCCGATTCAACTTTTTATGTAATAGACATCCGCCCTTCATACTCCTGCTTGCTAGGACGACCATGGATCCACAATACTGGCGCTGTTACTTCTATGTTGCACCAAATACTAAAATATCCGATTCAAGGAAGATTATCACCGTTCATGGAGAAGAAGAGTATATGATCAGCCATCTCAATTCCTTTAGATATGTGGAATTATATGGTGAATTTATTGTAACTCCATTCTAACACTTTGAAGAAGTCCCGCAAGATGTGGAAGTGACTAAGGTTGTTCCCAAGATCACAATGCCTCCCCTCGAGATGTCATCTTTGAAGGATGCAAAGGTAGTGATAGAAGAAGGAGGGTGCACTATCTGGGGACAACTTCTAGATATCCCACACAAGTCTGAGAAGTTTGGATTAGGATTCACTTCAAGTGCTCAGAAGGCTGTACGTCGCGCTCGTGCTGGAGGACCACCCCTGAAGATTAGCAACCGTGAAGTCAACGCGGTAGAGGATGATGAAGATGGTTGCAACCTGGAGGATTGGATCTTCCCAACTATCAGTGGAGGGCTCAACAATTGGTAGGCTAGAGATTTTGTCCTGATCACTTTTATCCCACAGTAATTTGTCTTTACATTTTGTTGGATCTGTAATATTAAAACAATTCAAACTCTTAAATCCTTGTGTCTTACCCGAGGCACAATGGTCCATTTGTAAGGGTTATTATCTCATTTCCATATGACATCAATGAATCATGGACGTTTTGCATACAAACTTTGTGCTCATTGTTTTTGATTTTTACATTTTCATTTCTTTCAAAGATAGCTATACCCTTACACACACTCACACTCACAATGCAGGTCTACATCCATTCGGGATCCCATGGGTAACGGTTCTGCTATGGCTTTCTGTGACTCTGAAAATCTAATCTACCAAGCCGAAGACGAAGGTGAGGAAGATTGTGAAGTACTAGGGGAACTTGCCAGATTACTAATGCAAGAAGAGGGAACCATTCAACCCCACGAGGAACCAGTGGACACAATCAACCTGGGTACGGAAGAAGATAAAAGAGAAGTCAAGGTGGGTGACAATTTAGAATCGAGTGTCAAGGAGCGTCTGATTCAGTTCCTACACGAGTATGTTGAGGTCTTTGTCTGGTCGTATGAAGACATGCCAGGACTTGATGCAGATATTGTGATACATCGTCTGCCTACAAAAGAGGATAGTCCACCATTAAAACAAAAGGTCCATCGAATGCGACCAGATATGTCAGAAAAGATTAAAGCAGAAGTCATGAAACAATTTAATGTTGGATTCTTGGCCGTCACCTCCTATCCGCAATGGGTTGCCAATGTTGTTCCCGTACCCAAGAAAGACAGCAAGGTAGGAATGTGCATGGACTACAGAGATTTGAATAGGGCAAGCCCTAAGGATGATTTTCCACTTCCCCACATTGACATCCTAGTTGATAATACGACACAACACAAAGATTTTTCCTTCATGGACGGTTCTCAGGCTACAACCAAATCAAAATGGCGCCTGAGGACATGGAGAAAACAACATTTGTCACACAGTGGGGCACATTCTGCTACAAGGTGATGTCGTTCGGACTGAAGAATTCTAGGGCAACCTATCAGCGTGCCATGGTAGCTCTATTTCACGACATGATACATCACGAAATAGAGGTCTATATGGATGAAATGATAGTTAGCTCTCAAACAGAAGAAGAGCATCTTGATCATTTACAGAAACTGTTTGAGAGGCTAAAGAAGTACAAGTTGAGGTTGAACCCAAATAAATGCACGTTCGGAGTAAAGTCTGGTAAACTCATAGGCTTTGTCATCAGCAACAAGGGTATTGAAGTAGATCCTGCCAAGGTGAAATCGATACAAGAGATGCCTACTCCTTATACTGAGAAGGAAGTCAGAGGATTCTTGGGACATTTAAACTACATTGCCAGGTTCATTTCTCACCTGACAGCTACTTGTGAGCCAATCTTCAAACTATTAAAGAAAGATCAAGTAGTCAAATGGAATGATGAATGCCAAACTACTTTCGACAAGATCAAAGAATACCTACAAGAGCCTCCTGTTTTAATGCCACCAGTCGAGGGAAGACCATTAATCATGTATCTAACTGTTTTAGAAAATTCAATGGGGTGTGTGATGGGGAAGCATGACGAGTCTGGCCGAAAAGAGCACGCTATTTATTACCTGAGCAAAAAGTTTACCGACTATGAAATAAGATATTCATTGCTCGAGAAAACTTGCTGCGCTCTGGCATGGGCTGCTCACCGGCTAAGACAGTATATGCTGACCCATACTACTTTGTTGATATCTAAAATGGATTCGATAAAATATATCTTCGAGAAGCCTGCTCTCTCTGGGAGAATAGCGAGACGGCAGATGATCCTGACGGAATATGACATATAACATACTACCCAAAAAGCAATAAAGGGCAGTGTACTAGCTGACCACCTTGCTCACCAAGCTGTAGAAGACTACCAGTCCATGAAGTTCGAATTTTCGGATGAAGACATCATGACATTAGACAACTGTGAAGAATTCAGGCCATATGACGGACCTGAACAAGGATCCCGATGGACCCTGTTCTATGATGGGGTATCCAACGCACTTGGCAATGGTATCGGTGTTGTACTCATATCTCCAAAAGGGTGCCATACTCCCTTTACCGTAAGACTCTGTTTCAATTGTACAAACAACATGGCGGAATACGAAGCATGCATATTTGGTATCAGAGCTGCCATAGACTTGGGAATCAAATCCTTGAATGTATTTGGAGATTCAGCTTTGATCATCAGTCAGATCAAAGGGGAATGGGACACCAAACACCCTAACCTTATCCCTTACAAAGAACATGTTTTGACATTGCTCCCGCTGTTGTACCCGAAAATTTGCCCTCTTTTCATACATGCATATTATTGGTTTTATGGTTATGGAATAAAGGTATATTTATCAAGCTTCTTCAAATTACAAGTGACGTTTATTTCGTCAATGGATATTCTCAGAGTATTTTCCGTGCTGAAGATCGGTTCTCCTTTTTGCAACGATTCGGGATTCAAAGATTCACAAGTCCAACCTGACGCGTCATATTCAGGTGTTCTTTCACCAAGATATCTCTGATAACATATTCTCAAATTCAGATTCGGCTCAAGAGTCAATTATTTAAAGAAGGTCTCTGAATGTGTGAGTTTTCTCGAAGAAATATGGTGAAAAAGTGTACTGAAAGTGCAGTTTTTACACACTAAAAAATTCATAACTTGAAGATCGTGGCTCGTTTTGAACCCGTTCCAGTGGCCAAAATTCCGTATTGACGTCATCTATGTTTTCATCTCTCACAGCTGGAATCCAATTTTGATCATAAGGTCTTCAAAAATGCGGATTTATCAAATATTTTTGTACAAAAAATTTGTGACAGAAGTTTATTTGCGTCATGTTCAGAAAATCATAACTTGGTTGATTTTCAACGTATCGAGCTGGTTCCGGCGCCAAAATTTCACAAATTGAGTTGGCTAAGTTTTCGCAGGAGGTATTGAGTTCGAACAGGATCCAAAAGGCTTTCGTTTTTTGCTCAGAGTGCGGGTGACGCACCGAAAATCCTAAATGCTGAATATTATTTCATCTGGGTTGAAACTTCGAAAATTCATAACTCAGTCAATTTTTATCGGATCGGGCCCATCTTTTTACACAAGGTCACTGACTCAGATATACAAATTTTCTTCCAAAGTTGATACCGGTTTATGCTTCGATAAGTACTAGTTTTTTATTGAAGAACGTGTCAGAGTCGACACTGGAGCCCAAAATAAGTTCGTCTGAGCTGAAACTTCAAAAATTAATAACTAATTCACCGTTTATCCGATTGAGCCCATTTTTGAACAGGATTTTTTTCTCGATGTCGACCACATTTTGTTTTCACATTTCAACTTCAAAAATTGCACCTAAGCCCCTGAGATTTAGCCTGGAACGTGACGGACTCAAGTGATGATTGGAGGCCCAATTGCACATTCAAAGCCCATTTTTTTATCTCTAATTTCTATTATATAATCTCATTCTTTTCACACAAACGGGGGGACGAAAAAAAACCTTTCCCACAACGCTGTCAGAATATCAAATTCTTTCAAGAACCCTAAAACCTTTAAATCCTTATTACAAACCTCCATCTCACTACAAACAAGATATCCTTATTACAAACCCACATCTCACTACTTCTTCAGTAAGGGTAAGACTGGTTTGATCTCCATGATCAAAAGGGAATAGAAGCATTCATCTCACTATTTCTCCAGTAAGGGTAAGGCTGGTTTAATCTCCATGATCAAAAGGGTATAATCATTCATACATGCCATATCGGTTTTAACATTAAATTTTTTCCATCATATATTTGCTTTATTTGTATTTCATGATATATAGTAATTTGTTTAATGTGTTCATGAGATTCAACACTGCAGATTTAGACAGGGTCCCATACAGGTTCATTACAGAACGTTGAGGCCAAAACACTAATGGCCAAAATAGAACAACCAGCCAATGCATGACGAGGCAGATATTCTGAGAAGGTTAAGGGCGTGGGTTCAACAACCACCCCCTATTGGTATTGGTTTTCTTCCTTTCTATTTATCCTTTTACCTATTTTCATTCTTTCTGTTTAAAACTTTTTTTTCATAAAACTTAATATTTTTCACACACCTTTGATTTTTCCTCCTAAACTCGAATAATTAATTTTAGGTTTTAATTTAATTTTAGGTTTTTAATTTCATTGTTTGTTTTTGGTTTCCAACCAATTTGTCTTTTTCAATCTTAAATTCACTTAACCACAACTTTTTTCACAAACCTTTTTTTTTTACAAAAAAACCTAATTTAATTTTTAGGTTAATTAATTTTATATTTTTTTAACTTTTTTCAAAATTAATCTTTTTTTATTAATTAATATTAATTAGGATTTAGATATTTTAATTAACTTTTTTTCAAAATTAACATTTTTTACTAATTAAAATTAATTAGGTTTTTTTAGGTTTATTTAATTAATTATCCTAAATCACTTTTTTATAAAAAAATTCACCAAAAACATTAACTTAGAATTTTCGATTTTAATTTTTCCTTGATTTCTTTTTATTTATTCTTTTACATTTTAATTTCTAGAAAAATTGTATAGGTTGCATTATCAATGTAATAGCGTAGATTTAGCTTTTCTCGCTTTTTTTCTTCTAATTATGTAATTGCTCAGAGGTTTGTAATAGTTTAATTTAGGGCTTTTACTTATCGCTTTTCTCCAGTTTTTGGCTATGTAATTAATCCCCCTCTCTGAAGCCTTATAATAGCGTAGATTTATTTTCTCACATTTTTAATTCCCGCAAATATTTAACTGTCTAGATGTATGTTAATAGGATTGTATGGAAAGACAAACTGAAAATTAAAACAGTAGATCACCTTAATTGTGCAAAGATTAAATAACTGAAATCGAACACATGTACATGCTCACTCTTAGGGTATGCCTCACTTGGTTTCCTCGGAAAACAATGGTCATGTCCCTCGAACATAGGGATACCCTTAGCAAAGACCCTCGGTTAAAATCATCATAAAGATCATGGTCCCTCGATGTCCCTCGATGTTGCCTACGGTATATGATCTTGTCCCTCGATGTTGCCTACGAATATATGATGACAGTCCCTTCGAAATGCTAAGGTATCCTTACATGTTGCCTT
Source organism: Vicia faba (assembly GCA_948472305.1). Lineage (NCBI taxonomy): Eukaryota > Viridiplantae > Streptophyta > Magnoliopsida > Fabales > Fabaceae > Vicia > Vicia faba. Next base: position 732,023,866 of record OX451736.1, read on the forward strand.
CAATGACCATTACGTCCCTTTCGATAGTCCCTCAAACTCAAACGACGATGCTACCTATTTCTCAAATAGTAGGATAACGTTGTCTAAAGGAAACGAGAATAGAAACAATCTTTTTTCGAGTAGATAGATGCTAGTAGGTACTTGCTCAAATCAAACTTTTTCACACCAAACACTTTTTTCAAACAAAGTTTTCAAACGACTTCGTAACACTCTTGAGGACATAAACAAGGGTTAAATCAAAGTAAAACAAAAAAAAATTCAAATCAAACACAAACAAGCAATTTTGAAAACGATGAGCAAGTACCTAAGAGCCCATGGAAAACCATGGATAGAAAGGGTGTTAATACCTTCCCTTTCTATAATCTACCCCCCGTACTCAGAAACATCTCGAAAAAGGATTTTTTTCTGTACTTTTTTCCTTTCCGATTGGATGAAATAAAAGTCGGCGGTAACTCTTGCTTACTGCGACATTTTGCGAACAAAAAACGCAAACCAGTATTAATAGTCGATTCTGCCACCGTATCACACCCGCATTTTGAGAAGATTACCTTTAAACACTTCCCGCGATAAGAAAATCAGCTGGCAGACGCACTAGTTACAATGTCATCTATGTTTAAACTTAAATGGGATAATGAGGCTCATCAGATCACCATTGAACGAATGGATGAACCAGCACACTGTCACGAGATTAATACTGAGGAAGTAGTGGATCAGCCATGGTTTCACGAAGTCAAGAGGTATCTCGAGGCTCAAGAATATCCAGAAGGAGCTTCAGTCAATGTTAAGAAATTCTTAAGAAGATTCTCTGCAAAATTCTTCCTTAGTAACGACATTCTTTACAAACGCAACCATGACTCTGTGTTACTTCGGTGCGTAGACAAGGTTGAAGCTGAAAGAATCATGGCTGAATTACATGAAGGAACTTTTGGCACCCATTCCAGTGGGCATACGATGGCGAAGAAAATCCTACGGGCAGGCTATTACTGGTCTACCATGGAAGCAGATTTCTATCAACACTCTTGAACCTGCCATAAGTGTCAGATTTATGCTAATAAAGTGCATGTACCTCCGGTTCCTCTGAATGTCTTGACGACTCCTTGGCCCTTTGCTATGTGGGGAATAGATATGATTGGGGAAATCAATCCGACAGCCTCCAATGGATACCGCTTCATCCTAGTGGCCATTGACTATTTTACAAAGTGGGTTGAAGCAACCTCCTTCGCTTCCGTTACCAAGAATGTTGTCGCCCGGTTCATGAAGCAAAACCTCATTTTTCGATACGGCATCCCGGAGAGAATCATTACTAACAATGGTACAAATCTCAACAACACTATGATCACCGCCCTATGCGAGCAATTCAAGATTCAGCATCACAATTCTTCCTCTTATCGACCGAAGATGAATGGTGCTGTCGAAGCTGCAAATAAGAACATTAAAAAGATCATACAGAAAATGACAGTCACATACAAAGACTGACATGAGATGTTACCATTCGCTCTCCATGGGTGTCGTACTACAGCTCGCACATCAACCGGGGAAACACCCTATTCTTTGGTATACGACATGGAAGTTGTCTTGCCTATTGAGGTTCATATCCCCTCTCTAAGAATTATGAAGGATGCAGGTCTGAATGAAGACGATTGGATCTAGACTCGACTTGATCAACTAAACTTAATTGATGAGAAAAGACTTATTGTTGTCTGCCATGGTCAAATGTATCAAAAACGAATGATCAAGGCTTTCAACAAAAAGGTCAGACGACAAGTGTATCAAATTGGAGACCTGGTGATCAAACGTATCATACTGCCGCAAGGTGATCCCAGGGGAAACTGGACTCCTACGTACGAAGGACCATTTGTAATCAAAAACATATTCTCTAGTGGAGCAATGATCTTGACTACCATGGATGGTGACGACCTGCCACACCCTGCGAACGTAAACATAGTCAAAAGATACTACGCATAAGAGACCCGCTAGGTTGACACACCTAGGCAAAACAAGGGCATCCTGGCGAACCAAAAAGGTTCGGGAAAAAATTAAGGATAAAACCAAAAAAATATGTACACCCGATAAGTTGAAAACCCGAAAAGGAAACTTGGGCAAAAAAGGGTTTCCCGGTGGGCTGAAAACCCGAAAGGGCAATCCAGGCAAAAGTTAGGGAATTAAAGCGTATGACTATGTCCCTTTGGATCACCTTACGGACAACTTGCAAGCTCGATATTTCTGACCAATTCAATCATCTTCGGACAAGGTAACAAATAGATAAGATGCTCAGAGATACAAAGGCTATAGCAGAATGGGAACCCCATGGGATTGTTACACGTAGCTATCTTTTCTTTGTATTAAAATTTTCATTTTTTACAACGGCATTCTCTTACTAGAATGTTTGTCTCACTGTATAAAAATACTTACTCAAAGTCAATACAAAGATATTCCTTTGCAAGTGCAAAACTATCTGTTTTTCTATACTCTTGTATTTTGTTTACAAAAACGTCCAATGATTCATTGTTGAACATATGCATTTGAACATAATTACTGTTTACAAATAAATAAAATAAAAGACAATTGTTGATGGTTTTAGGAGATAGGGAAACCTCTCCAAGTTATTTTCCATAAAAATCCCCCGCAGTGTACAGTTTAATCCCCAGCGGAACAAAGCTTCCAATTATCAATCCCTGGTAGAAATCATCCAATTTCTCCAGATTCCCCAGACAGATTTTTCAAGCAGTACATGACATTTCCCTTACAACAAAGTTTATTTCTCTAAACGGAAATTCATCAATACTTCGACTTCAAGACATGAAGACTTACATATCTTCAACAACATTCAGGGATTTATTTCCCCAAATCCAACAAATAAGCGCAATAAACTAGCTCACATACGCATACATTGCATCCGCATATCATAAACATTGACAAAACAAATGCATTATATCATATATTTCATACAACATGATTTTGCATTTTAGATAACATTTTACCCTTTTCAGGATAAGATAAACAACTACCATTAACAATGTTCAGAGTTTTCAGATACAGTTCAGATACGCTCCAGACACGAATGCCATTCTGATACTCATTCAAAACCAGCTTTCAGATACAGTTCAGATACGCTCTAGACACGGTTGCCATTCTGATACTCATTCAAAACCAGCTTTCAGATACAGTTCAGATACGCTCCAGACACTGATGCCATTCTGATACTCATTCAAAACTAGCTTTCAGATACAGTTCAGATATGCTCCAGACACGAATGCCATTCTGATACTCATTCAAAACCAGCTTTCAGATACAGTTCAGATACGCTCCAGACAAGGATGCCATTCTGATACTCATTTAAAACCAGCTTTCAAATACAACTCAGATACGCTCCAGACACGGATTCCATTCTGATACTCATTCAAAACCAGCTTTCAGATACAATTCAGATACGCTCCAAACACAGACGCCATTCTAATACTCATTCTTTCAGCTTACAAATTACAATTTAACAATCACTCCTGGATGGCATCTATAAGCCCATCTCCAACAACTTTCTATCACCTCTCCAAATGGCATCTTTAAGCCCGTTCCCTCAACCATCACATCGCCAAGTGCAAATTTCTAGGTACTCTAGTGTCCAATCATCTTCCACCTTCGAGTCACGAATGGAAAAACATGCCAATATAACTCTTCAGACTTAAGAAGATTGAACATGGGCAACTGTTGTACCCCAAAATTTGCCCTCTCACTTATCAAAAATTTTCTCACAAACTGCATTAGGGTTTGATCAGCTCAAGACACCTCCTTAAGCACTGATGACCAAAATTAGGGTTTAAGATTGCACAAGGATTATTGAACTTTCAATACTTCATATGATTTACATGGATCATTATGGACCCCCAAGATTACTCATGCCAAATTTCAAACCTTGGATCACACTTTTAATCAGTCAATTGGGCAGTTGACCAAAAAAATCAGTTGTATTGGGGAAAAAGTCAACTATGGCCAATTTACAGTCAAACTTCATAAATTTTAATCCACATCAACATTTTAAACTCATATGTATCATTTAATCAATTTTGGACCATAATTCCTCAAGAAATTTGATCAAATCTCCAAAAGGGCAAAATGGTCAAAATTAGGGTTTTGACTAGGAAAGGGCAATTTCTGATTTTTGACCTAGAAAATGGTCAATTGGTTTGAGGCATAATCTCAAGAGTCCAATTCCATAATTTTGACCTAATGACATGTGTTTTACCCCAAAATTATCCCTCCCATATTTCTCAATACATTTCAAGTGAAGTCCTCAAATTGCTCAAGGAAGTCCAAGGGTTGACCAGACAAGCTCTCTCCTAAGACAATCTACCTCAAATTAGGGTTTCATATTGCATCAAGATACTTGAGTCCAAGGGATCCCAAATTCTCACCATTTTCCTAATATTTTCTCAAGATCATCCATGTCAAGTTTCAAGCCTTGCAGAGAAAGTTTGCCCAGTCAATTGCTCAAAGGCCTAAAAATCGCCTATGCTAGCGCAAAAGTCAACTGTGGCCCACATACAGTCAAACTTAAAGATTTTTGGTCAACATCCTCATTTTGAAGTATTATTCATCATTTGATCAAGGGTTGATCATGATTCATCAAGGATTGCTCACAATTCATCAAAACCCAAAAGTTGCTAAATTAGGGTTTTGCAGGAAAAGTCAACTCAAATTTGACCAAGCATAACTTTATCATACTTTATGAGAAATGACCAATATAAAGCTCATTTTGAATAGGATGAAATTCTATACAATTCATTTCCATCTCCCAAGTTCAAAATATGCATTCACAAGAAGTTATGAATTTGGACATTATAGGTCATTTTGAAAAGTCAACAAAAACACCTTTTTTGTTAAAGCTTCATACATGAACATGTAATACGAAATTGATATAAGACCAAAAGGGTTGCTTAGAGGACATCTCAAGATTTCTAAAAAGTCCAAGAACACCTTCAAAGACTCAAAATTGAGGAAGTTATGCATTGGTGAAGTTGACCCTTTTTGCAAAATTTTCAAAAGTCAACTATGCCTCAAATTGCAATTTTTGTTAAATGGGCCTAATCTTTTGCATTTGTTTTGAGTTGGTAACATGGTCCACGACCCAAGGAAGCCACCACATCTTATTTGCTCCATTTGTTTATTTTATTATGGTTTTTATTTATTAAAAATCATTTTAAATCAAATAAATAATAAAAAATACCAAGATTTGTTTTGAAGATCTGATTTTGATGAAAATCAAATCCAAATGAGCTGGCCTAATCAATCAAATTCGAATCAAGGCAAAAGGGCATGATTTGCATGATTATGAAAAGATTTCATATGGTTTAAAGATCAAATATCCCCTTCGTGAATTCTCAAGATCATGGCCAAAAATAATTAACCTAATATGATTCACTACTTATGCTGAAGATCATTGAACCCTAAACAGAAGAATTTTCGTGCAGAGCTACCTCCACGAACAAGAACCAAACTTGGAAAAATCACAAAAAAGTGCAGACTCGATTTCACACTTCCAAGCAATTACAAGGCTTCCTGACCATCTCATTCACTTCCTGGGAGTGCAAGCAAGCAATACCAATCAAAAACAAGCGCGCTAGTGCCCAAAATTCGTCCCCAAGACTCCCACGGTTTGGCCATATTTCCAAAACTGAATCTTGTTATTCTTGCATATTCATCATGTTCTAATAGTATATTCTTGTTCCTTAACACATTTGCAAGCTATCTATATCATTTAATTGCATTTTTGTGGACCATATCAGAATTCACCATTGCTAGGTTTTGTTAGTTCAATTTGGGATCTTTGTGTACAGGTGAAATTGGCCCACAAGAAGGGCACCATCGTGCTCAGCAGGCCAAGATGAGTTGATTCATGTCCTTAGATGTTATTTATCTTGCTTGTGTTTGATTTTGAGAATTACAGGGTTTGTAGTGACGGACGTTGTCCGTAGGTAAAGTCTTCAAACCTTTTTGCCACGGAGAGAGGACATGGATGATGGCGTGGCATCACCCTACTCGTCCATTTAAATTTCCGCGCGAATATTTATTTATTTCGTTCGTTTTTAATAAAATGATTATTGTTTATTTTGTATACAAAGAGAACACGCAGCGCAGTTGGTAGCCAGGTTATTGGAAAAGGATTTGGGGCCTGGGTTCGAATCTCAGGTCCCCCCTATTATTTCTTGTTATTTTCATTCAGGTGATCAAGCGTGCACACAAGCCAAGAGACCACCATGTGACCTCAGGATCCAACCATTGGATCTCCTGGAAGCCAGATCTGAAGGTTATCATATGAAGGACCATCATAGGCCTTGGTCAATGCAAAGCGTGGGAGTATGGAAGTTGTGATACGGTGGGAAGAACTGACTGTTTTTTGGAATGCTGGTTTGCGTTTTGCGTTTGTGTTTGCAAAATGTCGCGGTAAGCAAGAGTCGCCACCGAATTTTATTTTATCCAACAAGCAAAGGAAAAAAGCATAGAAAAATTCCTTTTTCGAGATATTTCTCGGGTTCGGGGGGTAGATTATTGAAAGGGAAGGTGTTAGCACCCTTTCTATCTGTGGTTATCCACAGGCTCTTAGGTACTTGCTCAATTGTTTTCAAAATTGTTTTCTTTGTGCTTGTGGGTTTGAAAAAGTTTTTGTTTTGAAACTTCGATTTAACTCTTGCTTTTGTCCTTAAGAGTGTAATGAAGTGTTTTGAAAACTTTGTTCGAAAAGGAGTGTAAGTGCGAAAAGTTTTGTTTTTTGAAAGAGCAAGTATCTAATAACCATCTACCTACTCGAAAAAGGAATCGTTCTATGCTAATTTCCTTTAGACAACGCTATCCCACTATTGATGAGTAGGTAGCACCGTCGTTGGAGTTTAAGGGTCAATTTGAATGCGGGACTTACAGTCACCAAAGCAATTTTAGGATGCCTTAGCGGTAACCCTAATGTCTTAGATCATTTGTTTGAGGCAACAATATCCGAGGCAACCGTTTTGAGGCGACTATGATCTTTTAGACAAGAGGACGACCTCTAAAACGACCTATACTTAATGACCGTGTACGAAGGCAACCAAGTGGGGTGTACCCTAGGAGTGCGCATTTGCGAGTGTGTCGTTTTCAGTTATATCTTTATACATGTTAGGGGTGATCTAATTTGATTTTAGGTTAAAACATTCAGTCTTGTCATGCAACCCTATTATCAAACATCTAACAGTTATAATTTGCAGAAATAAAATGCAGAATTTTAAATTACAAGGCGTCGGGTATTTACATCGCCAAAGACAAACCCTTTGAAAAATAAAAGAAAGCGAATAAAAAAAATAATTAAACGTCCTATTTAACTATTACAATCCGTAAGCAAATACATAATTGGATAAAAATGAGTAACGTGCGTGGGAAATTGAATCGAATGTGAATTAGGGTTTTGTCCCTTTTGGTTAAAAAAACATGTCTTTTTGGTTTTTTTGTTGTTTTTAAATTAAGAAAGAAATTAAACCTAAATTAAAGAACTAAATTAAATTAATAAGTTAATTAAATGAAAAAATTAATTATTTTTGGAGTTTTTGATTATGTGGGAAAGAAAATAAAACTATTGAATTAGTGGTTAAAACCTAATTAAATCTAATAAATTTTAATTATTTACAAAAATGAATTAAAGTTTTCTAATTAAAACCTAATCAATTAAAAAATTTATTAAGAAAAATTAAAGTTTAAAATTTGATTGAAATAAAAATATTTTTTTTGTGATTTTTATTTAATAAAAACAGAGTTTTAATTGGTTAGAAAAATTAAATAAAATTAATAAAACAATTAATAAAACAAAACTAAATAAATAAAAGAGAGGAGTGTTGGGCCTGATTTAAGGGTGTCGGTAGCAATTTGAAGGCCCATCATCAGCCAGCCTGTTTGACTTTGTGTGATCTAGTGTGGGCTCATGGACTTGGCTCTTGGTGGACCTCCAATCATTAGTCACCAGATCTGGCTCTTGGCCATCTGGCATTTGGATGGGAGAGGGAGCATGGTGTACTGCAAGCCAACGTATGCATGTGATAACCTGAAAAGAAATAAGAAAATACAAAGTGCTGGAGGCAGGGATCGAACCCCTGACCTCCAGCCACTAACGCCTTGGAAGTTGACGTGCTGACCACTGGGGCACGTTGTTGTGTTTGTTATAATAATATGAATGATATATATTATAGAAAAAACAAAACTATTGCCAGAAAATAATAAAAACGCGCGTAATATTTGAATTGGCCAACATAAGGATGACACGAATTCATCCCTGTCCTCAGACCGGTAAAAAAATACATGCGGATTTGAATCCGTAGCTAAAAGCGCAGGCCTATGCTAAAATTCTCTCCAGGCCATATAAATCCATTCCAAGAACATGGTTCAATTCGTCATGGCCTCCTGATCAAAACCATGTTCTTCTTGAGTCTCAATTTCACCTGAAACAAAAGTCCCTAAAAACAACAACAAAACCCTAGCCATGGCGTTTTGCAAAACATGTCATATGAATGAAATTAAATGATGCAGAAAGTTTGGAAATGTTCTTGTGATCATGAATATGCCATTAGTTTTCTCAAATGATGCAAGAACAAATCAAATCAAATTCAAGAATAGGGCTGTGTTACGTGAGACTTACAGTGCGTTTGGAAGCCTGAAAATGCTTGATTTTGGTTGGGATAGCTTGTGTGAATGCCCAGGAAGCGATTGGAACAAGTCTCGATCCCTGAAACTGCCTCTAACCTGGGTTTTGATCTCAAGCTTTTTGTGATTTTTTTCAATTCTTATTCTGCCTCTTCCAACACTTTCCAACCCTTGTTTCGTGTCCTCCAGCTTGCTAATGTATTGTGTTTGGTATTAGGTCTACAAACTTGGCTCAAATCTTTCCATATCAATGCCCATGAATTGGATTTGATCTCCATTTACAAACTTGCCAAATTTGCCTAATTCCAATCTTTTTGCAAATGATTTGATTTGATACGTTAATGGTGATGCTACCTGTGAACAAAGCCTAAAACAATAAGAAAATCATGAGTTATTAATTCTTTGGATTTTATATGATTTTATTTGATTAAAAATGAATAAATTCAAATAAAAATCAAATTAAATAATAAAAATGAGATATGGGCACATGGCTGGAGCTAGGGCACGTGGGTTATAGTTCAAACTCAAATCAAGTGAAAAAGAATGGGCCCATTTGACAAAATTTGATGTTTTAGGGATAGTTAACTTTTGGCAATTTTGCAAAAAAGTCCAACTTCAACAATGCATAACTTCTTCAATTTTTAACTTTTGGAAGTTTTCTTGGACTTTTTAGAAAGCTTGAGATGTCCTCTAACCAACCCTTTTTGTCTTATATCATTTTGCTGTTTCATGCTCAATTTATAAGCTTTGGCAAAAAAGGTGTTTTTGTTGACTTTTCAAAATGACCTATAATGTCCAAATTCATAACTTCTTGTGAGTGCATTTTTTGAACTTGGGATGTGAAGATGGATTGTAGGTAATTGCATCCTATTCAAAATGGGATTTGGATGGGTCATTTCGCATAAAGTATGAGAAAGTTATGCTTGGTCAAATTTGAGTTGACTTTTCCTACAAAACCCTAATTTAGCAACTTTTGAATCTTGATGAATTTTGAGCAATACTTGATGAATCATGATCAGCCCTTGATAAAATGATTAAATATCCTTCAAAATTAGAATTTTGACAAAAAATCTTGAAGTTTGACTGTATATAGGTCACAGTTGACTTTTGCCCTAGCACAGTCGATTTTTGGATCTTTGAGCAATTGACTGAGCAAACTTCCTCTGCAAGGCTTGAATTTTGACATGGATGATCTTGAGAGAATATTAGGACATTGGGGAGCACTTGAGGTCATTTGGACTCAAAGATCTTGATGCAACACAAAACCCTAATTTGGGGTAGACTGCCTTAGGAGAGGGCTTGCCTAACCAACTCTTGAGTAACCTTGAGCCACTTGGAAATTTTTCTTGCAATATTTTGAGAAATATGGGAGGGAAAATTTTGGGGTACAACAGCTGCCCCTGTTCAATCTTCTTAAACCTGAGGATGTAGTTGGCTTTTAAGCCTTTCGTGATCCGAAGGTGGAAGATGATTGAACATTATAGTGCCTAGAAATTTGCACTCGCATGAAGTGGTATCAGCCTTGTGATGTCAGGAATGGGCTTACAGATGCCATTTGGAGGAGTGTCGATCACATAAGAGATTCCTTAGCGAGAGCTTGTATACCTGTTGTTGTGGAAGATTCCGCAGGGGGGGTCTGATCTTGGTTGAGATTTAGGAACTTGCCTGTACTTCAACTGAGAGAACATCTCTGCTGAGTTTTAAGAACTTGTCCTGTAATTCAACTGGGGGGAAACATCTTCATCGATATTTAAGAACTCGCCCGTAATTCAACTGAGAAAACTCTACTGAGATTTAGGAACTGTCTGTACTTCGATGGAGGAGAATTTGTCAAGATTTAGAACCTTATCTGTAATTCAACTAAGGATAATTCAGTTGAGATTTAAGAACTGGTCAGTAGTTCGACTGAGGGAAACATCTTCTTCGAGATCTAGGACTTGTCTTTAATTCAACCGAGGATAATTCTGTTGAGATTTAAGAACTCGTTTGTACTTCGAGAGAGGAAAATTGTCAAGATTTAGAACCTTATCTGTAATTCAACTGAGGATAATTCGGTTGAGATTTTAAGAACCGGTCAGTAATTCGACTGAGGGAAACATCTTCATCAAGATTTAAGACTTGTCTGTAATTCAACCAAGGATAATTCTGTTGAGATTTAAGAACTCGTCTATACTTCGACGGAGGAAAATTTTCAAGATTTAGAACCTTATCTATAATTCAACTGAGGATAATTCAGTTGAGATTTAAGAACCGGTCAGTAATTCGACTGAGGGAAACATCTTCATCGAGATTTAGGACTTGTCTGTAATTCAACCAAGGATAATTCAGTTAAGATTTAGGAACTCGTCTGTACTTCGACGGAGGAAAATTGTTGAGATTTAGAACCTTATCTGTAATTCAACTGAGGATAATTCGGTTGAGATTTAAGAATCGGTCAATAATTCGACTGAGGGAAACATCTTCATCGAGATCTAGGACTTGTCTATAATTCAACCGAGGATAATTTTGTTGAGATTTAAGAACTCGTCTGTACTTCGACATAGGAAAATTGTTGAGATTTAGAACCTTATCTGTAATTCAACTGAGGATAATTCTATTGAGATTTAATAACCGATCAGTAATTCGACTGAGGGAAACATCTTCATCGAGATTTAGGACTTGTCTGTAATTCAACCGAGGATAGTTCTGTTGAGATTTAAGAACTCGTTTGTACTTCGACGGAGGAAAATTGTTGAGATTTAGAACCTTATCTATAATTCAATTGAGGATAATTCTGTTGAGATTTAAGAACCGGTCAATACTTCGACTGAGATAAAAGCTTCATAGCTTTGAATTTAACTGCATCCTTCCTGAAAGGTAAAGGTTAGCTGTATGAAATGTATGATATGTATCAAACAATGATGTTCTCAAAATAAATGAGATTGTGTTGTACAATGCGTATATGCATGTGTCATGATGTATGTAGGTGTAATGCTTTTAGCTGGGGAAAATAAATCTCGGATAGTTGTTGGAGAAAAGAGTAGAATTTTTCGTTTCCGCTAGAGATAGAGAATGAAGATGACTTGTGAGAATAAAGCTGCAGGAGAGGATAACTCCGTTGGGGAATAAGTTGATGAGGAGATTACTCTGTGGGGAAGAGATGCTCTGTAGAGGATTCTGCCGATGAATTCCGCTAGGGATGAATTACCGTTGCTGGTGATACCGAATCCTGTTGGAGATTGAATTCCTGTTTGTGAAAGGAAGGAACTCCGCTGGGGATGATATTCCAGTTGCGAATTCACTGGGGATAACCTTTTTAGACTCTAATGGGGATAATACTTTGAGCTATGCTAGGGACAATCTTCCAAAGTCTACTGGGGATGATTCTCCAAACTCCACTGGGGAAGCTTTTTCAGACTGCGTTGGGAAAAATTTCAGACTCCACTGGGGATATCTTGTACTCTGCGGGGAATATTAATACCTTTTAGCGCTGATGGTAAATACAACTCTGCTTGGGGAGAATATTACCGATTCATTCGCAGTTGCAAGTCTCAGCTGGGGAGAGTTAACATTACTGTCTCTTCCTACTCTGTGGAGAGTGAATGCACCTTGGCTATATTCTTCAGCTGAATCTACCTTGTAACTAGTGGACAGAGCAACTGTACAATTTGGAAATTCTCATTTTCCCCGGTTTCTGATATTACCAGAAATTGTTTTCTGTTTCGCATATAAATTTTTATGAGCAGCAATTAATGTCAAATGCATATATCAAAAATTAACATTGGACGTTCTTTGCAAAACAAAATAGAAAAAGGAAAAACGGTTTGAAATTTCTCTGAAAATGAATTGTATTAATTTTGATTTTGTCCTGTGAATAGGCGTTTTGTACAAGAGGCTGACGTCTTAGTAAGAGAACGCCGCCAAATAATAGAATTTACACAAATTGTGAAAAACTAAACAAAACAGCTATCTGAATAATCCCACTGGGTTCCAACTCTGCTATTGCCTTTATGTCCTCAAGCATCTCATCACTTTGCTACTTGGTTGAAGGTAGATCAGATTGATTAGTGTCGTCCGAGCTTGATAGTTGATATCGAAGTCTGGTTGCAAGGTGATCCAATGAGACGTAGTGTTACGCCTTAATCCCTAATTTTTGCTTGGACCGCCCTTTCGGGTTTTCAGTCCACCGGGATACCCTTTTTTGCCCAAGCCGCCTTTTCAGGTTTTCGACTTGCCGGGTGTACAAATTTTTTCATTTCATCCCTTATTTTTTCCCGAACCCTTTTGGTTCATCGGGAAGCCCTTATTTTTGCCTAGGCCAGTCAACCTAGCGGGTCTTTAATTACGCGTAGTATCTTTTCACTATGTCTGCATTGACGGGGTGAGTAAGGTCGTCACCATCTATGGTGGTTAGAATCATAGCTCCTCATGAGAAAATGTTCTTGACCACAAATGGCCCTTCATAAGTAGGGGTCCATTTGCCCCTAGGATCACCTTGAGGTAAGATAATGCGCTTGATTACCAGATCCCCAACTTGATACTCTTGTCGTCTAACTTTCTTGTTAAATGCCTTGATCATCCATTTTTGATACGTTTGACCATGACAAATAGCAGTAAGTCTCTTTTCGTTGATTAAGTTCAGCTGATCAAGCCGGGTCTGAATCTAGTCATCTTCGCTCAAACCTGCATCCTTCATAATCCTAAGAGAGGGTATCTGAACTTCGATGGGCAATACGGCCTCCATGCCATATACCAAGGAATAGGGTGTTTCCCTTGTTGACGTTTGTGCTGAGGTACGGTACCCATGAAGAGAAAATGGTAACATCTCGTGCCAATCTTTGTACGTCACTGTCATCTTCTGCACAATCTTCTTGATGTTTTTATTAGCCGCTTCTACAACCCCATTCATCTTCGGCCGGTAAGGAGAAGAGTTGTGATGCTATATCTTGAACTGCTTGCAGAGCTCGGTGATCATCTTATTGTTGAGATTTGTACCATTGTCTGTAATGATCCTCTCTGGTACACCATATCGACAAATCAGGTTGTGCCGAATGAACCGTGTCACGATGTTCTTGGTCACTGTAGCAAAGGAAGCTGCTTCAACCCACTTTGTAAAGTAATCAATAGCTACCAGGATGAAATGATGCCCGTTGGATGCTGTAGGTCTGATCTCGCCGATCATGTCAATGCCCCACATTACAAAAGGCCAAGGTGCCGTCAAGACATTCAGAGGTACTGGAGGTATGTGCACCTTATCAGCATAGACTTGGCACTTGTGACAGGTCCGAGAATGCTGATAACAGTCGGCTTCCATTGTGAACCAGTAGTATCCTGCCCGTAGGATTTTCTTTGCCATGGTATGTCCACTTGAATGAGTTCCGAAAGTACCTTCATGTAACTCTGCCATGATTCTTTCTGCTTCATTCTTATCCACACATCGCAGTAAGGTTGAATCATGGTTACGCTTATAAAGAATACCATTGCTGATGAAGAATTTTGCCGCGAATCTCCTCAGAAACTTCTTGTCATTAACAGATGCACCCTCGGGGTACTCCTGAGTCTCAAGATACCTCTTCACCTCATGAAACCAGAGTTTATCCGTTGTCTCTTCAGTCTCAATATCACAACAATGCGCAGGTTCGTCCAACCTTTCAATGGTAATCCGGGGAGCTTCGTTGTCCCAATTGACTTTGAACATAGAATACATCGTAGCTAACGCGTCCGCCAACTGATTCTCCTCTCTAGGGAAGTGTTCAAAGGTTATCTCCTTGAAATGCGGAAGCAATGTCAATACATACTCCTTGTAAGGAATAAGATTAGGATGTTTCGTATCTCACTCGCCTTTGATATGACTGATCACGAGAGAGGAATCTCCGAAAACACTTAAGAACTTAATCCTTAGGTCAATAGCTGCTCGAAGACCCATGATGCACGCTTCATACTTCGCCATGTTGTTGGTGCAGTTGAAACATAGTCGGGCGGTGAACGGAGTATGAGAGCCTTCAGGAGATATGATCACGGCGCCAATGCCATTACCCAAAGCGTTCGAAGCTCCATCAAAGTACATAGACCATCAGGATTTTTCCTCGGGTCCTTCATCCGGTCCAGGTGTTTCACAGTCAGTCACTATCATGATATTCTCATCCTGGAATTCAAAGTTCATAGACTGGTAATCATCCACTGCCTGATGTGCCAAATGATCTGCCAACACACTTCCCTTGATTTCCTTCTGGGTCGTATATTGGATGTCATACTCAGTCAAGATCATCTACCATCTTGCTATTCTTCCGGACAAGGCAGGCTTTTCGAATATATACTTGATTGGATCCATCTTTGATATCAATAGAGTAGTGTGAGTCAGCATATATTGTCTCAGCCGGCGAGCAGCCCATGCCAAAGCGCAACAAGTTTTCTCGAGCAACGAGTATCGGGTCTCGCAGTCGGTAAACTTTTTGCTAAGGTAATAAATATCATGCTCTTTTCGGCCAGACTCGTCATGCTGCCCCAGCACACACCCCATTGAATTATTGAGTACTGTCAAGTATAAGATTAAAGGTCTCCCTTCAACTGGAGGAATCATAATAGGTGGCTCTTGGAGATACTCTTTAATCCTATCGAAAGCGGCCTGCCATTCATCGTTCCATCGTACCACTTGATCTTTCTTCAGTAACTTGAAGATTGGCTCACAAGTAGCAGTCAGGTGCGAGATGAATCGGGAAATATAGTTCAGACGTCCCAGAAAGCCTCTGACTTCTTTTTCTGTTCGGGGAGCTGGCGTTTCTTGTATAGCATTCACCTTTGCAGGATCCACTTGAATACCTTTATCGCTTACGATGAAACCCAGCAGCTTACCAGATCTCACCCCGAAGGTGCACTTGTTCGGGTTTAACCTCAGCTTGTACAACTTCAACCTTTCAAATAACTTCTGAAGATGGTCAAGGTGTTCTTCCTCATTCTGGGACCTTGCAATCATATCGTCGACGTATACTTCAATCTCATGATGGATCATGTCATGGAACAAAGCAACCATGGCGCGCTGATATGTTGCCACAACATTTTTCAATCCAAAAGGAATGACCTTGTAGCAAAAGGTACCCCATTGAGTAACAAAGGTTGTCTTCTCCATATCCTCGGGAGCCATTTTAATCTGATTATAACCGGAGAAACCATCCATAAAGGAGAATACCTTAAGCTGCGTGGTGTTGTCAACTAGAACGTCGATATGAGGAAGAGGGAAATCATCCTTGGGGCTTGCCCTGTTCAGATCCCTATAGTCAACACACATTCTAACTTTACCATCCTTCTTCGGCACAGGAACCACGTTGGCCACCCACTGTGGGTAAGAAGTAACTGCTAGAAAATCGACATCAAACTGCTTCATCACTTCAGCCTTGATTTTCTCAGACATCTCTGGGCGCATTCGGTGAACCTTCTGTTTCACTGGAGGACAATCTTCCTTGGTAGGCAATCAGTGAACCACAATATCGGTATCCAACCCAGGCATATCTTCATAACACCAGGCGAAGACCTCAACATAGTCATGCAGCATCTGAATTAACCGTTGTTTAACACTAGCTTCTAGATTTGCACCGATCTTGACCTCTTTCTTGTCTTCCTCTGTACCCAAATTTACTGATTCCCCCAGCTCTTCATGTGGTTGTATGGCCCTCTCTTCCTGGAGTAACAGTCTAGCAAGTTCACCAGGCACTTCGCAATCATCTCCACCTTCGTCTTAGGCTAAGTTGATCGGACTTTCGAAGTCATAACCGGCATTAGCAGAGTCGTTATCAGTGGGATCCAGAGTGGATGTGGACCTGTATATGTGAGTGTGTGTAAAATAGCTATTTTGCAATATATAAAAAGAAAAAACAAGAAGCGCAAAATTTGAAATGCAAGAAACGTCAAATGCTTTTATTAATGATATATGTAGATGACACACATAAAGCCCTCACAAACAAAACCACGGTGTCCCGGGTAAGACACCGGGCCATAAAGTAAAACATTGTCTGTTACAAATACAAAACAAAAGTCTTATTACTGGGTAACAAAAGAAATTGGGATGAAGTCCTTTGTTGTCCATTTGCTTAGTCCACCATCAGTAGTTGGGTAGATCCAACTGTCGAACTCAGATTCTTCAACATCGTCTTCAATGGCATTTACTCCTGAATTTCTGATAAACAGGGGAGGTCCTCCGATCCGTGTATGCCGTACAACCCTTTGAGCTTCTTTTATAACAACAACCCGGGCATCCTTGAAGGAAGCCATCTTCATTGGAGGATCTTCAATAATAGTTTCAATTGATGCCAGCGTCTGGGGAACCTCTTTAAAATGTTGAAACGGGGTTCCAATGAACTCCCCATCCATCTCTACATATCGAAAAGAGTTGAGGTGACTCACCATGTACTCCTCCTCCCCTCGTACCATAACAATTTTTCCTTTGACTGGGTATTTCATCATTTGGTGAAGCGTAGAGGTGATTGCCCCAACTTTGTGGATCCATGGGCGACCCAACAAACAAGAATAAGATGGCCGAATGTCCATCACATAAAATGTAGATGCAAATATATGAGAACCAACCTTAACCGGAATATCAACTTCTCCATGCACCATTGTCTTGGATCTGTTAAAGGCCCTAACAACAATGTTACTCGGCTTTAGCTCCAACCCTTCACAGTCTAAACGGCCCAACGCCTTCTTAGGCAAAACGTTCAACGAAGACCCCGTATCCACCAATACATGAGCAAGAGTAGTTCCCCTGCATTTAATGGAGACATGCAGGGCGTCATTGTGATTCTTCCCCTTAGCAGTCAAGTCGGCGTCAGAGAAACCCAACCCATTATCCTCTGTCATACTAGCCACACAATCTTTAAACTGATCAGTTAACGTCTCCTGCAGCACGTGCGCAATTTTCAGGAAGGCAATCAGAGCCTTGGCATGGGCTTCTGAGCATAGAAACAGATACAACATAGAGATTTTAGACGGGGTTTTCCCCAGTTGTTCAATTACATTATAGTCGCTCTTCTTGATGATCTTTAAGATTTCCTCTATCTCTTTCCTAGAGGCCTCACTAGTGATTTTCTTCGGTGCCTCCGTCCGGGCAGGCTCATCAGTGGTCCCTTTGCCCCAAGTATCAGATGACTCGGCAACAGGGGTAGGAATGGGAACTTGAACAAGGATTGTATCAGGTGCAATAGCAGGCGTAATAACAACAGGTTTCTGAACAATTGGCGGAGAGATCTCAGGGGAGAAAAGTCTTCCGCTGTGAGTGACTTTACTAGATCCCACAACGTTGCTGACGTCAGTATCATCATTCAATTCTTGTTTAACTCTGGTAATATACGTCAGCCCCGTAGTTCCATGGGACAACTTTATCTGATGTATTGGGGATAGGCCCAGGAACAGTGATGATCAAAGGAGCGATTCTTGGAACGAATGTAATTCTAACAGGCTTTCTCGAGGAAGCCTTGCAAGAATTGTCGAAAATGGTGATTATAGCAACTTCTTCAACAGGAACCAAAGGAACAACAGTCTTCTCAAATATAATTTCTTTATTATCCATCAGGCATTGGACACCTGACTTCAAAAGATGGCAACCAGCAGGTAGGACGCCACACAGATGGCAACCTTCGCCACAGCCCGGAAATAAACCGGCTAACAGAAGGTTCTTCTTCACAGTCATTAATGGAGTAATAAAGTCTTTCACAGAAACCACAAACGAGTCTTCATCTATAGCATTCACTCCATGCTTGGGCATAGGAGCAGTCACAACATTAGGCCTTTTAGGTGCTTCGAACTCAATCTCCTTAGCATCAATCAAGTCTTGTACCTTATTCTTCAAAACCCAACAATCATTCGTATCATCCCCCCGGCCATCGGAATGAAAAGCACAACGGGCATTCAGATTGTACATCGGTGATGTTGTATTGGGATTCTTCGCGGCTTCCTTTGGGATTACCATATTGGTCTTTAACAACTGCAGAAGAATCTGAGACATGGTCATATGAACCTGAGTGAATTGTCTTCGTGGCCTCTCGGCCCTTGGCTGATTGTTGCATTGTGAGGCAACAATAGGTCTTAATATAACAACCACATTGACTGCTTGGAGGTGCTCAGGTCTATTATGGCTCTTTGAACTGTAAACAACACTGGTCTCCCTTCTTAAAAGGCTTCTTCTCGGTACTTAATGAGGCACCCTTCTGTATTTTACTTCTCTTGATACCGGCTTCAATTCTTTCCCCGTTCATGATTAACTTAGTAAACCCGGACGATGAACTTCCAATCAGATGGTTGAAATATGGACCAGACAAGGTCCCCAAAAACATATCCACTAGCTCCCTATCAGCCAAGGGATGTTGCACTCTACCAGCAAGGTCCATCCACTTCTGAGCGTAGTCTTTGAAACCTTCGCCCGCACCCATGGACATACCCTGAAGTTGGGTACGCGTGGGAGCGAGGTCGACATTGTATTGGTACTGCTTGTAGAAAGCGGCAGCCAAGTCTTCCCAATTACGGATACTAGCTCCTTCCAGCTGGTAAAACCATTCAAGCTGAGTCCTTAAGAGACTGTCTTGAAAGAAGTGGATCCAGAGATTCTTATCAGCAGTGTACGGCTAGATCTTTCTAACATACGAACGAAGGTGCAGCTTTGGACAAGAAACCCCTTCGTATTTAGCAACGGCTGATGCTTTAAACTTGTGGGGAATCACCACCCCAGATGATAAACCTAGATCACCAAAGTCCAACCCAAGGACCTTCTGAATTTCCATCGCACTTAACCGGACTTCAAGCTGTTTATACCTATCCTCAGCAGGAGGATACTGATCTTCGTCAAAGTCAGTCTTGTGGTTAGATACCACAGCGCTTGGGACCCTCCTTTCTTCTTGGTTTTCTCCCCCTCCAGATGAGTGGGATAGATTGACTTCATCTCGCAGCCTGTTCCCAAACCTGTGACCCATGTTCAGGAGGATTATCTTCTTCTTCTTCTTCTTCTTCTTCTTCTTCTTCTTCTCCTTCAAGATAAGAGTCTTCAGATCTTGTTGACCCTTAGCCAAGTTCATGAACATTTCCTGAAATTGAGCGTTTTGAGCTTGTAGAGCCTTGATAGCTTGATCAGTTGATCTTTCAGCAGACATGATATGCTGAAATAAACAGCGAAGAAGATGAGAAAACCTGTAAGGTTACCTGTTATGAGGTGCATGGAATGAAATGCGCATGATATGATTTCAAAGACATCGAGAGATTCAAATTCGTAAACCAAAATGAAACACACTTTTATTAGATAAAATTGAAAAAAATGTTTGACAAATGCCCTTAAGGCGTTACAAGAAATAAAAACTTAAAAGTAAATCAAAACTAGAAATAATCAAAAGACATCAGTGCTCCCATGGTCGTTTGCCTTTGGTGCTGACATAGTCATTGAAGATCTGCTCATTCTCTAGCTGCCTTGTCAACTTCTGGATCTTCCGTTCTTGCTCGTGATACTTTTCTATGTAAGTATCTCGTTCCTCTCTTAGCTGCATCCAGGACCTCTTTAATGCCCCAATGTCAGTAGGCATGTAAGGGTGGAGGATGGTAGGAGGTACCCCTTCTTCATCAGCAAGCTCAACTATCACAAGCAAGACAACTTCGTACGACATTCCCAACTTCTGAGCACGTGTACGAACTCACCGGAGATATTGTTCCATTAGAAGAGAAGTCTTCGCACCCAGCTCGTGCGGATCATACCTGTGTACCCTATCCCAGGCTCGTATGAATCTGCGGCGACGCTTGTCACTATCCACTTGAAAGTCAAAGACAATGCTTGGCATCAGCAACTCATGAGGTCCTTCCCTCCTAGCTCTCCCAAATTGACGTAAGGCCAAACACATATTATAGGTGATTCCTCCATGGGTTTCTAGTAGTGGAACATTGGGGTATTCCCCACAGCAATCAATAATAGCCACGTCTTCCATACCCTTAATAGTCCAAATGATGTCATTATGAGAGAGAGACATGACCCTGTAGGCCTAACCCATGCCTTCCTTGTTCTTTAAAACTGATTTGGGGAGGTGAGAAATAAACCACCTCGCCAACAATGGTGCACAACACATAAGGGTTCCCCGTTTCCGAGCAGTATGGGCATAAAGAGAGTGCAGAATGTCACCCAAGAGAGTGGGCACCGGATTACGGGACATGAAAATCTTCACCACATTCACGTCAACAAAGGAGTCTGAGTTAGGAAACAACACCAAACCATATATGAGAAGAGCCAGAATGTCCTCGAATGCCTGAAAGTCTAAACTGTCCCAGAACTGATTAGCCCGACCAACCAAGAACTCAGTCAAAAAGCCTTTTGTCCCACTTCTAGTCTCCCAATTAGACATTACCTCAGCCTTTGTCAGATGGAGGGCTGAAGCAATCTCTTCTGGCCTAAGAACTTTCTCCCAACCTGTGAACGGGGGTCTGCTCCTGAATAGAGATACCGAGTAGATCAGAGAACTCTTCCAAGGTGGGGACCAACTGGTAGTCCGGAAAAGTAAAGCAGTGGTATAGTGGATCAAAGAATTGGCACAAAACACTCATCATCTGTTCATCCAGCTTGGAGGTGACTAGACTGAGGAGGTGCCTCTGCCTTCTGATAAAGGAGGTGGTATCGGGAACCTTTGCAACCAAATCTTTAAGCTGAGCAGGAATCTGGATAAAGCTGATCCGAATAGTGTTTCTACGCATAGGTGTCATGACCTACAAAACAAAACAAAGATGAATTCCCTCTGTCTTTGAAATGGGTTAGTCCAATGCAATATGCATGCAATGTCATGATGCATGATGTCATGATAGAAAACACACCACAAGTATCCACAAATAGAAAACATGGTAAGGGCAAACAAGTCACACAGATAGCCCTTAGATTTTAGGCTGGCAAGGAGTTTAGGTATTACCCTCTTTCAGTTTAGTTGGTTCAAACCTATCCTAAAAATAGTAACCGGGTTCTAGAGGATCTCAATATCACTGACTACCCTCGATCGGTCATAATTCCAGTTTGGCAACCTTTTCTTGCGGCCGGAATCATCGCGAGAGTTTAGTCTCAATGAGTGTAGCATACTGCTACTGTTCTATGGCCAAGTTGGTCAATTTAAAGGTTCTAAGGTCAGTTGGTGCTTAATGACCCCTTAGAAGACCCATATTCTCCTCGTTGCGCCACAAGGGATATCAATACAAACTAAAGTGCCACACCAACATAGCTACTGCTTCAACCGTATCGGTCTACGCCGTACAGTTCTCTCACAGTTTATTGCTACTTACCTAAAGGGTATCCCCCAGATCCGAGTTAGGATCTATAGTAACTCCGATTCAACCCACAAAGATAAAGCATACAATTCAAGCAATTGAAAACATTATGAACTATTCCTAAGGTACACCCCACTTATAGGTCCCCAGCAGAGTCGCCAGTTCTGTGATACAGTGGGAAGAACTGACTGTTTTTTGGAATGCTGGTTTACGTTTGTGTTTGCAAAATGTCGCGGTAAGCAAGAGTCGCCACTGACTTTTATTTGATCCAACAAGGAAAGGAAAAAAGCACAAAAAAAAATCCTTTTTCGAGATATTTCTCGGGTTCGGAGGGTAGATTATAGAAAGGGAAGGTGTTAGCACCCTTTCTATCCGCGTTTATCCACGGGCTCTTAGGTACTTGCTCAATTGTTTTCTTTGTGCTTGTGGGTTTGAAAAAGTTTTTGTTTTGAAACTTCGATTTAACTCTTGCTTCTGTCCTCAAGAGTGTAATGAAGTGTTTTGAAAACTTTGTTCGAAAAAGAGTGTAAGTGCGAAAAGTTTTGTTTTTTGAAAGAGCAAGTATCTAAGAACCATCTACCTACTCGAAAAAGGAATTGTTCTATGCTAATTTCCTTTAGACAATGCTATCCCACTATTGATGAGTAGGTAGCACCGTCGTTGGAGTTTAAGGGTCAATTCGAATGCGGGACTTACGGTCACCAAAGCAATGTTAGGATGCCTTAGCGGTAACCCTAATGTCTTAGATCATTTGTTTGAGGCAACAATATCCGAGGCAACCATTTCGAGGCGACTGTGATCTTTTAGACAAGAGGACGACCTCTAAAACGACCTATACTTAATGACCGTGTACGAAGGCAACCAAGTGGGGTGTACCCTAGGAGTGTACATGTGTGAGTGTGTCGTTTTCAGTTATTTTTATCTTTATACATGTTAGGGGTGATCTAATTTGATTTTAGGTTAAAACATTCAGTCTTGTCATGCAACCCTATTATCAAACATCTAACAGTTATAATTTGCGGAAATAAAATGCGGAATTTTAAATTACAAGGCGTCGGGTATTTTCATCGCCAAAGACAAACCCTTTGAAAAATAAAATAAAGCGAATAAAAAAAAAATTAAACGTCCTATTTAACTATTACAATCCGTAAGCAAATACATAATTGGATAAAAATGAGTAACGTGTGCGGGAAATTGAATCGAATGCGAATTAGGGTTTTGACCCTTTTGGTTAAAAAAACATGTCTTTTTGGTTTTTTTGTTGTTTTTAAATTAAGAAAGAAATTAAACCTAAATTAAAGAACTAAATTAAATTAATAAGTTAATTAAATGAAAAAATTAATTATTTTTGAGGTTTTTGATTATGTGGGATAGAAAATAAAATTATTGAATTAGTGGTTAAAACCTAATTAAATCTAATCAACTTTAATTATTTACAAAAATGAATTAAAGTTTTCTAATTAAAACCTAATCAATTAATAAATTTATTAAGAAAAATAAAAGTTTAAAATTTGATTGAAATAAAAATATTATTTTTGTGGTTTTTATTTAATAAAAACAGAATTTTAATTGGTTAGAAAAATTAAATAAAAATAATAAAACAATTAATGAAACAAAACAAAATAAATAAAAGAGAGGAGTGTTGGGCTTGATTTAAGGGTGTTGGTAGCAATTTGAAGGCCCATCATCAGCCAGCCTGTTTGACTTTGTGTGATCCAGTGTGGGCGCATGGACTTGGCTCTTGGTGGACCTCCAGTCATTAGTCACCAGATCTGGCTCTTGGCCATCTGGCATTTGGATGGGAGAGGGAGCATGGTGTACTGCAAGCCAACGTATGCATGTGATAACCTGAAAACAAATAAGAAAATATAAAGTGCTGGAGGCAGGGATCGAACCCCTGACCTCCAGCCACTAACGCCTTGGAAGTTGACGTGTTGACCACTGGTGCATGTTGTTGTGTTTGTTATAATATTATGAATGATATATATTATAGAAAAAACAAAACTATTGCCAGAAAATAATAAAAACGCGCGTAATATTTGAATTGGCCAACATGAGGATGACACAAATTCATCCCTGTCCTCAGACCTGTAAAAAAAATACCTGCGGATTTGAATCCGCAGCTAAAAGAGCGGGCCTATGCTAAAATTCTCTCCAGGACATATAAATCCATTCCAAGAACATGGTTCAATTCGTCATGGCCTCCTGATCAAAACCATGTTCTTCTTGAGTCTCAATTTCACCTGAAACAAAAGTCCCTAAAAACAACAACAAAACCCTAGCCATGGCGTTTTGCAAAATAGGTCATATGAATGAAATTAAATGATGTAGAAAGTTTGGAAATGTTCTTGTGATCATGAATATGCCATTAGTTTTCTCAAATGATGCAAGAACAAATCAAATCGAATTCAAGAACAGGGTTGTGTTACGTGAGACTTACAGTGCGTTTGGAAGCCTGAAAATGCTTGGTTTTGGTTGGGATGGCTTGGTGAATGCCCAAGAAGCAATTGGAACAAGTCTCGATCCCTGAAACTGCCTCTAACCTGGGTTTTGATCTGAAGCTTTTTGTGATTTTTTCAATTCTTATTATGCCTCTTCCAACACTTTCCAACCCTTGATTCGTGTCCTCTAGCTTGCTTATGTATTGTGTTTGGTATTAGGTCTACAAACTTGGCTCAAATCTTTCCATATCAATGCCCATGAATTGGATTTGATCTCCATTTACAAACTTGCCAAATTTGCCTAATTCCAATCTTTTTGCACATGATTTGATTTGATACGAATTTGATGGTGATGCTAGCTATGAACAAAGCCTAAAACAATCAGAAAATCATGAGTTATTAATTCTTTGGATTTTATATGATTTTATTTGATTAAAAATGAATAAATTTAAATAAAAATCAAATTAAATAATAAACATGAGATATGGGCACATGGCTGGAGCTAGGGAACTTGGGTTATAGTGCAAACTCAAATCAAGTGAAAAAGAATGGGCCCATTTGACAAAATTTGAAGTTTTGGGGATAGTTGACTTTTGGCAATTTTGCAAAAAACTCCAACTTCAACAATGCATAACTTCTTCAATTTT
Source organism: Vicia faba (assembly GCA_948472305.1). NCBI lineage: Eukaryota > Viridiplantae > Streptophyta > Magnoliopsida > Fabales > Fabaceae > Vicia > Vicia faba. The sequence continues at coordinate 732,048,854 of OX451736.1, forward strand.
GAACTTTTGGAAGTGTTATTGAACTTTTTAGAAATATTGAAATGTCCTCTAACCAACCCTTTTGGTCTCATCTCATTTTGATCTTCCATGGTCAAGTTATAAGCTTTGGCAAAAAAGGTGTTTTTGTTGACTTTTCAAAATGACATATAATGTCCAAATTCATAACTTCTTGTGAGTGAATTTTTTGAACTCGGGGGTGGGAAGATGGATTGTAGGGAATTGAATCCTCTTCAAAATGAGCTTTGGATGGGTCATTTATCATAAAGTATGAGAAAGTTATGCTTGGTCAAAGTTGAGTCGACTTTTCCTGCAAAACCCTAATTTAGCAACTTTTGAATCTTGATGAATTTTGAGCAATCCTTGATGAATCATGATCAACCCTTGATCAAATGATGAAATATCCTTCAAAATGAGAATGTTGACGAAAAATCTTGAAGTTTGACTGTATATAGGTCACAGTTGACTTTTGCCATAGCACAGTCGATTTTTGGACCTTTGAGCAATTGACTGAGCAAACTTCCTCTGCAAGGCTTGAATTTTGACATGGATGATCTTGAGAGCATATTAGGACATTGGGGAGCACTTGAGGTCATTTGTACTCAAAGATATTGATGCAACATAAAACCCGAATTTGGGGTAAACTGCCTTAGGAGAGGGCTTGTCTGACCAACTCTTGAGTAGCCTTGAGGCACTTGGAGATTTTTCTTGCAATGTTTTGAGAAATATGGGAGGGAAAATTTTGGGGTACAATAGAAGTCAACATGGATCAACCTGTTTTGCTCCAGAATTTCTATCCACACCTCCAAAATTACTCACAACCAGGCCTATTTCTTCTTTCTTTCTCTTTATATTTTCTTTATTTATTCATTTAAATTATTTTTACTAACACAAATTAATAATTCTTTTTATCAAAAAATCCTAAAAATAATATTTTTCACCCAATTAGATTTAGGATATTTATTTTTTATACAAAGATTAATTGAATTAGGTTATTTAATTTTAGGTAACTTAAATTATTTTGTAAATAAATTAAAAACAATTAGAACAATCAGGGTTTTTGTTTCTAACTTAATTATATTTTCTTTTTCTTAAAATAAACAAAAACACAAAAATAGGTTAAATTTAGTCTTTTTCTTTAATTAATTTAATTACTAATTAGATTTGTATTTAATTTAAAAACTTTCATTTTTCTTAAAATGATCAAAAACAACAAAAATAATTGTTTTCTTTCAATTAGGTTAGACGGGGTCAAAACCCTAATTTTCCTTCGTTCTTTATTCATCGCGCGCTTTATTATTTTTACCATATTGATGTAATTGCTCACAAGTTGTAATAGATTAATTAGGGTTTTTTCCTTTTCATTTATCGTTTTGACGGGTTTGTTTTTGGCTATGTAAATACGCGAAGCCTTGTAATAGCGTAGCTTTACTTTGCACACTTTAAATTCCACAAATATTAACTGCTAGATGTATGAATAATAGGGATGCATGATAAGAATGTATGATTAACTTTAAAAAGGTTAGCAAACCCTAAATGTGCAAAGATAATAAACTTGAAATTGAATCACTCGCACATGCGCACTCCTAGGGTATACTCTCGCTTCGGTTGCCTTCGGTAAACGGTCATTGAGTAAAGGATGCTTTAGTGGTCGCTCTCTTGTCTAAACAAAGATCAAAGTCCCGTTCAGAAAATTTGCCTCAGAATGGTTGCCTCGGAATTGTTGCCTCAAATATTGATCTTAAGACATTAGAGTTATTACTAAGACGTCCTAACATTGCTTTAGTGATCGTACGTCCCTTTCGAATTGACCCTCAAAACTCCAACGACGGTGCTACCTACTCACTAATGGTAGGATAGCGCTGTCTAGAGGAAACAAACATAGAACAGTTCTCTTTTTCGAGTAGGTAGAATCTTAAGTACTTGCTCAATCCAAACAAACTTTTCCACACTTACACTCTTTTCAAACAAAGCTTTCAAAAACACTTCGGAACACTCTTGAAGACAGAAGCAAGGGTTAAATCGAAGTCAAAAACTTTTTCAAATCAAACACACACAAGCAAATTTGAAAACTATGAGCAAGTACCTAAGAGCCCGTGGAAAACCACGGATAGAAAGGATGTTAATACTTTCCCTTTCTATAATCTATCCCCCGTACTCAAAATCTCAAAAAAAGGAATTTTTCTGTGCTTTTTTCCTTTCCAGTTGGATAAAATAAAAGTCATTGGTGACTCTTGCTTACTGCGATATTTTGCAAACACAAATGCAAAACACAAACCAGCATTCCTAAAATAGTCCGGTTCTGGCCACCGTATCACAGAACTGGCGACTTTGTTGGGGAGTTAATAAGTGGGGTATACCTTAGGATTAGTTCATCATATTTGCTTCTATTGTTTGATTTGATTGCTTTATCTTTGTGGGCTTTGTATCAGAGTTACTATAGATCCTAACCCGGATCCGGAGACACCTTTTAGGTAAGTAGCAATAAACTGTGAGGAAACTGTACGATATAGACCGATACGGTTGAAGCAGTAGCTACGTTGATATGGCACATTGGTTTGTACCGGTATCCCTTGTGGAGGAACAAGGAGAGTACGGGGCTGCTATATGGGTCGTTAAGCATCAACTGAACTTAGAACCTATAATTGACCAACTTGGCCATAGGAAGTAGTGAGATAGCCAATCTCGGTGTAGAGATGGGAACTGGTTGATACTCGACGTTACACTCATTGAGACCATACTCTCGAGATAGTTCCGGCCGCAAGAAAACATTGCGTGAGCTGAAACCATGACCGATTGAGGATGGTCAGTGATATTGAGAACCTCTAGAACCCGGTTACTATTATCAGGACAGGTTAAAACTGACAGAACTGCAAGAGGGTAGTATCTAGACTCCATGCAAGCCTGAAACTTAAGGGCTATTGTGTGACTTGTTTGCCTTTACCATGTTTGCTATCTGTGATACCTATTGTGTGTTTTACCATGACATCATGCATCATAACACATAACATGCATATTTCATTAGACTAACCATTTCAAATACCAAGGGGATTTATCTTTGTTATGTTTTGCAGATCATGACTTCTATGCGCAGAAACACCATCCGAGTTAACTTTGTGCAAATACCTGCTCAACTCAAAGATTTGGCCTCGAGAATTTATGATACTTCCTCATTAATTAGAAGACATGGTCAGCTCCTCAGTTTGGTTACCTCCAGGTTTGATGAGCAAATGATGAGTGTGTTATTCCAGTTCTTCAATCCAGTGCATCATTGTTTCACCTTCCCAGATTATAAGCTAGTTCCTACTTTGGAAGAGTTTTCTCATTTGTTGGGTATATCCATCCTTGAGAAGATGCCTTTCACAGGTTTAGAAGAGACTCCTAGGCCAGAAGACATTGCTTCAGCTTTACACTTGAAAAAGGATGATGTAGTGTCTAATTGGGAGACACGAAGCGGGGTTAAAGGTTTCTTGGCCAAGTTTCTAATGGATCAAGCTCAACAGTTCTGGGATGATTTGGACTTTCAAGATTTTGAAGACACTTTGGCTTTCCTCATCTACGGCTTGGTTCTTTTCCCGAATCCAGATTCCTTCATAGACGTGAATACAGTCAAGATCTTCTTGTCTCGTAATCCAGTGCCTACTCTTCTGGGTGATATTTTACATGCTCTCTATACTCGTACTGTGCAAAGAAGGGGGACCCTCATGTGTTGCACGCCGCTGCTGGCGAGGTGGTTTATTTCTCACCTCCCTAAGTCTATATTGAAGAATGAGGAAGGTGTAGGTTGGGCTTACAAAATCATGTCCCTTGCTCATACGGACATTCTTTGAAGTTCTAAGGATATGGAAAGAGTAGCTATCATTGATCGATGTGGGGAATACCCTAATGTCCCGTTGCTTGGAATTAGATAGGGTATAACTTACAGTCCTTGTTTGGCTTTGAGACAGTTTGGTCGCACTCGGAGAGACGGTCCTCATGAGCTACTTCTTACAGATATTGTCTTTGACTACAAGGAGGACGTTAAAGAGCATCGCCGAAGGTTTATACGAGCCTGGGGCATGGTGAACAGGTCTGACCCTCAAGAGCTAGGATTAAAGACTTCTCTCCCTATGCAACCTTATCTCCAGTGGGTTCGAGCCCGTGCTCAAAAGCTAGGGATGCCTTATGAAGCTGTTTTGCCGGTGATTGTAGAGCATACTAATGAAGAAGGGGTTTCTTATATAGTGCTTTATCCCTACATGCCTACTGATCTTGGGGCATTGAAGAGATCCTGGATTCAGTTGAAGGAGGAAAGGGATACCTACTGAGATAAGTATCATGAGCAAGAGAGGAAGATCTTGAAGCTCACGAGGCAGCTTGAGAATGAAAGGACGATCAATGACTATGTCAGCACGAAGGGAAAGCGACCATGGGATTTCTGATGTCTTTTCTTGTTTCTAGTTAGATTTGCCTTCCAGTTTATTTCTTTTGTAACGCCTTAAAGGCATTGTTAAACATTTTTACAAGTTTGAATCTAATTAAGTTTGTTTATTTCTTGGTTCGCAAATTTAAATCTCCCAAAGTCTTTGAAGTCATTTCATACGCATTTCATTATCATGCACCTCATTAATGGTATCATTACAGGTTTCTTATCTTCTTAGCTGTTTATTTTAGCGCAAAATGTCTTCTGAAACACCTACCAATCAAGCCATTAAAGCTCTTCAAGCACAAAATGCTCAATTCCAAGAGTTATTCTTGAACTTGGCTAAAGGACAACAAGATTTGGGAATAGGTTGCGACAGGAAACTGATCTGTCTCATTCATCTGGAGGAGGAGAGAATCAAGAGGAAAGAAAGGGTCCTAGTCCCGTGGTCTCTGATAATGACACTGATTTTGACAAAGAACAGTATCCTTCTGCTGAGGATAGGTATAAGCAACTTGAAGACCGGTTAAGTACAATGGAGATTCAGAAGATACTTGGTTTGGACTTTCGAGAACTGGGGCTGGCATCTGGGGTGGTGATCCCTCACAAATTCAAAGCTCCTGTTTTTTCTAAGTACGATGGAGTATCCTGTCCAAAACTCCACCTCCGCTCGTACGTCAGAAAAATTCAACCCTACACTGCCGATAGGAATCTGTGGGTCCATTTATTTCAAGATAGTATGTCAGGGACTCAGCTTGAATGGTTTTATCAACTGGAAGGAGCTAATGTCCGCAACTGGGAGGACCTTGCTGCTGCTTTTTACAAGCAATACCAGTATAACGCCGACCTTGCTCCCACGCGTACTCAGCTTCAGGGTATGTTTATGGGTACAGGCGAAGGCTTTAAGGACTATGCTCAGAAGTGGAGAGTTCTGGCTGGAAGAGTCCAACCCCCCTCTGTCTGATAGGGAGTTGGTGGACATGTTTCTGGGGACTTTGTCTGGTCCATTTTTCAATCATTTGATCGGAAGTTCGTCCTTTGGGTTTACTGAATTGATTTTGACTGGGGAGAGGGTAGAAGCTGGTATCAAAAGTGGTAAGATACAGAAAGGTGCTTTATCAAGTACATAAAAGAAGCCTTTCAGAAAAGAAGCTAGTGCAGTTTATAGCTCGAGGAGCCAAAAACGACATGAACACCGCCAAGCAATGAATGCGGTAGTAAAATCAAGACCCACCATTTCCCCACAACGCAACAATCAGAAAAGAGTAGAGAGACCGCAAAGACAGTATGCTCGGCTCAGTATGATCTTATCTCAAATTCTGCCGCAATTGTTGAAGACCAACCTGATAACTCTAAGGGAAGCCCCGAAGAATCCCAATACCACATCACCGCTATATAATCCGAACTCCCGCTGCTCCTATCACTCCGATAGTCCAGAGCATGATACAAACAACTGTCGGGCCTTGAGAAATAAGGTGCAAGATTTGATTGAAGCTAAAGAAATTGAGTTCGATGTGCCGAAAAAGCCTAACGTCATGACTGCTCCTATGCCCAAGCATGGAGTAAATGCTGTGGACGATGATTCATTGGTGACCTTTGTGGAAGAAGTTTCCACTCTGTTGATGACAGTGAAGAAGAATCTATTATCGTCCGGTTTATTTCCGGGCTGTGGCGAAGGTTGCCACCTATGTTCAACCCTGCCTGCTGGTTGCCATTTACTGAAATCAGGCATTCAACGCTTGATGGATAACAAAGAGATCTTGTTCGAGAAAACATTGATTCTGTTGATTCCTGTTGAAGATGTTTCCATCATAACCATTTCCACCAATCCTTCCAAGGCTTCCCCGAGAAAGCCTATTAGGATTACATCCGTTCCAAGAGTTGCTTCATTGATCATTATTGTTCCTGGTCCAATTCCATACACTTCGGATAAGGCTGTCCCGTGGCACTATGGGGCCGATGTGTACTATCATGGGATCAAACAAGACTTGAAGGTTGAAGAGGATGATACTCAGGTCAGCAATATTGTCGGGGCTAGCAAGGTCACCCGAAGCGGAAGACTCTTCTCTCCTGAGATTTCCCCTCCGACTGTTCAAAAGCCTGTTGTCATTCCACCTGCCAGTACATCAGCTACTACCCCAGTTCATATTCCAATTATCACCCCTGTCGCCGAGTCATCTGACGCTCGGGGCAAAGAAAACACAGGTGAGCCTGCCCGGACGGAGGCACATAAAAAGATTGTTGTAGAAACCTCTAGGCAGGAGATAGAGGAAATTCTGAAGATTATCAAGAAGAGCGACTACAAAGTAGTCGAACAGCTGGGGCAGACCCCGTAGAAGATCTCCATGTTATCCCTATTGTTGTGTTCGGAAGCCCATGAAAAGGCTTTAATTGCTTTCTTAAAACTGCACATGTGCCGCAGGAAACATCTGCTGATCAATTCAAAGACTGTGTAGCTAGTTTGACCGCTGACAAAGGGTTGGGTTTCTCTGACGCAGATCTGACTGCTAAAGGAAGAAATCACAATGATGCCCTCCATGTCTCGATTGAGTGCAGGGGCACTACTCTGGCCCATGTACTGGTGGATATTGGGTCCTCATTGAATGTTTTACCCAAGAAAGCGTTAGACCGGTTGGACTATGAAGGGTTGGTTCTGAAGCCGAGTAATATTATGGTTAGGGCCTTTGACGGGTCCAAAAGGATGGTGCACAGGGAGGTGGATGTCCCTGTTAAAGTTGGATCCCATACTTTCGTATCTACGTTATATGTGATGGACATTCGACCATCTTATTCTTGCTTTCTAGGTCGCACGTGGATTCATAAGGCTGGGGCAGTGACTTCTACGCTCCACCAGATGTTGAAATACCCAGTGAAGGGGAAGATTGTTACGATACGGGGAGAAGAGGAGTACATGGTGAGTCATCTTAACTTCTTCTGGTATGTGGAGATGGATGGAGAGTTCATCGAAATCCCGTTCCAGAACTTTGAAGAAGTCCCCCAGACTCTGGCGTCAACTGAAACGGTTGCTGAAGAATCTCCAATGAAGATGACTTCCCTCAAGGATTCCAGGGCTGTAATAGAAAAAGGTGGGTGTGCAAATTGGGGTAAACTCCCTGACTTTGCACACAAGACTGACAAGTTTGGTTTGGGCTTTATTGCAGAGGCTCAAAGGGCTGTTCGGCGCGCGCGGATTGGAAGACCTCCCCTACGCATCAGTAATCAGGGAGTGAATGCAATTGAGGATGATGAAGAAGAGTCAGAGTTCGAAAGCTAGATTTACCCGACTACCGATGGTGGACTGGACAATTGGGCGGCAAAGGACTTCGTGCTCGTTTCTTTTATTACACAGTAATAGACTTTTGTTTTAAGTTTTGTAACAGACAATTTGAAACTTTACGGCCCGGTACCTTGCCCGAGGCACCTTGGCTTCGTTTGTGAGGGCTTATTATTTGTCATTTTCATATATCATCAATAAAGCATTGGATGTTTTCTTGCATTACAAATTTTGTGCTCCTTGTTTTTCTTTTTCTATCTTGCACTTTATCAAAACAACTGTTGTCTTACACACACTCACATATCATAATGCAGATCCACATCCACTCTGGATCCCCTTGATAACGACTCTGCTATTGCCAGTTATGACTTCGAAAATCTGATCAACCAAGTCGAGGAAGAAGGTGAGGATGATTGTGAAGTGCCTGGGGAGCTCGCTAGACTGTTACTACAGGAAGAGAGGGCCATACAGCCCCATGAAGAGCCAGTGGAATCAGTAAATTTGGGTACAGAGGAAGACAAGAAAGAGGTCAAGATCGGTCAAATCTGGAGTCTAGTGTCAAGCAACGGTTGATACGAATGCTGCGTGACTATGTTGAGATGTTCGCTTGGTCTTATAAAGATATGCCTGGGTTGGATACTGACATTGTGGTTCACTGCTTTCCAACTAAAGAAGATTGTCCTCCAGTGAAGCAGAAAGTTTGCCGAATGCGCCCAAAAATGTTTGAGAAAATCAAAGATGAGGTCATGAAATAGTTTGATGCCGGTTTTCTCGCAGTTACTTCTTACCGCAGTGGGTTGCCAACGTGGTTCCGGTGCCGAAGAAAGATGGTAAGGTTCAGATGTGTGTGGACTATAGGGATCTGAACAGGGCAAGTCCCAAGGATGATTTCCCACTCCCTCACATCGATGTTCTGGTCGACAACACCGTGCAGCATAAGATCTTCTCCTTTATGGATGGTTTTTATGGTTACAATCAGATTAAGATGGCTCCCGAGGACATGGAGAAGAGAACCTTCATTACGTAATGGGGCACCTTTTTCTACAAAGTCATGCCGTTCGGATTGAAGAATGCTGGGGAAACATATCAGCGCGCCATGGTCGCTTTGTTCCACGACATGATTCACCATTAGATTGAGGTGTACGTTGATGACATGATTGCAAGGTCCCAAACTGAAGAAGAGCATCTTGACCATCTCCAGAAGCTATTTGACAGGTAGAAGTTGTACAAACTAAGGTTGAACCCGAACAAGTGAACCTTCAGAGTAAGGTCTGGTAAGCTACTGGGTTTCATCATTAGTGATAAAGGTATTAAAGTGGATCCCGCAAAGGTGAAGGCTATATAGGAAATGCCAGCTCCCCCAATGGAAAAGGAAGTCAGAGGTTTTTTGGGACGTCTGAACTACATTGCCCGGTTCATTTCACATATGGATGCTACTTGTGAATCCATCCTCAAGCTGCTGAAGAAAGATAAAGTGGTAAGATAGGATGATGAATGTCAGGTCGCTTTCGAAAGGATCAAGGAATATCTCCAAGAGCCACCTATTCTGATGCCTCCAGTTGAGGGAAGACCCTTGATCTTATACTTGACAGTACTCGACAATTCAATGGGGTGTGTGTTGGGGCAGCATGACGAGTCTGGCCGAAAAGAGCTTGCTATTTACTACCTTAGCAAAAAGTTTACCGAATGTGAGACCCGATACTCACTGCTTGAGAAAACTTGTTGCACTTTGGTATGGGCTGCTCGCCGGCTGAAACAGTATATGCTGACTCACACTACCCTATTGATATCAAAGATGGACCCAATCAAGTATATCTTCGAAAAGCCTGCCTTGTCTGGAAGAATAGCAAGACGGAAGATGATCTTAACTGAGTATGATATCCAATACACAACCCAAAAAGCAATAAAGGGGAGTTTGTTAGCAGATCATTTGGCACATCAGGCCACGGATCATTACCAGTCTCTGAATTTCGAGTTTCCGGATGAGAACATCATGTTGGTGATAGACTGTGAAAAACCTGGACCGGATGAAGGACCTGAGGAGGGACCCTGATGGTCTATGTATTTTGACGGAGCTTCAAACGCGTTGGGTAATGGCATTGGCACCATGATCATATCTCCTGAAGGCTGTCATACTCCATTCACCGCCCGATTATGTTTTAACTACACCAACAACATGGCGGAGTATGAAGCGTGCATCATGGGTCTTCGAGCAGCTATTGACCTAAGGATTAAGTTCTTGAGTGTATTCGGAGATTCCACTCTCGTGATCAGTCAGATCAAAGTCGAGTGGGATACGAAACACCCAAATCTTATTCCTTACAAAGAGTATGTATTAACGTTGCTCCCGCACTTTGAGGAGATAACCTTTGAACACTTCCCAAGAGAAGAAAACCAGTTAGCGGACGCGCTAGCTACCATGTCTTCTATGTTCAAGGTCAAGTGGGACAATGAGGCTCCTCAGATTACCATTGAGAGGTTGGACGAACCCGCACATTGTTGTGACATCGAGACTGAAGAGGTAGCAGATAAACCCTGGTTTCACGAGGTAAAGAGGTATCTTGAGGCTCAGGAGTACCCCGAGGGTGAATCTGTTAATGATAAGAAGTTTCTAAGGAGATTCGCGGTGAAGTTCTTCATCAGCAATGGCATCCTTTACAAGCGTAGCCATGATTCAACCTTACTGCGATGTGTGGATAAAAATGAGGCAGAAAGGATCATGGCAGAGTTACATGAAGGTACTTTTGGGACTCATTCCAGTGGACATACCATGGCAAAGAAGATCCTACGGGCAGGATATTATTGGTCCACTATGGGAGCCGATTATTATCAGCATTCTCGGACTTGTCATAAGTGCCAAGTCTATGCTAATAAGGTGCATATACCTCCAGTTCCTCTAAAAGTCTTGACAACTCCTTGGCCTTTTGCAATTTGGGGCATTGATATGATTGGCGATATCAGACCTACTGCATCCAACGGGCATCGTTTCATCCTGGTAGCAATTGATTATTTTACGAAGTGGGTTGAGGCAACTTCCTTTGCTACAGTAACCAAGAACGTCGTGGCACGGTTTATTTGGCACAATTTGATCTGTCGATATGGTGTACCAGAGAGGATCATTACGGACAATGGTACAAATCTAAACAATACGATGATCACCGATCTCTGCAAGCAGTTCAAGATACAGCATCACAACTCTTCTCCTTACCGACTGAAGATGAATGGGGATGTTGAAGTGGCTAATAAGAACATCAAGAATATTGTGCAGAAGATGACGGTGACATACAAAGACTGGCATGAGATGTTACCGTTCGCTCTTCATGGGTACCGTACCTCAGTGCAAACTTCAACAGGGGCAATACCCTACTCTTTGGTGTATGGCATGGAAGTAGTCTTAGCCATTGAGGTCCAGATACCCTCTCTTCGGATTATGAAGGATGTAGGTTTAAGCGAAGATGACTGGATCCAAACCCGGCTTGATCAGCTGAACTTAATCGACGAAAAGAGACTTACTTCTATTTGTCATGGTCATACATATCAAAAGCGAATGATCAAGGCGTTTAACAAGAAAGTTAGATGACAAGAGTATCAAGTTGGGGATCTGGTGATCAAGCGCATCATACTGCCACAAGGTCATCCTAGGGGCAAATGGACCCCTACGTACAAAGGGCCATTTGTGGTTAAGAACATTTTCTCAAGAGGAGCTATGATTCTAACCACCTTGGATGGTGACGACCTTCCTCACCCCGTCAATGCAGACATAGTGAAAAAATACTACGCATAATCAAAGACCCGCTAGGTTGACTGGCCTAGGAAAAAATAAGGGCTTCCCAGCGAACCAAAAGGGTTCGGGCAAAAATAAGGGATAAAAATGAAAAATATGTACACCCGACAAGTCGAAAACCTGAAAAGGCGGCTTGGGCAAAAAAGGGTATCCCGGTGGACTGAAAACCCGAAAGGGCGGTCCAGGAAAAAATTAGGGATCAAAGAGTAACACTATGTCTCATTGGATCATCTTGCAACCAAACTTCAGTATCGACTATCAAGCTCGACGACGCCAATCAATCTGATCTACCTTCAACCAAGTAGCAAGGTGATGAGACGCTCGAAGATATAAAGGCAATAGCAGAGTTGGAACCCAGTGGGATTGTTTACATAGCTGTTTTTCTTTATTTTTCACAAATTGTATAATTTATCTTTCGGCGGTGTTATCTTACTAGGACGTCAGCCTCTTGTACGAAAACGCCTATTTACAGGCCAACTTCAAAATCAATACAATTCATTTTCACAAAGAAATTTCAAATTGTTTTTCTCTTTTCTGTTTTGTTTTGCAAGAACGTCCAATGGTTCATTTTTGATATATGCATTTGACAATAATTACTGCTCATAAATATTTACATGCGAAACAAAAGACGATTACTCGCAATTTCAGAAACAGGGGCAAACAAGAAATGTCCAAACCTTACAGTTGTTCTATCCACCAGGTATAAGGATAAATCTCGCTGGAGAATACGACTAAAGTATATACACTCTCCGGAGAGTAAGAAAAAGGAAGTGATGTTAGCTGTCCCGAACAGGACACAATTCTCCCCAGCTGAGGTTCGCAATCGCGAATGAGTCAGTAAGATTCTCTCCAAGCAGAGTTCACCTTTCACCAACAATGGAAGACAATCCCCAGTGGAGTTTATTTCTTCCACAAACAAAAACTTTATCCCCGGCAGAGTTCATCATTGCTAGCAACGGTAATTCATCCACAACCGAGGTTATTTCTCCAGGTCAGCAGATCTTCTAGCAGAGTATCTCTTCCCCCACAGAGTCATTTTCTCGCCAATGTATTCTCCAGCAGGATTATTCTCCCAACCATCATCGGTCGTTATCCCCAGCGAGCGAAATTCTTTATACTCTCCAGCAGCAATCCGGGATTTATTTTCCCCAGCTAGAGAATATCATAAAAACAATGCATGTCCATACATCATGACATGTACATACGCATCAAACAACACAATCTCATTTATTTTGAGAACATCATTGCTTGATACATATCATGCATTACATACGACTAACCCTTTACCTTTCAGGAAAAAGATACAATCAAGTTCTCACAAAATTCAAGCTATGAAGCCCGGGTACGACCGGATAGTATCTTGATTAATCCATCATATTGTGATGCCCGGTTTCGACCGAATAGCAGTATCAAACACCGCAAAGCCTGGATACGACCAGATAGTGGTTTATCTTTAAGCTATGAAGCCCAGATTCGACCGGATAATAGTTTAATCCCCAGCAAGCCGTGAAGCCCAGATTACAACCGGATAACAACTCAGTAAGTTATTGTGAAGCCTGGATTACGACCAGATAGCAATACAAGTTTTTGTGAAGCCTGGATTACGACCAGATAGCAGCCAAAGACACCGCGAAGCCTAGATTACGACCAGATAGCGGTAAAAGACATTGAAGCCTGGATTACGACCAGATAATAGTGAGGGACACTGTAAAGCTTGGATTACGACCAAATAGCAGTTTACCCGGCCAATTACTATGAAGCCCGGATTCGACCGAATATTAGTAGGCCCAAAATCAAAGGGAAGCCCGGAGGCGACCGGATAACCACTTGATTTCTTCTGAAGCCTGGATTTAGACCAGATAAGAAGTAAGGTATTGTGAAGCCTGGATTATGACCAGATAGCAGTATAGGACACCATGAAGCCTGGGTTCGACCAGATAATGGTATGAAGCATCGTAAAGTCTGGATTACGACCAGATAACGATAAAAGGACTGAAGCCTGGATTACGACCAGATAATAGCACAAGACACTGCGATGCTTGGATTGCGACCGAATAGTAGTTTTACCTGGACAGTTACTAAGAAGCCCAGAATCGACCGGATATTAGTGTGCCATAAATTCAAGTTAAAGCCCAGATGCAACCGGATAACGACTGAATTCCTTCTGAAGCCTGGATTACGACCAGATAAGAATTGAGAAATTGCAAAGCCTAGATTATGACTGGATAGCAAGTTTAATCTCATATCCATAGTAAGTCATTGTAAAGCCTGGATTACGACCAGATAGCAGTCGATCTTATCACTATGAAGCCTGGATCACAACCAGATAGTAGTTCATTTTCACCTCTTCGACCAAGAGATGATTCCCCAGTAGAATAACGGACGACTGAAGCTCCTAAAATTCAACTTTTCTCTCAAGACAGAGAACAACATTCCCCAACGGAATCTTCCTCAATAACAGGTATACAAGCTCTCGCTAAGGAATCTCTTAGGCAATCGACACTCCTTCTGATGGCTTCTTTAAGCCCATCGTTTGTCATCAATCTCCAAATGGCATCTATAAGCCCATTCCCGACATCACAAGACAAATACCACTTCATGCGAGTGCAAATTTCTGGGCACTCTAGTGTTCAATCATCTTCCACCATCGGATCACGAAAGGCAGACAAGCCAATCTACATCCTCAGGTTTAAGAAGATTGAACAGGGGCAGCTGTTGTACCCCAAAATTTTCCCTCCCATATTTCTCAATACATTTCAAGTGAGGTCCTCAAATTGCTCAAGGAAGTCCAAGGGTTGACCAGACAAGCTCTCTCTTAATGCAGTCTACCTCAAATTAGGGTTTCATATTGCATCAAGATACTTGAGTCCAAGGGATCCCAAATTCTCACCATTGTCCTAATATGTTCTCAAGATCATCCATGTCAAGTTTCAAGCCTTGTAGAGAAAGTTTGCCCAGAGAAAGTTTCAAGCCACATACAGTCAAACTTCAAGATTTTTGGTCAACATCCTCATTTTGAAGTATTATTTATCATTGGATCAAGGTTTGATCATGATTCATCAAGGATTACTCACAACTCATCAAAACTCAAAAGTTGCTAAATTAGGGTTTTACAGGAAAAGTCAACTCAACTTTGACCAAGAATAACTTTCTCATACTTTATGAGAAATGACCCATCCAAAGCTCATTTTGAAGAGGATGAAATTCTCTATAATTCATCTTCATATTCCAAGTTCAAAATATGCACTCATAAGAAGTTATGAATTTGGACATTATAGGTCATTTTGAAAAGTCAACAAAAACACCTTTTTGTCAAAGCTTCATACATGAATATGGAATACCAAATTGAGATGATAATAAAAGGGTTGCTTAGAGGACATCTCAAGCTTTCTAAAAAGTCCAAGAACACCTTCAAAGAGTCAAAATTAAGGAAGTTATGCATTGGTGAAGTTGACCCTTTTTGCAAAATTGTCAAAAGTCAACTATGCCTCAAATTACAATTTTTGTTAAATGGGCCTAATCTTTTGCATTTGTTTTGAGTTGGTAACATGGTCCAAGACCCAAGGCAGCCACCACATCTTATTTTCTCCATTTATTTATTTTATTATGGTTTTTATTTATTAAAAATCATTTTAAATCAAATAAATAATAAAAAATACCAAGATTTGTTTTGAAGATCTGATTTTGATGAAAATCAAATCCAAATGAGTTGGCCTAATCAATCAAATTCGAATCAAGGCAAAAGGGCATGATTTGCATGATTATGGAAAGATTTCATATGGCTTAAAGATCAAATATCCCCTTCATGAATTCTCAAGATCATGGCCAAAAATAATTAACCTAATATGATTCACTACTTATGCTGAAGATCATTGAACCCTAAACAGAAGAATTTTCGTGCAGAGCTGCCTCCAAGAACAAGAACCAAACTTGGAAAAATCAAAAGGAGTGCAGACTCGATTTCACACTTCCAGGCAATTACAAGGCTTCCTGACCATATCATTCACTTCCTGGGAGTGCAAGCAAGCAGTACCAATCGAAAACAAGCGCACTAGTGCCCAGAATTCGTCCCCACGACTCCCACGATTTTCCGATATTTCCAAAACGGAATCTTGTTATTCTAGCATATTCATCATGTTCTAATAGTATATTCTTGTTCCTTAACAAATTTGCAAGCTATCTATATAATTTAATTGCATTTTTGTGGACCATATCAGAATTTACCATTGTTAGGTTTTGTTGGTTCGATTTGGGATTTTTGTGTACAGGTGAAATTGGCCCACAACAAGGGCTCCATCGTGCTCAGCAGGCCAAGACGAGTTGATTCATGGCCTTAGGTGTAATTTATCTTGCTTGTGTTTGATTTTGAGAATTACAGGGTTTGTAGTGACGGACGTTGTCCGTAGGTAAAGGTCTTCAAACCTTTTAGACCTCGGAGAGAGGACAGTGTTGATGGCGTGGCATCACCCTACTCGTCCATTTGAATTTACGCGTGAATATTTCTTTATTTCGTTCGTTTTTAATAAAATGATTATTGTTTATTTTGTATACAAAGAGAACACACAACGCAGTTGGTAGCCAGGTGATTGGAAAAGGCTTTGGGGCCTGGGTTCGAATCCCAGGTCCCCCCTATTATTTCTTGTTATTTTCATTCAGGTGATCAAGCGTGCACACAAGCCAAGAGACCACCATGTGACCTCAAGATCCAACCATTGGATCTCCTGGAAGCCAGATGTGAAGGTTATCATATGAAGGACCATCATAGGCCTTGGTCAATGCAAAGCGTGGGAGTATGGAAGTCAACATGGATCAACCTGTTTTGGGCCAGAATTTCTATCCACTCCTCCAAAATTACTCACAACCAGGCCCAATTCTTCTTTCTTTCTCTTTATATTTTCTTTATTTATTCATTTAAATTATTTTTACTAACACAAATTAAAAATTCTTTTTATCAAAAAATCATAAAAATAATATTTTTCACCCAATTAGATTTAGGATATTTATTTTTTATACAAAGATTAATTGAATTAGGTTATTTAATTTTAGGTAACTTAAATTATTTTGTAAATAAATTAAAAACAATTAGAACAATTAGGGTTTTTGTTTCTAACTTAATTATATTTTCTTTTTCTTAAAATAACCAAAAACACAAAAATAGGTTAAATTTAGTCATTTTCTTTAATTAATTTTATTACTAATTGGATTTGTATTTAATTTAAAAACTTTCTTTTTTCTTAAAATGATCAAAAATAACAAAAATAATTTTTTTTTCTTTCAATTAGGTTAGACGGGGTCAAAACCCTAATTTCCCTTCGTTCTTTATTCGTCGCGCGCTTTATTATTTTTACCATATTGATGTAATTGCTCACAAGTTGTAATAGATTAATTAGGGTTTTTTCCTTTTCATTTATCATTTTGACGGGTTTGTTTTTGGCTATGTAAATACCCGAAGCCTTGTAATAGCATAGCTTTACTTTCCGCACTTTAAATTCCGCAAATATTAACTGCTAGATGTATGAATAATAGGGATGCATGACAAGAATGTATGATTAACTTTAAAACGGTTAGAAAACCCTAAATATGCAAAGATAATAAACTTGAAATTGAACCACTCGCACATGCGCACTCCTAGGGTATACTCCCGCTTCGGTTGCCTTTGGTAAACGGTTGTTGAGTATAGGATGCTTTAGTGGTTGCTCTCTTGTCTAAACAAAGATCAAAGTCCCGTTCGGAAAAGTTGCCTCGGAATGGTTGCCTCGGAATTGTTGCCTCGAATATTGATCTTAAGACATTAGAGTTATTACTAAGATGTCCTAACATTGCTTTAGTGATCGTACGTCCCTTTCGAATTGACCCTCAAAACTCCAACGACGGTGCTACCTACTCACTAATGGTAGGATAGCGCTGTCTAGAGGAAACAAACATAGAACAATTCTCTTTTTCGAGTAGGTAGAATCTTAAGTACTTGCTCAATCCAAACAAACTTTTCCACACTTACACTCATTTCAAACAAAGCTTTCAAAAACACTTCGGAACACTCTTGAAGACAGAAGCAAGGGTTAAATCGAAGTCAAAAACTTTTTCAAATAAAACACACAAAGCAAATTTGAAAATGATGAGCAAATACCTAAGAGCCCGTGGAAAACAACGAATAGAAAGGTTGCTAATACCTTCCCTTTATATAATCTACCCCCCGTACTCAAAATCTCGAAAAAAGGAATTTTTCTGTGCTTTTTTCCTTTCCAGTTGGATAAAATAAAAGTCGCTGGAGACTCTTGCTTACCGCGACATTTTGCGAACACAAACACAAAACGCAAACCAGCATTCCTAAAGCAGTCCGGTTCTGGCCACCGTATCACAACATGGTTCAAAACATTGCAAGTTCATTGGATTGGCAGATGAATTTTGCAGTCAACTGATCTAAAGTCAACTGTATACTGAAAAGTCAAACTTTGACTTTTTGGTGAAATTCAAGTGCCAAAGATCACAATTCATCAAAACATGTCAAAATATGAAACTTATTCATCAAGAAATCAAAAAGTCAAGATTTCATTTTGAAAAGTCAAAATTTCTAAACTTAGAAAATTTTCTAAGTGTTGGAAATTTCATGTTTTTTTATAACTTTTAGCCAAATTTTCACCATGATGCAAGATGATTCAAGAGAAACTCCCAACATGAAAGTCGTATATCTCCATTAAATCTACAACTTTGCTTCACACAACTTCTTCCAAAAATGATTGGATCTCAAGTTATAATTATATGAACATAGGGTCAGGAAACTAAAACACTTAGTGAAACTTTGCCCTAATTTGGTCAGGATTTTGACCTAACTTCATGGCACTTTTTCATATAGTTCCAAGGGTAATCTTCAAAAGCAATTCAAATATGGGTTGTAGGTCACATTTCAAGCTTTCCAAAATGTCAAAGAACTCCTTGAGATCATTCTTGAGTAAGGAGAATCGAAGAGATGAAGTTAGGGTTTTGTCACTTGAATTACAAGTCATTTTTGATGAACACATGAACCAAATCCATGCTAGGCTGCATAATCCTTGATTTACAAGCCTCAAACTTGTTTGTCACTCCATAATTAAATCTTTACACAGCTGTTAGAACTTTGATCCAAGCATTTGAGCTATTATCCGAGTTGCATTTCCATTAATGGCACAAAGTAACATTGCCATTCTTGTAAAGCAAGCTTTTTGCAAAAAGTTCACATTCAGCCTCTAACTTGTTCCCTCTGATTACCCTCCATCCACAAATTCATAACCACTCTATCTTAGCAAGTACACAAGACTTTGAAACTTGTTTTGTCAAAAAATCACATGTTTAGCTTAAGGATGCAAATTTGAATTCTGATCAACTAGAGCATTCCAAACTTTTTGCTTATAAATAGAGTCGCTATTTGTGAGCTAGAACACAAGCTTGAACACCCTGAAATACACCAAAACTCTCTGAAATCAGAAATTGCACAAAAACTCCATTTTTGCACAGTTTCTGACCTTGAACATCAAACTCTCATTTCCCTAGTGCGTTTCTTGGCCTTTTAGTTTCTTACACAGTTTCTGTAACACCATTTACCCCATCTTCCATAACCAAAAACAGAGCATTGCACATTGACTTCTCCAAGTCGTTTCAGCCACTCTTAACTCAAGCAAACCATTGTATTAGCTTCCTAGGACCTCAAGGAAGCTAACCTGATCATCACCATCACTTGAAACAAGTTCAAACTCCAAACACGATTTCCAATTTTGAGGTAAGTTTTCTCAACTTGGAACTATTCATACAGGCATCATCAATAGTTTATTTGTGAATAAAACATGTAGATATTATTGCCCTGAAGCTAACCATATCCATAGTTTCCATTAATTTTGCTTGAGCTTAGAGAATTTTGAAACTGAAATCTTGGAAATTTTTAGGTTTCAGATTAGGGCCATTTAAATTCTTGCTTATCTTTGATCCATAGTTCTAATACTTTACGTTTTTGGAATCGTGAGAAAATTTGCTACAAGTTTCATGTTTACAATTTTCATTTTTATGGAGAAATGAGCAAGTTACAGTAGGTCTGGCTGGAGGTTGAAGATGAAGTCTTCAGAACACGTTTTTGCCTTAAATATTTATTGTTTCATTTGTATTAACGGATGTATAGCCACCCCAGTGGTAGAAGCACGCGCCTGTAACCTATGGGACCTGGGTTCGAGCCCCAGCGGTACCCTTTTGCATTTTTCTCATTTTTTTCATATTTTTGACCTTTTTTTTGTTTGGCAGGCGCTGGGCCCTTTGGGCCTGGCTCATTTTGTTTTTTTGCTAGTTGACTCCGATACTGGCTCTTGGCACCCCCTGGCCCAAATGTATTTATTTATTTATTTCATTTTTTCTCTTTTTAAATATATTTTCTAAAATACTAAAAAATCATAAAAATACAAAAAATGATATATTTATATTGACATATTTTATTTTATTTTCTCCATAAATAAAAATACTTTTATACTTTATTTATTTATTAAGTAAATCTTATAAACTTAATTAATATTATATTGTTTATTTATTTTTCTTCACACCATTTAAAATATATTATTTTAATATAAAAAAGGACTAAAAATATTTTATAATACTATAAATTTTTTTAAAGATAAAAAATACCAAAAAATACTTTTCCTAAATTTATTTTATTTTGATTAATTAATAGAATTATGGTTTTCTTTTAAAATCTTTTTCTTAATAAATTCAAACTTAATTAACTATTTTCTTTATTTAAATTAGGTTAAGACAAAATCTTTTTTTATGAAAACCAAACAAAATTCATTTTCTTTACATTTTGCATCCTTGTACATTTATTCATTTTTATACTTTGTATTTATGTAAATTCCTTGTATATTCATATCAATTCAATATGGTTGTAATAGACTAATTAGGTTTAAATTCTTGCAATCCCCATTTACAAATTGTACACCCCATCCCCACAAATGTTGTAATAACGTAGTAATTTTAAATTTTGCAATTTATCGCTTTAATATAACATACTAGTAATTAAGGTTTGTATGGAAAGACTAAAATCAATACTTAGTAAAACCCTAACTCAAGACAAAAAAACAAACATGAAAACAACACACTTGCACACAAGCACCCCTAGGGTTATTCCACTTGGTTGCCTTATATTGTACCCCAATTTTTGACCTAAGATCCCATTTTTACTTTTGCAAGGTCACTAAATACAGTTGGTTTTAACCTCTCACCTTTGAGCATTGATTATGCAGAAATTGTCAAGTGTTTTGAACATTTTTTGCCTATGTATCACTAACTTCTAATCAAGCACGAAATGTGTGTTTTTTGTTTCTTTGATTTCATGTGCTGACAGGTCTCCTTCGAATGCAACTTGGGCATGTCCTTCATTTTTAACTTAAAGCCTCATTCAAATGCAAGTTTAGGCCTATTTCGATTTGGACAAGTAACTGCCTGCAAGCCTGCTTCGATTTGGAAAAATTTGCTGCCTGCAAGTCTACTTTGATTTGGACAAGTTTACTGCCTGCAAACTTGTTTCGATTGGGCAACATTGCTTCTTTCGATCCATAGCCTTCGATTGGGCAACATTGCTTCTTTCGATCCACAACCTTCGATTGGGCAACATTGCTTCTTTTGATCCACAGCCTTCGATTGGGCAATATATCTGTTTCGATTCACAAGCTTCGATGGGTAATACAATCTCCCTTCAGTCACAAGCTTCAATGGGCAATACAGTCTCCCTTCAGTCACAAGCTTCAATTTGGCCATGTAGTTTCCTTCGAAGTGACCTCCTTCGATTCACAAGTTGGACCACTGTACTGCCATGCAACAAACACTACTGTGCTGCTATGCAGCAGTCCTGCACCAACCTGCCACTAAACTCCAAAATACTGAAAAGCCTGCTACAACAGTCCTGTATTTGCCCAAAAAGGAGTGCACAAGAGCTGCGTAGAAGAAGGGATCGAAACAACATTCCCAAACTGTTCAAATCATTTTGTTTTCCCCCTAAAACTTCAGCAAATCCGCCTATAAATACAAGGCTTCACAACATGAAAAAAGAGGACTTTGGGCCAGACGAACCTCTCCCAAATTTTCTCAAACAGTGAAACACCAAAATTCATAAACACTTTAGAAAATCTTCAGAAAAATTCTCAAAACACCAAACTTTCTCAAACACAAAAATCTCTCAAGTCCCTTCAATACTTGTGAGAACAAAAAAAAATCCCAAACACTTACTTCCTTCGATTCTGAAGAACAACCACCTTGCAGTCTCCTTCGAATCAAAGAAGCATCACTTGTTTTTTTCTTTTTCTTCAAATCCAGCGCTCCTAGTATGTCGGTTATCCTCTTTTGAATCCAGCATCAAAGGCCAAACCCCTGGTCCCTCCCTTCGAATCCAGAAGAGCTCCAGGCAACCACCTCAAGGCCCACATCCAATCAAGGCCAGAAGCAAGGTAAGTCACTTTTACCCTTGAACTTTTCATTTCCAGCATAAAATGTAAATAATACCTTTGTTCGTTTCAAGCATGTACATACTGTTCCTTTCGTTTCCACATTTTTAACATACCTTTCAGAACTACCTCTTTCGTTTCTGCTTTCTGTTTACTAGCTTTAATTATTAAAATGTTCATACTAGCATGGCCTCAGGCCATGTTGCCATTTAATGTTTTAAATGAAAGAAACATGAAACGGGAAACAAGAAACGAAGCTTTTGGCTTCTACCATCTTTCTCCAGGTCAAACGAAAGAGACAACCAGGAGGAAAACCATGTCCAATTGAAAGACATTCCTTCACTGCTTCCAGCTCCAGTCGAAGGAGGCAACAAGGCAGAATCAAAAGACTTCACCATACACTGACTGCCAGGCCAATCGAAGGACAGAACCTCACTGGTGCGAACTCCCAGTCTAAGGATACAACTTGTTGCTGCCAAAGCCCAATTGAAGGACAGGACTTCGCCCCTGCCAAAGCCAAATCGAAAGACACGACCTAACTGTTGCCAGCCCCAATCGAAGGAAGCCAACAGAATGCCAGTCGAAGTGTGCTACTGCCTGGGTCGAAATGCACTCAGTTTTCTTACTTTTTTCTTTTCCTTCATATTTTTTATGCTTTTGATATGTTTGTAATAGCGTAGGTTTTTATCTTTCTGCATTTTTATTTACTTTGTACAAATGCTAGTAATTAGGCAAGATAAAATCAACCACTAAACAAACCAAAAATCCAAGAAAAACATTCTTTAATCATACTTGAACATACTTTAAAACATGCAAAAACACTCAACAAATCAAAACTCCCCCAAAGGGTATGTTATCCCCGTTCTATCGCGATACCGGCCGTGCCTATTGCTAGAACGCGTGTGTTAATGTCGCCCACTAAAAAATACAAACAAATCAACTTTTTTTCTAGAGGAACTACGGTGTTTTGATTTCTTCATTGGATACGTAGGAAAAGGGTCGCGAAACCCTCACGAACGCAATAATAAAAACTCTTTTTTTCCCCTTAAGCAAACATAGTTGTAGATAAATACACCCTTGTATATAACAAGCAATTTTAACCAAAAACAGATATTACAAAAGGTTCCTGCGGAGTACCGCAGATGAATTGGGTGCTAATACCTTCCCATTGCATAACCAACCCCCGAACTTTAGATCTCTTTCAAAAACTGCATTGTATTACTTTTTATTTTACATTGCATGTTTTTTTAGGGTTTTATTTCGCTCTTTTCCCTTTTCCCTTGGAAATAATAAAGCGCGATGGCGACTCTTGCTTTTTGTGAGTCAAGTTAATTAATAGCTTGATCTCCGATTTTCACCGCTACACCTTATACCAAATGGCCATATTACGCATGTAAGGTATCTTAGCAAAAACAAGCAAATACAAGATCATAGTCCCTCGATGATGCTATCTAAGTTTCCTTACAAATAATCTTAGTCCCTCAAAAAGAATGCTAAGATACCTTGCAATATTGCTAATCATGGTTATACAATGACCCACGCCCGTCCCTTTTACATCCAAAGATAGAGTTATTTACCAAATCAATGGTAAGATAACAATGTCAAAGGAAAAAGGAAATGAACATGAAAGACTTTTGAGTAGGTAGATTTCTCCTAATTACTTGCTCAATTTCAAACAAAACCCCATTTCTATTTTCAAAACAAACACCTACGCATTTCAAAACATCTTACAAACTTGAAAACATTTTCAAAAGATCAACATCTTTGTATACATTCTTACGGACGAGAATCATTACAAAGATTTCCTAAACGATGACCTCTTTACAAAATACTTTCAAAAAATCACACAAAGCACAATTTCAAACAAAAGCAAGTGATCTAGCAAGTAACTAAGAGCCCATGGAAAACCATGGATGAAAAGGGTGCTAATACCTTCCCTTCTCATAATCTACCCCCCGAACTCAAGAAATAATCTCAAAGGTCTTTCATGTGCTTTTTCACCTTTCCTTTTGGATAAAAGAAAAGTCGGTGGCAAGTCTTGCTAACCGCAACATTTGCGATAAAATGAAAAACACCCAAGTTAGTTCTCCCACCGTATCACATGATCCAAGACTTTTTTATGGTTCAGTTAAATCGACACTATGATTTTTATGATTCTTATCCAGTCAAAGTTGATTCAAGATTTTCCTCTGGTTCAGTTAGATCGATACTAAGATCTCTCTAATTCGTATTCCAGTTGAAGATAATCCAAGACCTTTTTCTGATTCAGTTAAATTGACATTAAGATTTTTCTGATTCTTATCCAGTCAAAGATAAACCAAGACATCTGTTGGTTCAGTTTGAATCGACCATTGATTTGTTACTGATTCTTTTCCATTAGACCTTTTCCAGTTCAGTTAAATCGACACTAAGGTTTTTCTGATTCTTATCCAGTCAAAGATAAACCAAGACCTCTGCTGTTTCAATTTGAATCGACCATTGATTTGTTACTGATTCTTTTCTAGTAGACCTTTTTCTGGTTCATTTAAATCGACACCATGATTTTTCTAATTCTTATCTAGTCAAAGATAAATCAAGACCTATGCTGGTTCAGTCCGAATCGACCATTGATTTGTTACTGATTCTTTTCCGGTAGATCCTTTCTCTGGTTCAGTTAACTCGACACTAAGATTTTTCTGATTTTTATTCCAGTTTGAGAAACTACAAATCTAAGAGTATGTTCATACAACAGTTTAATCTCATTTTCCCAGTAAGTCACTGTGAAGCCCAGAATACGACCAGATAGCAGTCATCCTTATCATTCTCAGCAAGTCACTGCGAAGCCTGGATCCTGACCAGATAACAGTTCACTTCCGTCTCTTCAGTCAAGGGATGACTCCTTAGTAGAGTAATGGACAACCGAAGCTACTAGACTCTATTCCCCTAAAAAACATTCTCCAGCGGACTCCTCCTCGAACATCAGGAACAAGAATCCCCACTAAGAGATTTCTTATGAAGTCAGCATCTATTTTAGATGGCATCTCTAAGCCCATCTCCTATGAATCTCCGTCATATTCCTTGGATGGCATCTTTAAGCCCATCTCCGACAGTCTTCTATCATCTTTTCCAAATGGCATATGTAAGCCCATTCCCGATATTATTCACCAATAATCTCACTTCGGGCGAGTGCAAATTTCTGGGCACTCTAGTGTTCAATCATCTTCCACTTTCAGATCATGAAAGGAAAACAAGCCAATCTAAATCTTCAGGTTTAAGAAGATTGAACAGGGGAAGTTGTTGTACCCCAAAATTTCCCCTCCCATTTTCACACAAGACATACTCCTAGAGGTTCTGAATTGCTCATGGTTGACCAAGAATTGACCAGACAATTCTCCTCATAAGGCAATGAACCCCCAACTAGGGTTTCAATTTTCATCAAGATGGTTGAGCTCCAAGGATCCCAAATGTCCTTCATTGTCCTAATATATCCTCAAGATCATCCATGCCAAATTCCATGCCTTGCTCAACAAGTTTGCTCAGTCAATTGCTCAAGTATTGGAAAATCAACTGTGCCAAGTCAAAAGTCAAATGTTGCCCATGTACAGCCAAACTTCAAGATTTTTGGTCAACATTAACATTTTGAAGTGATATTCGTCATTTGATCAAGGGATGATCGTGATTCCTCAAGAAATGCTCCTAACCCATCAGAAGTCAGAAATGGCAAAGTAGGGTTTCTATAGGAAAAGTCAACTAAACTTTGACCAAGCATAACATTCACATACTTTATCCATTTTTCCCCAAACAAAGCTCATATTGAAGATAATCTCATTACCTATAACTTCTCTTCATCCCTCAAGTCTAATAAATGCACCATTTAAAAGATACAAGCTCATAAATTACAGGTCATTTTCAAAAAGTCAACAAAAGCCACTTTTTGCCAAGACCTTTTACATCAAGATAAAATCTTCAAATGCAAAATTGGTCAAAAAAGGGATTGAATTAGACATCTTGGGATTTCCAAAAAGTCCAAGATCATTATCATGAGATAAAAATTGAGCAAGTTATGGCTTGCCCAAGTTGGGAAAGTTTGGGAATTTTCAAGAATTATGCATTGAGCAAACTTGAAGTTTTAGGTCAATGGCTTAATTTATTGGACTTCAAACATCTTCCTAAGCCTATATAGGACCTCTAAAATTATTCTTGCCATGCCTTTCCTTTGCTAACTATTTTATTCATATTTATTTTAATTTATTTCAAATAAATATAAAATAAAATGTATAAAATAATTGGAAATGGGCTTTGAGCTTTGGGTTGATGTTTTAGACAGCTTAGGCCCATAAAATTTTGTGCAAGCAATGTCCACATTCATTCAAATTCAAAAAGGACAAGATTCCATGTCTTTGGCAAAGTTACAAAACATCATTCATGTATTTAAAAACACATGTTTATGGTTGTTATTACCTTTGTTCTTCTGTCTCCTCCCTCCTCTCTATATAAAGGACACATTAGCAAGCTTCAAGACACATGAGATACAGCCTAGAAAAGCTCTACAAATTTTGCAAAAATTATCAAAGTTGTAAAAATTCGCATTTTAGGTTCCAGCCTTTCTCAGTCCAAACAAAAGATCCAAATACATTCTTGGAGGCTCCCTGAAGCTTTTGCAATCATTACCAAGCCCTGAAATATCACAAAACGCCTCAGTAAGCTCCATTTTTATATTTTCTAACTTGTTTCATGCAGATCTGATGCTTCTGGTAGCCAGCTGTGCATTATACACCATTAGACATGTGCCATCAGATGTCCATCTAATCAGATCTAGCACACTCCATCTGCGGGATCACCACGTGCCATCAAGACCAATCTACATCAGATCCAGAAGCAAATCTAGGCCTCTCCCTTCATGGGCCAGCAAATTCAACAACCACACCCCCACTTTTTTTTACTATCTCAAGCCCATCTAGTTTTTTTTTTTGTAATGTTTTAATTTCTTTTATCTTCTTTACTTAATTAATCAAATAATAAAAAAAATATCACAAAAAAATTAGGCTTAGACTTTTTTTAATTAAAATAATGAAATGCTTTAATTAATTAATTAATTAAACTTTAACTACTTTCTTATTTTAAAATGAACTAGAATTTAGGATTTAATTTATGTTTCAAATGCTTTTTTAATAAAAAATGAAAAAATATTGGAATTAAATTAATTTCATTCAATATTTATTTTCTTAAATTAAATTTAGATTTAGTTTAATTATTTTTCTTGAAATAAATAAAAATAAAACCAAAAAGATTTTTCTTGTTTACTTATAATTTTTCTTAGGATTTTTAGACGTAATTTTTATTTCACGCGTGTTATTTTTATTCTCGCATTTTATATAAATAATGTAACTGATTATGGGATGTAATAGTCTAGATTTAAAATTCTTCATTTTATTTTCTTGCACTTTTTTATGTAATTGTCCCAAAGTGTTGTAATAGCCTAGGATTTAAATTTTTGCACTTTAAATTTCTGTAAATATTAACTGTTAGTAACTAGGCGTGCATGATAAGACTTAAAATTAAAACGTTAGCAAACTTAATAATGCAAGATAAATAACTGAAACTCAACACACTTGCACATGCGCACCTCTAAGGTATCTCCCACTTTAGTTGCCTTTAAATAAAACAGTCATGAGGCAGGAACGCTTTAGTAAAGACCCATAAATAAAAAAAGACCATAGTCCCTCGATGACCCTACAGTTGCCTTTCGGTAAATGATCTAGTCCCTAAAAGAAAATTGCTAAAGAGTCTCCACAAGTTGCCTTCGTGATTGTAAAACATCCCTTTGATTGTCCCTCAACATCTAACGATAGGGCTACCTACTCACTAATAGTGGGATAGCACTATCTAAAGGATAGGAGAAAAAGAACAATCCTTTTCGAGTATAAAAGTAGATAGTTGTTAGAAGTTTGCTCAAAAATACTTTTTGCACTTACACAAAAACCTACTTTTCAAAAACAATTTCAAAACACTTTGTATACTTTCTCCACTATCTCGAGAAACATTACAAAGTTCGTTGTACTAAGGCGTTTTCAAAACATTTTCAAACACAAAGCATAAAAGCATCTTGAAAAATGAGCAAACCTCTAAGAGCCCGTGGAAAACCACCGAAAGGGTGCTAACACCTTCCCTTTCCATAATCTACCCCCTTACTCAGTAAATTCTCGAAAAGTTCTTTTTCTGTTCTTTTCACCCTTTCCTTTATTGGATAAAAGAAAAGACGATGGTGACTCTTGCTTACCGCGACATTTGCGAATACAAAACGTAAAACCAGTAGTATTTAACAGTCGGTTCTACCACCGTATCACAACTACCTACTCACTAATAGTAGAATAGAACTGTCTAAAGGATAGGAGGAAAAGAACGACCCTTTTCGAGTATAAAGTAGATAGCTGTTAGAAGTTTGCTCAAAAACATTTTGCACTTACACAAAAAACTACTTTTCAAAAACATTTTCAAGACACTTTGTATACTTTCTTCACATTCTCAAGAAACATTACAAAGTCTACCATACCAAGGCATTTTCAAACATACAAAAGCACAAAAGTATTTAAAAAATGAGCAAACCTCTAAGAGCATGTAGATAACTATGAATGGAAAGGGTGCTAACACCTTCCCTTTCCATAATCTACCCCCTTACTCAGAAAAATCTCGAAAAAGGTCTTTTTCTGTTCTTTTCACCCTTTCCTTAATTTGGATAAAAGAAAAGTAGGTGGCGACTCTTGCTTACCGCAACATTTGAGAATATAAAATGTAAAACCAGTATATAACAGTCGGTTTGCCACCGTATCAAAGAACTGGTGACTCTGCTGGGGACAAATAAAAAGTGGGGTTTACCTTAGAGTTAGTTCATTATTAAACTGCTTTTTTTGTGGTTTGTATGCTTTATCCTTGGAGGATTGTTTAGGTTGTTACTATAGATCCTACACCCAGATCTGGGGGCATCTTTTTAGGTAAACAACAATAGATCATGGAGACTGTATGGCGTAGACTAATATGGTTAAAGAGATAACTGTGTTAGTGTGACACTTTGGTTGGTACTGGTATCCCTTGTGTTGAATCGAGGAGAATACGGGGCCACCGCGTGGTATCGCGAAGCACTAACAGACCTTAGAACCTTAGTTGAACAAACTTGGCCATTAGAAATTAGTGAGATAGTCGGCCTCGGTGTAAAGCTGAGGATTGATTGATACTCGATGCTACACTCATTGAGATTGGACTTTCGAGATGTTTCGGTCGCAAGAAAAGATTTCTAAGATGAAATAATGCTCGATAAAGAAAGATCAGTGATATTGAGGCTCCTTAGAACCCGATTACTATTTCTAGGACAGGTTGAACCAACTAAACTTCAAGAGGGTACTTACCTATAAACTCCATGCAAGCCTGAACCCAAGGTCTTGTGTGTTTTTCTTGTGTGTGATTAGTTTGCTTAAACATGATATAATGCATCATAACATCCATTTTTATTACACTGACCATTTCAAGGACCGAGGAAATTTATCTTTATTCTATTTTGCAGACCATGGCTTCCGCTCGTAGAAATACTATCTGGATCAGCTTCGTGAGAATACCTCTCCAACTCAAATAACTAGTATCAAGGGTTCCCGAGACTTCCTCACTTACCAAGAACTATGGTCGACTTCTCAGTCTGGTTACTTCGGGTTTTGATGAGAAGATAATGAGTGTACTCTTTCAATTGTTTGACCCTAAGCACCATTGTTTCACTTTTCCAAATTACCAGTTGGTGCCCACCATGGAAGAGTTCTCTCAAATATTGGGTATACCTATTCTTGATCAGACGCCTTTCACCGGTTTAGAAGAAGCTCCCAAGCCAGAGGTTATTGCAACAACTTTGCATCTGAAACTGTCTGACATTGTATCCAACTGGGAGACAAGAAGTGATGTTAAGGGTTTTCTAGCAAGTTTCTGTACGAGAAGGCTCACCAATTTTGGGATGATTTGGATTTCCAAGGTTTTGAGGAGGTTCTGGCCCTTCTAATCTATGGTTTAGTGTTGTTCCCTAATCCAAAATTTCTCATAGATGTGAATGCTATCAAGGTTTTCCTCTCTCATAACCTTGTGCCTACTCTACTCGGAGACGTCTTGCATACCCTCCATGCTCGCACCATGAAGAGAAAATGGATTCTTATGTCTTGCGTGCCATTGATGTCAAGGTGGTTTATTTCTCACCTCCCTAAATCAGTATTGAAGAATGAAGAAGGTTTGGGTTGGTCGCGAAGGATAATGTCACTTTCTCACTCGGATATCCTCTAGTATTCCCGATCTATGGGAGATATTTCTGTTATTGATCGCTGCCGCGAATTCCCATATGTCCCACTACTTGGCATTAAGGGAGGCATAACTTATAATCCTTCTCTGGCCTTACGACAATTTGGTTATGCTCGAAGGGATGGTCCCCATGATATGCTTATCCGGGGCATTGTGTTTAACTACGAGGATGACTGTCAAGGATATCGTCAGAAGTTTATACGAGCTTATGGCATGGTAAACAGATTTGATACCAGGACTTTGGGGCCTAAGACTTCCATCCCTATGGAACCTTATCTTAAATGGGTACGAGCTCGCACTCATAACCTTATCATGTCATATATAGACATATTACCAGTGGTTGTGGATCCCATCTCCAAAGGGGATATTCCTTATACAGTTCTCCATCCTGACATGCCCACTGATCTTGAAGAGCTGCAGAGATCCAGGATTCAGTTGAAGAAAGAAAGGGATACCTTTAGAGAACATTTCTATGTCAATTGGAAGAAAGACTTGGAGCTTACGAAGCTACTTCACGAAGAAAAAAGTCTTAATGTCTATCTCGGCACGAAGAGGAAGGGCCCATGGGAAACCTGATGTCTTAGATTTTAGAATTTTTCGATTGTAAGCCTAAAAAGGCAATTGTATTTTGAATTCCACTAATAAAATCTTTGTTTCATTTTGGTTTACAAACTTAAATTTCCTAGAGTCCTTGAAAACATTGCATACATATATCATACATATCATTGCATAAATGCGTTTCAGGACATGTTTCTTATCTTCTTCTCTGTTTATTTCAGCAATGGCTCTTGAACTAATAGTCAAGGAATTTCAGGCACAAAATGCTCAATTCCAAGAAATGTTCCTAAATCTGGCCAAGGGACAAGAAGACTTGAAAGCTCTGATTCTCAAGGACAAGAAGAAGAAAAAGAGGCCAGTGGGTGTTATGAACTTGGGAAGAAGGTTCAAAGGACCGGTGAAGCACGTTTCAGAGCTTAAAACTCTGTCAAGAGAGAGAGACAATCAGGATGGAGAGCCAAGAGAAGAATACCGTAATACAAGGGAGTCTAAAGAAGATGAACCTTACTATTTTGAGGAGAAGTATCCTCCTATTGATGATAAATACAAACAACTGTAGGATCGGCTCAATGCCATGGAGATCCAAAGGGTGCCCGGAATGGACTTTGAAGAGCTAGGACTGGTCTCAGGGGTGGTCATCCCGCGGAAGTGCAAGGTCCCTAAATTTGATAAGTACGACGGTGTCTCCCGCCCTAAGCTACATTTAAGGTCGTATGTCCGGAAAATTAAACCCCACACTACTGACAGGGATTTGTGGGTACACTTCTTTCAGGAAAGTTTGACAGGGACTCTGCTGGAATGGTTCTATCAACTAGAAGGAACCAATGTGCGTAATTGGGAAGATTCAGATGCTGCTTTCTATAAGCAGTACCAATATAATGCTGACCTTGCCCCGACTCGTACACACTTGCAAAGCATGTATATGGATTCTGGCGAGGGTTTTAAGGACTATGCCCAAAAATGGAGAGACCTTGTGGGAAGATTCCAGCCTCCGTTATCTGATAGGGAGTTGGTGTACATGTTCTTGGGCACATTATTCGGGCCACTATTTAACCACCTGATTGGAATTTCTTCTGCTAGGTTTACATAATTTATCTTGACGGGTGAACGAGTAGATGATGGCATTAAAAGTGGTAAGATACAAAGGGATGCATCCTCCAACACTGCAAAGAAACCATTCATAGGGAAGAAGGAGATCAGTGTTGCTTATGGCCAAAGAAATCTTAACAAAACTGAGCGTCGTTTGACGGTAGGGGCTGTTATGATTTCTAATTCTGCATCAAACTGGTACCAGAATAATCAGTCCACAACAGATAAGCCAAGGAGACAATTTACCCAGATCAACATGACCATATCTCAGGTTTTACCACACCTACTGAAATCCAATTTGGTTACCCTGAAAGTGGCCCCCCAAAATCCCAACACTACATCTCCTCACTACAATGCAAATGCTCGGTGTGTTTACCATTCTGAAAGTCTAGGCCATGATACCAACGACTATCGGGCTTTGAAGAACAAGGTGCAAGATTTGATTGAAGCAAAGGAGATTGAATTTGACGCTCCTGAGACTCCTAATGTTATAACTACCCTTATGCCCAAGCACGGTTGTGGTGTCAATGCTATTGATGATGACATGTTTGTTGCTTCGTTGGATGAACTAACTACCCCACTCTTGACTATTAAGAAGAATCTCTTGCAGGCCAGTTTATTTCCGGGTTGTGGCGAAGGTTTCCACTTGTGTTTGTCCTTACCTAATGGTTGTTATTTGTTGAAGGAAGGCGTTCAGTGCCTGATGGATGATAAAGAAATCTTGTTTGAAAATACTCCAGTTACAAGTGTTCCATGTGAAGATGTTTCTATCATTACCATTTCCGCTAATCCTCCCAAGGTCTCCTCCAAAAGACCTGTCAGGATTACATATGTTCCAAAAGTTTCTCCATTAATAATTACTTTCCCTGGACCTATATTGTGATACGGTGGCAGAACTGACTGTTAATACTGGTTTGCATTTTGCGTTTTTGTTTGCAAAATGCCGCAGTAAGCAAGAGTCACCATCGATTTTATTTCATCCAATCATGAAAAAGGAAAAAGAACAGAAAAAACCTTTTTTCGAGATATTATGAGTTCGGGGGGTAGATTATAGAAAGGGAAGGTGTTAGCACTCTTTCTATCCATGGTTTTCTATGGGCTCTTAGGTACTTGCTCATTTTTCAAATTGCTTGTGCGTGCTTGTTTTGAAAAACGTTTTACTTCGTGATAACCCTTGTATCAGTCCTCAAGAGTGTGACGAAGTTTGTTTTGAAAATTTGTTTTGAAAGGTGTTTGTGTGAAAAGTTTTTATTGAGCAAGTACTTAAGATTCTACCTACTCGAAAAAAGATTGTTCGTTCTCTTTTCCTTTAGACAGTGCTATCCTACTATTAAGGAGTAGGTAGCACCACCGTTGGAGTTTGTAAGGGACATTCAAAAGGGACAAGTACAATCACTAAAGCAACAGTTAGAAAACTTTAGTAGTAACCCAAGAATCTTAAGATCTTTCCGAGGCAACATTTCCGAGGAAACATTTTCGAGGCAACATTTCTGAGGCAACATTTCTGAGGTAACATTTCCGAGAACACATTCGAATGGGACACTTTGATCTTTTAGACTGGAGGGCAACCACTAAAATATCCTATGCTTAATGATTGTTTACTGAAGGCAACCAAAGTGAGGTAAACTCTAGGAGTGAATATTTGCATATGAATTGTTTCAGTTATTTAATCTTTGCACATTAGGTGATCTACCATTTAAATTTCAAGATATTCTTGCCATACAATCCTATTAGCATACATCTAGACAGTTAAATATTTGCAGGAATTTAAAGTGCGAAAAATAAACCTAGCTATTACAAGGCTTTGACAGTTACATAATTGTCTTGACTGGAAATAAAAGTGCGGAATTTAAAACCCTAATTAAAACTATTACAAACTCAAAACAGTTACAAAAATAATAAAACAAATAAAATGCGCGTGGCGAATTAAATGCGAGGAGAAATTGAACTATTTTTGAGAAAAGAATTAATTAAGTTATGCACGACTTAAACCCTAATTCTAATTATTTTTAATTATAAAAAGAAGTTGAAATTAACCTAATCTAAACTAAATTAAATTATTTCAAGAAAATAAAATAATTTACAAAAAAAGATTTAGTGTATTTTTGGTGGGTTTTTATTTGAGAAAAAAACAATTTAATTAAAAAATTAAAAACCTAATTTCTATTTAATTTTAATTATGAAAAAGAAATTAAATTTGCCTAACTTACTAATTATATTAAATAATATTTTATATAAAAAAAACTCTCTTTTTTTTTGTAATTTGTTGATTTTTTTTTAGTTTTTATAAAAAATAATAATTTTTGTGTTAATTAATTAAAACAAAATGAAAAAATTAATTCAAGAAATTAAAAAAAAAAGAAATAGAAAGAAAATGCAAACTGGGTCTGTATGCTAGCAAATGGGGAGTGCCAATCTGAATTTCCCAAGTCCAATAACCCTTCAAGCCCAGTCATCATTTGATTCCTTGTAGCGTTGACTTGAGGGTGCGTCATGGTCCCTCACGACTGGAACGCTAGATCTGATAGTATGCTTGATCAAACGGTTGGACGCAAGGATGTATGGTAGGTGCCTGAATGGAATACATGTTGGATCTGTTTAAAGAAAATAAAATAAAGGGAATGTTGGGACCTGGGATCGAACCCAGGTCCTTATGCTTAATACCAATGCCTCGTTGCCAGCTGTGCTAGGTGTTTTAACTGTTGGTATAATGAAAACCAAATATAATATAAATAAAACAAGTCCCTGATTCCCATGCGCGTGAAATTTCAAATGGGCGAATGGCTGGCTGACACATAACCTTCTTATACATTTCTCCATCTCCTTAGGTCCTTGTACCTTTACCTACAAACAAAAGTCTGTAGCTACTAACCTGTAAAACTAAAAAATCCAGCACAAGCATGATAAACTAATTGTGATTGTACCAATCAACTCGTCTTGGCCTCACGAGCATCATGGTACCTTATTCGTGGCCTAATTTTTCCTGAGTCAAGAAGCCCCAAAATATGGCTTCAAACCCTAACAATGGCAAGTACAGATATAGGCTTCAAAAATGCAATTAAACCATCCAGTTAGCTTGCAAACATGATAGAGATCACAAATATGCCAATCAAATGTGTTAACAATGCAGGAATTGATGTAATCGTTTTAAAAAAATAAGGAAAATCGTAATGTTCATACAAGCTACTTATGGGCGTGGAAGGGCTTGTGATTGATTGGAAAAGCTCCCTGAGACGTTCAGCAATTGATTGGCAATGCAGGGATGGCTTAAGATGGCTTGTATGATTGAAACTGATTCACCACTTTTGACCAATTTTGAGCTTTTTGTTCTCTCACTTTCACGACTACAAAACCTTGTCCCATGCTTTGCTCTTGTCCATCATATATCTAGGAACGAATTAGGGTTGCAAAATTGGATTGAATCTTTGCAATTATGAGAGATTTGATTTGATTTTCATGCTACATGTAAACTTGCTATTTTGAGCCAAATCATCCCTTTTTTGTAGCAATTATGCTTGATTCATTTTTTCATTGATAACTCAGCATATTTTGATTGCCAACCTGTCCAAAAACCAAATCAAATCATATCTTTGCTATTATTCATCAATTATTTGATTTAATTCAATTTTTAATTAATAAAAAATCAAAATAAATTGAAAAATGAAGCAAATAATGTGTGGATGAATATTCGGGTCGTGGACCATATTATAAGTGAGGTGCAAGCATAAAAAATTAGGCCCATTTAACAAAAAATGCATTTTTGAGCACATTTGACTTTTGGCAATTTTGCAAAAAAGGTTAAGTTTGATAAGGCATATCTCCTCCAATTTTAACCCTAGAGAAGTGTTCTTGGACTTTTTAGAAATCTTAGGATGTCCCCTAAGCAGCCTTTTTTTTTCTCATCTCAATTGAGTCTTCCACGTTCATGTAAGAAGCTTTGACCCAAAAGGTATTTTTATGGACTTTTCAAAAGGACCCATAATGTAGAAATTCATATCTTTTTGTGGGTGCATATTTTGAACTTGTGGGATGAAGATGAGTTGTAGAGAATTTCATCCTATTCAAAATGAGCTTTGGATGGAAAGTTTCTGATAAAGCTGTAGAAGTTATGCTTGGTCAAAGTTTGGTTGACTTTTACTAAAAAACCCTAATTTAGCAACTTTTGGGTTTTAATGAATTTGGAGCATTCATTGGGGAATCATGATCAACCCTTGATAAAATGATGAAAGTCACTTCAAAATGTTAATGTTGACCAAAAATCTTGAAGTTTGACTGTATGTGGGTCATAGTTGACTTTTGACTTAATACAGTCGATTCTCAAGCATCTGAGCAGTTGACTGAGAAAACTTCTTATGCAAGGCATGAAACTTGACATACATGGTCTTGAGAGCATATTAAGACCATGGAGAGCAGATGAGGTCTTTGGAGTCCACCTATCTCGATGAAAATGGAAACCCTAATTTGAGACACCTTGCCTTAGGAGAGAGTTTGTCTGGTCAACTCTTGGGCAAACTTGAGCAAATTGAGGATTCCAATGGGCATGTATTGAGTGAAATGAGAGGTAAAATTTTGGGGTACAACAGCTTACCCTGTTCAATCTTCTTAAACCTGAGGATGTAGATTGGCTCGTCCGCCTTTCGTGATCTGAAGGTGGAAGATGATTGAACACTAAAGTGCCTAGAAATTTGCACTCGCATGAAGTGGCACTTGATTTGTGATATAGGGAATGGGCTTATAGATACCACTCAGAAGCTGCTAGATAATTGTCGGAGATGGGCTTAAAGATGCCATCCAAGATGTGGCAGAATACCGTCGGAGATGGGCTTAAAGATGCCATCCAGAGGATGTTGATTTCCTGAGACATTCCTTCAATGAGAGTTCCTGTTACTGTTGTTGATGAGGAATCTGCTGAGGAACGTTGGTATCTGTCTTGGGAGAAATAGAATTTTAGGAGCTTCCATTATTCGTTACTCTACTGGGGAAATAACTACGACTTGAGGAAGCGGAAGTGAACTGCATATCTGGTCAGGGTATATGCTGCACCGCGACATACTGGGGAACTGCGAACACAATTGTGTTTGATTGAGTCCAAATCCTATAGTGTTGTAGACTGTTGTCTGGAGATAAGAGAGAAGGACCCTAAATAGTAAGGTTATGAGAAGGAACCTGGATAGTAGGGTTGCTTCGAAATGAAAGCCTGGATAGTAGGGTTGTGAGAAGGAACCTGGATAGTATGGTTGCTTCAATATAAAAGCCTGGATAGTAGGGCTGTGAGAAGGAACCTGGATAGTAGGGTTACTTCGATATGAAAGCCTGGATAGTAAGGCTGTGATATGGAACTTGGATAGTAGGGTTACTTTGATATGAAAGCCTGGATAGTAGGGCTGTGAGAAGGAACCTGGATAGTAGGGTTACTTTGATATGAAAGCCTGGATGGTAGGGCTATGAGAAGGAACCCAGATAGTAGGGTTACTTCGATATGAAAGCCTGGATAGTAGGGCTATGAGAAGGAACCTGGATAGTAGGGTTACTTCGATATGAAAGCCTGGATAGTAGGGCTGTAAGAAGAAACCTGGATAGTAGGGTTACTTTGATATGAAAGCCTGGATGGTAGGGCTGCGAGAAGGAATCTAGATAGTAGGGTTACTTCAATATGAAAGCCTGGATGGTAGGGTTGTGAGAAGGAACCTAGATAGTAGGGTTACTTCGATATGAAAGCCTGGATGGTAGGGTTGTGAGAAGGAACCTGGATAGTAGGGTTACTTCGATATGAAATCCTGGATAGCAGGGTTATGATAAGGAACCTGGATAGTAGGGTTACTTCGATATGAAAGCCTGGATAGTAGGGCTTTGAGAAGGAACCTGGATAGTAGGGTTACTTAGATATAAAATCCTGGATAGTAGGGTTGTGAGAAGGAACCTAGATAGTAGGGTTACTTAAATATGAAAGCCTGGATAGTAGGGCTGTGAGAAGGAACTTGAATAGTAGGGTTATTTCGATATGAAAGTCTGGATAGTAGGGTTGTGAGAAGGAACCTGGATAGTAGGGTTACTTCGATATAAAAGCCTGGATAGTAGGGCTGTAAGAAGGAACCTGGATAGTAGGGTTACTTCAAGGCGATAGTGTAGATTAGTTGACCCGTTTGGTTTCGGGAACTGAGTTTCTGTTAGTCGTCTGTAGATGAAATTTGTATAACTACTGGATTTGTTGAAGCTAGTCGTCTTTTCCTGCAAAAGACATCAGGGTTAGTTATATGCGATGCATGAAATGCGGGGTGAGGTGACGTTCTCAAAATAAATGAGATTATGTTGTGTATGATATGTATGCGTATGTCATGATGTATGTTCATGAAATGCTGTCGGGGTATGCTCGTGTCTGGGAAAATAAATCCCTGACGGTTGCTGGAGATTTGTAAATATTCTGTCGGGACGAGATGTTGGAGAATAACTCTGTGGGGACCAACTTAGGGGAAGAGATACTCTGTTGGTGGAACTGCTGATCTGGAGGAACAAACTTAGCTGGGGATGAAATTCCGTTGCTGGAGCTGATGAGCTTTGTTGGAGATTGAGCTTCTATATCTGGAGAAATAAACTCCACTTGGGGGATGAAATTTACTGACTCGCCCCCGATTATGAACCTCGGTTGGGGTGGTTACATCCTGTTTCGGGAAAGCTGACATCAATGCCTTTGGATACTTTTACTCTGTGGGGAATGTATGTACCAATAATTATGTTCCCAAGCTGGCTCTATCCTGGTACCTGCTGGGTAGAGTAACTGTAGGGTTTGGCACTTCTTGTTTTTTCCCTGTTTTTGGAATTTCGAGTAATTGCCTTTTGTTTCTTATGTAAATATTTATGAGCAGCAATCATTTTCAAATGCATATATAAAAAATAAATCATTGGACGTTCTTGCAAAACAAAACAGAAAAAGAAAAACGAACTGAAGTTTCTTGTTAAAATAATTTGTATTGATTTTTGAAGTTGGCCTGTAATAGGCGTTTTGTACAAAGAGGCTGACGTCCTAGTAAAAGAATGCCACCGAAAGATAGAAAGTATACAATTTGTGTAAAAGAAAGAAAAACATCTATGTGAAACAACCTCATTGGGTTCCAACTCTGCTATTGCCTTTATATCTTCAAGCGTCTCATCACTTTTCTTCTTGGCTGAAAGTTGATTAGATTGATTGGTGTCGTCCGAGCTTGATAGTCGATACCGAAGTCTGGTCGCAAGATGATCCAATGAGACATAGTGATACGCTTCATATCCCTAACTTTTTCCTGGATTACCCTTTCGGGTTTTCAATCCACCGGGATACCCTTTTTTGCACAAGCCTCCCTTTCGGGTTTTCTACTTGTCGGGTGTACAATTTTTTTTTTCATCCCTTACTTTTGCCTGAACCCTTTTGGTTTGCCGGGAAGCCCTTATTTTTTCCTAGGCCAGTCGACCTAACGGGTCTTTGATTATGCGTAGTATCTTTTCACTATGTCTGCATTGATAGGGTGAGGAAGGTCGTCACCGTTCATGGTGGTTAGAATCATAGCTCCACCCGAGAAAATGTTCTTAACCACAAATGGCCCTTCGTACGTGGGGGTCCATTTGCCCCTAGGATCACCTTGCGGCAGTATGATGCGTTTGATCACTCGATCCCCAACTTGATATTCTTGACGCCTGACTTTCTTGTTAAAAGCCTTGATCATTCGCTTTTGATACGTTTGACCATGGCAGATAGCAATAAGTTTCTTCTCATCGATTAGATTTAACTGATCAAGTCGGGCTTGGATCCAGTCATCTTCGTTCAAACCTGCATCCTTCATAATCCTGAGAGAAGGTATCTGGACTTTGATGGGTAGGACTTCCTCCATGCCATATACCAGAGAGTAGGGTGTTTCCCCTGTCGACATCCGTGCTGAGGTGCGGTACCCATGAAGAGCGAATGGTAACATCTCATGCCAGTCTTTATATGTCACCGTCATCTCTTGTACAATCTTCTTGATGTTCTTGTTAGCTGCTTCAACAGCGCCATTAATCTTCGGCCGGTAGGGAGAAGAATTATGATGATGTATCTTGAACTGTTTACAGAGCTCGGTGATCATCGTGTTGTTTAGATTCATACCATTGTCAATAAGAATCCTCTCTGGCACACCATATCAACAGATTAGATTATGTCGGATAAACCGCGCCACAACGTTCTTGGTTACTGTAGCGAAGGAAGCTGCCTCAACCAACTTTGTGAAGTAATCAATGGCTACTAAGATGAAGTGATGTCCGTTAGACGTAGTAGGTCTGATATCGCCGATCATGTCAATGACCCACATTGAAAAGGGCCACGGAGTTGTCAAGACGTTTAAGGGGACCGAAGGCACATGCACCTTATCAGCGTAGATTTGGCACTTATGACGGGTTCGAGAGTGTTGATAACAATCGGCTTCCATAGTGGACCAGTAATATCCTGCCCGTAGGATCTTCTTAGCCATGGTATGTCCACTAGAACGGGTTCCGAAGGTGCCTTCATGTAGATCTGTCATGATCCTCTCTGCTTCTCTCTTGTCTACACACCGTAGTAGTGTGGAGTCATGGTTGCGTTTATAGAAGATTCCATTACTGAGGAAGAAATTTGCAGTGAACCTTCTAAGAAACTTCTTATCGTTGACAGATGCCCCTTCGGGATATTCCTGAGCCTCGAGATACCTTTTGACTTCGTGAAACCAGGGTTTGTCTACCACTTCTTCGGTATCGATCTCACAGCAGTGTGCTGGTTCATCCAACCTCTCAATGGTAATCTGGGGAGCTTCATTGTCCCACCTAACCTTGAACATAGAAGACATGGTAGCTAGCACATCCACTAACTAGTTCTCCTCTCATGGGAAATGCTCAAAGGTTACCTCCTCAAAGTGTGGGGGAAATGTTAGTACATACTCTTTGTACGGGATGAGATTCGGGTACTTCGTATCCCACTCGCCTTTAATCTGACTTATCACCAGAGCGAAATCCCCGAATACACTCAAGAACTTGATTCTTAGGTCAATAGCCGCTCGAAGACCCATAATACATGCTTCATACTCCGCAATGTTGTTGGTGCAGTTGAAACATAATCAGGCAGTGAACGGAGCATGACAGCCCTCGGGAGGTATGATTACAGCGCCAATGTTGTTTCCCAGTGCATTTGAGGCTCCATCAAAGTACATAGACCATCGTGATCCCTCCTCGGGTCCTTCATCCGGTACAAGTTCTTCGTAGTCAGTTACCAGCATAATATTCTCATCCGGGAACTCGAAATTCATGGACTGGTAGTCATCCACGGCCTAATGAGCCAAATGATCAGCCAATACACTCCCCTTTATTGCTTTTTGGGTTGTATATTGTATGTCGTACTCAGTTAAGATCATCTGCCACCTTACTATCCTTCCGGAGAGAGCGGGCTTC
This sequence comes from Vicia faba, assembly GCA_948472305.1. NCBI lineage: Eukaryota > Viridiplantae > Streptophyta > Magnoliopsida > Fabales > Fabaceae > Vicia > Vicia faba. The sequence continues at coordinate 732,090,139 of OX451736.1, forward strand.
TCGAAAATGTACTTGATCGGATCCATCTTAGATATCAACAAGGTAGTCTGAGTCAACATATATTGTCTCAGTCGGCGAGCAGCCCATGCCAAAGCGCAACAAGTTTTCTCGAGCAATGAGTATCATGTCTCACAGTCGGTAAACTTTTTGCTAAGGTAGTATATTGCATGCTCTTTTCGACACGACTCGTCATGCTGCCCAAGCACGCACCCCATTGAATTGTCTAGCACTGTCAAGTACAATATCAAAGGTCTTCCTTCAACTGGAGGCATCAGAATTGGTGGTTCTTGAAGGTGTTCCTTGATCCTTTCGAAAGAGGTCTGGCATTCATCATTCCACTTTACCACTTGATCTTTCTTTAGAAGCTTGAAGATTGGCTCACAAGTAGCAGTCAGATGTGAAATTAACCTGGCGATGTAATTCAGATGTCCCAAGAAACCTCTAACCTATTTCTCTGTGTGGGGAACCGGTATCTCTTGTATGGCCTTTACCTTCGTAGGGTCTACCTGAATACCTTTGTCACTGACGATAAAACCCAGAAGCTTACCAGATCTTACCCCGAAGGTACACTTGTTTGGATTCAACCTCAGTTTGTATACCTTCAACATGTCGAACAATTTCTGGAGATGATCAAGGAGCTCTTCCTCAGTCTGAGACCTGGCTATCATTTCATCAACATAGACTTCGATCTCGTGGTGAATCATATCATGGAAAAAAGTAACCATGACGCGCTGATAAGTTACCTCAGCATTCTTTAACCCAAAAGGCATCACCTTGTAGTAGAAGGTGCCCCACTTTGTAACGAAGGTTGTCTTCTCCATGTCTTCAGGAACCATCTTGATCTGGTTATAGCCAGAGAAACCATCCATGAAGGAGAAGATTTTGTGTTGCGCGGTGTTTTCGACCAGAACATGAATATGAGGAAGAGGGAAGTCATCCTTGGGGCTTGCCCTGTTCAGATCTCTGTAATCTAAACACATTCGTACCTTACCATCCTTCTTAGGTACCGGAACAACATCGGCAACCCACTGTGGATAGGAAGTGACAACTAAGAATCCTGCATCGAACTGTTTCATGACCTCTACCTTGATCTTCTCTAACATTTCAGGGCGCATATGACGGACCTTCTGTTTAACCAGAGGGCATTCTTCATTAGTCGGTAGGCGATGCACCACAATATCAGTGTCCAAACCAGGCATGTCTTCATAGGACCAGGCGAAGATCTTAACATAGTCGTGCAACATCTATATCAGCCTCTGTTTGACACTTAGCTCCATATTTTCACCTATTTTAACCTCTTTTCTGTCTTCCTCGGTACCCAAGTTCACTATCTCAATCGACTCTTCATGAGGTTGTATGGCCCTTTCTTCTTGCTGTAATAGTCTAGCAAGTTCTCCAGGCACCTCACAATCATCCTCACCTTCGTCCTCGGCTTGGTTGATCGAATTTTTGAAGTCATAACTAGAAATAGCAGAGCTGTTATCAATGGGATCCAGAGTGGCTATGGATCTGCATTATGATACGTGAGTGTGTGTAAGAGAATAACTGTTTGGATAAAGTGGACAACAGAAAAGAAAAACAGAGAGTGTAAAATTTGTATGCAAGAAACGTCCAATGCTTTATTAATGATATATGAAATGACAAATAATAGCCCTCACAAAGAAAACCAATGTGCCTCGGGCAAGGCACAAGGCCGTAAAGTGTTAAATTGATTATTACAAATCTTAAAACAAGTAATTCAATTACTGTGGAATAAAAGAAACAGGTATAAAGTCCCTAGCCGTCCAATTACTCGGTCCACCGTTGGTAGTTGGGTAGATCCAACTATCGATGTATGAGTCTTCCTCACTGTCTTCAATGGCATTAACCCCACGATTGTTGATGTGCATGGGAGGTCCTCCAGCCCAAGCGCATCGAACAACCCTTTAAGCCCCTGTAGTAAAGCCCAAACCAAATTTGTCATTTTTGTGAGTGAAATCAGGGAGCTGACCCCAATTGGTACACCCACCTTCTTCAACCACAACCTTGGCGTCCTTGAGAGAAGCCATCTTCAAAGGAGGTTTGTTGGTAGTAGTTTCAGTTGATGCCAAGATCTGAGGGACCTCTTCAAAATTCTGACAAGGAGTTTCTATGAATTCCCCGTCCTTTTTTACGTAGCGGAAGGAATCGAGGTGGCTCACCATATATTCTTCTTCACCCCGTGCTGTGACAATCTTTCCTTTCACCGGATACTTCAGCATTTGGTGGAGTGTGGAAGTAACTGCCCCAGCCTCGTGGATCCAAGGACGACCCAACAAAGAAGAATATGAAGACCTAATATCCATCACATAGAAAGTGGACCCAAAAGTATGAGAACCTACTTTGATAGGGATGTCCACCTCCCCGTGCACCATTCTCTTTGATCCGTCAAAAGCCTTTACCATAATGTTACTAGCCTTTAGAGTCAAACCCTTGCAATCCAACCGGTCCAACGCCTTCTTCGGCAGAACATTCAGTGAAGACCCAGTATCTACCAGCACATGAGCCATAGTGGTGCCCCTGCATTCAATCGAGACATGCAGAGCATCATTATGCTTCCTTCCTTTTGGTGTTAAGTATGCATCTGAAAAACCCAGCCCATTATCAGCAGTCAGGCTGGCCACACAATCTTTGAATTGATCATCCGGAGTCTCTTGCGGTACATGCGTAGTTTTGAGGAATGCAATCAAAGCCTTCGCATGGGCCTCAGAGTACAACAGTAGAGACAACATGGATATCTTTGAGGGGGTCTGCCCCAGCTGCTCGACCATATTGTAGTCGCTCTTCTTAATGATTTTCAGTATTTCCTCCATTTCTTGCTTAGAGGCTTCCACAACAATTTTCTTAGGCGCCTCCGTCCGGGCAGGCTCACCTATAATTTCCTTGTCGTGGGTATAAGACGATTCGTCGACAGGGGTAATAACTGGAGTAAGAACAGGAGCAGTAGTTGATGTACTTGCAGGAACAACAGATGGAATGACAATAGGTTTGTTAACAGTCTTTGGGGAAATCTCGGGAGAGAAGACCCTTCCACTTCGGGTAAATTTGTTAGTTCCGACAATGTTACCAATATTAGGATCAACCTCTTCATCTTTCAAATCTTGTTTGATGCCATGATAGTACACATCAGCACCATAATGCCATGGGACAGCTTTGTCTAAGACATACGGGATAGGACCAAGAACAGTGATTATCAGCGGAGCAATTATTGGAGCAGATGTAATCCTAACAGGTCTTCTCGAGGAAACCTTGGAAGTATTGGCAGAAATGGTTATAATGGAAATGTCTTCAGATGGAACAACGGGAACCAAAGCTTTCTCAAACAGAATTTCTTTGCTATCTATCAGGCGTTGAACACCTAACTTCAGCAAATGGCAACCAGAAGGTAGAGATGAACACATGTGGCAACCTTCACCACAACCCGGAAATAAACCGGCCAATAGAAAATTCTTCTTGACAGTCATGAGAGGAGTAGAAACTTCATCAACAGAGGTAACAAACAAATCAGTATCAACAACATTAACTCCACGGCGGTGCTTAGGCATGGGAGCAGTTATGACATTTGGCTTCTCCGGAGCATCAAAATCTATTTCCTTGGCTTTGATCAAGTCTTGTACTTTGTTTCTCAGAGCCCAGCAGTCATTTTTATCGTGTCCAGGACTCTCAGAATGATAGGCACACCGAGCATTTGGATTATATCGGGGAGATGTAGTATTTGGATTCTTGGGAGCCTCTTTCAAGGTTGCCAATTTGGATCTCAGTAGATGAGGTAGAACTTCAGCCAATGTCATGTTGATGCAGGTAAACTTACGTTGTGGTCTTTCCACCCTTTGTTGATTGTTGCATTGTGGAGCAACTGCAAGTCTAGGTATCATCACGACACTTACTGTCTGACGATGTTCAGCCCTGTTTTGGCCCCTCGGGCTATAGATGGCACTGGCTTCCTTCTTACCAGCAAAAGGCTTCTTTATTGAACTTGAAGAGGAATCCTTCTGTATTTTCCCGCTTCGAATCCCAGCTTCTACTCTCTCTCCAGTCAGAATCAGCTCGGTGAACCCAGTTGACGAGCTAATGATCAAATGATTAAAGAATGGACTAGATAGTGTCTCTAGAAACATATCAACCAGCTCCCTATCAGACAACGGGGGTTGAACCCTCCCAGCCAAGTCTCTCCATTTTTGTGCATAATCTTTAAAGCCTTCACTTGCACCCATGGACATACTCTAGAGTTGAGTACGAGTGGGAGCATGGTCGGTATTGTATTGATATTGCTTGTAGAAAGCAGCAGCCAGATCTTCCCTGTTTTGGATATTTGCTCCCTCTAGCTGGTAGAAACATTCAAGCTGAGTCCCTGACAGACTATCTTGAAAGAAATGAACCCACAGATTTCTATCAGCGGTGTGGGGATGGATCTTTCTGACATAAGAACGGAGATGGAGTTTTGGGCAGGACACCCCATCATACTTAGTAAAAACTGGAGCTTTGAATTTTTGCGGGATGACCACTCCGGAAACCAATCCCAATTCTCCGAAATCCAGTCCAGGTATCCTCTGAACTTCCATGGCACTCAGACGATCTTCCAATTGCTTGTATCTATCCTCGGTAGGAGGATATTGCTCATCATTATAATCAGTATCATTGTCAGAAACTGCAGGACTGAGGTCCTTCTCTTCTTCTTGATTCTCCCCTTCCTTGGATGAAGAGGTCAGATCAGCCTGTCGCTTCAACCGCTCTCCAAATCTTCTACCCATATTCAGAATACCGGAAACCTTCTTCTTTTTCTTCTTTTCTTTCAAGATGAGGGCTTTCAGATCCTCCTACCCTTTTGCCAGACTTATAACATTTGTTGGAACTGGGCGTTCTGTGCCTGAAGGTCCTTGATGGTTTTCTCGAAAGACATTTTGTGTTGAAATAAACAGCGAAGAAGATGAGAAACCTGTAATGATGTGTATGATAATGGGATGCGCATGCAATGATTTCAAATACTTCGGGAAATTTAAATTTGCGAACCAAAATAAACAAAAACTTTATTAGCTGAATTTGAAGTTCAAATGCCTTTTAGGCGTTACAATTAAAAAACAAATCTAAAACTATAAAAGACATCAAATTTCCTATGGATGCTTCCTCTTCATGCCGAGATAGTCATTGAGTCCTCTTTCTTCATGTAGTTGCTTTGTGAGCTCTAAAACCTTCCTCTCCCGAGCATGTAACTGATCCCTGTAAGTATCTCGCTCCTTCATCAACTGAATCCAAGACCTCTGTAATTCTCCAAGATCAGTGGGCATGTAAGGATAGAGAACTGTGTAAGGAATACCCTCTTCTGTAGTGGGTTCCACAATCACTGGCAAAACAGCCACATAGGGCATCATAAGCTTTTGGGCACGAGCCCGTATCCATTGGAGGTAAGGTTCCATAGGAATGGAAGTTTTTGGCCCTAAAGCCTTGGTGCCAGACTTGTTTACCATGCCCCAAGCTCGTATGAACATCTGGCGATACTCATGAACATCATCCTCATAGTTGAATACAATGCCCTCGATAAGCAACTCATGGGGACCATCCCTTCGAGCGTAACCAAATTTTCGCAGAGCTAAAAAAGGATTGTAGGTTATACCTCATTTAATACCAAGTAATGGACATTAGGGTACTCCCTGCAATGATCAATAATAGCAGTGTTTTCCATAGCTCGAGAACACCAAAGAATATCTGTATGAGCGAGCGACATTATCCTCTACGACCAACCCAAACCTTCTTCATTCTTCAGTATGGACTTAGGGAGGTGAGAAATAAACCACCTCGATAGAAATGGCATGCAACACATAAGAACCCCTCTTCTCTTCATGGTACGAGTATGGAGGGTGTGCAAAATATCTCCGAGTAAGGCATGCACAGGATTGCAAGAGAGGAAGATCTTGATAGTATTCACATCTACGAATGAGTCCAGATTAGGGAATAGGACTAACCCATAGATTAAAAGAGCCAAGACCTCCTCAAAATCCTGAAAATCCATATCATCCCAAAACAGCTGGGCCTTGTCTATCAGAAACTTAGCTAGAAAACCTTTGACTCTGCTTCTTGTTTCCCAATTGGATACCATGTCGGCCCGTTTCAGATGCAAAGCTGAGGCAATGACTTCTGGCTTAGGAACTTCTTCTAGACCTGTGAAGGGTAACTGTTCAAGAATGGGTATATCCAACAGCTGAGAGAATTCTTCCAAGGTAGGTACCAACTGATAGTCTGGAAAGGTGAAGCAGTGGTGCTTGGGATCAAAGAACTGAAAGAGTACACTCATCATATTTTCATCAAAGTTTGAAGTAACCAGGTTGAGAAGTCGACCATGTCTCTTAGTGAACTCAGAAGTTTCAGAAACCCTTGATGCTAGCTCTTTGAGTTGGGAAGGTATCTTCACAAAGCTAATTCGGATAGTATTTCTATGAACGGAAGCCATGATCTGCAAAACAGAACAAAGATAAATTCCCTTGTTCTTTGAAATGGTTAGTGCAATAAGAATGGAGGCTATGTTATGATGCATGATGTCATGATAAACCACAGGTATAGCAAACACATGTATAGCAAGCACAGTCAAATCACACAAAGTCCTTAGGTTTAAGGCTTGCATGAGGTCAAAGGTAGTACCCTCTTGAAGTTTAGTTGGTTTCAAACCTGTCTTAAAAAGTAATCGGGTTCTAAAGGATCTCAATATCACTTACCATCCTTTATCGGGAATTGTCTCAGCTCAAGCAATCTTTTCTTGCGGCCGAAATATCTCAAAAGTCTGATCTCAATGAGTGTAGCATCGAGTATCAACCAATCCTCAGCTCTACACCGAGGCTGGCTATCTCACTACTTTCTAATGGCCAAGTTTGTTCAACTAAGGTTCTAAGGTCCGTTAGTGCTTCACGACACCATGCGGCGGCCCCGTATTCTCCTTGTTTCCCCACGAAGGATATCGGTACCAACCAAAGTGCCATACCAACACAGGCATCGCTTAAACCATATCGGTCTATGTCGTACAGTCTCCACGATCTATTGCTGTTTACCTAATAAGTGCCCACAGATCCGGGTGTAGGATCTATAGTAACCCCAAACAAATCCTCAAAAGTAAAGCAATCAAGACAATCAAGAGAAGCAATTTAATGACCTAGATCCTAAGGTATACCCCACTTATAAGTCCCCAGCAGATTCGCCAGTTCTGTGATACGATGGCAGAACCAACTGTTAATATTGGTTTGCATTTTACGTTTTTGTTCGCAAAATGTCGCGGTAAGCAAGAGTCACCACCGAATTTTATTTCATCCAATCATGGAAAAGGAAAAAGATCATAAAAAACCTTTTTTCGAGATATTCTGAGTACCGGGGGGGGGGGGTAGATTATAGAAAGGGAAGGTGTTAGCACTCTTTCTATCCATGGCTTTCCATGGGCTCTTAGGTACTTGCTCATTTTTCAAATTGCTTGTGCGTGCTTGTTTTGAAAAAAGTTTTACTTCGTGATAACCCTTGTATCAGTCCTTAAGAGTGTGACGAAGTTTGTTTTGAAAATTTGTTTTGAAAGGTGTTTGTGTGAAAAGTGAGCAAGTACTTAAGATTCTACTTACTCGAAAAAAGATTGTTCGTTCTCATTTCCTTTAGACAGCGCTAACCTACTATTAAGGAGTAGGGAGCACCGTCGTTGGAGTTTGTAAGGGACATTCGAAAGGGACAAGTACAATCACTAAAGCAACAGTTAGAAAACTTTAGTAGTAACCCTAGAATCTTAAGATCTTTCCGAAGCAACATTTCTGAGGCAGCATTCAAATGGGACACTTTAATCTTTTAAACTGGAGGGCAACCACTAAAATCTCCTATGCTTAATGATTGTTTACCGAAGGCAACCGAAGTGAGGTAAACCCTAGGAGTGAATATGTGCATATGAATTGTTTCAGTTATTTAATCTTTGCACATTAGGTGATCTACCGTTTAAATTTCCAGATATTCTTACCATACAATCCTATTAGCATACACCTAGACAATTAAATATTTACAGGAATTTAAAGTGCGAAAAATAAACCTAACTATTACAAGGTGTGATACGGTGGGAGAACTGACTTGGGTTTTGCGTTTGTTTTCACAAATGTTTCGGTTTAGCAAGAGTCGCCACCGACTTTTTATTTTATCCTAAGGAAAGGTTAAAAAGCACAGCAAAAACCTTTGAGATGTTTTCTTGGGTCCGGGGAGTAGATTATAGAAAGGGAAGGTATTAGCACCCTTTCTATCCATGGTTATCCATGGGCTCTTAGTTACTTGCTTAGATCATTTTCCTTGCATTTTCAATTGTTTGAAATGGTGCTTTGTGTGTGTGGTTTTGAAAATGTTTTGAAAAAGATGCCTTGTCTAGGCAACCCTTGTAACAATTCTTTACTCGAATGTTTTACAAAAGGTGTTTGTCTTTTTGAAAAGATGTTTCAAGGTTTTGAAAGTTGTTTTTGAAATTGTGTTGTGGAGTGTGTTTTGAAAGTAGGAAAGTGTGTTTTGCAAGTTTTGATCAAGTAACTAAGAGTTGTCTACCCATAAATTTCTCAAAGATCTTTCCTATGTTTTAACCCTTTTAACAGTATTGTTCCATCATTGTATTTGGTGGACAATCTTGTGTTAGTATGTTAACGGGACGGGCGCGGGTCATCGTTTAGACCATGAATGCAATAGTGTCAAGTATCTTTGGCAATTTTGCTTGAAGGGACTATGATCATTTTGTTTAGGCAACTTCGAAAGCGTCATCGAGGGACTATGATCATTTGATTTGTTTTTGTTTTGCCAAAGAAACTCAACATGCAACATGGCCCATTTTTTAAGGCAACAAGTGGAGTAACCTTAAGGGTGCAAGTGTGATTGGTGTTGTCCATTTTCATGCTTTTTTTGTCTTTGAATTTGGTCAAACTATTTGTTATTTTTTATTTGCGTACAAACCCTAGGTCTATCATGGCATAATTTGAAAGCTTTTAAATGCGGAAATTTAAAGTCCTAAATTATTACAACATAATTATGGGGATGGGGGTACAAATGTTTGAATGGGGGGTATTTAGCAAGAAATTAAATCTAAAACTATTACATCCATATTGAATATACAAATTATTTAATTGTACAATAATTAAATAAATAAAATAAACATGCAAAATGTATTATGCACAAAAATGATTTTTTATGTATGAGAAAGTATTTTTCAATGCAAAATATAAACAAAAATAAAAAGTCAAATATTTTGGATATTTTTGTGGTTTTAGGGCAAAACCCTAGTTTTCTAAATAAATAATATTTATTTATTAATATTATACAATATTATATATTAATTTATGCAAAAAAATAAAAAAAAGGAAGTATATTATAAAAAAGGGTATTTTTAATGTCATATATTCATAAAATAAAAAAATGTATTATTTTCATATTTTATCCTAAATATTCTAATAAATGTACAAGTATTTATATTATATATATTTAAATATACTAAATATGTACAAAAATAAAAATATTAATTATTTACAAAAAAAGTATATTTTTAAGAAAATATTTTCAAAAGGTAAAATAAAAATAATGGCTGAAAATATATTTTTGTGTTATTTTCAATGTTTTAAATAAAAAGGTATTTATATTTATTTTACATGTATAAGTTCAAATAAAACAAATAAATTCCAAATAAAATGCAAAAATGGGTGGAAAAATATTTTTTATATTTTTTATATTTGAGCAAAAAATAATAAGCCAGAATCAAAAAGAAAAAATAAAAAATGAATAAAATATCACACAATGGGCCAGGGGGGTGTAAATGGAAAAAGAGGGTGCAAGCAGCAAGAACAACTCAGGCCCAACCCAAGTCCACCTTCTTCAACCTCCAGCCATTCTGTCTCAAAAACGCGCGCCCTCTATGCTTCACTCAAATTCCTGATTCTTTGACTTTTAACAAAAACTCATAACATAAACAATGTAGATCATGAAGAGACGAATTCATACATATAAAAATCTTGACCTAACTCTCAGAAATGAGGGAGAATTTCTTCATCCCCAATTTCTAACCTAAGTTTTTTCCAATGTTCATGGCTAAAATTCTCACAGCACGCATAATATAAATGAAAAGTAAATACATGGATGGTTTCAGGGCTATGAGTATAACATGTTTTCTTCACAAACCTAAGCCTAATCATGCCTGGATAGAGAGATAGAAGTTCATATTTTTACCTGTTCAGCTTGAGTCGTGTACAGCAATGGAGGTATCTTCAATGGAGTTTGAACTTTGGTACAGCTTGCCTGAAGTCCATGGATGCTTCTCCTATGCTTAGCTTGCTTTGGATCTCTCTGAATCAAGCTATGGAAGTCCACCTGCAAAACTGAAAACTAAAAATGGCAAGTGATGTTAGGGATGTTACAGTTTGGATTCAATGCTTGGGATAGCTTTAGTGGATGATATGGAACATGTTTGAACTCTTTTTGGCCAAAGTGCACGAGGGGAATGGACTGTGGAAGTCAATCTGCAGCAGGGACTCTGTTTTGCAGAAAAACTGTGCTTTTGGATATGAGGATGGATTGAGGGTGAAGGAATCGTGCTTTTGGTCAGTTAGGGAGTGTGAAAGATGACAACAAATTTTGCTTAGGTTGGTCTTTACAGGAATGAGAGATTGGAGTTATTTTGCCAAGTTTCTTCTACTTGAAGCAAGAAAATGCAAGTTTCAAAACAGACCTGTCCAATGCCCTAAACTATGTTGCACCTCTTGTTCTTGATCAGAGTGATTTGTGTACAAATGCTAGCTTCAAAGATCTGGCGCATGCCTATTGGATTTGTTATTTGACATAAAGTGCATCTTTTCCAAAATGGCAAATTTACTTTTTCTAATTATGGATTAATCTTGCATGTAATGACCAAATGAACAAAATAATGCTAGAACACAATGGTTTGGCATTTAATTATTGACTGTGAAGAGGATTAGAGGCCTGCAAACCATCACAAACCCTGCTGACTTGAAAATGCAAATGTTATGAACATGTATTAGCCAAGAACAAAAGTGGATTTTGCCCAACTTTGCAAATTCGATTCTCCCTAACCACAAGGGTGTTTGAGAAGTTCTTGGACAATTTGGAAAGCTTGGAATGTGCACTATAATCCATCTTTGTAATGCAAATTGAAATTAAAAGTGGAAGCATGTGAAAAATGGCCATGAAGTTGGACAAAAATCCTGCCTAGAATAGGTCAAAATTTTTCTAAGTTAAAAATGTTTTGCACCCTTATTCCAAAAATCATAAATTGAGCTAAAAGCTTACTTTGAGAAAACTTTGTGAATAAAAGTTGTATATTTTGCAATGGACTACAACTTTCATGTTTTGAGTTTTGTTTGAATCCATTTGTATCTTGATGAAAAAATAGGACAAAGTTAGGGAAAAATAAGGAAGTTCCATAACATAGAAAAATTCTAAGTTACGAAATTTTCTCATTCTAAAACCCTAATTTGCAATTTTGGGTTTCTTGATGAACAAGTTTCATAATTTGACATGTCTTGATGAAAAATGAATCTTGGCACTTGATTTTGACCAAAAAGTCAAAGTTTGACTTTTCAGTGTACAGTCAAATTTTGATCAGTTGACTGGAAAATTCATCTGTCAATCCTGTGCATTTGGGATCTTTTGAACTTGTTGAATGTGTCAAGACAATGCCATTGAGTCCTTGAGTCCATATGTGAACTTGGTTTGCCATTGGTTAGGTCAAACAGTCAAAAATTGCCTTTGTACAGTCAAAACCCTAAAAATGACCATTTTGCCCTTTTGGTGATCTGATCAAATTTCTTGTGGAATTGTGATCCAAACTTGACCAAATGGTTCATATGAGTTCAGTATGTTGGTGTGGGTCAAAAATTATGAAGTTTGACTGTCAATTGGCCATAGTTGACTTTTTCCCAATACAGCTGATTTCTAGGTCAACTGTCCAATTGATTGGGCAAAGATTGGAATCAAGGCTTGAAACTTGGTATGGATAAACTTGTGAGTCCAACATGAAGCATGAAAGTCACTTTGGGAATTTTAGGTCAAAACATCTTTGTGCAAACTCAAACCCTAATTTGGGTCAACAGTGCAAGGAGGAGTCTTGAGCAGAGCAATCCCTAACTTGATCTTGAGCTCCAAGGGTCTTGTGGTGAGAAAATATTGATGAATTGAGAGGGAAAATTTTGGGGTACAACAGTTTCCCCTGTTCAATCTTCTTGCACCTGAAGAGTTAGATTGGCAAGTTTGCCTTTCGCATCTCGAAGGTAAAAGGAGATTGGACACTAGAGTGCCCTTAAATTTGCACTCGTCGATACAATGGGTACAGGAATGGGCTTAGAGATGCCATTTGGAGATGGGCTTAAAGATGCCATCTGGAGGGGTGACAGAATCTTGTCGGGGATGGGCTTAAAAGATGCCATCTGGAATGAGTATCAGAAAGGTGTCCATGCTTTGGAATATCTCTGAACTTGGGGGGTCTTGAATAAGCAATGGATTGACATCCGTGTTTGGAGAATCTGTAAACTGCTTTCAAAAGTTGAATCTGAACAAGCGATAGATTAACATCCGTGTTTGGAGAATCCGTAAACTGTTTTCAGAGGTCTAGGATCTGAACAAGCGATAGGTTAACATCCGTGTCTGGAGAACCCGTGAACTGTTTTAAGAAGTTGAAGAATCTGAACAAGCGATAGGTTAACATCCGTGTCTGGAGAACCCGTGAACTGTTTTCAGAAGTCTTGGAGTTGAATAAGAAATAGAGCAGCATCCATGTTGGGAAGCGTCCGTAAACTGTTTTCAAAAGTTGAGTCTGAACAAGCGATAGATTAACATCCGTATTTGGAGAATCCGTAAACTGTTTTCAGAAGTCTTGGAGTTGAATAAGCAATAGAGCAGCATCCATGTTGGGAAGCGTCCGTAAACTGTTTTCAAAAGTTGAGTCTGAACAAGCGATAGATTAACATCCGTGTTTGGAGAATCCGTAAACTGTTTTCAGAAGTTGAAGAATCTGAACAAGCGATAGGTTAACATCCGTGTCTGGAGAACCTGTAAACTGTTTTCAGAAGTCTTGGAGTTGAATAAGAAATAGAGCAGCATCCATGTTGGGAAGCGTCCGTAAACTGTTTTCAAAAGTTGAGTCTGAACAAGCGATAAATTAACATCCGTGTTTGGAGAATCCGCGAACTGTTTTCAGAAGTCTTGAAGTTGAGAAGGAACCGGTGTAGGGTTTCCTGATGATGAGTCCGTGTAAAACTGCACCTTGGATAATTGTTAATGATAGCCTTCTATTCTTGTCCTGAAAAGGACAAAATATTAGCTAAACACAAGGTTATGTTGCATGAAATGTATGATGCAATATGTGTATATCCATGTTCATGATATGAATGTAATGAATGTGTATGTATCCTAGATGGCTGGAGATAATAGAATCTTGACTGCTGTCGGGGAAAGTGAATCCTTGACTGCTGCAGGGGATTGCAAGAATCTTTGATTGCTGAAGATGAGACATCCTTGTCGACTGCTGACTGCTTAGGGAACAAGATCTTCAATTGTTGAGGGATCTTAGAACCACTACTGGGGATAGAAAATCCTTTGTGACCTGTGGGAAATGAGAATTCTGATGATCTCTATTGGGGAGTCTAGAACCTAGGAGACTCATGCTGGAGAAGTAAAATTGAGAATCTTCAATCTGACAGGAAGTGTCTCTGTGGGGAGAAGGTTCACTAGTCTGGTTCCGCTGGGGATTGATAGTTGGAAGTTTTAGCTTCGCTGGGGATTGGTAGTTTTGACTTCAACTGGGGATAGGATTTTCAGATTTTAGGGCTCCACTGGGGATACTGAAACTTAACTCTGAGGGGAATTGAGTTCTGGAAGGCTCTCTGGCTGGGGGAATCAGTTTTTGAGAAAGCTTTTGTTCTGTTGAGGATCCTGAAGTTTAACTCTGTTTGGGGAATTAAGTCCTGAATTTTGACTTCATTGAGGAATTTGGAGTTTAATTCTGCTAGGGATTCCTTCTGAAAGTGTATCAAGATATCTATCCGTACCTTCCACCTATCAGTAATCATCTTTCCTGATTTGTAAGAAAATGATTATGTTCAAATGCATATTCCTATTTAACAAAACATTGGACGTTTCTTAAATAAAACATAAGTGCAAAAGAGAAAAAGGAAGACAAAGCAAATTTCGGTATTTGGAAAAGTATTTGTATTAACTTTCTATGAGTATCTTTGTACAAAGGAGACAGGCATCCTAGTAAGAGGATGTCGTCGTAAAAATTGAAAATTTTATACAAAAGAAAGATGGCTATGTGTAACAATTCCATGGGATTCCATTATGATATAGCCTTCACAACTCTGAATATCTGTCCATTCAATGCTTCGTCCGCCGATGACTGGATTGATCAGAAGCTTGGAGCTGGTTGATGAAGAGATTGTACCTAAAGTGATCCGACGAGACATAGTCATGCGCTTTAATTCCCTAACTTTTGCCTGGATTGCCCTTTCGGGTTTTCAATCCACCGGGAAACCGTTTTTTGCCCAAGCCGCCCTTTCGGGTTTTCGACTTGCCGGGTGTACAGATTTTTTTGTTTTATCCCTAATATTTGCCTGAACCGCCCTTTCGGGTTTTCGGTTCACCGGGATGCCCATTTTTGCCCAAGTCGCCCTTTCGGGTTTTTGACTTGTCGGGTTATTTTATGCGTAGTATTTTTTGACTATGTCTGCGTTCGCAGGGTGCGGCAAATCATCGTCGTCCATGGTGGTCAGAATCATTGCACCACCAGAAAATATGCTCTTGATCACAAATGGTCCTTCGTAAGTAGGAGTCCATTTGCCCCTGGGATCACTTTGCGGCAAGATAATCCGCTTGATTACGAGATCTCCGACTTGATATACTTGACGTATGACTTTCTTGTTGAAAGCCTTGATCATCTGTTTTTGGTACGTCTGACCATGGCAAACAGCAGTGAGTCGTTTCTCGTCGATCAAATTGAGTTGATCAAGTCGGGTCTGAATCCAATCGTCTTCATTCAAACCAGAGTCCTTCATAATCCTTAAAGAAGGAATCTGAACTTCCATGGGTAAGACCGCTTCCACGCCATATACCAAAGAAAATGGGGTTGCCCCGGTTGAAGTACGTGTCGTGGTGCGGTATCCATGCAGAGCAAACGGTAGCATCTCATGCCAGTCCTTGTAGGTAACTGTCATTTTCTGAATGATCTTCTTAATGTTTTTGTTCGCAGCTTCAACAACACCGTTCATCTTTGGCCGATAGGGAGATGAATTGTGATGATAAATCTTGAACTGTTCGCAGAGAGCGGTGATCATAGTATTATTTAGATTGGTACCGTTGTCTGTAATGATCCTGTCGGGGACACCATACCGGCATATGAGATTCTGCTTGATGAAGCGGGTAACCACATTTTTTGTAACAGAGGCGAAGGAAGCTGCTTCGACCCATTTGGTAAAATAGTCAATGGCGACCAGGATGAAGCGATGTCCATTGGACGTTGTGGGCTTGATCTCTCCAATCATGTCAATGCCCCACATTGCAAATGGCCAAGGAGCTGTCAGAATGTTGAGAGGAACAGGAGGAATATGAATCTTGTCAGCGTAGACTTGACATTTATGGCAAGTACGGGAATGTTGATGGCAATCTGCTTCCATGGTAGACCAGTAGTAGCCTGCCCTTAGAATCTTCTTAGCCATCGTATGCCCACTCAAGTGGGTGCCAAATTTACCGTTGTGTATCTCGGTCATGATCAACTCTGCTTCAACTTTGTCTACACATCAGAGTAAAACACAATCATGGTTGCGTTTATAGAGGATGTCGTTGCTCAGGAAGAACTTGGCAGCAAATTTCCTTAGGAACTTCTTGTCATTTACGGAAGCTCCTTCGGGATATTCTCTAGTTTGGAGATACCTTTTGATTTCGTGAAACCAGGGTTGTTCCACTACTTCTTCGGTATTAATCTCATGACAATGCGCAGGTTCATCCATTCGCTCGATGGTGATTTGGGGAGCCTCATTATCCCAGTTGAGTTTAAACATGGAAGACATTGTAGCCAGAGCATCTGCTAGCTGATTCTCTTCTCGCGGGAAATGCTCGAAGGTGATCTGCTCGAAATGAGGCAACAATGTCAGGACATGTTCTTTGTATGGGATAAGATTAGGATGCTTGGTATCTCACTCTCCTTTGATTTGACTGATAACCAAAGCCGATTCCCCAAATACAATCAAAGATTTGATTCCCAGGTCTATAGCAGCCTTGTGACAAAAAATGCAGGCTTCATATTCAACCATGTTGTTGGTACAGCTGAAGCAAAGTCGGGCCGTGAAGGGTGTGTGGCAACCTTCCGGGGAAATGAGTACCGCACCGATACCGTTTCCAAGCACATTTGAAGCACCATCAAAGTACAGGGTCCATCGGGATCCATTTTCAGGTCCGTCATACGGTCTGTTACCTTCAATGTTGTCCAAATTCATGATCTCCTCGTCCGGGAAGTCGAATCTCATGGATTGATAATCTTCGATAGCTTGATGAGATAGATGGTCAGCTAGTACACTCCCCTTTATAGCCTTTTGGGTAGTATACTGGATGTCATACTCAGTCAGGATCATTTTCCATCTAGCGATTCTTCCAGATAAAGCAGGCTTCTCGAAGATATACTTGATAGGATCCATTTTGGAAATCAACAGAGTGGTATGAGTCAACATATACTGCCTTAGTCGGCGAGCAGTCCATACCAAAGCGCAGCAAGTTTTCTCGAGCAGTGAGTAGAGAGTCTCACAATCGGTAAACTTTTTGCTAAGGTAATAAATGGCATGCTCTTTTCGACCAGACTCGTCATGCTGGCCCAGTACGCACCCCATTGAGTTATCCAACACGGTCAGATACATGATCAACGGCCTTCCTTGGACGAGTGGCATCAGAATAGGAGGTTCTAGCAAATACTCCTTGATCTTATCAAAAGCAGCTTGGCAATCGTCGTTCTATTCGACTACCTGATCTTTCTTCAATAGTTTGAAAATTGGCTCACAGGTAGACGTCAGATGAGAGATGAATCTGGCAATATAGTTCAAGCGCCCCAAGAACCCTCTAACCTCCTTTTCAGTACGAGGGGCGGGCATCTCTTGTATAGCTTTTACTTTTGCTGGATCAACCTCAATGCCTTTGTTGCTGACAATAAATCCTAGAAGTTTACCAGACCTAACTCCAAAGGTGCACTTACTTGGATTCAGCCTGAGTTTGTACTCCTTCAACCTGGCAAACAGCTTTTGCATATGTTCAAGGTGTTCCTCCTTTTTTTGTGATCGAGCTATCATGTCGTCTACGTAAACCTCGATCTCATGATGTATCATATCATGAAACAAAGCTACCATGGCGCGTTGATAAGTTGCCCCTGCGTTCTTCAGTCCGAACGGCATCACCTTGTAACAGAAAGTACCCCATTGTGTAACAAAGGTTGTTTTCTCCATGTCCTCGGGGGCCATTTTGATCTGGTTGTAGCCCGAGAATCCGTCCATGAAGGAAAATACCTTGTGCTGAGCTGTATTGTCAATCAAAATGTCAATATGTGGTAGCGGAAAATCATCTTTAGGGCTGGCCCTATTCAAATCCCGGTAGTCCACACACATTCTGACCTTGTCGTCTTTTTTAGGTACTGGCACGATGTTAGCAACCCACTGTGGGTAGGATGTAACAGCCAGAAAGCCAGTGTTGAATTGCTTCATTATTTCAGCTTTAATCTTCTCAGACATGTCGGGCCTCATTCGGCAGACTTTTTGCTTGATCGGTGGACAATCCTCTCTTGTAGGGAGACGGTGAACCACGATATCTGTGTCTAAATCCAGCATGTCTTCATAAGACCAGGCGGAGATTTCAACGTATTCATTCAACAGCTGTATCAAACGCTCCTTGACACTTGGTTCCAGATTGGCACCCACTTGTATTTCCTTCCGGTCTTCCTCTGTTCCTAAGTTGACAGTTTCCAACAACTCTTCGTGAGGCAAGATGGCCCTTTCTTCTTGCTGTAGAAGCCTGGCTAAATCCCCTGGCACTTCACAATCTTCGTCGTCTTCGCGCTCGGCCTGATTGACCAAATCTTCAGAGTTATTGAAGGACATAGCAGAATAGTCGCCCATAGAATCCAGAGTGGATGGGTACCTGCATTTGTGAGTGTAGGTGTGTGTAAGGGATAGCCATCCTTTAAACAATCAAAAATGCAAAAGGAAAGAAAATGAACACAGCAGTTTATAAATGAAAAACGTCCAATGAATCATTAAACATGGCATATGGATATGAAGAGAATCAAAACCCTTACAAATGGACCTACATGCCCCGGGCAAGGCATGAGGTGAAAAAGTAGTGTGCAGATTGTTTAAAAGTAATTATTACAGACCAACAGGAAATGTTCGAAAGATAAGTTACTGATTAATGAAAGTAATGGGGACGAAGTCTTTCGCCTCCCAGTTGTGTAATCCCCCTTCGATGGTTGGGAAGATCCAGTCTTCAATGCTACCCTCTTCCTCTTCGTCTTCCATAGCATTGATTCCATGAGGAGAGATCTTGATGGGTGTCCTTTCAATTTTTGAGCGACGCATAGCTTTTTGCCCCGCAGCGGTAAATCCCAACCCAAACTTGTCTGTTTTGTGAGGAAAGTCAGGCAACTGACCCCATTTTGAGCTCTTCCCCTCCTTCATTGCAGCCTGTGCGTCTTTCAGAGATGCCATCCTGGCCATCTGCTTGGGCTCCTCAGCTACTGCCTTTGCTACTGCAACTTCGGGAGTAATTTCCTCGAAGTGTTAGAACGGTGTTTCAATGAATTCGCCCTCCACCTCTACATACCGAAAGGAGTTCAGGTGGCTGATCATATATTCCTCCTCACCGTGTACAATTATGATTTTTCCTTTGACAGGGTATTTCAGCATTTGATGTAGGGAGGAAGTGACTGCGCCAGCATTATGTATCCATGGTCTTCCTAGCAAGCAAGAGTATGACGGACGGATGTCCATCACATAGAAAGTTGAGTGGAATACTTCAGTGCCCACCTTGATGGGAATGTCGACCTCCCCATGCACCATTCTCTTAGACCCGTCAAAGGCCCTGACAATGATATTACTTGGTTTCAGCTCCAAGCCTTCACAATCCAATCGATCCAGAGCTTTCTTAGGCAGCACGTTGAGAGAAGAACCAGTGTCGAACAAGACATGGGCGAGAGTAGTTCCTCGGCATTCAACTGACACATGCAATGCATCATTGTGCTTCCTTCCTTTCGGAGTCAGGTCAGCATCAGAGAAACCCAGGCCGTTGTCGGCAGTAAGGCTGGCTACACAATCCTGGAATTGATCGGCTGAGGTTTCCTGGGGAACATGGGCTGTCTTCAAAAACCTTATCAAGGCCTTGGCATGAGCCTCCGAACAAAGCAGCAAAGCTAACATGGAGATCTTCGAGGGAGTTTTCCCCAGTTGTTCTACAACATCATAATCACTTTTCTTTATTATTTTTAGAATCTCCTCCATTTCTTTCTTAGAGGTTTCGGGGATAACCAATGGCTGAGCCCTCATCCTGAAGAGCTCATCTTAGATCCCTTTCCCCTTATCAGCAGAAGTAGGAGGGACAACCACAGGAGTAACAGCTTCTTCAATCAACGAAATTCTTGCAGAAAGTTTTATCGGTACAGGAGTAACCTTGGCAGCAGCTGAGGGTCCAAAGATTGCCTTTGGAGGGGCAATCTCTGGAGAGAAAATTCTCCCACTTCGGGTAATCTTGCTCGTACCGGTAATGTTTCCAATGTCGGCATCTTCTTCGTCAGAGCTCTCTTCAGTTATCTCAACTTGTTTAACACCATGGTAGTAGATTTCTCCACCATAATTCCATGGTATTGATTTGTCTGATTTGTAGGGGACAGGCCCAGGCATGGTTATTTTCAAAGGAACAATCTTCGTAGTGGATGTAATCTTAACAGGCTTTTTAGGGACCTTGGAAAGATTGGTGGAAATGGTGATTATTGAAACATCTTTGATAGGGGTTGGAGTAGCAAGAATCTTTTCGAAAAGAATTTGTTGGCTGTCCATTAGGCCTTGGATGCCTATCTTCAGCAATGGACAGTCGATTGGTAGGGAGGAACAACAGTAGAAGTCTTCTTTACACCCTGGGAAAATCCCAGCCTTTAACATATTCAACTTGATTGTTAGTAGTGGAGTTACCAGATCATCAACAGTAGCAACATACAGATCTTCTTCAATAGCATGGACATTACGACCATGCTTCGGCATTAGAGCGGATATTACATTTGGCTTCTCTGGAGCATCGAACTCAACCTCTTTTGCATCTATCAAGTCTTGAATTTTATGCTTAAGCGCCCAACAATCGTTGGTGTCATGCCCGATGCTGTCAGAATGATAGGAACATTTAGCATTGGGATGATAATGTGGGGAAGATGTGTTCACATTTTTTGGTGCCTCTTTGATAGTGGTGAGATTCAACTTCAACAAATGGGGAAGAACGTGTGCAGGTGTCATATTGATGCAGGTGAACTGCCATTGTGGCCGCTCTACCCATTGCTGATTTGGTCTGGACTGATTGTTACGAGGCTGATCATTTGATGAGCTCTGGATCATCACGGCCCCCACAGTCGGCCGACACTCAGTTCTTCCCGATCTTTTCTGAGAGTATATAACAGCTGCCTCCTTCTTGGTCGGAAATGATTTCTTAACAGTTGTAGATGCAGAGGCATCCCTTTGAATCTTCCCATTCTTAATACCAGCTTCCACTCGTTCGCCAGTTAGAATCAATTCAGTAAACCCTACGGAAGAGCTCCCGATCAAATGGTTGAAGAACGAGCCGGATAGGGTCCTCAAGAACATATCAACTAGTTCTCTATCAGAAAGAGGTGGTTGCACTCTTCCGGCCAAGTCGCGCCATTTCTGGGTGTATTCTTTGAATCCCTCATTTGAGGCCATTCCCATACTTTGTAGCTGAGTACGGGTTGGCGCCAAGTCAGCGTTATATTGATACTGGCGATAAAAGGCAGCTACCAAGTCTTCCCAGTTATGCACTTCTGACCTCTCAAGCTGGTGAAACCAGTCTAGCTGTGTACCGGACAAACTGTCCTGAAAGAAGTGTACCCAAAGATTTCTGTCGGATGTATGAGGTTGAATTCTTATGACATATGACCTCAGGTGCATCTTCGGGCAAGACAGATCGTCATATTTTTCAAAAATTGGCACCTTAAACTTTGGAGGGATCACAATTCCAGCAATCAAACCCAATTCTTCAAAATCTAACCCAGGAACCCTTTGCAGCTCCATAGCTGCCAGTCTATCCTCCAGGTATTTGTATTTGTCGTTCGCTGGCGGGTATTGCTGCTCTGAGTAGTCTTCATCTTCCTCAACCTCTTCTTCTTCAGCCTCAGACTCAGAAGGTAATGCAGCTCCTTTTCCCTTACTGGTTCCCTCATCAGATGCGGAGGGGAATTCAAGAACTCTCCTAGCTTCATTCTCAAATCTTCTTCCCAGTGTAGCTACCCCGACTCTTTTCTTCTTCTTTTTTCCTTTTTCTTGCTCTTTGTTCCCCAACAGTGCTTTTAGATCCTCCTGACCCTTTGCCAAGGTCATTAGGAGCTGTTGAAACTGTGAGTTTTGTGACTGCAGATCTTTGACCGTCTGTTCGAGATCCATCTTACTGAAATAAACAGTAGAAAGATAAGGAAACCTGGTGTGAAGACCTGCTTATGCATATGATGAATGATATGTTTATTCATGCAATGCATTCAAGGATTTAGAAATTCAAGATTTGTTGCAAACAAAAAGAACACACGTCATATTAATAAGAAGAAATTTTGTCAGTACATAAATGCCCCATGGGCCAAATATTACAAAAACTTCTTAAGGTAAAAAGACGTTGCGCATCCTCTTTGGTGCGATGTAAGTGTTGAGGGTCTCCTCCTCGTGAAGTCGGAGGGTAAGTTCCAAAACCTTCTTCTCACTGGCGTAGAAGTTGGCTTCAAAAGTATTCTGTTCCTCCTTGAGTTGGATCCAACTCTTCTGCATCTCCTCCCATGATGTTGGCATGTCAGGATGTAGGATGGTGTAGGGAACCTCTCCTTCCTTAACAGGCTCTTTAATCAAAGGGAGAATATGAGGGTAAGGCATCATAAGACTCTGGGCGCGGGTTTGTACCCACTTGAGATAAGGCTCAAGAGGGGATGGAGTTCTTGTGCCCCAGTGTCTTGCTATCTACCTTGTTAGGCATCCTCCAAGCTCTGATGAATCTTTGGCGAAGTCCTTGCGCATCATTGTCGAAGTCAAAAAATAGGTCAGGAATCAACATGTCATGAGGGCCATCCCTTCGTGTATATCCAAATTGTCTCAAAGCTAGACAAGGGTTGTAGGTAATGCCCCCTCTAATGCCAAGTAATGGAACATTAGGGAACTCGCCACAACGATTGACGATGATGACATTTTCTTTGGACCGAGAATACCAATGTACATCAGAGTGTGTGAGGGTCATCAACTGTTGCGACCACCTAAGCCTTGTTCATTCTTCAAAACAAATTGTGGAAGGTGAGTGTTGTACCCTAAAATTTTCCCTCCCATTTTCTCAACATTTTCTCATCACAAGGCCCTTGGAGCTCAAGATCCAGTTAGGGTTTCCTCTGCAAGACTTCTCCTAGCACTGTTGACCCAAATTAGGGTTTGTGTTTGCACAAAGAGATTTTGACCTAAAATGCCTAAGATGACTTTCATGCTTCATGTTGGACCCCCAAGTTTATCCATACCAAGTTTCAAGCCTTGATTGCAACCTTTGCCCAGTCAATTCGACAGTTGACCTAGAAATCAGCTGTATTGGGGAAAAAGTCAATTGTGGCCAATTGACAGTCAAACCTCATGAAAATTGACCCACATCAACATTATGAACTCATATGGACCATTTGATCAAGTTTGGATCACAATTCCACAAGAAATTTGATCAGATCACCAAAAGGGCAAAATGGTCATTTTTATGGTTTTGACTGCACAAAGGCAATTTTTTGACTGTTTGACCTAGCCAATGGCAAACCAAGCTCACATATGGACACAAGGACCCCATGGAATTGTCTTGACATACCCAACAAGTTCAAAAGATCCCAAATGCACAAGATTGACAGATGAATTTTCCAGTCAATTGATCAATTTTTGGCTGTATACTGAAAAGTCAAACTTTGACTTTTTGGTCAAAATCAAGTGTCAAGATTCATTTTTCATCAAAACATGCCAAATCATGAAACTTGTTCATCAAGAAATCCAAAATCACAAATTAGGGTTTGAAATGAAGATTTTTCATAACTTAGAATTTTTCTAAGTTATGAAAAACCCTAATTTTTTCCTAAATTTGTCCCACTTTCTCATCAAGATGCATTTGGATTCAAGGAAAAGTCAAAACATGAAAGTTGTAGTCCATTGCAAAATCTACAACTTTGATTCACAAAGTTTCCTCAAAAGAAGCTTGTAGCTCAAGTTACAATTTTTGGAACAAGGGTACCAAACCATTCTTAACTTAGAGAAATTTTGACCTATTTTAGGCAGGATTTTTGCCTAACTTCAAGACCACTTTTCACATACTTCCACTTGGAATTTCAATTTGAATTACAAAGATGGATTGTATTACACATTCCAAGCTTTCCAAAATGTCCAAGAACTCATCAAACAACCTCATGGTTAGGGAGAATCGAATTTGACAAGTTGGGAAAAAGTCACTTTGTTTATGGCCAATTTTCATGTTCATACACTTAGGCAATTTTGAACTCAGCTTGCATTCCTTGATTATAGGTCCTATATCCCATTTGCACTCATAAATTTAATGCTAACTCATTGTGCCAAGGCCTTATTTTGTGTGTTCAAGCATTGTATGCAAAATTAAGCCATAAGTAGAAAAAGCATTATGTCCATTTTTGAAAAGTGAAAACTTTATGTCAATTTGCAAATCAAGAGGTACACAACAAATCTCTTTGGAACAAGTTTTTGAGCTAATCCCACTGATCAAGGGCAAGCTTAGCAGCACATCAGAGGGGCCTCCATCAGTCTAGAAAACAACTTGGCATTTTGTTGCTTAAAGTTAAAGAAACTTGACATAACAACTCCCAACTCTCATTCCAGCAAGAGCAACCTTAAGAAAAGTTATTGTACACATTCTAAACACTAACCCTGACCTGAAACATAAGCCAACCAAGTTCCAAACATCCTCAAACACAGAATCACCATAAAACTGCAAAAACAGGGCATAGGTTGCAGTTTGAATCCCACAGCTCATTTATATCGTGCACTTTCATCCAAACTAGTTCAAACACTTTCCCTACCATCCATACAAACTGTCCAAAGCATTGGAAGCAGACTGTAACACCTCTATTCAGTTTTGCCATTTTCATTTTTTCCTCTTGCAGGTTGACTTCTGCAGCTGGATATAGTAGGGTTCAAAGCACACCAAGCATTGGGATAGCATCCTTGGACATAAAGCAAGCTATACAAATCATTACCTTGCCTTGTAAGCATCTCCATTGTTGCACACGATTCCAACTGAACAGGTAAATCTTTGGACTTCTATCTCTCAATGTAGGAAGAATTAGCTCTAAGTTTGTGAATAAAAAATGTCATGCTCATGTCCCTGAAGCTATACATATCTTTACTTTCCATTTATTTTGCATGTGCTATGAGAATTTGAGGTCTGAACATTGATAAAAAGTTAGGTTAAGAATTAGGGAGGAAGAAATTCTCCCTCATTTCTGAGAGTTAGGATGAGTTCTTTATATGTCCAGAATCGTGGTTTGATGCTGAATATTTTTCATGTTATGAGTGTGTGCTAAAAGTCCAGGAATCAAGATGTTTGAATCAGTGTAGGAGGCGCGCATTTTTTGACAAGTTTCTGGCCAGAGGTTGAAGACAAGGTCCTTTGGGCTGGGCTTGTCTTATTTTTCTGTTTACACCACATTTCCACACATGCACCCCCCTGGCCCATTTTGAGATATACTTGTTATTTTCCATTTTTTTCCTTTTGATTTTGTTTCCATATTTTTATTTAAATCATAAAAAACATTAAAAACATTTTTCCCACATTTTTTGCATTTATTTTGATATTTATTAGGCTTCATTTAGTTTTGTAAATAAACAAATATAGATACTTTTATTTTAGAATAAAAATAATAATACAAATACTTTTTATTTTCTGACTTTTGTTTTATTTTACCTTTGAAAAAAAACTTTTATAAAAAAAATACATTTTTTGTAAATATTAAATATTATTATTTTTATACATATATTTAGTATTTAGTGAATATTATAAATATTTATGTATTTATTAATACATTTAGGTTAAAAACACAATAAAATAATACATTTTATTTTTACTAATATTTAACTTAAAAATTACCTTTTTTATATACTTTCTTCTTTTATTTATTTTTTTGGTACATGATTAATAAATATTGTATATGATACTTAATAAATAATTAACACCTCTTATTTAGCAAAATTAGGGTTTTTGCCCTAAACATTCAAAAAAAATTAACTTTTCTTCTATTTATTTTTTATTTTATTTGTGAATAAAAAAAATACACACTTACACAAGAATACCTTCACATATACATTGTTCCATTCTTATACATCTATACATTTATATTTGCGCAATTCAATTTGGTTGTAAATATTGGGTGCTATCCTCCTATAAAGTCTCATCCCCATTTGAAAATTTGTACCCCCATTCCCATGATCATTGTGTAATAACTTAGGACTTTTAAATTTCGCACTTTAAATGCTTTCTAAATATGCCATGTTAGAATTAGGGTTTTGTATGCAAATCAAAAATAACAAAATAGTTTGACCTAAATTCAAGATAAACAAGCATGAAAATGGACAACACTAATCACACTTGCACCCCTAGGGTATTTCACTTGTTGCCTTCAATAATGGACCATATTGCATGTTAGGTCTCTTTGGGCAAAACAACACAATTCAAATGATCATAGACCCTCGATGACGCTTTCAAAAGTTGCCTAAAAATGATCAAGTCCCTTAAAGAAAAATTGCCCAAAGATACTTGGCACCATTGCAATTATGGTCTAACGATGACCCACGCTCGTCCCTTTCACATCCTAACACAAGATTGTCCACCAAATACAATGGTGGAACAAAATTGTTAAAAGGGTTAAAACATAGCAAAGATCTTTGAGAAATGTAGGGTAGATAGCTCTTGGTTACTTGCCCCCTTGCAAAACAAAAACACTTGCCTATTTTTCAAACCACACATCACTACACTTTCAAAACAACTTTCAAAAACATTGAAAACCTTTTCAAAAGACATACACCTTTGTATACATCCCAACATGGATCATTACAAAGGTTGCCACCACATTGGCCTCTTTTCAAAACATTTTCAAAACCCACACACAAAGCACAATTTCAAACAATTGAAAATCAAGGCAAGTTGATCTAAGCAAGTAACTAAGAGCCCATGGATAACCATGGATAGAAAGGGTGCTAATACCTTCCCTTTCTATAATCTACTCCCCGAACCCAAGAAAACATCTCAAAGGTTTTTGCTGTGCTTTTTAACCTTTCCTTAGGATAAAATAAAAAGTCGGTGGCGACTCTTGCTCAACCGAAACATTTGCGAAAACAAACGCAAAACCTCAAGTCAGTTCTCCCACCGTATCACAGAACTGGCGACTCTACTGGGGATATTTTAAAAAGTGGAGTAACCTTAGGGCTTAGATCATCTTTGTTTTCAATTGTTTGCCTTGTTTGCTTTTATATTTGTGGGCTTTGCATCGGAGTTTCATAGATCCTAACCCGGATCTGGGGAATACTCTTTTTAGGTAGCATAATCTGTGAGGGACCTGTCCGGCGTAGACCGACATGGGTGAAGAAGTGGCTACGTTGGTGTGACACCTTGGTCTGTACCGATATCCCTTGTGTTGAAACGAGGAGAATATGGGTCTTCCAAGGAGTCATTAAGCACCAACCGACCTTAGAACCCTAAATTGACCCAACTTGGCCATAGAACAGTAGCAGTATGCTACACTCATTGAGGCTAAACTCTCGCGATGGTTCTGGACGCAAGAAAAGATTGCGATGCTAGAGTTATGACCGATTGAGGGTAGTCAATGATATTGAGATCCTCTAGAACCCGGTTACTTTTAATAGGACAGGTTTTAACCAATGAAACTAAAAGAGGGTAATACCTAAACTTCATGCTGGCCTGAAACCTAAGGGTTGTCTTGTGTGACTTGTGTGCCTTATCATGCTTGCCTGTGTGAATACTTGTGGTGTGCTTCATCATAGCATCATACCATCATACCATTGCATGCATCCTGTATAAGGACTAACCCATTTCAAAGACAAGAGGGTTTCATCTTTGCTCTATTTTGTAGGATATCATGATGCCCATGCGTAGGAATACTATCTGGTTCAATTTTGTTCAAACACCAACTTTGCTCAAGGATTTGGTTGGTAGGATTCCAAACACTACTTCCTTCATCAAGAGGCATGGTTCTCTCCTTGGTTTGATCACTTCAAAGTGGGACCAACAACTGATAAGTGTCCTGACCCAGTTTTATGATCCCCTGTATCATTGCTTTACCTTTCAAGACTTCCAGCTGGTCCCTACCCTGGAAGAATTCTCTGATTTGCTTGGTATCCCTGTTTTGGAGCAAACTCCATTCACTGGTTGGGAGAAGACTCTTAGGCCTGAAGAGTGTGCTGCAGTCCTTCCCTTGACCAAAGAAGAGGTATTGGCTAACTGGGAAACTAGAAGTGGAGTTGAGGGCTTTTTGGTTAAGTTTCTGGTTGGCAAAGCTAATGGTTTCTGGAATGACTTAGACTTCAAGGCGTACGAAGACATTCTGGCTCTTTTAATCTATGGTCTGGTATTGTTTCCAAATCCTGACACCTTTATCAGTATCTATGCCATAAGGATCTTCATGTCTCGGAATCCTGTACCCACTCTTTTGGGTGATATCCTACAACAACTCTATGCTCGTACTTCCCGAGGACGGGGAACTCCATGGTGTTGTGTTCCTTTGCTAGTGAGGTGGTTTATTTCGCACCTTCCTAAGTTCGTGCTAAAGAATGAAGAAGGAAAGGGTTGGGCTCATAGGTTAATGTCTCTCACTGATAATGACATCACTTGGACTCTCAGAGGTTTGGATGAGGTAGTTGTTATTGATCGTTGCGGAGAATACCCTAATGTTCCATTGATCGGTACCCAGGGAGGAATCTCTTATAATCCATGTTTAGCTCTCCGTCAGTTTGGAAGAGCCAGAAGAGTAGGGCCTCATGAGATGTTGGTTCCTCACTTCCATTTTGAATTTCAGGTAGACAGTGACAAACTGCGCCATGGATTCATTAAGGCCTGGGACAGAATTCACAAAGCTGACCCACATGAGTTGGGACCAAAGACTTCTTTACCATTGGAACCCTATTGCAGATGGGTCCACATCCGTGCTCAGAAGTTAGGTATGCCATACAAAGCTGTCAGACCTATCATTCTTGAATTTCCTGATGAAGATGGGGTTCCTCCAACCGTCCTCCCTCCTCAGATACCCATTGATTTTGACACATTGAAGAGATCTTGGGCGCAGCTAAAGGAAGAACGGGATTTTTATCGAGAAAAGTTCAACGAACAGGAACGGAAGATCCAGAAGCTGACTAAGCAATTGGAGGAAGAACGGATCCTGAATGACTATATCCATATTGAGAAGAGGAGGCCATGAGAGCACTGATGGGCTTTGAATGTTTCCTCTTTTACAGCTTTTATTTCCTTTTCAGTATTTTTCATTCCTGTAATGCCTAAGGGCAAGTTGTTGAACAATTTAAAATTTGAATCTAATGAAGTGTGTTCCCCTTTTGTCTACAAAGTTGAATCTCGTTTGTCTTTGAAAACATAAAACATACGCATCTCATTGCATCATATGCATAACAGGTACCTTTTTTTCTACAGGTTGCTTAATCTTCTTCGCTGTTTATTTGAACAGTCATCATGAATCCTGAATCATCCAGTGAACAAGCTATCAAGGCCCTCCAGGCCCAGAACGCCCAGTTTCAAGAGATGGTCATGAGCCTGGCCCAAGGTCAACAAGAGTTGAAGGCTCTGCTCCTAAAGAAGAAGAAGAAGAAGAGGATTGCGTTGTTCAACACTGGACGCAGGTTTGGGAATACACTCCATAATGAGGCTGATCAAGCTACTTCCTCTGCAGAGAAAGACAGTCCCCAAGGGGGAAGGGCTCCTAGTCCTGCAGTCTCTGACAACGAGACGGATTACAATGACGAATAGTACCCTCCTGCTGCAGACAAATACAAACAACTAGAGGACCGTTTAAGTGCCATGGAGATTCAAAATGTGCCGGGGCTGGATTTCGGAGATTTAGGTTTATCTTCTGGGGTGGTGACCCCACACAAATTCAAGGCGCCTGCCTTTGCAAAATACGACGGGGCTTCCTGTCCTAAACTACATCTCAGATCATACGTAAGGAAGATTCAACCTTACACGGCAGACAAGAACCTTTGGATCCATTTCTTCCAAGATAGCCTTTCGGGGTCACAACTTGAGTGGTTCTATCAGCTGGATGGAACCAGTATCCGACATTGGAAGGATTTGGCTACCGCATTTTATAGACAATATCAATACAATTCTGACCTCGCTCCTACGCGTACCCAACTTCAGGGTATGTCACTAGGAACGGGCGAAGGATTCAAAGAATATGCGCAAAAGTGGAGAGACTTGGCTGGCAGGGTGCAGCCTCCCTTGACTGACCGTGAACTTGTTTACATGTTTCTAGGGACCTTGTCTTGTCCATTCTTCAATCATCTGATTGGTAATTCCTCCACTGGGTTTACAGATTTGATCCTGACGGGTGAAAGGATAGAAGCTGGCATCAAGTCAGGAAAGATACAGAAAGGTGCCTCCGCAAGTACTGAGAAGAAGCCTTTCAAGAAGGAAGCTAGTGCCGTTTATGGTCCTAGAAGACAAGTTAAGCCAGAACGCCGCCAAGCCGTCAACGCATTGGTAATTTCAAAGCCTGTTGTTGCTCCTCAGCAGTACAATCAACAAAGGGGTGAGAGGCCCAAAAGGCAGTACACTCGGCTGAGTATGACCTTGTCACAAATCTTGCCGCAACTGCTATCGACCAACTTGGTGACCGTCAGAGAGGCTCCGAAGGCTGTGAATACTGCATCTCCTAAGTATAACCCAAATGCCCGCTGTGCTTATCACTCCGATAGCCCGGGGCATTCTACTGATGATTGCTGGGCCCTGAGAAATAAGGTTCAAGACCTTATTGATGCGAAGGAAATATAGTTTGAGGCGCCTGAGAGGCCAAATGTTGTGACTGCTCCTATACCCCAGCATGGAGTAAATGCCGTTGAAGAAGACTTGTATGTTGTTTCGGTGAATGATGTTGCTACCCCTCTATTGACTGTTAAAAGGAACCTGTTGCTGGCCGGTTTATTTCCGGGTTGTAGAAAAGGTTGCCTCCTGTGTGCTGTTACCCCTACCGGTTGTCCGCTGCTGAAGTCAGGCATCCAAAGCCTGATGGATAGCAAGGAGATTCTGTTCAAGAAGACCGATGTTCCTTTTGTTCCCGCTGAAGAAGTATCTGTCGTCACAATTTTCAACAATCCTACCAAGGCTCCCCCGAGGAAGCCAGTCAAAATTATGTCTGTTGCACCCATTACCATTACTGTTCCGGAGCCCCTCCCCTATGAATCTGACAAGGCTGTCCCATGACACTATGGGGCAGATGTGTATGTGCTTGGAGTGAAGCAGGAGTTCAACACCGGTACCAGTATCAGTAACATCACTAGTCCCGCCAAAATTACTCGCAGTGGCAGGCTCTTCTCGCCTGACATTGCACCACCAGTTATCTGAAAACCTCTTATCATCACACCCGCAAGTGTGCATGTTTCCCTTCCAAATCAAGTTCCTGTGTCTACTACTGTCGCTGAGTCCTCTGATGCTCGGGGCAAAGGAGTTGCTACCGATTTGCCTGCCTGGACGGAGGCACCAAAAAAGACCGTTGTTGAAGCCTCCCAGCAAGAGATGGAGGAAATCCTTAAAATAATTAAGAAGAGTGACTTCAATGTCGTTGAACAGCTGGGGCATACCCCCTCCAAAATCTCTATGCTATCATTGTTGTTGTGCTCAGAGGCCCACGCCAAGGCCCTGATTTCATTTCTGAAGACTGCCCATGTGCCACAAGAGACATCTGCAGATCAATTCATTGACTGTGTGGCTAATTTGACCGCTGACAATGGTTTGGGTTTCTCGGATACTGATCTTACCGCCAAGGGAAAAAACCACAATGATTCCCTGCATGTCTCCATAGAATGCAGGGGCACTACTCTCGCACACGTGTTGGTGGACACCGGTTCTTCCCTGAATGTATTGCCTAAGAAGGCCTTAGATCGGTTGGATTGTGAGGGCCTGGAATTGAAACCTAGTAACATCATTGTTAGAGCCTTCGACGGTTCTAAGAGGATGGTGCATGGTGAAGTAGACATTCCTATTCGTGTGGGTTCCCAAGTCTTTGACTCAACGTTCTATGTAATGGATATTCCTCCATCTTATTCCTGTTTGCTGGGTCGACCTTGGATTCACAAGGCTGGGGTTGTAACATCCACTCTACACCAGAAGCTCAAATACCCTGTCAGAGGGAAGATTGTTACTGTGCAAGGGGAGGAAGAATACATGGTTAGTCACCTGAATTCATTCCGGTATATCGAGATGGACGAGGAGTTTATTGAAACCCCCTTTCAACATTTTGAAGAGGTACCTCCAACATTGGCGTCAGCTGAGACAGTGGTTGAAGAAGACTTTCCTTTGAAGATGGATTCCTTGAAGGATGCCCGGGCTGTGATTGAGAAAGGCAAGTGCGTAAACTGGGGTCGGCTTCCTGACTTCACTCCAAAGACCGACAAGTTTGGGATGGGCTTCACTGTAGAGGCTCAGAGGGTTGTTCGCAAAGAAAGGATCAGAAAGCCTCCGGTGTTCATCACCAACCCAGGAGTGAATGCTATTGAGGATGACGTAGAGGAAGCGGAATTTGACAGTTGGATCTACCCGACAACCCACAATGGACCAAGCAACTGGACGGCAAAAGATTTTACACCTATTACTTTTGTCACTCAGTAATGAACTCTTTTGTTTTCAATTTGTAACAAACAATATGTTGAAACTTTTATTGGCTCGGTGTCCTACCCGGGGCACCGTGGCTCCATTTGTGAGGGCTTTTTGTATCACATTTTCATATATCATTAATCAAAACATTGGACGTTTGTTGCATTTCAAATCTTGTGCTCTTTTTCTTTCTTTGTTATATATTGCAAAACAGCTATATTTACACACACTCACTTATACAGGTTCCAATCCACTCTGGATCTCGCTGGTAACGACTCCGCTACTGCCAATTATGACTTCGAAAATCCGATCAACTTAGCCGAAGACGAGGGTGAAGATGATTGCGAAGTGCCTGGTGAACTCGCAAGACTGCTACTCCAGGAAGAGAGGGCCATTCAGCCGCATGAAGATCCAGTGGAAACGGTAAATCTGGGTACTGAAACAGATAGAAAAGAAATCAAGATTGGTGCCAATCTAGAACTCAGCGTGAAACAACGATTGATTCAGATGCTGCATGATTACATGGAAATCTTTGCTTGGTCTTACAAAGACATGCCTGGTTTGGATGCCGACATTGTGGTTCATCACCTGCCTACCAAGGAAGACTGCCCTCCGGTAAAACAGAAGGTCCGCCGCATGCGCCCAAAAATGTCTGAGAAAATCAAAGCTGAGGTTATGAAACAATTTGATGCCAGGTTTCTAGCAGTGACTTCTTATCCTCAGTGGGTGACCAACGTGGTTCCAGTGCCAAAGAAAGATGGTAAAGTCCGAATGTGTGTTGATTACAGGGATTTGAACAGGGCCAGCCCTAAGGATGATTTCCCTCTGCCTCATATCGACGTTCTGGTTGATAATACTGCTCAGCATAAAGTTTTCTCTTTCATGGACGGCTTCTCCGGTTATAATCAGATCAAGATGGCTCCTGAAGACATGGAGAAGACCACTTTCGTTACTCAGTGGGGCACCTTTTGCTACAAGGTCATGCCATTTGGGTTGAAAAATGTTGGGGCAACCTACCAACGTGCCATGGTTGCTTTATTTCATGATATGATCCATCATGAGATAGAATTGTACGTCGACGATATGATTGCAAGATCTCAAACTGAGGAGGAACACCTTGACCATCTGCGGAAGCTGTTTGACCGACTGAAGTTGTACAAGCTGAGGTTGAACCCAAACAAATGCACCTTTGGGGTGAGATCTGGAAAATTGCTAGGTTTCATTGTAAGCGATAAAGGTATTCAAGTGGACCCTGCCAAGGTGAAAGCCATACAAGAGATGCCGACTCCCAAGACAGAGAAAAAAGTCAGAGGCTTTCTAGGACGACTGAATTACATTGCCCGATTCATCTCACATCTAACTGCTACCTGTGAGCCAATCTTCAAATTACTGAAGAAAGATCAAGTAGTACGTTGGAACGATGAATGTCAGGCCGCTTTCGAAAAGATAAAGGAGTATCTCCAAGAACCACCCATTCTTATGCCTCCGGTTGAAGGGAGACCTCTAATACTATACTTGACAATACTTGACAACTCAATGGGGTGTGTGCTGGGGCAGCATGACGAGTCTGGCCGAAAAGATCACGCTATTTATTACCTGAGCAAAAAGTTTACCGATTGTGAGACTCGGTACTCACTGCTCGAGAAAACTTGCTGCGCTCTGGTATGGGCTGCTCGCCGGCTGAGACAGTATATGCTGACTCACACTACTCTGTTGATTTCAAAAATGGATCCAATCAAGTACATATTCGAAAAGCATGCTCTGTCTGGAATAATAGCAAGATGGCAAATGATCTTAACAGAATATGAAATCCAGTACACAACTCAAAAAGCAATCAAGGGAAGTGTATTGGCAGACCATTTGGCACACCAACCTGTGGACGATTACCAATCATTGAACTTTGAATTTCCAGACGAAGATATCATGGTAGTAACTGATTGTGAAGTACCTGGACCGGATGAAGGACCTGAGGAAGGATCCCGATGGTCTATGCATTTTGACGAAGCCTCGAACGCTTTGGGTAACGGCATCGGCGCTGTGATCATATCCCCTAAAGGTACTCATACTCCACTCACCGCCCGGCTGTGTTTCAACTGCACCAACAACATGGCAGAATATGAGGCGTGTATCATGGGTCTTCAAGCTGCAATCGACTTAAGGATCAAGTTTCTGAGTTTCTTCGGAGATTCCGCTCTCGTGATCAATCAGATCAAAGGCGAGTGGGATACGAAACACCCGAATCTTATTCCTTACAAGGAGTATGTGTTGACTTTGCTTCCCCACTTTGAAGAGATAACTTTTGAGCACTTCCCAAGAGAGGAGAATCAGTTAGCGGACGCACTAGCTACGATGTCTTCAATGTTCAAAGTCAAATGGGACAACGAGGCTCCCCGGATCATTATCTGGAAGTTGGACGAACCTGCATACTGCTGCGATCTTGAGGCCGAAGAGGTAACCGAAAAACCCTGGTATCATGAGTTGAAGAGATATTTGGAAGCTCAAGAATACCCCGAAGGCGCATCGGTCAATGACAAGAAGTTCCTAAGAAGGTTTGCGGCAAAATTATTCCTTAGCAACGGCATTCTCTACAAACGAAACCTTGATTCAACTTTACTGTGTTGTGTGGATAAGACTGAAGCAGAGAAGATCATGGTAGAACTACATAAAGGTACATTCGGAACACATTCCAGTGGACATACCATGGCAAAGAAAATCCTTCGGGCAGGATATTTCTGGTCCATAATGGAAGCCGACTATTACCAACATTCTCGAACTTGTCATAAATGCCAGATCTATGCCGATAAGGTGCACATCCCTCCGGTTCCTCTGAACGTCCTGACGGCACCTTGGCCTTTTGCAATGTGGGGCATTGATATGATCGGCGAGATCCGACCGACGGTATCCAACGGGCATCGCTTCATCTTGGTGGCAATTGATTACTTCACGAAGTGGGTAGAAGCAGCTTCCTACGCCACCGTAACCAAGAGCGTCGTGGCCCGTTTCATTCGGCATAACCTGATCTGTCGGTACGGCGTCCCGGAAAGAATCATTACAGACAATGGTACCAATCTTAACAACAAGATGATCACTGAGCTCTGCGAGCAATTCAAGATACAGCATCACAACTCTTCTCCTTACCGGCCGAAGATGAATGGAGTTGTCGAAGCGGCAAATAAAAACGTCAAGAAAATTGTGCAAAAGATGACAGTGACCTACAAAGATTGGCACGAAATGTTACCATTCGCTCTTCATGGATACCGTACCTCAGCACGGACGTCAACCGGGGCAACACCCTTTTCCTTGGTCTATGGCATGGAGGCAGTCTTGCCGATTGAAGTCCAGATACCCTCTCTCCGGATAATGAAGGATGCAGACTTGAGTGAAGATGACTGGATCCAGACTCGACTTGATCAATTAAACCTAATTGACGAAAAGAGACTCACCGCTATCTGTCATGGTCAGACGTACCAAAAACGGATGATCAGGGAATTTAACAAGAAATTCAGACCACAAGAGTATCAAGTTGGGGACCTGGTAATCAAACGCATCATCCTTCCTCAAAGTGATCCCAGGGGAAATGGACCCCTACGTACGAAGGGCCATTTGTGGTTAAACATGTGTTCTCAGGAGGAGCCATGATTCTAACCACCATGGATGGTGACGACCTTCCTCACCCCGCCAATGCAGACATAGTAAAAAGATACTACGCATGAATAAAAGACCCGCTAGGTTGACATACCTAGGCAAAAATAAGGGCTTCTCGGCGAACCAAAAGGGTTCGGGCAAAAATAAGGGATGAAATGAAAAGAATCTGTAGACCCGGCAAGTCGAAAACCTGAAAAGGCGGCTTGGGCAAAAATGGGTATCCCGGTGGACTGAAAACCCGAAAGGGAGGTCCAGGCAAAAGTTAGGGATAAAGCGTAACACTATGTCTCATTGGATCACCTTGCATCCAGAATTCGGCATCAACTATCAGGCTCAGACTTCGGCATCGATCAATCAGCTTCATCTTCAACTAAGCAGCAAAGTGATGAGACGCTTGAAGACATAAAGGCGATAGCAGAGTTGGAACCCAGTGGGAATATTGTTCACGTAGCTGTTTTGTTTCCTTTTCAAATTGTATAAACTTTATGTTATTCGGCGGGGTTCTCTTACTAGGACGTCAGCCTCTTGTACAAAAAACGCCTATTTACAGGCAAATTTCAAAATCAATACAAATTCACTTTTCCAAACAAATTGCAAATTGTTTTTCCTTTTTTCTGTTTTGTCTTGCGAAGAACGTCCAATGTTCATTTTTGATATATGCATTTGACATTAAGTTGCTAATTCATAAATACTTGCATGCGAAACAAAGGACTGATTACAGGTGACATCAGAAACAGGGGCAGTGTAAAGTCGTCCAGGAAGTCTAGTTGCTCTGTCCGCCAAGGTACCAAGGTAGATTAAACTAAATAATGTAACCAAGTTACCTCAGCTCCCCAGGAAAATTGGAATCCATATCCCCAGCAGATCTTGGAGCTTATCCCCGGTGGACTCTGGAAGCTTATTCCCCATAGAATACGAACGTCCCTCCCCGTTTTCATTCAAAAGTTATTCCTCACAAGGGCTTATAAATGGGTTATCCTCAGCTAATTACCACAGAAGATCGCCCTCGGCGAAGTTCTTCCTATCCCCAGCGGAGTCCATCATTGAAATCCTCAGCGGAGCTCTCGTCAAAACTTCAGCGAAGTATCTCTTCCCACAGAATAATTCCCCTCAGAGTAATCTCTCCAACAAGTTTATTCCCAAACAGAGTCATCTTCTCCTACCGGTGTATTCTTGCAACCATCATTCCTAGCGGAAACGAAGAACTCTACTCTTCAACGTCAACCCAGGATTTAATTCCCCGGCCAGTCGTCAAGGATTTATTTTCCTAGACGAAAATGCATTCATAAACATTTCATATTTCATACATCTTGCTTACATACATGATAAAGTGCATACAACACTATCTCATTTTGAACATCATGACATCATGCATCATAACGTTGCATACAACTGATGTTTTGCCTGAACAGGGAAAAAGACAATCCAAAAGACGACTACCTTCAGCTGTCACAATTCCAGATTCGATTCCTGTATCCAGCCATGGCACATCTGAAGAGTTTGAAGATTCGATTCCTGTATCCAGCCAGGGCATATCTGTTGACGACTAATTCCATATTCGATTCCTGTATCTAGCCAGGGCATATCTGTTGACGACTAATTCCAGATTCGATTCTTGTATCCAGCCAGGGCATATCTGTTGACGACTAATTCCAGATTCGATTCCTGTATCCAGCCAGGGCACATCTGAAGAGTTTGAAGATTCGATTCATGTATCCAGCCAGGGCATATCTGTTGACGACTAATTCCAGATTCGATTCCTGTATCCAACCAGGGCATATCTGTTGACGACTAATTCCAGATTCGATTCCTGTATCCAGCCGGGGCACATATGAAGAGTTTGAAGATTCGATTCCTATATCCAGCCAGGGCATATCTGTAGACGATAATTCCAGATTCGATACCTGTATCCAGCCAGGGCATATCTGTGAGCAACCGATTGTAGACTTGACACCTGTATATAGCCAGGGCGTATCTACATGAAGAGATTGAAGATCAACACCTGTAACAAGCCAGGAAAACATCTGTCTTTCTCAAAGTGCGCAAGTTCTCGCTAAGGAATCTCTTATGCGACCAACACTTCCAAATGGCATCTATAAGCCCATTCCCGACAAGTTTCTGTCACGCCTTCAGATGGCATCTATAAGCCCATTCCCGACATCACATTGCTAATACTCCAGCATGCGAGTGCAAATTTCCGGGCACTCTAGTGTCCAATCTCCTTTTACCCTCGAGTCACGAAAGGCAAACCTGCCAATCTAACTCTTCAGGTTCAAGAAGATTGAACAGGGGCAACTGTTGTACCCCAAAATTTTCCCTCCCATTTTCTCAACATTTTCTCATCACAAGGCCCTTGGAGCTCAAGATCTAGTTAGGGTTTCCTCTGCAAGACTTCTCCTAGCACTGTTGACCCAAATTAGGGTTTGTGTTTGCACAAAGAGATTTTGACCTAAAATTCCTAATATGACTTTCATGCTTCATGTTGGACCCCCAAGTTCATCCATACCAAGTTTCAAGCCTTGATTCCAACCTTTGCCCAGTCAATTGGACAGTTGACCTAGAAATCAGCTGTATTGGGGAAAAAGTCAACTGTGGCCAATTGACAGTCAAACCTCATGAAAATTGACCCACATCAACATTATGAACTCATATGGACCATTTGATCAAGTTTGGATCACAATTCCACAAGAAATTTGATCAGATCACCAAAAGGGCAAAATGGTCATTTTTATGGTTTTGACTGCACAAAGGCAATTTTTTGACTGTTTGACCTAGCCAATGGCAAACCAAGCTCACATATGGACTCAAGGACCCCATGGAATTGTCTTGACATACCCAACAAGTTCAAAAGATCCCAAATGCACAAGATTGACAGTTGAATTTTCCAGTAAATTGATCAATTTTTGGCTGTATACTGAAAAGTCAAACTTTGACTTTTTGGTCAAAATCAAGTGTCAAGATTCATTTTTCATCAAAACATGCCAAATCATGAAACTTGTTCATCAAGAAATCCAAAATCACAAATTAGGGTTTGAAATGAAGATTTTTCATAACTTAGAATTTTTCTAAGTTATGAAAAACCCTAATTTTTTCCTAACTTTGTCCCACTTTCTCATCAAGATGCATTTGGATTCAAGGAAAAGTCAAAACATGAAAGTTGTAGTCCATTGCAAAATCTACAACTTTGAATCACAAAGTTTCCTCAAAAGAAGCTTGTAGCTCAAGTTACAATTTTTGGAACAAGGGTACCAAACCATTCTTAACTTAGAGAAATTTTGACCTATTTTAGGCAGGATTTTTGCCTAACTTCAAGACCACTTTTCACATACTTCCACTTGGAATTTCAATTTGAATTACAAAGATGGATTGTAGTACACATTCCAAGCTTTCCAAAATGTCCAAGAACTCATCAAACAACCTCATGGTTAGGGAGAATCAAATTTGGCA
Organism: Vicia faba; assembly: GCA_948472305.1. Classification (NCBI taxonomy): domain Eukaryota; kingdom Viridiplantae; phylum Streptophyta; class Magnoliopsida; order Fabales; family Fabaceae; genus Vicia; species Vicia faba. Next base: position 732,129,385 of record OX451736.1, read on the forward strand.
AGTTGGGAAAAAGTCACTTTGTTTATGGCCAATTTTCATGTTCATACACTTAGGCAATTTTGAACTCAGCTTGCATTCCTTGATTACAGGTCCTATATCCCATTTGCACTCATAAATTTAATGCTAACTCATTGTGCCAAGGCCTTATTTTGTGTGTTCAAGCATTGTATGCAAAATTAAGCCATAAGTAGAAAAAGCATTATGTCCATTTTTGAAAAGTGAAAACTTTATGTCAATTTGCAAATCAAGAGGTACACAGCAAATCTCTTTGGAACAAGTTTTTGAGCTAATCCCACTGATCAAGGGCAAGCTTAGCAGCACATCAGAGGGGCCTCCATCAGTCTAGAAAACAACTTGGCATTTTGTTGCTTAAAGTTAAAGAAACTTGACATAACAACTCCCAACTCTCATTCCAGCAAGAGCAACCTTAAGCAAAGTTATTGTACACATTCTAAACACTAACCCTGACCTGAAACACAAGCCAACCAAGTTCCAAACATCCTCAAACACAGAATCACCATAAAACTGCAAAAACAGGGCATAGGTTGCAGTTTGAATCCCACAGCTCATTTCTATCGTGCACTTTCATCCAAACTAGTTCAAACACTTTCCCTACCATCCATACAAACTGTCCAAAGCATTGGAAGCAGACTGTAACACCTCTATTAAGTTTTGCCATTTTCATTTTTTCCTCTTGCAGGTTGACTTCTGCAGCTGGATATAGTAGGGTTCAAAGCACACCAAGCATTGGGATAGCATCCTTGGACATCAAGCAAGCTATACAAATCATTACCTTGCCTTGTAAGCATCTCCATTGTTGCACACGATTCCAACTGAACAGGTAAATCTTTGGACTTCTATCTCTCAATGTAGGAAGAATTAGCTCTAAGTTTGTGAATAAAAAATGTCATGCTCATGTCCCTGAAGCTATACATATCTTTACTTTCCATTTATTTTGCATGTGCTATGAGAATTTGAGGTCTGAACATTGATAAAAAGTTAGGTTAAGAATTAGGGAGGAAGAAATTCTCCCTCATTTCTGAGAGTTAGGATGAGTTCTTTATATGTCCAGAATCGTGGTTTGATGCTGAATATTTTTCATGTTATGAGTGTGTGCTAAAAGTCCAGGAATCAAGATGTTTGAATCAGTGTAGGAGGCGCGCATTTTTTGACAAGTTTCTGGCCAGAGGTTGAAGACAAGGTCCTTTGGGCTGGGCTTGTCTTATTTTTCTGTTTACACCACATTTCCACACATGCACCCCCCTGGCCCATTTTGAGATATACTTGTTATTTTCCATTTTTTTCCTTTTGATTTTGTTTCCATATTTTTATTTAAATCATAAAAAACATTAAAAACATTTTTCCCACATTTTTTGCATTTATTTTGATATTTATTAGGCTTCATTTAGTTTTGTAAATAAACAAATATAGATACTTTTATTTTAGAATAAAAAAAATAATACAAATACTTTTTATTTTCTGACTTTTGTTTTATTTTACCTTTGAAAAAAAACTTTTATAAAAAAAATACATTTTTTGTAAATATTAAATATTATTATTTTTATACATATATTTAGTATTTAGTGAATATTATAAATATTTATGTATTTATTAATACATTTAGGTTAAAAACACAATAAAATAATACATTTTATTTTTACTAATATTTAACTTAAAAATTACCTTTTTTATATACTTTCTTCTTTTATTTATTTTTTTGGTACATGATTAATAAATATTGTATATGATACTTAATAAATAATTAATACCTCTTATTTTGCAAAATTAGGGTTTTTGCCCTAAACATTCAAAAAAAATTAACTTTTCTTCTATTTATTTTTTATTTTATTTGTGAATAAAAAAAATACACACTTACACAAGAATACCTTCACATATACATTGTTCCATTCTTATACATCTATACATTTATATTTGCGCAATTCAATTTGGTTGTAAATATTGGGTGCTATCCTCCTATAAAGTCTCATCCCCATTTGAACATTTGTACCCCCATTCCCATGATCATTGTGTAATTACTTAGGACTTTTAAATTTCGCACTTTAAATGCTTTCTAAATATGCCATGTTAGAATTAGGGTTTTGTATGCAAATCAAAAATAACAAAATAGTTTGACCTAAATTCAAGATAAACAAGCATGAAAATGGACAACACTAATCACACTTGCACCCCTAGGGTATTCCACTTGTTGCCTTCAATAATGGACCATATTGCATGTTAGGTCTCTTTGGGCAAAACAACACAATTCAAATGATCATAGACCCTCGATGACGCTTTCAAAAGTTGCCTAAAAATGATCAAGTCCCTTAAAGAAAAATTGCCCAAAGATACTTGGCACCATTGCAATTATGGTCTAACGATGACCCACGCTCGTCCCTTTCACATCCTAACACAAGATTGTCCACCAAATACAATGGTGGAACAAAATTGTTAAAAGGGTTAAAACATAGCAAAGATCTTTGAGAAATGTAGGGTAGATAGCTCTTGGTTACTTGCCCCCTTGCAAAACAAAAACACTTGCCTATTTTTCAAACCACACATCACTACACTTTCAAAACAACTTTCAAAAACATTGAAAACCTTTTCAAAAGACATACACCTTTGTATACATCCCAACATGGATCATTACAAAGGTTGCCACCACATTGGCCTCTTTTCAAAACATTTTCAAAACCCACACACAAAGCACCATTTCAAACAATTGAAAATCAAGGCAAGTTGATCTAAGCAAGTAACTAAGAGCCCATGGATAACCATGGATAGAAAGGGTGCTAATACCTTCCCTTTCTATAATCTACTCCCCGAACCCAAGAAAACATCTCAAAGGTTTTTACTGTGCTTTTTAACCTTTCCTTAGGATAAAATAAAAAGTCGGTGGCGACTCTTGCTCAACCGAAACATTTGCGAAAACAAACGCAAAACCTCAAGTCAGTTCTCCCACTGTATCACAGTGAGAAATAAACCACCTTGCAAGGAGAGGAGTACAGCACATGAGAACACCTCTCTTTCTCATTGTTCGTGTGTAAAATGAGTGGAGGATGTCCCCAAGCAATGTAGGTATGGGATTCCTGGATAGGAAAATCTTGACAGCATTGACATCTACAAGTTGGTCAGGATTTGGGAACAAGACCAACCCATAAATGAGGAGTGCCACAATCTCTTCAAAGGCTTGCAGATCTAGGGAATTCCAACACTCTGGTGCCTTCTCAAACAAGAATTTTTCCAAGAAGCCATTGATACCACTTCTAGTTTCCCAATGCCCCTTGATGTCAGATGGTTGCAAGTGTAGTGCTTGAGCAACATCTTCAGGCTTTGGTTCTTTTTCCGTACCGTTGTAGGGTAGTTGATTAAGAATAGGAATTCTCAGGAGTTGAGAAAATTCCTCCAAAGTGGGCACCAATTGGTAGTCGGGGAATGTGAAACAGTGGTGAAGGGGGTCAAAGAACTGGAACAACACTTTCACCATGTCTTCTTCAATGTTGGTGTTGACTAGGTTGAGAAGTCTACCATGTCTTTCACTGAAGAGAGAGCTTTCTGGAATTCTGGATGTAAGCTCCTTGAGTTGAGGAGGGATTCTCACAAGGTTGACTTGGATAGTTTTCCTGCGAAGAATTTCCATGACCTACAAAACAAGAACAAAGATGAAGATCCAAACCCTTGAAATGGTTAGTGGATGCATATGATGCTTTATGATGTTCATGATGTATGTACAAACATATGTACAAGAAAGTCACACAAAACCCTAGTTTCAGGCTTGCATGGGGTTTCATAGGTAATACCCTCTTGAGTGAAGTTGGCTTAAAAACATGTCCTATAAATAGTAACCGGGTTCTAAGGAGCTCAATATCATTGGATTGTTTTCTATTTTCATTGTTTTGGTTTAGCCACTTAACTAGCGACCAAAATATTCCAAGAAAACAACCCTCAATGAGTGTAGTATCGATTATCTACCAACTTCGGACTGCACCAAAGTCGGACATCTCACTACCCCTAATAAAAGTCCAAGATGGTCAAGTAAGGTTCTAGGTCATTAGTGCTTAGTGACATCACTCAGCGGCCCCGTACTCTCCTTGATTAAACTCAAGGGTTATCGGTACTCACAAATATGTCGCACTAATATAGCTATTGCTTCAACCGTGTCGGTATACCCCGCACAGTTTCCACAACGTATTGTTATCTATGAATGTTTCCCCAAATCCGAGTGTAGGATTTCAAGCCCAAACAAGAGAACCAAGATGTAAAGCAATCAAAGCAAACAATTAGTCATGCAAAAGGGTGATCTAAGCCCTAAGGTTACTCCACTTTTAAATTTTTCCCCAGCAGAGTCGCCACTTCTGTGATACGGTGGGAGAACTGACTTGGGTTTTGCGTTTGTTTTTGCAAATGTTTCGGTTTAGCAAGAGTCGCCACCGACTTTTTATTTTATCCTAAGGAAAGGTTAAAAAGCACAGCAAAAAACCTTTGAGATGTTTTCTTGGGTCCGGGGAGTAGATTATAGAAAGGGAAGGTATTAGCACCCTTTCTATCCATGGTTATCCATGGGCTCTTAGTTACTTGCTTAGATCATTTGCCTTACATTTTCAATTGTTTGAAATGGTGCTTTGTGTGTGTGGTTTTGAAAATGTTTTGAAAAAGATGCCTTGTCTAGGCAACCCTTGTAACAATTCTTTAAATAAAAAGGTATTTATATTTATTTTACATGTATAAGTTCAAATAAAACAAATAAATTCCAAATAAAATGCAAAAATGGGTGGAAAAATATTTTTAATATTTTTTATATTTGAGCAAAAAATAATAAGCCATAATCAAAAAGAAAAAATCAAAAATGAATAAAATATCACACAATGGGCCAGGGGGTGTAAATGGAAAAAGAGGGTGCAAGCAACAAGAACAACTCAGGCCCAGCCCAAGTCCACCTTCTTCAACCTCCAGCCATTTTGTCTCAAAAACGCGCGCCCTCTATGCTTCATTCAAATTCCTGATTCTTTGACTTTTAACAAAAACTCATAACATAAACAATGTAGATCATGAAGAGACGAATTCATACATATAAAAATCTTGACCTAACTCTCAGAAATGAGGGAGAATTTCTTCATCCCCAATTTCTGACCTAAGTTTTTTCCAATGTTCATGGCCAAAATTCTCACAGCACGCATAATATAAATGAAAAGTAAATACATGGATGGTTTCAGGGCTATGAGTAGAACATGTTTTCTTCACAAACCTAAGCCTAATCATGCCTGGATAGAGAGATAGAAGTTCATATTTTTACATGTTCAGCTTGAGTCGTGTACAGCAATGGAGGTATCTTCAATGGAGTTTGAACTTTGGTACAGCATGCCTGAAGTCCAAGGATGCTTCTCATATGCTTAGCTTGCTTTGAATCTCTCTGAATCAAGCTATGGAAGTCCACCTGCAAAACTGAAAACTGAAAATGGCAAGTGATGTTAGGGATGTTATAGTTTGGATTCAATGCTTGGGATAGCTTTAGTGGATGATATGGAACATGTTTGAACTCTTTTTGGCCAAAGTGCACGAGGGGAATGGACTGTGGAAGTCAATCTGCAACAGGGACTCTGTTTTGCAGAAAAACTGTGCTTTTGGTTATGAGGATGGATTGAGGGTGAAGGAATCGTGCTTTTGGTCAGTTAGAGAGTGTGAAAGATGAGAACAAAGTTTGCTTAGGTTGGTCTTTACAGGAATGCGAGATTGGAGTTATTTTGCCAAGTTTCTTCTACTTGAAGCAAGAAAATGCAAGTTTCAAAACAGACCTGTCCAATGCCCTAAACTATGTTGCACCTCTTGTTCTTGATCAGAGTGATTTGTGTACAAATGCTAGCTTCAAAGATCTGGCGCATGCCTATTGGATTTGTTATTTGACATAAAGTGCATCTTTTCCAAAATGGCAAATTTACTTTTTCTAATTATGGATTAATCTTGCATGTAATGACCAAATGAACAAAATAATGCTAGAACACAATGGTTTGGCATTTAATTATTGAGTGTGAAGAGGATTAGAGGCCTGCAAACCATCACAAACCCTGCTGACTTGAAAATGCAAATGTTATGAACATGTATTGGCCAAGAACAAAAGTGGATTTTGCCCAACTTTGCAAATTCGATTCTCCCTAACCACAAGGGTGTTTGAGAAGTTCTTGGATAATTTGGAAAGCTTGGAATGTGCACTACAATCCATATTTGTAATGCAAATTGAAATTCCAAGTGGAAGCATGTGAAAAATGGCCATGAAGTTGGACAAAAATCCTGCCTAGAATAGGTCAAAAATTTTCTATGTTAAAAATGTTTTGCACCCTTATTCCAAAAATCATAAATTGAGCTACAAGCTTCCTTTGAGAAAACTTTGTGAATCAAAGTTGTAGATTTTGCAATGGACTACAACTTTCATGTTTTGAGTTTTGTTTGAATCCATTTGTATCTTGATGAAAAAATAGGACAAAGTTAGGGAAAAATAAGGAAGTTCCATAACTTAGAAAAATTCTAAGTTATGAAATTTTCTCATTCTAAAACCCTAATTTGCAATTTTGGGTTTCTTGATGAACAAGTTTCATAATTTGACATGTCTTGATGAAAAATTAATCTTGGCACTTGATTTTGACCAAAAAGTCAAAGTTTGACTTTTCAGTGTACAGTCAAATTTTGATCAGTTGACTGGAAAATTCACCTGTCAATCCTGTGCATTTGGGATCTTTTGAACTTGTTGAATGTGTCAAGACAATGCCATTGAGTCCTTGAGTCCATATGTGAACTTGGTTTGCCAGTGGTTAGGTCAAACAGTCAAAAATTGCCTTTGTACAGTCAAAACCCTAAAAATGACCATTTTGCCCTTTTGGTGATCTGATCAAATTTCTTGTGGAATTGTGATCCAAACTTGACCAAATGGTTCATATGAGTTCATTATGTTGGTGTGGGTCAAAAATTATGAAGTTTGACTGTTAATTGGCCACAGTTGACTTTTTCCCAATACAACTGATTTCTAGGTCAACTGTCCAATTGATTGGGCAAAGATTGGAATCAAGGCTTGAAACTTGGTATGGATAAACTTGTGAGTCCAACATGAAGCATGAAAGTAACTTTGGGAATTTTAGGTCAAAACATCTTTGTGCAAACTCAAACCCTAATTTGGGTCAACAGTGCAAGGAGGAGTCTTGAGCAGAGCAAACCCTAACTTGATCTTGAGCTCCAAGGGTCTTGTGGTGAGAAAATATTGATGAAATGAGAGGGAAAATTTTGGGGTACAACACAAGGCTTTGACAGTTACATGATTGTCTTGACTGAAAATAAAAGTGCGGAATTTAAAACCCTAATTAAAACTATTACAAACTCGAAACAGTTACAAAAATAATAAAACAAATAAAATGCGCGCGGCGAATTAAATGCGAGGAGAAATTGAACTATTTTTGAGAAAAGAATTAATTAAGTTATGCACGACTGAAACCCTAATTCTAATTATTTTTAATTATAAAAAGAAGTTGAAATTAACCTAATCTAAACTAAATTAAATTATTTCAAGAAAATAAAATAATTTACAAAAAAATATTTTGTGTATTTTTGGTGGTTTTTTAATTGAGAAAAAAAACAATTTAATTACAAAATTAAAAACCTAATTTTTATTTAATTTTAATTATGAAAAAGAAATTAAATTTTCCTAACTTACTAATTATATTAAATAAATATTTTATATAAAAAAAACTCTTTTTTTTGTGATTTGTTGATTTTTTTTTTGTTTTTATAAAAAATAATAATTTTTGTGTTAACTAATTAAAACAAAATGAAAAAATTAATTCAAGAAATTAAATAAAAAAGAAATAGAAAGAAAATGCAAACTGGGCCTGTATGCTAGCAAATGGGGAGTGCCAATCTGAATTTCCCAAGCCCAATAACCCTTCAAGCCCGATCAACATTTGATTCCTTGTAGCGTTGACTTAAGAGTGCATCATGGTCCCTCACTGTTGGAATGTTAGATCTGATAGTATGCTTGATCAAGTGGCTGGACGCAAGGATGTATGGTAGGCGTCTGAATGGGAGACACGTTGGATTTGTTGAAAGAAAATAAAATAAAGGGAATGTTGGGACCTGGGATCAAACCCATGTCCTTATGCTTAATACCAATGCCTCGTTGCCAGCTGCGCTAGGTGTTTTAACTGTTAGTATAATGAAAACCAAATATAATATAAAGAAAACAAGTCCCTGATTCCCACGCGCGCGGAATTTCAAATGGGCGAATGGCTGGCTGACACATAACCTTCTTCTACCTTTCTCCGTCGCCTTAGGTCCTTGTACCTTTACCTACAGACAAAAGTTTGTAGCTATAAACCTGTAAAACTCAAAAATCCAGCACAGGCATGATAAATTAATTGAGACTGTATCAATCAACTCGTCTTGGCCTCACGAGAATCATGGTACCTTATTCGTGGCCTAATTTTTCCTGTGTCATGAAGCCCCAAAATGTGGCTTCAAACCCTAACAATGGCAAGTACAAATATAGGCTTCAAAAATTCAATTAAACCATTCAGTTAACTTGCAAACATGATAAAGATCACAAATATGCCAATCAAATGTGTTAACAATACAGGAATTGATGTAATCGTTTTCACAAAATAAGGCTAACTGTAATGTTCATACAAGCTATTTCTAGGCGTGGAAGGGCTTGTGATTGATTGGAAAAGCTTCCTGAGACGTTCAACAATCGATTGGCAATGTAGGGATGGCTTGAGATGGCCTGTATGATTGAAATTGATTCACCACTTTTGTCCAATTTTGAGCTTTTTGTTCTCTCACTTTCACGACTGCAAAACCTTGTCCCATGCTTTGTTCTTGTCCATTATATATCTAGGAATGAATTAGGGTTACAAAATTGGATTAAATCTTTGCAATTATGAGAGATTTAATTTGACTTTCATGCTACATGTAAACTTTCTATTTTGAGCCAAATCATCTCTTTTTTTGTACCAATTATACTTGATTCGTTTTGGCCTTAATAACTCAGCATATTTTGATTGCCAACCTATCCAAAAACCAAATCAAATCATACCTTTGCTATTATTCATCAATTATTTGATTTAATTAAATTTTTAATTAATAAAAAATCAAAATAAATTGAAAAATGAAGCAAATAATGTGTGGATGAATATTTGGGTCGTGGACCATATTATAAGTGAGGTGCAAGCATAAAAAGTTAGGTCCATTTAGCAAAAAATGCATTTTTGAGCACATTTGACTTTTGGCAATTTTGCAAAAAAGGTCAACTTTGACAAGGCATATCTCCCCCAATTCTAACCCTAGAGAGGTGTTCTTGAACTTTTTAGAAAGCTTAGGTTGTCCCCTAAGCAACCTTTTTAGTCTCATATCAATTGAGTCTTCCATGTTCATGTAAGAAGCTTTGACCCAAAAGGTGTTTTTGTTGACTTTTCAAAAGGACCCATAATGTAGAAATTCATATCTTTTTGTGGGTGCATATTTTGAACTTGTGGGATGAAGATGAGTTGTAGGGAATTGCATCCTCTTCAAAATGAGCTTTGGATGGAAAATTTATGATAAAGCATGTTGAAGTTATGCTTGGTCAAAGTTTGGTTAACTTTTACTAAGAAACCCTAATTTAGTAACTTTTGGGTTTTGATGAATTTGGAGCATTCCTTGGGGAATGATGATCAACCCTTGATCAAATAATGAAAGTCACTTCAAAATGTTAATTTTGACCAAAAATCTTGAAGTTTGATTGTATGTGGGTCACAATTAACTTTTGACTTAATATATTCAATTCTCAAGCATCTAAGCAGTTGACTGAGCAAACTTCTTGTGCAAAGCATGAAACTTGACATGTAGGGTCTTGAGAGCATATTAAGACCATGGAGAGAACATGAGGTCTTTGGATTCCACCTATCTCGATGAAAATGGAAACCCTAATTTGAGACACCCTGCCTTAGGAGAGAGTTTGTCTGGTCAACTCTTGGGCAAACTTGAGCAAATTGAGGATTCCAATGGGCATGTATTGAGTGAAATGAGAGAGAAAATTTTGGGGTACAACATATACATTATTCCTCAGATAAATCTGTTCCCTGGAACTATGGGGCTGGCGTCTATTACCATTGCGTCAAACAAGATTTGCTGGTTGTTAAGGATAAAGATGTTGAAGACTCTGATCCTAACATTAGTAATATCGACGGGACCAGTAAGATAACAAGAAGCGGAAGAGTTTTCATTCCCGAGATCTCTCCTCCTAAAACTATTGCTACTCCTATGATCATCCCTTCCGTTGCTACTATTAATACTCCCAGTACTACTCCTGTGATTGTTCCTACTTCTATTCTTGTCAATATTCCCATTTCTACTCCTGATGTTACCCCTGCTACTAAGTCGGCCGAGACTCGGGGAAAAGAGATATTGGTTGAGCCTGTCCAGGCGAAGGTGCACCTAGAAGTCATCCCAGAATCCTCTAAGCAAGAGATGGGGGAAATTTTAATGATCATTAAAAAGACTGACTACAATGTGGTTGAACAACTAGGGAAGACCCATTCCAAGATCTCAATGCTATCCTTGTTATAGTGCTCTGAAGCCCATGCCAAGGCTTTAGTAAAATTCCTCAAGAATTCTCATGTGCCACAAGAAACCTCCACTGATCAATTTGACGACTGTGTGGCCAGTTTGACTGTTAACAATGGGCTAGGTTTCTCTGATGTTGATTTGACTCCCAGAGAAAGGAAACATAATGATGTCTTACACGTCTTTATCAAGTGTAGGGGCACTACTTTGGCCCATGTTCTAGTAGATACAGGTTCATCACTAAATGTTCTACCCAAGAAGTCCCTTGACAGGTTAGATTGCGAAGGATTGACTCTAAAGCCTAGTAACATTGTGGTGAGAGCCTTCGACGGTTCTAAAAGAATGGTGCATGGAGAGGTGGACATCACTATCAAAGTGGGCACTCAGACTTTTAATTCCACTTTCTATGTGATGGACATCCGCCCATCTTACTCCTGTTTATTGGGTCGACCCTGGATCCATGGGGCTGGTGCTGTGACTTCCATCTTACATCAGATACTGAAGTACCCAGTCAATGGGAAAATTATCACGGTCCATGGGGAGGAGTAGTACATGGTAAGCCACCTGAACTCTTTCAGGTACGTTGAAATGGACGGCAAGTTCATTGAGACCCACTTTCAGAACTTTGAGGAGGTTCCACAGACTGTTGCTGCAACCAAAACCTCTGCCAGTGTTCCAAAGACTACTAGGCCTCCACTAAAGATTGCCTCTCTAAAAGATTCCAGAGCAGTTGTTGAAGAAGGTGGGTGTATAATTTGGGGCCAACATTCGGATATTCCCTACAAATCTGACAAATTTGGTTTGGGTTTTACATCAGGAGCTCAAAGGGATGTTTGTCGCGCTCGTGCTAGAGGACCACCCTTACGCATCAGCAATCATGGGGTTAATGCTTTGGAAGACTGTGACAGTGATTGTGACATGGACCAGTGGATCTTCACAACTGTCAGCAGAGGACTCACCAACTGGAATGCTAAAGATTGTGTACCGATTACTTTTATTCAGGAGTAATTGTCCTTTTTTGTTTTTGGATATGTAATAAATTAATAATACAAACTCTAAAACCTTGTGTCTTACCCGAGGCAAAATGGTTATTTTGTGAGGGTTATCATGTTTCATTATCATATTCATTAATAAAGCATTGGACATTTTACATACAAATTTTGCGCTCTTTGCCTTTATTTTCTGCTTTTTACTTTATTAAAACAGCTATGCTCTTACACACACTCACATATCAAACTGCAGATCTACATCCACTCTGGATCCCATTGATAACGGTTCTACTATTGCTCATTATGACTTTGAAAATCCGATCAACCAAGCTGAGGACGAAGGCGGGGAAGATTGTGAGGTTTCGGGAGAGCTTGTCAGACTATTACAATAGGAAGAAATGGCAATACATCCTCATGAGGAGGAAGTTGAGATAATGAACCTGGATACTGAAGAGGATAGAAAAGAAGTCAATATAAGTGCTAACTTAGAGCCCGGTGTCAAACAGCGGTTAATACAAATGCTACATGACTATGTTGAGGTTTTTTCCTGGTCATACAAATACATGCTGGGGCTTGACACTGATATTATGGTTCATCTCCTACCTACAAAAGAGGACTTCCCTCTAGTGAAACATAAGGTTCTTCGTATGCAGCCGGAGATGTCAGAAAAGATCAAGGCTGAGGTCATGAAATAGTTCAATTCTAGTTTCTTAACTGTCATGTCTTATCCACAATGGGTCGCTAATGTTGTTCCAGTGCCTAAGAAGGACAGTAAGGTACATATGTGTGTGGGTTACAGAGACCTGAATAGGGCAAGCCCCAAGGATGACTTTCTGCTTCCCCATATTGATGTTCTGGTTGACAATATCGCACAACATAAGGTATTTTCTTTCATGGATGGTTTCTTCGGGTATAATCAGATCAAGATGACACCTGAATACATGGAGAAGATAACCTTCATTACACAGTGGGGCAACTTCTATTACAAAGATCAGTCATTTGGATTGAAGAACGTTGGGGAAACCTATCAGCATGATATGGTAGCTTTGTTCTACGATATGATTCACCATGAGATAGAGGTCTATGTTGATGACATGATAGCCAGGTCTCAAACTGAGAAGGAACACCTTGATCACTTATAGAAACTATTTGACAGGCTGAAGAAATACAAACTAAGGCTAAACCCGAATAAGTGCATTTTCGGAGTAAGATCCGGTAAGCTCTTAGGTTTCGTAGTCAGTGGCAAAGGCATTAAAGTGGATCCTGCAAAGGTCAAAGCTATACAAGAAAGGCCAAATCCTCGCACTGAGAAGGAAGTTAGAGGATTCTTGGGATGTGTTGTACCCCAAAATTTACCCTCTTTTCATACACGCATATTATTGGTTTTATGGTTATGGAATCAAGGTATATTTAGCAAGCTTCGTCGGGTTACAAGTGACGTTTATTTCGCCAACGAATGTTCTCAGAGTATTTTCCGTGCTGAAGATCGGTTCGTTGTTTCGCAATGATTTGAGGTTCAAAGATTCACAAGTCCAATCCGGCGCATCATATTCAGGTGCTCTCTCGCCAAGATATCTCTGATAACATATTCTTAAATTCCGGTTTGGCTCAAGAGTCAATTCTTTAATGAAGGTCTCCGAATGTGTGAGTTTTCTTGAAGAAATGTGGTGAAAAAGTATGCTGAACATGCAGTTTTTACGCACTAAAAAATTCATAACTTGAAGATCGTGGCTCGTTTTGAACCTGTTCCAGTGGCCAAAACTCCGTCTTGACGTCATCTATGTTTTCATCTCTCACGGCTGGAAGCCAATTTCAATCAGAAGATCTTCAAAAATTTAGATTTATCAAGTATTTTCATACAGAAAATTTGTGACAGAAGTTTATTTGCATCATGTTCAGAAAATCATAACTTGGTCGATTTTCATCGTATCGAGCTGGTTCCAGCGCAAAAATTTCAAAAATTGAGTTGGCTAAGTTTTTACAGGAGGTATTGAGTTCGAACGATATCCAAAAGGCCTTCATTTTTTGCTCAGAGTGCGTGTGATGCGCTGAAAATCCTGAATGCTGAATATTATTTCATCTGGGTCGAAACTTTGAAAATTCATAACTCGGTCAATTTTTATCGGATCGGGCCCATCTTTTTACACAAGGTTACTGACTCAGAGATCTATACCTTTTATTCCAAAGTCGAGACCGGGTTATGCTCCGATCAATACCAATTTTTTATTGAAGAACGTGTCAGAGTTGACACTGGAGCCCAAAATAAGTTTGTATGAGCTGAAACTTCAAAATTTCATAACTAATTTATCATTAATCCGAATGACCCCATTTTTGGATAGGAGTTAGTTCTCGATGTCGGCTATATTTTGTTTTCACATTTCAACTTCAAAAATCGCACTTAAGCCCCTGCGATTTATCCTGGAATGTGACGAACTCAAGTGAACATTAGAGACCCAATTGCACATTCAAATCCCATATTTTTGCTCTAATTTCCATTATATAATCTCATTCTTTTCACACAAAGAAGAAAGAGAAAAAAAACATTTGTCACAATCCTGTCAAAATATTAAATTCTTTCAAGAACCCTAAAACCTTGAAATCCTTATTACAAATCCACATCTCACTACAAACAAGTATTCCTTGTTACAAATCCACATCTCACTACTTCTCCAGTAAGGGTAAGGTTGATTTGATCTCCATGATCAAAAGGGTATAATCATTCATACATGCCATGTCGATTTTAATATTAAAAAATTTCATATATTTGCTTTATTTGTATTTCATGATATAGTAATTTATTTAATGTGTTCATGAGATTCAACATTGCAGATTTAGACAGGATCCCATGCAGGATTATTATAAACGCTGAGGGAAAAACAGAATAACCAATGCATGACGAGGCAGACATCATGAGAAGGTTAAGGGCATGGGTTCAACAACCACCCTTATTGGTTTTGGTTTTCTTCCTATATTTATCCTTTTACTTATTTTCATTCTTTCTATTTAAAACTTTATTTTTCATAAAACTTAACATTTTTCACAAACCTTTGATTTTTCATAATAAACTCGAATAATTAATTTTAAGGTTTTTTAATCTAATTTTAGGTTTTAAATTAATTTTTGGTTCAACACCCACCCCTAACATTTGCATTATTTATATTTTCTAACCCTATTTTTCATTGATGTTTTTTCCTCTATCTATTTTTTAGCAAACTTAATCCTTTTTTGTTAATCATTAAACATAAGCTTTTTTTAAAACCTTTTCTTATTAAAATTAATTAGGTTTTAGGTTTTTTTAATTAACCTTTTTTTCTCTTCAAAATAAACATTTTTTAATTAAAACAATTAGGTTTTAGGTTTACTTTGTAATTAACCCTTTAATTAACCTTTTTTTTAACAAATTAGGATTTGGTTTTTGTTTTAGTTAGTAATTGAATTTTTGGCTTTTTTTCATTTATTAATAAATTAAGTTAATTAAATTTTTTTTATTAAAATTAATTAGAATTAAGTTTTTAATTAACTTCAAATTATTTTCTACAAAAAACACCAATAACATTAACTTAGAATTTTAGGTTTTAATTTTTCCTTAATTTCTTTTTATTTATTCTTTTACATTTTAATTTCTTGAAAAATTGTATAGGTCGCATTATCAATGTAATAACGTAGATTTATCTTTTCTCGCATTTATTTTCTAATTATGTAATTGCTTCCGGGATGTAATAGTTTTAGGATTTCTTTTCTGCACTCTTCATTATTATGTAATTTCCCCAAAGCCGTAATAGCTTAGGTTTACATTTCCGCCTTTTTATTTTCAGTCCAAAATAATTATGTATCTGCAAAAGCCTTGTAATAGCTAGTACTATAAAAAAATTTGCTTTTAATTCCGCAAACTATAAACTTCTTAGTTGAATGTTAATAGACTTGCATGCAAATGACAAATAAAATTAAAATAGTAGATCACCTTAATTGTGCAAAGATTAAATAACTGAAATCAAACACATGCACATGCTCACTCTTAGGGTATGCCTCACTTGATTGCCTCGGAAAACAATGGTCATGTCCCTCGAACGTAGGGATATCTTAGCAAATGATCCTCAATCTAAAAGTCGTCATAAAGATCATAGTCCCTTAACGTCCCTCGAGTTGCCTACGAGAAAATGATCTTGTCCCTCAATGTTGCCTACAAATATATGATGACAGTCCCTTCGAAATGCTAAGGTATCCTTACATGTTGCCTTTAATGACCATTACGTCCTTTTCGATAGTTCCTCAAACATCCAACGACTAGGGTTACATACTCACTAATAGTAGGATAACACGGTCTAAAGGAAACAAGAATAGAAACGATCTTTTTTCGAGTAGGTAGATGCTAGTAGGTACTTGCTCAAAACAAAACTTTTCACACTTACACTTTTCAAAACAATTTTCAAAGCAATCTTCGTCACACTTTTGAGGACTGATACAAGGGTTATCACGAAGTAAAACATTTTCAAAGCAAGCACACACACAAGCAATTTTAAAAAGATGAGCAAGTACTTAAGAGCCCATGGAAAACCATGGATAGAAAGGATGCTAACACCATCCCTTTCTATAATCTACCCCCCGTACTCAAAATCTCAAAAAAGGATTTTTTCTGTACTTTTTTCGTTTTCCTTGTTGGATAAAATAAAATTCAGTGGCGACTCTTTCTTACCGCGATATTTTGCGAATAAAAAAACGCAAAACGTAAACCAGTATTAAACAGTCGGTTCTGCCACCGTATCACAGAACTGGTGACTCTGCTGGGGATTTATAAGTGGGGTATATCTTAGGATCTAGGTCATCCTAATTGCTTCTCTTGATTTCTTTGTTTGCTTTACTTTTAAGGGTTTTGTTTGGGGTTACTATAGATCCTACACCCGGATCTAGGGAATACCTTTTAGGTAAGTAGCAATAGACTGTGAGGGAACTGTACAGTGTAGACCGATACAGTTGAAGCAGTAGCTACATTAGTGTGGCACTTTGGTTGGTACCGATATCCCTTGTGGAGAAACAAGGAGAATACAGGGCCGCCGCGTGGTGTCGTTAAGCATCAACTGACCTTAGAACCTTTAATCGCCCAACTTGGCCATTAGAAAGTAGTGAGATAGCCGACCTCGGTGTAGAGCTGAGAACTGGTTGATACTCAATGTTACACTCATTGAGACCATACTCTTGGAATAATTTCGACCACAAGAAAAGATTGTGTGAGCTGAAACCATGACCGATGGAGGATGGTCAGTGATATTGAGATCCTCTAGAACCCGATTAATTTTCTAGGGCAGGTTGAACCAACTAAACTTCAAGAGGGTACTACCTTAAAACCCATGCAAACCTAAACCTAAGGCTGTTTGTGTGACTTGTGTGCTTTTAACTTGAACTACTTGCACAGTTTTATTATCTGACAACATGAGTTCCTTGCAGGTTTTGTTTACAGTCCTTATCCAATAACTTAGATTTCTTTTCGGGTTTACTTGCTTACATCACCTCGCACTTTTGCTTAAACGCATAGAATACACATCATAACATCATGCCTTAACATTTCCTTAACCATTTCAAGGATCTCAAGGGTTTGTGATGCAGGTTATGATAAATCAGACGTCTAGCAAGGGGCAAGGGGATTTATCTTCCTCTAGCCAATGTTGTCTAGAGATCAAAACATGATAACTTGAGTCAGGGGATATGACCCACTCGATATGGTGAGCTTGACTCTTGAAGAAGGACTATTAACGACACAAAGTTTCTTCAACCAAGTTGCAACTAAATTCTAACAGTTTCTTGTTTACCCCGCGAGATCCTTGAAAACATTGCATACATGTATCATACATATCATCGCATAACAGGTCTTCCAGTACAGGTCTCTCATGTTCTCGCTGTTTATTTCAGCAATGGCTCTCAAACAAGACAACAGAGATCTTCAAACTCAAGAAGCTCAGTTCAGGGACATATTCCTAAAACTATCCAAGGGGCAGGAAGAGTTGAAAGCACTCCTCGTTAGGAACTTGGTCAAGAAAAATCCTGAAGAAAATAAGGACGAACGACTGGAACAACTTCAAGCTGAGGTAGGTGCAATGAGAACCCAGATGCTGGGGCAGATGGCTCTTATCCAAGGCCTAGCCCGAAGGCAAGAAGAGCTGAAAGCCATCATCAACCAACTTCATCAAGACAAATACAATAGTATGAAGCAAAAAGTCAAGGCCGGAGACCAAGTCATTGATTAACCTCCAAGAAGACAAGAGTTTGGTTTGGTGAAGAGTGGACCTTTCCAACTTTCTACTACCTCATGGGTCCAACAACAACCTCGCCAAAAACAACGGGTTAATCTGAGTAATCCAGATACACCCAAGAGGCAATTTACCAAACTCAACATGCTGTTGTCTCAAGCTTTACAACACATGTTGAGGATGAATCTGGTTACATTGATAGGACCTCATCTGAATCCCAAGACTTCTTCGCCTAACTACAATCCTGATGCAAGGTGTGCATATCACTCCAACAGTCTGGGGCATGATACTGACGACTGTTGGAGGTTGAAATACAAAATTCAAGACCTGATTGATGAAGGAGCATTAGAATTCGCACAAGATGGTCAGGCTGAGTTCTTCTACCATCCCTCCAAGGCACATCCTCTGAAGTGACAAGATCATACGAAGAGGCTTTTGTTCATTAGAATTTTCAATTTGCAATTTTCTTTTGATTGTTCGAACATCTATTCATGTCAAAATCTGTTACTTTATCAATGCATTGCATATGTCTGTTTTGAATCAATTCATTCGTATTCACTATATTTAAATTGCTTTCCTTTTTGTGATATTAAACTCTCGAACAAAAGCTCTGAGCCTTTAGAGGGAGGATGACGAAAACGATACCATGATCTCTACAGTATCCTTTTGAATGGACCCCTCTGATGATGTACAGGCGTTGTTTCAAATCCTAAATAGTGGAGTTATAAGGAAGATAACCCCTAGTCAACCCCTTTGAGCCAAAGAAGTAGGAGTTTTTCTTTCACATAAATTAAAACCCTTAATCACAACCTGGGGCAGGGTAGTTTTCTCAATTAATCTAGGTGCACAATGACTAGCATCGAAGACGTCCTTCCGAATCAGAAGATGGTGATGGTTCCGCATAATCATCCTAGCAGGAAGTCATTATTTTTCAAAATAAAGGCCCGTTAAGTCAAAACTTATGAAGGAGACTTAAAAAAAACTGGGGTATCCCGCTGACTGTAATCACAAAAAGAAACAGTTCAGGAAAAAAAGAGGGATAATAAAATAAAAAGAAAGAGGTCCTACCAACCCTCAACAAAAAAGAAATGACTGCCTATTCAAAATAAACTGTCAGTATCCGAACCATCACTGGAATATCAGAGCAAAGACTCAAACGAGATTCTAAACGCGCAATTAACTGAGCATAGGACTGAAGAACATCACGAAGAGCGGGTAGGTACAAATAAATTTTGAGTCTTTATCCTTTGTTTCTTGAACCGTGAACCAGGCCACGTTATAACCCTTAAAATCCTAGCTGAAGCATGGGTTAGTTCGAAAGCATACTGTAACAAAAGGTATCTTGACTCCTGTAGAACTTGCTATAAATCCTGAGTTGATATCACATCTTTGCAAAATTCTATTTTTTCTATAAAAAAAACTGCATTTTCAAAAATTTCAAGACAGACATAAGCTTTGCATTCTTAAAATATTATTGTTTGCATATGACTATTTGTTCAACAACATAGAGATTCGCATGATGAATATCTAGTGAACAAAAAACTTCTCAATAAAAAGGATCACCTCAAGTGGAAAAACACTTCCAACCAAGGGGCACGGCATGATCATTGTCCATCATCTGGGGCAGTTAAGACAAGATTCAAGGAATCTCTCAAAGATGCCAAATAGCCAGGGGCAGATCTCCATATGAATCCCTTGGGGCATTGGGCATGAATTCCAGCAACGAATCTTGTATGATCAAATAAACATCTTCTGGTAGTGTGGCAACACAACACTACCAATAGTGACAACTCCCTACACCCTGAGAGCGTGGACATAGTCAGAAAATACTCTGCATGAAAAAAGACCCGCTAGGTTGACTGGCCTAGGAAAAAATAAGGGCATCCTGGCGAACCAAAAGGGTTCGGGCAAAAATTAGGGATAAAAACAAAAAAGATATGTACACCCGGCAAGTCGAAAACCTGAAAAGGCGGCTTGGGCAAGAAAGGGTATCCCGGTGGACTGAAAATCTAAAAAGACAGTCCAGGCAAAAGTTAGGGATTAAAGCGTACAACTATGTCCCGTTATCTTGTCACTTGCCTATCAGTAGAAGACTTATCATTCCGATCGGCAGTTACCAAGCACGTCATAAGTTGGGATGACACTCAATCCACAAGGCCTCCGCATGCACTTTCTCCAGCAGGTACAGGGGCAGAAAAGTCTTGATGCAAAGTCATAGTCATATCCTCAGCATGCGTCCCAGTAACATCTACACTCCCCACAGAGTAGAGGCAACCAAAGTTTTGATCTCTGCTTCCCCAAATAGGAGTTACTTTCCCCAACCAATCTCTTTCGGAGAGTCGACGTCTATATTCCCCAGCCCAATTTTGTAATCACAAGAGGTTCATATAGTTTTCTCCCGAGCAGAGTTTATTTCTCTAAATATGGAAGCCTCTCTCTCCAACAAAATTATTCCCCCGCAGAGTTATTCTCAAATAGAGTCTCTCCTCGGCAGAATATCCATAAACAAAGGGTAAATCTCCAACATAGTCATCTCCGGTTCACCATCCCCAGTGGAAGTAGAAGAACCACTTTTTCTATGACGGTCAGGAACTCAATTTTCGTTACTCTCCAGCAGCGGTCATGGATTTATTTTCCCACTCGGATATGTCCTAATAGCATTTCATATTCATATATCATGACATGCGCATATACATTGCATACAGCATAATCTTATTTATTTTGAGAACATCATCATACAATGCATTTCATGCATCATATACGATTAATCATGTACCTTAACAGGAAAGATGGTTATCATCTACAACTTCCAACAAGTTCAAGATTAGCTCCTGAAACTAAACAGAATAATTATCTGCACGATCTGATGCAGCTTTACACGGGTTCGTCACAAAGCAATCTTACACGGGTTTCTCCTAAATGCAACTTCACACGGGTTTATCCTGAAAGATCTTACATGGGTCCTTTCTCATACATTTTAGAATGAAGTTTTACACGAACTTATCCCAAAGTAACCTTACCCAGGTTCCTTCTGAAGTTTTACACGAACTTATCCCAAAGTAACCTTTACCCGGGTTCCTTCTGATGTTTTACACGAACTTATCCCAAAGTAACCTTACCCAGGTTCCTTCTGAGGTTTTACACGAACTTATCACAAAGTAACCTTACCCAGGTTCCTCCTGAAGTTTTACACAAACTTATCTCAAAGTAACCTTACCCCGGTTGATTCTGAAGTTTTACACGAACTTACCACAAAGTAACCTTACCCAGGTTCCTCTTGAAGTTTTACACGAACTTATCCCAAAGTAACCTTATCCAGGTTCCTTCTAAAGTTTTACACGAACTTATCACAAAGTAACCTTACCCAGGTTCCTCGTGAAGTTTTACACGAACTTATCCCAAAGTAACCTTACCCAGGTTCCTCCCGAGGTTTTACACGAACTTATCCCAAAGTAACCTTACCGAGGTTCCTTCTGAAGTTTTACACGAACTTATCACAAAGTAACCTTACACAGGTTCCACCTGAAGTTTTACACGAACTTACCCCAAAGTAACTTTACCCAGGTTCCTTCTGAAGTTTCACTCAGACTTATCCCAAAGCAACCTTACCCAGGTTCCTTCTCAGTTCAGATGC
This sequence comes from Vicia faba, assembly GCA_948472305.1. Lineage (NCBI taxonomy): Eukaryota > Viridiplantae > Streptophyta > Magnoliopsida > Fabales > Fabaceae > Vicia > Vicia faba. The sequence goes on from OX451736.1 coordinate 732,150,828, forward strand.
AGTTTTACCCAAACTCCTCATAAAGCAACCTTACCCATGTTCCTTCTCGATTCATATGCAATTTTACCCAAACTCCTCATGAAGCAACCTTATCTAGGTTCCTTCTTACAGTCCTGCTATCCAGGATTTCATATCGAAGTAACCCTACTATCCAGGTTCCTTCTTACAGCCCTGCTATCCAGGCTTTCATATCAAAGTAACCCTACTATCCAGGTTCCTTCTCACAGCCCTACTATCAAGGTTTTCACATTGAAGTAACCCTACTACCCAGGTTCCTTCTCACAGCCCTACTATCCAGGCTTTCATATCTAAGTAACCCTACTATCCAGGTTCCTTCTCACAGCCCTACTATCCAGGCTTTCATATCGAAGTAACCCTACTATCCAGGTTCCTTCTTACAACCCTACTATCCAGGCTTTCATATCGAAGTAACTCTACTATCCAGGTTCCTTCTTACAACCCTAATATCCAGGCTTTCACATCGAAGTAACCCTACTACCCAGGTTCCTTCTCACAGCCCTACTATCTAGGCTTTCATATCGAAGCAACCCTACTATCCAGGTTCCTTCTCATACCTTACTATCCAGGATTTCATATCGAAGTAACCCTATTATCCAGGTTCCTTCTCACAGCCCTACTATCCAGGCTTTCATATCGAAGTAACCCTACTATCCAGGTTCCTTCTAACAGCCCTACTATCCAGGCTTTCATATCGAAGTTACCCTACTATCCAGGTTCCTTCTCACAACCCTACTATCCAGGCTTTCATATCAAAGTAACCTTACTATCCAGGTTCCTTCTCACAACCCCACTATCCAGGCTTTCATATCGAAGTAACCCTACTATCCAGGTTCCTTCTCACAACCCTACTATCCAGGCTTTCATATCGAAGAAACCCTACGATCCAGGTTCCTTCTCATAACCTTACCATCCAGGTTTCTTTTCTCTTACCTCCAGATAACATTTTACAACACTGTAAGACCTGGACCTGATCAAACACGATCGGTTTCGCATTTCCCCAGTAAGTCACGATGCAACCTGTACCCTGACCAGATAGCAGTTCATTTTCATCTCCTCGACTAAGAGATGATTCCCCAGTAGAGTAATGGACAACTGAATCTCCTAAAATTCTATTTCTCCCAAGACAGAGACCAACATTCCTTAGCAGATTCCTCCTCAACAACAGGAAGATGACTATCATCAAAGGAATATCTCGGGAAATCAACATCCTCTAGATGGCATCTTTAAGCCCATCTCCAACGATTCTCCGTCATATCTTCCGGATGGCATCTTTAAGCCCATCTCTGGTGACCTTCAGTCATCTCCTCCAAATGGCATCTGTAAGCCCATTCCCGATACTACCTACATAGTCCAGCACCATCTCAGACGAGTGTAAATTTATGGGCACTCTAGTGTTCAATCATCTTCCACCTTCAGATTACGAAAGGCAGACAACCAATCTACATCTTCAGGTTTAAGAAGATTGAACAGGGGCAACAGTTGTACCCCAAAATTTACTCTCTTTTCATACATGCATATTATTGGTTTTATGGTTATGGAATCAAGGTACATTTATCAAGCTTCTTCAGGTTACAAGTGACGTTTATTTCGCCAACGAATGTTCTTAGAGTATTTTCCGTGCTGAAGATCGGTTCGTCGTTTCACAACGATTTGACGTTCAAATATTCACAAGTCCAACCCGACGCGTCATATTCAGGTGTTCTTTCACCAAGATATCTCTGATAACATATTCTTAAATTCAGGTTCGGCTCAAGAGTCAATTCTTTAATGAAGGTCTCCGAATATGTTAGTTTTCTTGAAGAAATATGGTGAAAAAGTGTTCTGAAAATGCAGTTTTTACGCACTAAAAAATTCATAACTTGAAGATCGTGGCTCGTTTTGAACCTGTTCCAATGGCCAAAATTCCGTCTTGACGTCATATACGTTTTCATCTCTCACGTCTGGAAGCCAATTTCGATCAGAAGGTCTTCAAAAATGCGGATTTATCAAGTATTTTCGTACAGAAAATTTGTGACAGAAGTTTATTTGCATCATGTTCAGAAAATCATAACTTGGTCGATTTTTATCATATCGAGCTGGTTTTGGCGCCAAAATTTCAAAAATTGAGTTGACTAAGTTTTCACAGGAGGTATTGAGTTTGAACGGTATCCAAAAGGCCTTCGTTTTTTGCTCAGAGTGCGTGTGACGCGCCAAAAATCCTGAATGCTGAATATTATTTCATCTGGGTCGAAACTTCGAAAATTCATAACTTGGTCAATTTTTATGGGATCGGGCCTATATTTTTACACAAGGTCACTGACTCAGAGATCTACAACTTTTCTTCCAAAGTCGAGACCGGGTTATGCTCCTATCAATACTAGGTTTTTTATTGAAGAACGTGTCAGAGTTGACACTGGAGCCCAAAATAAGTTTATCTGAGCTGAAACTTCAAAAATTCTTAACTAATTCATCGTTTATCTGATTGAGCCTATTTTTGGGTAGGAGTTAGTTCTCGATGTCGGCTACATTTTGTTTTCACATTCCAACTTCAAAAATCGCACTTAAGCCTCTGAGATTTAGTCTGGAACGTGACGAACTCAAGTGAATATTGGAGGCCCAATTGCATATTCAAAGCTCATATCTTTGGTCTAATTTCCATTATATAATCTCATTTTTTTCACACAAAGAAGAAAGAGAAAAAAAACACTTGCCACAATCCTGTCAAAATATCAAATTCTTTCAAGAATCCTAAAACCTTGAAATCATTATTACAAATTCACATCTCACTACAAACAAGTCTTCCTTGTTACAAATCCACATCTCACTACTTCTTCAGTAAGGGTAAGGCTAGTTTGATCTCCATTATCAAAAGGGTATAATCATTCATACATGCCATATCAGTTTTAATATTATAAAATTTCATATATTTACTTTATTTGTATTTCATGATATAGTAATTTATTTAATGTGTTCATGAGATTCAACACTGTAGATTTAGATAGGATCTCATGCAGGATTATTACAAACGCTGAGGGAAAAACAGAATAACCAATGCATGACGAGACAGACATCCTGAGAAGGTTAAGGGCGTGGGTTCAATAAGAACCCCAATTGGCTTTGGTTTTCTTCCTATATTTATCCTTTTACTTATTTTCATTCTTTCTGTTTAAAATTTTTTTTCTTCATAAAACTTAACATTTTTCACAAACCTTTGATTTTTCATAATAAACTCGAATAATTAATTTTAAGGTTTTTAATCTAATTTTAGGTTTTAAATTAATTTTTGGTTCAACACCCACCCCTGACATTTGCATTATTTGTATTTTCTAACCCTATTTTTCATTGATGTTTTTTCCTCTATCTATTTTTTGGCAAACTTAATCCTTTTTTGTTAATCATTAAACATAAGCTTTTTTTTAAAACCTGTTTTTTATTAAAATTAATTAGGTTTTAGGTTTTTTTTAATTAACCTTTTTTTCTTTCAAAATAAACATTTTTTAATTAAAATAATTAGGTTTTATGTTTTCTTTATAATTAACCCTTTAATTAACCTTTTTTTTAACAAATTAGAATTAGGTTTTTGTTTTAGTTAGTAATTGAATTTTTGGCTTTTTTTCATTTATTAATAAATTAAGTTAATTAACTTTTTTTTATTAAAATTAGTTAGAATTAGATTTTTAACTAACTTAAAATTATTTTCTACAAAAAACATCAAAAACATTAACTTAGAATTTTAGGTTTTAATTTTTCCTTAATTTCTTTTTATTTATTCTTTTACATTTTAATTTCTAGAAAAATTGTATAGGTCGAATTATCAATGTAATAGCGTAGATTTATCTTTTCTCACTTTTTTTCTTCTAATTATATAATTGCTTCCGGGATGTAATAGTTTTAGGATTTTTTTCCGCACTCTTCATTATTATGTAATTGCCCCTAAACTGTGATAGCTTAGGTTTCATTTCCGCCTTTTTATTTTCAGTCCAAAATAATTATGTATCTTCAAAAGCCTTGTAATAGCTAGGACTTTAAACTTTCTTGCGTTTAATTCCGCAAATTATAAACTGCTTAGATGAATGTTAATAGGCTTACATGCAAAAGACAAATAAAATTAAAACAGTAGATCACCTTAATTGTGCAAAGATTAAATAACTGAAATCAAACACATGCACATGCTCAGTCTTAGGGTATACCTCACTTGGTTGCCTCGGAAAACAATGGTCATGTCCCTCGAACGTAGGGATATCTTAGCAAATGACCCTCAATCTAAAAGTCAACATAAAGATCATAGTCCCTTAACGTCCCTCGAGTTTCCTACGAGAAAATGATCTTGTCCCTCGATGTTGCCTACGAATATATAATGACAGTCCCTTCGAAATGCTAAGCTATCCTTACATGTTGCCTTCAATGACCATTTCGTCCCTTTTGATAGTCCCTCAAACATCCAACGACTAGGATTACCTACTCACTAATAGTAGGATAACAAGGTCTAAAGGTAACAAGAATAGAAACGATCTTTTTTCGAGTAGGTAGATGCTAGTAGGTACTTGCTCAAAACAAAACTTTTCACACTTACACTTTTCAAAACAATTTTCAAAATAAACTTCGTCACACCCTTAAGGACTGATACAAGGGTTATCACAAAGTAAAACATTTTCAAAGCAAGCACACACACAAGCAATTCTAAAAAGATGAGCAAGTACCTAAGAGCCCATGGAAAACCATGGATAGAAAGGGTGCTAACACCTTCCCTTTCTATAATCTACCCCCCGTACTCAAAATCTCAAAAACGAATTTTTTCTGTACTTTTTTCCTTTTCCTTGTTGGATAAAATAAAAGTCGGTGGCGACTCTTGCTTACCGCGACATTTTACGAACAAAAAAATGCAAAATGCAAACCAGTATTAAACAGTCGGTTCTGCCACCGTATCACAGTATGCTTAAACTACATAGCCAGATTCATTTCACATTTGACTGCTACTTGTGAACCAATCTTTAAATTACTGAAGAAAGATAAAACAGTGAAGTAGAATGACGATTGTCAGTATGCCTTTGACAAAATCAAGGAATATCTCCAAGAGCCTCCTATTCTGATGCCTCTAGTTGAAGGAAGACCTCTGATCATGTACTTAACGATATTACAGAAATTAATGGGGTGTGTGCTGGGGCAGCATGATGAGTCTGGTCGAAAAGAGCATGCAATATACTACATTAGCAAAAAAATTACTGACTGTGAAACAAGATACTCACTGCTCGAGAAAACATAATGTGCTTTAGCATGGGCTTCTCGCCGACTAAGACAGTATATGCTGACCCACACTACCTTATTAATATCTACAATGGATCATATCAAGTACATCTTTGAGAAGCCCGCTCTCTCCGGAAGAATAGCAAGATGGAAAATGATCCTGACCGAATACGACATTCAATATACAACCTAGAAAGCAATTAAGGGAAGTATACTAGCTGATCATTTGACACATCAAGCCGTGGATGACTACCAATCCATGAATTTTGAGTTCTTAGACGAGAATATCATGTTAGTAACTGATTGTGAAGAACCTGGACGAGATGAAGGACCTGAAAAAGGATTCCGATGGACTATGGTTTTTGGTGGAGCTTCCAATGCTCTTGGCAATGGCATCGATGTTGTAATCATATCTCCTGAAGGCTGTCATACTCCTTTCACTTCCAGGCTATGTTTCAATTTTACAAACAATATGGCTGGGTATAAAGCATGTATCATGGGTCTCAAAGCTGCAATCGATTTAAGGATCAAGTTCTTAAGCGTGTTTGGAGACTCGAATTTGGTAATTATCCAGATTAAAGGAGAATGGGACACGAAGCATCCTAATCTCATCCGGTACAAAGAGCATGTGTTGACATTAATCCCATACTTTGAAGAAATCACCTTTGAGCATTTTCCACAAGAAGAAAATCAAATAGCGGATGCATTAGCTACGATGTCATCCATGTTCAAGGTCAGGTGGGATAATGAAGCTCCACGGATCACCATTGAAAGGATGGATGAGCCAGCATATTGTCACAAGATTGGTACTGAAGAAGTAGTGGACAAGCCTTGGTTCCATGAATTCAAAAGATATCTCGAAGCCCAAGAATATCCTGAGGGAGCATCAGTCAATGATAAGAAGTTCCTAAGGAGGTTCTCTGCTAAGTTCTTTCTTGGTAACGTGATCCTCTACAAGCACAATCATGAATCTACCTTGCTTCGGTGTGTAGACAAGAGCGAGTCAGAAAGGATTATGGTTGACTTACACGCAGGTACCTTTGGCACTCATTCCAGTGGACATTCAATGGCTAAAAAGATCCTACGGGTAGGATACTACTGGTCCACCATGGAAACAGACTGTTATCAGCATTCGCGGACTTGTCACAAATGCCAGATCTATGCTAACAAGATACATGTTCCTTGAGTTCCTCTAAACGTCTTGACTACTCCTTGGCAATTCGCAATATGGGGCATCGGCATTATTAGGGAAATCAGACCTACGACTTCTAATGGACACCGCTTCATCCTGGTTGCCATTGATTACTTCACGAAGTGGATCGAGGCAGCTTCATTCGCTTCCGTTACCAAGAACGTTATGGCCCGTTTCATCAGACATAACCTTATCTGTCGATACGGTATTCCAGAAAGAATCATTACAGATAATGGTACCAATCTAAAAAACATCGTGATCACCGAGCTTTGCACGCAATTCAAGATTCGATATCATAACTCTTCACCCTACCAAACAAAGATGAATGGCGTTGTTGAAGCTGCTAACAAAAATATCAATAGAATCATACAGAAGATGGCGGTGACATATAAAGATTGGCATGCGATGTTACCGTTTGATCTTCATGGTTACCGTACCACAACGCGCACATCAACAGGGGAAACTCCTTTCTCTTTGGTATATGGTGTGGAAGTTGTCATACCCATTGAAGTCTAGATCCTTTCTTTAAGAATCATGGAGGATACAAGGATGAATGAAGACGAATAGGTTCAGACTCGACTTGATCAGTTAAACCTGATTGACGAGAAGAGGCTCACGGCTGTCTTCCATGGTCAGATGTACTAAAAACGTATGATCAAAGCTTTCAACAAGAAGGTTAGATGTCAGGTATATCAGGATGGTGACTTGGTAATCAAGCACATCATACTGCCACAAGGTGATCCCAGGGGAAAATGGACTCCCACATACAAAGGGCCATTTGTAATCAAGAACATATTTTCTAGTGGAGCCATGATCTTAACCACTATGGACGGTGTTGTACCCCAAAATTTTCCCTCTCATTTATCAATATTTTCCTCACAAGACTTCCTGGACTCAAGACAAGATTAGGGTTTGCTCAGCTCAAGACCTCATTTTGCACTGATGACCTAAAATTAAGGCTTGAGTTTGCACAAGTATTTTTGGACCATCAATGCTTCATGTGACTTTCATACACCATCTTGGAACCTTAAGATTGCTCATGACAAGTTTCAAGCCTTGAATCACATTTTTGCTCAATCAATTAGACAGTTGACCTAAAATCAGCTGTATTAGGGAAAAAGTCAACCATGGCCAATTTACAGTCAAACTTCATAATTTTTGATCCACATCAACATTTTAGGCTCCTATGTACCATTTGATCAAGTTTGGATCACAACTCCTCAAGAAATTTGATCAAATCATCAAAAGGGCAAAATGGTCAAAATTAGGGTTTTGACTGAGAAAGGGCAATTTATGATTTTTTAACCTAGCCAATGACCAATTGGGTTCAAGCATGATTTCAAGGACTCATTATCATAATCTTGACCTAATCACATAGTTCAAAATATCTCAAATTCATAGGATTGACAGATGAATTTTGTAGTCAATTGTACACTAAAAAGTCAAACTTTGACTTTTTGGTCAAAATCAAGTGCCAAAGGTCATAATTCATCAAGATATGTCAAAACATGAAACTTGTTGACCAAGAAACCTAAAATTGAAAATTAGGGTTTTTAATTTGAAAATTCTTCATAACTTAGAATTTTTCTAAGTATGGAAAATTTCTTATTTTTTTCCTAACTTTTCACCACTTTTTCACCATGATGCAATTGGATTCAAAGAAAACTTCTAACATGAAATTTGTAGTCCTCCATGAAATCTACAAGTTTGATTCACAAAGTTTTCCCAAAATATGCTTGTATCTCAAGTTATGAATTTGTGAATAAGGGTCCATGAACTTTTTAACTTAGTGAAAATTTGCCCTAATTTAGGCAGGTTTTTGACCCAACTTCATGGACATTTTTCACCTAGTTCCAAGAGGTATCTCAAAATGCATTTCAAATATGGATTGTAGAGCATGTTTCAAAATTTAAAAAATGTCCAAGAACTCTCCAAGATCATTTGTGGTTAGGGAGAATCAAAGAAGAGAAAAATGACATTTTGTCACTTTTGTTCAAGCCATTTTTACAATGCATCAAGTTGCAAATCTGATCAAGCATGCTTGTACCTTGAATTACAGGTCCTAAATCCCTTCTACACTCCATAATTAAATGCTAATTCAGTGGATAATGGATTTTTTTTGGCTTTTGAAGCATTGCACAAAGAATAAATCCATAAATGGCATAAAGGGCACATTGCCATTTTCATAAAGCATGCTTTTGCAAACTTTATCACCCTTGAGCCTTGGACTTGTTCCTTTTGTGAAAGCATTGTCCACAGATATCAGGAATGGTTTACCAACTCTTGCACTCACAAGATAGCCAAGTACAGGCCTTTAGCATGGTCACTTCAACCATTCTTCAAAAACAAGAAAAGTGGCCAAAAGTCAAAAACTGGTACAAGCTGATAAAGGGAGGACTTGGCATCATTAAAAACAACTTCAAAAACTTGTTGCAAGCTAGCACACGAAGGCATAACCTCTGAAACACTCCAAAACCAAAAAACACGATTTTTCTTCCCAAACTTGCAGTTTCTGCAAAACTCTTGCAAGCTCAATATTGGCTCGTGCGTTTCTCCCTTTAACACTTGAAATGCCTTCCATAAATCATATCCAAACTATCCAAGCATTCATCTTGCAACTGTGAGCCCTATTTCAGACATCAGCATTTTCATTTTTGAAGGTTGCAGCTTAACTTCTACAGGGAGTTTCAAGCATCCTCAAGGCAAGCTAAGCATTGGAAAATCTTGAGGGAACTTCAAGGAATATCACACAATCCTCAGGCCTCACTCAAAGTCCCCATATTGCCATATCCAAATCCAGCTGAATGAGGTATTTTTCAAAACTTTATCTCTCTATTTAGGCATCCTCAAGCCACGATTTGTGAAGCAAAAATGTAGTCTCTAGCATGGTGAAGTTGTACATATGCATAGTTGTCATTTATATTAACTGAGCTAAGAGAATTTGAATGTTGAACATGCTGAAAAACAAGGTCAAAAATTAGGGCTACTGAAATTCTCCCTGGTCTTTGAGAGTTAGATTATGAATTTTATATCATTGGAATCGTGAGATTCCAAGCTACATTTTTTATGTTGCAAGTTTTTGTTTTTGTGCAAAGAATAGAGAGTTAAAGGTTGAAGGAAGAAACGTGCGTAGAAGGGTGAAGCTAGAGGACAGGGACAATGGCTGTCCTGGGCATGGCGCGCTTGGGCCTTCTGTTTTACTTCCCATACCCCGTGACTTGATATTTGCACCCCCTTTGCTTATTTTGTTTGTTTTTTATATTTTCTCATATTTTTTATGTTTATTAATTTTAATAATTTTTTATGAACATTAAAAAATCACAAAAATATTTTCTTAATTTTTTGCAATTTTTTTTTCCACATGTAAAATAGTTTTATTTTAATAAATAGAGCTTATTTTCTTATTTATTTGTAAATACAAATTAAAAATACTATATATTTTTATTTTATTATTTCACACATAAAATAATTACTTTAATACATATTTTAATTTTTAATATTTGTTAATAATATTATTTATTATTTCTTGTACATAAATGGATAGAATAAATAATATAGAACATATTTTTCTTTTAATAAAAAAAAACTAGGGTTTCACGCTTTCAAAATTAACAATATTAATTTTCTTATTTTTAGGACTTAAACAATTTTATTTTTTTCATACATAAAACAAATACAAAACATTTTTGCATAAATACATTTTATTTGCATATTTAAATATTTGTATATTTATTTATCTTGTACAATAAATCAATTGGGTTATAATAGTATTTTAGGGTTTTTTTTGTGTGCAAATATCCCCATTCAAAAACTTGTATCCCCCCTCCCATAATAATTATTGTAATAAATTAGTTTTATTTTACACAATTTATCACATTATACCATGTTTAGTAAAATTAGGGTTTTGCATGATAAGACAAAAATCAAACAAATAGACATGACTTAATCCAAGAGAAACAAATGCATGTAAAATGACACACATTGCACACAAGCACCCCTAGGGTTTCACCCACTTGGTTGCCTAAACAAAATGGCCATGGTATGCATGCAAAGTATCTTGGCAAAACAAAACAAAACAAAAGATCATAGTCCCTCGATGACGCTATCAAAAGGTTGCCTAAACAAATGATCTTGGTCCCTCAAGACTTGCTAAGATATTTGAAAATATTGCTACCATGGTCATACGATGACCCACACCCGTCCCATTTAACATCCAAAGATAGGGTTGTTTACCAAAGCAATTGTAAATCAACCATGTCAAAAGGAATAAAAATGCACAAGAAAGACATTTGAGTAGGTAGATAGCTTCTAGTTACTTGATCAATTTCAAAACAATCCTTGCTATTTTCAAAAACAAACACACACACATTTCAAAACATTTTACAAAACATTGAAACATTTTTCAAAAGACAAAACATCTTTGTATACATTCTTACGAACGAGAATCATTACAAAGATCGCCTAAACGATGGCCTCTTTTCAAAATACTTTCAGAACCACACAAAGCACCATTTCAAACAATTTCAAAAGCAAAGCAAGTGATCTAAACAAGTAACTAAGAGCCCATGGAAAACCATGGATGAAAAGGGTGCTAGTACCTTCCCTTTTCATAATCTACCCCCCGAACTCAAGAAAACATCTCAAAGGTCTTTCCTGTGCTTTTTTACCTTTCCTTTTGGATAAAAGAAAAGTCGGTGGCGACTCTTGCTAACCACAACATTTGCGAACACAAACGCAAAACCTCAAGTCAATTCTCCCACCGTATCACAAAACTGGCGACTCTGCTGGGGATAATAATAAAAGTAAGGTTACCTTAGGGTTTTAGATCACCTTTACATGCTTATCTTGTTTGACTTATATGCTTTACATTTTGGTTCTATTGTTTGGGTTTGAATCCTCTACCCGGATTTGGGAAACATTGTAGATAAATAGCAATATGTTATGGAAACTATGCGGGGTATACCGACATGGTCTAAGCAATAGTTATATTAGTGTGACATATTTGTGGGTACCGGTAGCCTTTGAGTCAATCAAAGAGAATATGGGGCCGCTGAGTGATGTCATGAAGCACTAATGAACTTTTAGAACCTTTACTTGACCAACTTGGCCTTTAGGATGTAGTGAGATGACCGGATTTGGTGCAGTCCGAAGTTGGTAGATACTTGATACTACACTCATTGAGGGTTGGTTCCTTGGAATATTTCGGTCGCCAGTAAAGAGGCTGAATTGAAACAATGAACAAGGAAACAATCCAGTGATATTGAGCTCCTTAGAACCCGGTTACTTTTACTAGGACAAGTTGAGCCAACTAAACTTCAAGAGGGTACTTACCTATGAAACCCCATGCAAGCCTAAACTAGGAACTCGTGTGATTTTCTTGTACATATATACTTGTGTATAACATCATGGACATCATGAAGCATCATGTGCATTCACTAACCATTTCAAGGATTTTGGAGATTCATCTTTATTCTTGTTTCGTAGGTTATGGATTCATTCTGCAGGAAAACTATCCAAATCAACCTTGTAAGAATTCCTCCACAACTCAAGGAGCTAGCTTCAAGGATTCCTTAGAATTCTCCGTTCACTGAGAGACATGGTCTTCTACTCAACTTGGTCACCACCAACACAGAGGAGGATATGCTGAAAGTTCTCTTCCAGTTCTTTGACTCTTTGCATCATTGCTTCACATTTCCTGACTACCAACTTGTGCCTACTTTAGAGGAATTTTCTCAACTCTTGAGGATTCCTATTCTCAATCAACTACCCTTCAACGGTACGAAAAGAGATCCAAAGCCAGAAGAGATTGCTCAAGCCCTGCACTTGCACTCATCTGATGTCACAACACATTGGGAAACTAGAAGTGGTGTCAAAGGCTTCTTGTCAAAGTTTCTGTTTGAGAAGGTCCAAAGCTGTTGGAATTCTATAGACTTGCAAGCTTTTGAGGAGATTGTAGCTCTTCTCATCTATGGGATGGTTTTGTTCCCTAACCCTGATCAACTCATAGATGTAAGTGTTGTCAAAATCTTCATGACTCGCAACCCAGTGCCTACATTGCTTGGGGATATATTACACTCTTTTCACACTCGTACGATGAGGAAAAGAGGTGTTCTCATGTGTTGCACTCCTCTCCTGGCAAGATGGTTTATTTTTCATCTTCCCCAATCAGTCTTGAAGAATGAGCAAGGTTTGAGGTGGTCACAACGATTGATGACTCTTACACATTCAAACATTCATTGGTGTTCTCGATCCAGAGAGAATGTCATCATTGTTGACCGTTGTGGGGAATTCCCTAATGTCCCTCTACTTGGCAATAGGGGAGGCATCACCTACAACCCCTGTTTATCTCTAAGACAGTTTGGTTATGCCCGAAGGGATGGCCCACATGATATGCTGATTCAAGGATTGGTTTTCGACTACGACAACGACGACCAAGGACTCCGTTAGAGATTCATCCGAGCTTGGAGAATGCCCAACAAGGTGGATAGCAAGACTCTGGGACACAAGAATTCCATCCCTCTTGAGCCTTACCTCAAGTGGGTACGAACCCGCGCCCAAAGTCTTATGATGCCTTACCCCTCCATTCTCCCAGTGATTATAGAGCCTGTTAAGGAAGGAGAGGTTCCATACACCATCCTACATCTTGACATGCCAACATCACTCGAAGATATGCAAAGAAGTTGGATACAACTCAAGGGAGAGCGCGGTACTTTCGAAGCCCAATTCTACACAAGCAAGAAGAAGATTTTGGAACTCACTCGGCTACTTCACGAAGAGAAGACTCTCAACACCTACATTGCACCAAAGAGGATGCGCAACGTCTTTTTACCTTAGAATTTTGTATTATTTTGCCCAAGGGGCATTGATGTACTAACAATTATATCTTATTAATATGACGTGTGTTTCTTTTTGTTTTAAACAAATTTGAATTTCTGAATCCTTGAAAACATTGCATGAACACATATCATTCACCATATGCATAAACAGGTCTTCACACCAAGTTTCCTCATCTCTCTGCTGTTTATTTCAGCAAGATGGATATTGAACAAACGGTCAAAGATTTACAAGCTCAAAATTCATAATTCCAACAGTTGCTCATGACCTTAGCCAAGGGACGGGAGGAGCTGAAGACTCTGCTAGAAAAAGAAAAAGAGAAAAAGAAGAAGAAGCCAACTAGTGTGATTCTCATGGGCAGGAGTTTTCAAGGACAAGCCAGAAGGACCCTAGAATTCACAACAACATCTGAAGAAGGGGGAGGAAAAGGAAAAGAAACGGTCGTACCATCAGATTCTGAAGAAGAAGAGGAAGAGGAAGAGGAGGACTACTCTGAACAACAATACCCTTTTGCTGATGACAAATATAAACACTTGGAAGAACTTCTAGCTGCTATGGACGTACAGAGAGTACCGGGGCTGGATTTTGAGGAGTTAGGGCTGGTTTCTGGAATAGTAATCCCTCCAAAATTTAAAGTGCGACTGTTTGCTAAGTATGATGGGGTGTCTTGTCCCAAAATTCACCTCAGATCCTATGTCAGGAAAATTCAACCACATTCTTCTGACAAAGACCTGTGGGTCCACTTTTTCCAGGACAGTTTATCAGGAATGCAGCTTGATTGGTTCTACCAGTTGGAGAGGGAAGATGTTCACAATTGGGAAGACTTGGCAGCCGCCTTCTATAAACAGTATCAATACAACTCCTATTTGGCGCCGACCCGTACTCAGCTACAGAGTATGGCCATGGCTTCCAATGAGGGCTTTAAAGACTACGCCCAAAAGTGGAGGGATCTAGCCGGAAGGGTGCAACCACCTTTATCTGAAAGGGAGTTAGTGGACATGTTCTTGGGAACTCTTTCAGGCCCTTTCTTTAATCATCTGATTGGGAGCTCCTCTACAGGGTATACCAAATTGATTCTAACTGGCGAAAGAGTGGAGGCTGGTATAAGAAATGGGAAAATTCAGAAGGACACGTCTGCCTCAACTGCTGCAAAAAATCCCTTCACTGGAAAGAAGGAAGTGTTTGTTGTCTATGCATAGAGAAATCAGGGAAGAATCGAACGACGACCAACAGTGGGGGCCGTTATGATTCAAAAGTCTGCCTCAGACCAGCCAAGAAACAACCAGCCGAGAAATGATCAGCCGAGAAATAACCAGCAAAGGGTGGAAAGGCCTGTAAGGCAATTCGCCAAGATTAACATGACTCCAGCTCAAGTGCTACCACATCTCTTGAAGTTGAATCTGGCCACTTTGAAAGAGGCACCAAAAAATCCTAATACTACTTCTCCACATTACCATCCTAACGCCAGATGCGCATACCATTCTAAATGTCCAGGGAACGACACCAACAACTATTGGGCTCTGAATAATAAGATTCAAGATCTGATTAACGCAAAGGAAGTTGAATTTGAAGTGCCTGAGAAACCAAATGTTATTTCCGCTCCAATGTCGAGGCATGGTCACAATGCCAACGCTATTTAAGAAGATCTGTTTGTTTCTACTGTGGATGAACTGTTAACTCCTCTCCTAACCATCAAGTGGAATTTGTTGAAAGCTGGGGTGTTCCCAGATTGTGACCAAGATTGCCATACTTGCCTGTCCTCATCATTTGACTGTCCTCTGTTGAAGAAAGGAATCCAACAGTTGATTGATAACCAAGAAATTTTGTTTGAGAAAGCTCCTATTTCACCCATTCCAGTTCCAGAAGTTTCAATAATAACCATATACACCAATCCTTCCAGGGTTCCTAAAAAACCCGTTAGGATTACATCTGTTCTAGTGACTACTCTATTGAAGATAACAATGCCCAGGCCAGCCCCATACAAATTCGATAAAATGGTACCATGGAACTATGGTGGAGAAATCTACTACCATGGTGTCAAACAGATTGAACAGACTGCCGAAGAAGAAACCTCTGAAGAGGATAATCCCAACATCAGTAACATTTCCGGAACAAGCAAGGTTACCCGTAGTGGAAGAATCTTTTCTCCAGAGATTGCTCCTCAACCAGCAGTCTTTGGACCCGTGGCCATTCCGAAGATTACACCTATACCAGTAACTGTACCTGCAAGTGTACCCACTAACAAAGACAATGCAATTCCCATCCATGTTTCCGCTACTGAGAATAAAGGAAAGAATGTTCAAGAGGAGCCTGTCCTAACGAAGGCTCAGTCACTAGCTATTCCTGAAACATCCAAGAAGGAGATGGAAGAAATCCTGAGGATCATTAAGAAAAGTGATTATGATGTGGTAGAACAACTGGGACAGAACCCCTTCAAAATCTCTATGTTAGCATTGCTGCTTTTCTCTGAAGCACATGTTAAAGCTTTGGTCAAGTTTCTGAAGACAACGCATGTGCCGCAAGAGACGTCTGCGGACCAATTCCAAGAGTGTGTAGCCAGTCTGACAACTGACAATGGTCTGGGTTTCTTCGATGTTGACTTGACCCCCAAAGGGAGAAAACACAACGATGCACTACATGTCTCAGTGGAGTGCAGAGGAACAACCCTAGCTCATGTCTTGGTCGATACTGGGTCATCTTTAAATGTCTTGCCGAAGAAAGCCCTTGATAGGTTGGATTGCGAGGGGCTGACTCTAAAACCCAGTAATATAGTGGTCAGAGCTTTCGATGGTTCTAAGAGGATGGTCCATGGGGAAGTGGACATCCCAATCAAGGTGGGAACTCAGGTTATCAACTCAACATTCTACGTGATGGACATCCGTCCTTCCTACTCTTTCCTGTTGGGACGTCCCTGGATTCACAATGTCGGTGCCGTCACCTCCACCTTGCACCAGATGCTCAAGTACCCCGTCCAAGGGAAGATTATAACTGTCCATGGGGAAGAGGAATATATGATTAGTCATCTGAATTCCTTCCGTTATGTGTAGTTAGATGGCGAATTCATAGAGACCCCTTGCCAACATTTTGAAAAAGTCTCTGAAGAAATAGTGGCGACCAAGGCGGTATCCTCAACTCTTGTGATCACAAGACCACCACCTCGAATGTCATCTCTCAAGGATGCTAGGGCAGTAGTGGAAGAAGGCGGATCCACCATCTGGGGGCAGCTTCCATACTTTCCTTTCAAATCAGACAAATTCGGCTTGGAGTTCACTTCGACTGCTTAGAAGGCCGTGCGCTGCGCCCGTGCCGGAGGGCCACCTGTGAAGATTAGCCACCGAGGGGTTAATGCACTAGAGGACAATGAAGAAGAGGGAAGCCTGGAAGATTGGATATTTCCTACTATCAGCGGAGGACTGTGCAATTGGGAAGCAAAAGACTTTGTTACGATTACTTTCATAACTCAGTAATTTATCTTTTCCATTTCTGTTGGACTGTAATAATTCACACAAAAATTCGTACTTTTTCAACCTTGTATCTTACCCGAGGCACATAGGTCCATTTGTAAGGGTTCTTATTTCATTTTCATATGTAATTTAATGAATCATGGACGCTTTTCATATTTAAACCTTTTATGCTCATTGTCTTTCTTTTACATTTCGTTGTTTTAAGATGGCTATCCCTTACACACACCCACACTCACAAATGCAGGTACCCTTCCATTCTGGATCCCATGGGTAACGATACTACTATAGCCTTCAGTGACTCTTGAGATCTGATCTACCAAGCCGAATACGAAGGTGAGGAAGATTGTGAAGTGCCAGGGGAATTGGCCAGATTACTACCGCAAGAGGAAAAAGCAATTCAGCCTCATGAGGAGCAATTGGATACAATCAACTTGGGTACTGAGGATGATAAAAAGGAAATCAAGATAGGTGCCAATCTAGAGCCGAGTGTCAAGGAGCGCCTAATTCAGTTGTTGCATGAATGTTTTGAGATCTTTGCCTGGTCATACGAAGACATGCCGGGACTCGATACAGACATTGTGGTACATCGTCTACCCCCAAGAGAAGATTGTCCACCAGTGAGACAAAAGGTCCGCCGTATGAGACCTGACATGTCAGAGAAGATCAAAGCAGAAGTTATGAAGCAGTTCAATGCTGGATTTCTGGCTGTTACTTCCTATCCACAATGGGTTGCTAGCATTGTTCCCATGCCTAAAAAGGACGGCAAAGTCAGAATGTACGTGGATTATAGAGACTTAAACAGGGCCAGCCCTAAAGATGATTTTCCACTTCCGCACATCGACATCCTGGTTGAAAACACAGCCCATCACAAAGTATTTTCTTTCATGGACGGATTCTCAGGCTATAACCATATCAAAATGGCACCTGAGGACATGGAGAAAACTACTTTTGTCACACAGTGGGGTACGTTCTGTTATAAAGTGATTCCATTTGGACTGAAGAATGCCGGAGTAACCTATCAACGCGCCATGGTAGCTTTGTTTCATGACATGATACATCATGAGATAGAGGTCTACGTAGATGACATGATAGCCCGATCACAAACTGAAGAAGAACACCTTGATCACTTGCAAAAACTGTTTGTCAGGTTGAAGGAGTACAAGCTCAGATTGAACCCAAAAAAGTGTACATTCGGAGTCCGGTCCGGTAAACTCTTAGGTTTCATTGTCAGCAACAAAGGCATCGAGGTTGATCCTGCCAAAGTCAAAGCTATACAAGAAATGCCTGCTCATCGCACTGAGAAGGAGGTCAGAGGTTTTTTGGGACGCCTAAGCTACATTGCTAGGTTCATTTCTCACCTAATGTCTACTTGTGAACCAATCTTCAAGCTGTTGAAGAAAGATCAGGTAGTCATATGGAACGATGAATTTCAAGTTTCTTTCGATAGAATCAAGGAGTATTTGCTGGAACCTCCTGTCCTGATGCCACCCGTCGAAGGAAGACCGCTAATCATGTATCTGACTGTCTTAGAGAATTCAATAGGGTGCATACTGGGGCAGCATGACGAGTCTTGCCGAAAAGAGCATGCCATTTATTACCTTAGAAAAAAGTTTACCGACTGTGAAACCAGATATTCACTGCTCGAGAAAACTTGCTGCACTTTGGTATAGGCTGCTCGCCGACTAAGGCAGTATATGTTGACTCATACCACTTTGTTGATATCTAAGATGGATCTGATAAAGTACATCTTTGAGAAGCCTGCTTTGTCTTGAAGGATAGCTAGATGGAAGATGATCCTAACAGAATACGACATACAGTACACGACCCAAAAAGCTATAAAAGGGAGTGTACTAGCTGACCATCTGGCTCATCAAGCTATAGAAGATTATCAATCCATGAAGTTTGACTTCCCTGACGAAGACATCATGACATTGGAAAATGTTAAAGAGATCAGACCATATGACGGACCTGGACAAGGATCCCGATGGACCCTGTACTTTGATGGGGCATCCAATGCACTTGGCAATGGTATCGGTGCGGTACTTATATCCCCAAAAGGTTGCCATACTCCTTTCACTGCTAGACTTTGCTTCAACTGTACGAACAACATGCCAGAGTATGAAGCATGCATATTTGGACTAAGGGCTGCCATAGACTTGGGAATCAAATCCTTAGATGTGTTTGGGGACTCAGCTTTAGTCATCAGTCAGATCAAAGGAGAGTGAGACACTAAGCATCCGAACCTCATCCCTTACAAAGAACATGTTTTGACATTGTTACCACATTTCGAGCAGATTACCTTCGAGCACTTCCCGCGAGAAGAAAATCAGCTAGCAGATGCTCTAGATACAATGTCATCTATGTTTAAACTTGACTGGGATAATGAGGCTCCCCAAATTACCATTGAACGGATGGACGAACTGGCACATTGTCACAAGATTAACACCGAAGAAGTAGTGGACCAGCCATGGTTTCATGAAGTCAAAAGGTATCTCGAGACTCAAGAATATCCCGAAGGAGCTTCAGTCAACGAAAAAAAGTTCTTAAGGAGATTCTCAGCTAAGTTCTTCCTAAGTAATCGCATCCTGTACAAATGTAATCATGATTCTATTCTGCTCCGTTGTGTGGACAAGATTGAAGCTGAAAAGATCATGGCTGAATTCCATGAGGGTACCTTTGGAACTCACTCTAGTGGGCATACGATGGCTAAGAAGATTCTACGGGTAGGCTATTACTGGTCTACCATGGAAGCTGACTGCTATCAACACTCTCGGACCTGCCATAAGTGTCAAATATATGCAGATAAGGTCCACGCGCCTCCAGTTCCTCTAAATGTCTTAACAGCTCCTTGGCCCTTCGCTATGTGGGGAATCGACATGATTGGAGAGATTAATCCTACAACATCCAATGGACACCTCTTCATTCTACTGGCCATTGACTATTTCACCAAGTGGGTCGAAGCAGCTTCCTTCGCATCCGTTACTAAGAATGTTGTTGCCCGCTTCATCAAGCAGAATCTTATTTGCCGATACAATATCCCCGAAAGGATCATCACTGATAACAGTACAAACCTTAACAATACTATGATCACGGCTTTGTGCGAGCAGTTCAAGATTCAACATCACAATTCATCCCCCTACCGGCCAAAGATGAATGGTGCAGTCAACGCTGCTAACAAAAACGTTAAAAAGATCATACAAAAGATGACAGTCACCTACAAGGACTTGCATGAGATGCTACCTATTGTACCCCAAAATTTTCCCTCTCATTTTATCAAGATTTTCCTCACAAGACTCTTTGGACTCAAGACCAGATTAGGGTTTGCTCAGCTCAAGACATCTCCTTGCACTGGTGGCCTGAAATTATGGTTTGAGTTTGCACAGGGAGTTTTGGACTTCCAATGCCTCATGTGACTTTCATACTTCATGTTTGACCTATAAGATTGCCCATACCAAGTTTCAATCCTTGAATCACATTTTTGCCCAGTCAATTGGACAGTTGACCTAAAAATCAACTATATTGGGGAAAAAGTCAACCATGGCCAGTTTACAGTCAAACCTCATAATTTTGTATACACATCAACATTATAGACTCATATAAACCATTTGATCAAGTTTGGACCACAACTCCTCAAGAAATTTGATCAGATCTTCAAAAGGGCAAAATGGTCATTTTTACGGTTTTCACTAAGGAAAGGCAATTTCTGATTTTAAACCTAGCCAATGGCAAATTGGGTTCAAGCATGGTTTCAAGGACTCAATGGCACCATCTTGACCTAATCACAAGGTTCAAAAGATCCCAATTGCATTGAATTGACAGATGAATTTTCCAGTAAACTGATCAAAAATCAACTGTACACTGAAAAGTCAAACTTTGACTTTTTGGTCAAAATCAAGTGCCAAGGGTCATATTTCATCAAGATGTGTCAAAACATGAGACTTGTTCACCAAGAAACCTAATTTTGAAAATTAGGGTTTAAGTTTGAAATTTTTCATAACTTAGAAATTTTCTAAGTTATGAAAATTTCTTATTTTTTCCTAACTTTTTCACCATAATGCAATTGGATTCAAATAAAACTTCCAACATGAAAGTTGTATTCCTCCACAAAATATACAACTTTTATTCACAAATTTTTCCCAAAAGATGCTTGGATCTCAAGTTATGATTTTGTGAATAAGGGTCCAAAAAATTTTTAACTTAGTGAAATTTTGCCCTAGTTTAGGCAGATTTTTGACCTAACTTCATGGCAACTTTTCACCTAGTTCCAAGAGGAATCTCAAAATGAATTTTAAATATGTATTGTAGGGAATGTTACAAGCTTTCCAAAAATGTCCAAGAACTCTCCAAAATCATTTATGGTTAGGGAGAATCGATGGTTTGAAAATGGCAAATCATCACTTTTGTCCAAGGCATTTTTCACATTGGTTCAAGTTGCAAATCAGTTTGGATCATGCTTGTACTTGCATTAAAGGTTCTAATCCTTTTTACACTCCAAAATTGAATGCAAATACATTGGACAATGGCTTTGTTCTGAGCTTTAGAGCATTGTACATTGATTTATTCCATTTATGGCAAAAAGTTTACATTGTTATTTTGATAAAGCATGCTTTATGAAACTTTGTTTATCTTGAGCCATGGACCTAATATCTTTTTGCAAACAAAGTCCACAAATATCAGGAAATTGGTACCAACTCTCAGCAGGCCTTGAGCTAGCCAGTACAGCCTTTGCCTTTGTCACTTCAACTTTTGCTTCAAAAGCAAGTAAGCTTGCAAAAAGTCCAGATCTCTTCTATCTGATAAAACCAAGCTTTGCTATCATTTGAAACATCTTCAACATATTGTAACAAGCCAATACACGAGCTCATAGCATTGCAAACACCCTAAAACACCAAAATCACCATTTCTGCCCAAAACAGGGCAACCTCTGCAGATCACTAGCCAAAACAAATTTCACTCGTGCGTTTTTTGTTTCAAGGCTTCAAACACATTCCATACATTACACCTAAGTTGTCCAGGCCTTTCTCAAGCAACTGTAACCCCTGTTTTGAGCTTCACCATTTCCATTTTCTGAGTTTGCAGGTTGACTTCTACAGGGAAATTCAGGCAACTTCAAAGCAAGCTGAGTATTGGGAAAGGTTGAGGGAACTTCAAGCAAGCTCAAAAGGACTTCAGGCCTCACTCAAAGTTGCTACATTGCCATATCCAAACTCAACTAAACAAGGTAATTTTCAAAGTTCTATCTCCTTATTTAGGTATCATTAGGCTTAGGTTTGTGAAGCAAAAATGTAGTCCTTAAGTTCCTTGAGTTGTACATATGCGTAGATTTCATTTATATTAACTGAGCTAGGAGTATTTGATAGTTGAAGTTACTGAAAAAACTAGGTTAGAATTTAGGGCCATTGAAATTCTCCCTGGTTTCTTAGAGTTAGATCAAGTTTTTTATATCATTGAAATCGTGTGATCATGACTACATTTTTCATGTTATAAGTTTTTGATTTTATGCAAAGAATAGCAAGAACAGGATTCAAGCACAGAACGCGCATTTTGGATGAAGGCAGAGGTCAGGGATGAAGTGTATATGGGCCTGGCGCGCTTGGGCCTATTTCTTTTGGCACCCCCCTTTTACTTTTTGCACCCCCTTGGCCCATTTTCTTTATTTTGTATATTTTTTCATTTCTTTTATATTTTCTGACTTTATTATTTTTTTCTTGAACATTTAAAAACCCAAAAATATTTTCTTAATTTTTGCATTTTTATTTTATTATTTTTATTATTTTTTGGGCATAATATTAGTTTATTAGGTTTATAAAACTTATTTTCCTAAATAAAACTTGTAAATAATACAAAAATATTATATATTTTTATTTTTATTATTTATACACTTAAAATAATATTTTCATACAATATTTTATTTTTTAACATTTTTTATATATTTATATTATTTTTCTTAAACAAAAATGAAATAAATAAATAATATAGACTATTTTCTTTTAAAACAAGATTAGGGTTTACACCCTTTCAAAAAAAATCATTTTATTTTCTTATTCTTATTTTTAAGAATCAAATAAATTCATTTTTACATACATAAAAACAAATACAAAAAACATTTTGCATATTTACATTTTATTACATATTTAAATATTTGCTTATTTATTTATTGTATATAAATTCAATTGGGTTGTAATAGTAAATTAGGGTTTTATTTTGAGCAATATCCCCCTATTCAAACTTGTACCCCCTTCCCATAATATTATTGTAATAGTTAGATTTACTTTACGCAATTTACCGTATTATATGCATGATAGTAAATTAGGGTTTTGTATGCAAATGACCAAAAAATCAAAACAAATAGCATAACTTAATACAAGACAAAAATGCATGAAAAATGACAACACAAGCACCCCTAGGGTTTCATCCACTTTGTTGCCTTAAAATGGCCATGGTATGCATGCTAGGTATCTTGGCAAAACAAAAATCAAACAAAACAAAAAGATCATAGTCCCTCGATGACACTATCAAAATGTTGCCTAAAAACAAATGATCTTAGTCCCTAAAACTTGCTAAGATACTTGGCACCATTGCTATCATGGTCATACGATGACCCACGCCCATCCCGTTTAACATCCAAAGATAGGGTTGTTTACCAAATGCAATGGTAAAACAACAATGTCAAAGGAATAAAAATGTGTAGGAAAGACTTTTGAGTAGGGTAGACAACTCCTAGTTACTTGATCTCTTTCAAACAATCCTTGCTATTTTCAAACAAACACACACACAATTCCAAAACGATTTCCAAACAACTTTCAAACATTGAAACATTTTTCAAAAGACAAACACCTTTGTATACATTCAAACAAGAATAATTACAAAGGTTTCCTAAACAAAGGCCTCTTTTTCAAAATACTTTCAAAACCACACACAAAAGCACCATTTCAAACAATTGAAAAGCAAAAGCAAGTGATCTAAAACAAGTAACTAAGAGCCCATGGAAAACCATGGATAAAAAGGGTGCTAGCACCTTCCCTTTTCATAATCTACCCCCCGAACCCAAAAACAATCTCAAAGGTCTTTCCTCTGCTTTTTTACCTTTCCTTTTGGATAAAATGAAAGTCGGTGGCGACTCTTGTTAAACCGAAACATTTGCAAACAAAAAACACAAAACCTCAAGTCAGTTCTCCCAACCGCATCACACTACCATTTGCTCTTCACGGGTACCGTACCACGGCTCGCACATCAACTGGGGCAACACCCTATTCTTTGGTTTATGGCATGGAGGCTGTTTTGCCTATCGAGGTTCAGATTCCCTCTTTGAGAATCATGAAAGATGCAGGTTTGAGTGAGGACGATTGGATTCAGACCCGACTTGATCAATTGAACTTAATAGACGAGAAGAGACTTATTGTTGTTTGCCATGGTCAGACCTATCAAAAATGGATGATCAAGGCTTTCAACAAGAAAGTCAGACGCCAAGTATATCAAGTTAGAGATTTAGTGATCAAGCGCATCATCTTGCCATAAAGTGATCCCAGGGGCAAATGGACTCCTACCTACGAAGGACCATTTGTAATCAAGAACATCTTTTCTGGTGGGGCAATGATCTTAACCACCATGGATGGCGATGACCTGCCACACCCTGCGAACGCAGACATAGTCAAAAGATACTACGCATAAAGGACCCGCTAGATTGACACACCTAGGCAAAAAAAGGAGCATCCCGGTGAATCAAAAACCCGAAAGGGCGGTTCAGGAAAAAACTAGGGATAAAATAAAAAAAATTTGTACACCCGGCAAGTTGAAAACCCGAAAGGGCGACTTGGGCAAAAAAGGGTTTCCCGGTGGACTGAAAACCCGAAAGGGCGGTCCAGGAAAAAGTTAGGGAATTAAAGCGTATGACTATGTCTCGTCGGATCACTTTAAGGACAAACTCTTCACTGACAAACTCTGAGCTTCTGATCAATCCAATCATCTTCGGACGAAGCAGCAGATGGATAAGATATTCGGAGATACTAAGGCTATAGCGGAATGGGAACCCCATGGGATTTTTTATATACAAGTAGCCATCTTTCTTTGTATAAAATTTTTCTCATTTTTTATGACACCATCCTCTTACTAGGATGTCTGTCTCCTTTGTACAAAACACTTATTCAAAGTAAATACAAAGATGTCTCTTTCAAAGTACAAAAAACTATTTTCCTTTTTCTTTTACACTTGTGTTTTTATTTGCAAAAACATCCAATGGTTCATTGATGAACATATGCATTTAAACATAATTACTGTTTACAAATAAGCAAAGTGGAAAAGAACAATTGCTGACAGATTGAAAGGATAGGAAAACATCTTTAGACTATTCCATGAGCAATCCTTACAGTACATCATCTAGATCCCCAGCGGAGCTAAAATTTCAAACACTTAATCCACATCAGAATTAAAACTTCAAACTCCTGATCCCCAGCGGAGCCAAAACTTCTAATTATCAATCCCTAGCGGAAACCATTCAGTTTCTTCAAATTCCCCAGCAGGTTGTCTTGAAGTCTGGAAATCAACCAAGATAACAGTTAACTTTTGTCTCTCCCCAACCTAGGATAAATCCCCAGTAGAGTGGCAGACGACCAAAAACTCCTGAACTTACCCCCCAGCAGTAAGCCTTCTTCCCAAAGAGTTTTCTTTTTCAACAGAATGAAGATTCTCATTCTTAATTCCCCAGTGAAGTCGCCAAAGTTTTTATTTGCTTCCCAACGGAATAAAGATCCTCTTTCTTAATTCCCCGCAGAAGTCATCAGAGTCTTCCTTATTCTCCAGCAGATCAAGGTTTCCCATTGTGTAACCCCCAGTGGAAGTCATCAAAATTCTCTGGATTCCCCAAGCAGATTACTCAGGCGGTATATGACATTGCTTGTAACAGAATATTTTTGTCAATACTCCAACTTCAAGACATAAAGGATCCTTACATCCCCACAGAAGTTGTCAAGGATTTCTTGTCCCCAACAGTCACCAAGGATTTTCTTATCCTCAGCAGTCAAGGATTTATTTTCCTCGGAAGCAGTCAAGGGTTTTATTATCCCCAGCTGTCAAGGATTTATTTTCCTCAGCAATACAGCAGATCAGCTTACATGCACATACATTACATCCATGCGTCATAATCATTGATAAAACACATGTATTTCATCATACATTTCATGCAACATAACTTTGTGCTTCAGCTAACATTTTACCCTTTTCAGGATAAGATTAACAGCTATCATTAACAATGTTCAAATATTTCAGATACAGTTCAGATATGCCCCAGACTAGGATGCCATTCTGTCACTCATTCAGATTTCAATTTCAGATACGCTCCAGACACGGATGCCATTTTGTCACTTATTCTGATTTTCCCTAGTTCAGATACGCTCCAGACACGGAAGCCATTATGTCACTCATTCAGATTCGGAGTTCAGATACAGTTCAGATACGCTCCAGACACGGATGCCATTCTGTTACTTATTCTGATTTTCCCCAGCTTAGATACGCTCTAGACGCGGAAGCCATTCTATTTATCATTCAAATCAAACCTTCAGATACAGTTCAGATACGCTCCAGACACGGATGCCATTCTGTCACTTATTCTGATTTTCCCCAGCTTAGATATGCTCCATACACGGAAGCCATTTTGTCACTCATTCAGATCACTTATTAAGATTCTCACAGTACAAATACGCTCCAAACACGGAATCCATTATGTCACTCATCCAGATCACTTATTCAGATTCTCACAGTACATATACACTTCAAACACGATTGCCATTCTGTCACTTATCCAAATTCAACATCCAGATACAGCTTGGATACGCTCTAGATACGGATGATATTCCATTGCTCATTCAGATTCAGTCCCCAGATACAGTACAGATACGTTCTAGGCACAAACACCATTCTGAATAATCATTCTTCTGACTTACAACTCATAATTCAGTAAACATTCTTGGATGTCATCTACAAGCCCATCTCCGACAAGATTCTGTCACCTCTCCAAATGGCATCTTTAAGCCCATTCCTTCAACTGCACTTTGACGAGTGCAAATTTACGGGCACTCTATTGTCCAATCATCTTTTACCTTCGAGTCACGAACGGCAAACTCGCCAATCTAACTCTTCAGGTTCAAGAAGATTCAACAGGGGCAGTTGTTGTACCCCAAAATTTTCCCTCTCATTTATCAAGATTTTCCTCACAAGACTTCCTGGACTCAAGACAAGATTAGGGTTTGCTCAACTCAAGACCTCATCTTGCACTGATGACCTAAAATTAGGGTTTGAGTTTGCACAAGGATTTTTTGACCATCAATACTTCATGTGACTTTCATACACCATCTTGGACCCCTAAGATTTCTCATGACAAGTTTCAAGTCTTGAATCACATTTTTGCTCAGTCAATTGGACAGTTGACCTAAAATCAACTGTATTGGGGAAAAAGTCAACCATGGCCAATTTACAGTCAAACTTCATAATTTTGTATCCACATCAAAATTTTAGGCTCCTATGTACCATTTGATCAAGTTTGGATCACAACTCCTCAAGAAATTTGATCAAATCATCAGAAGGGCAAAATGGTCAAAATTAGGGTTTTGATTGAGAAATGGCAATTTCTGATTTTTAACCTAGCCAATGACCAATTGGGTTCAAGAATGATTTCAAGGACTAAATATCATCATCTTTACCTAATCACATAGTTCAAAAGATCTCAAATGCATAGGATTGACAGATGAATTTTGCAGTCAACTGATCAAAAGTCAATTGTATACTGAAAAGTCAAACTTTGACTTTTTGGTCAAAATCAAGTTCCAAAGGTCATAATTCATCAAAATATTTCAAAACATGAAACTTGTTGACCAAGAAACCTAAAATTGCAAATTAAGGTTTTTAATTTGAAAATTCTTCATAACTTAGAATTTTTCCAAGTATGGAAAATTTCTTATTTTTTCCTAACTTTTCACCACTTTTTCACCATGGTTCAATTGGATTCAAATAAAACTTCCAACATGAAAGTTGTAGTCCTCCATGAAATATACAAGTTTGATTCACAAAGTTTTCCCAAAAGATGCTTGGATATCAAGTTATGAATTTGTGAATAAGGGTCCATGAACTTTTTAACTTAGTGAAAATTTGCCCTAATTTAGGCAGGTTTTTGACCCAACTTCATGGACATTTTTCACCTAGTTCCAAGAGGTATCTCAAAATTCATTTCAAATATGGATTGTAGAGCATGTTGCAAGATTTCCAAAATGTCCAGGAACTCTCCAAGATCATTTGTAGTTAGGGAGAATCGAAGAAGAGAAAATGGCATTTTGTCACTTTTGTTCAAGCCATTTTTACAATGCATCAAGTTGCAAATCAGATCAAGCATGCTTGTACCTTGCATTACAGGTCCTAAATCCCTTCTACACTCCATAATTAAATGCTAATTCAGTGGATAATGGCTTTGTTTTGGCTTTTGAAGCATTGCACAAAGAATAAATCCATAAAGGGCATAAAGGGCACATTGCCATTTTCATAAAGCATGCTTTTGCAAACTTTATCACCCTTGAGCCTTGGACTTGTTCCTTTTGTGCAAGCATTGTCCACAGATATCAGGCATGGTTTACCAACTCTTGCAGATCACAAGATAGCCAAGTACATGCCTTTAGCATGGTCACTTCAACCTTTCTTCAAAAACAAGAAAAGTGGCCAAAAGTCAAAAACTGGTACAAGATGATAAAGGAAGGACTTGGCATCATTAAAAACAACTTCACAAACTTGTTGCAAGCTAGCACATGAAGGCATAACCCCTGAAACACTCCAAAACCAAAAAACACGATTTTTCTGCCCAAACTTGCAGTTTCTGCAAAACTCTTGCAAGCTCAATATTGGCTCGTGTTTCTCCCTTTAACACTTGAAACACCTTCCATACATCATATTTAAACTATCCAAGCATTCACCATGCAACTGTGAGCCCTGTTTCAGACATCACCATTTTCATTTTTCAAGGTTGCAGCTTGACTTCTACAGGGAGTTTCAAGCATCCTCAAGGCAAGCTAAGCATTGGAAAAGCTTGAGGGAACTTCAAGGAAGCTCACACGATCCTCAAGCCTCACTCAAAGTCCCCATATTGCCATATCCAAATCCAGCTGAAGGAGGTATTTTTCAAAACGTTATCTCTCTATTTAGGCATCCTCAAGCCACGATTTTTGAAGCAAAAATGTAGTCTCTAGCATGGTGAAGCTGTACATATGCATAGTTGTCATTTATATTAACTGAGCTAAGAGAATTTGAATGTTGAACATGCTGAAAAAACTAGGTCAGAAATTAGGGCTACTGAAATTCTCCCTGGTCTTTGAGATTTAGATTATGAATTTTATATCATTGGAATCGTGAGATTCCAAGCTACATTTTTTATGTTGCAAGTTTTTGTTTTTGTGCAAAGAATAGAGAGTTAAAGGTTGAAGGCAGAAACGCGCGCAGAAGGGTGAAGCTGGAGGATAGGGACGATGGCTGTCCTGGGCCTGGCGCTTGGGCCTTCTGTTTTACTTCCCATACCCCCCTGACTTGATATTTGCACCCCCTTGGCTTATTTTGTTTATTTTTTATATTTTCTCATATTTTTTGTGTTTATTGATTTTAATAATTTTTTCTAAACATTTAAAAATCACAAAAATATTTTCTTAATTTTTTACAATTTTTTTTTCACATGTAAAATAGTTTTATTTTAATAAATAGAGCTTATTTTATTATTTATTTGTAAATACAAATTAAAAATACTATATATTTTTATTTTATTATTTCACACATAAAATAATTACTTTAATACATATTTTAATTTTTAATATTTGTTAATAATATTATTTATTATTTCTTGTACATAAATGGATAGAATAAATAGTATAGAACATTTTTTTCTTTTAATAAAAAAAACTAGGGTTTCACCCTTTCAAAAATAACAATATTATTTTTCTTGTTTTTAGGACTTAAATAATTTTATTTTTTTCATACATAAAACAAATACAAAACATTTTTGCATAAATACATTTTATTTGCATATTTAAATATTTGTATATTTATTTATCTTGTACAATAATTCAATTGGGTTGTAATAGTATTTTAGGGTTTTATTTTGTGCAAATATCCCCATTCAAAAACTTGTATCCCCCTCCCATAATAATTGTTGTAATAGTTTAGTTTTATTTTACGCAATTTATCGCATTATACCATGTTTAGTAAAACTAGGGTTTTGCATTATAAGACAAAAATCAAACAAATAGACATGACTTAATCCAAGACAAACAAATGCATGTAAAATGACACATATTGCACACAAGCACCCCTGGGGTTTCACCCACTTGGTTTCCTAAACAAAATGGCCATGGTATGCATGCAAAGTATCTTGGCAAAACAAAACAAAAGATCATAGTCCCTCGATGACGCTATCAAAAGGTTGCCTAAACAAATGATCTTGGCCCCTCAAAACTTGCTAAGATATTTGGAAATATTGCTACCATGGTCATACGATGATCCACGCCCATCCCGTTTAACATCCAAAGATAGGGTTGTTTACCAAAGCAATGGTAAATCAACCATGTCAAAAGGAATAAAAATGCACAAGAAAGACATTTTAGTAGGTAGATAGCTTCTAGTTACTTGATCAATTTCAAAACAATCCTTGCTATTTTCAAAAACAAACACACACACATTTCAAAACATTTTACAAAACATTGAAACATTTTTCAAAAGACAAAACATCTTTGTATACATTCTTACGAACGAGAATCATTACAAAGATCGCCTAAACGATGGCCTCTTTTCAAAATACTTTCAAAACCACACAAAGCACCATTTCAAACAATTTCAAAAGCAAAGCAATTGATCTAAACAAGTAACTAAGAGCCCGTGGAAAACCATGGATGAAAAGGGTGCTAGTACCTTCCCTTTTCATAATCTACCCCCCGAACTCAAGAAAACATCTCAAAGGTCTTTCCTGTGCTTTTTTACCTTTCCTTTTGGATAAAAGAAAAGTCGGTGGCGACTCTTGCTAACCGCAACATTTGTAAACACAAACGCAAAACCTCAAGTCAGTTCTCCCACCGCATCACAGACGGTGACGACCTTCTGCACCCTGTAAATGCAGACATAGTTAAAAGATACTATGCATAAACAAAGACCCGCTAGGTCGAATGGCCTAGGAAAAAATTAGGGCATCCCGGTGAACCAAAATGGTTCGGGCAAAAAATAGGGATATACATGAAAAAATCTGTACACCCGGCAAGTCGAAAACCTGAAAAGGTGGCTTGGGCAAAAAAGGGTATCCCGCTGGACTGAAAACCCGAAAGGGCGGTCCAGGCAAAAGTGAGGGATTTAAAGCGTATAAACATGTCCCATTGGATCACCTTACAACCAATCTTCAGTATCAACTATCAAGCTCAAAGCGACACTAATCAATCCAATCAGCTTCGGACAAGCAGCAAAAGTGATGAGATGCTCAAGGACATAAAGGCAATAGCAGAATGGGAACTCAATGGGATTATTTCACATAGCTGTATTTCTTTGTATATTATTTTTGTATAATTTCCATTCTTACGACAACATTTTCTTACTAGGATGTCTGTCTCCTCGTACAAAAACACTTATTTCAAATTAATACAAAACTACTTCTTTGAAAGTTGAAAATTTCTGTTTTTATTTTTTCTGTTTTATGTGCGAAAACGCCCAGTGATTATTTTTGAACATATGCATTTGAATATGATTATTGCTTACAAATATAAACCTAAAAACAGAAAGGCAATTGCTAATGACTTTAAGAAATGGAACAATATCTAAGGGCCATCCATAAGATCCCCGCAGATGTCTTCCCCGACATATACCTTCTCCAGCAGGTACAAAGGAATGTGCACTCTACTACAAGGTCACTACCATATTCTCAACAAGTAACCTATTGACGTAAGTTGTTCTCGCATCCCTGGCAAAATTAAAAATCTCCAATTACTGATTCAAAATCCCCAGTGAAGCCGTCAGGCTTCTCAAGATTCCCCTATAGGAATTCCACAAAATCCCCAAGCAGTTTATGGAGTTCACCTTCTGCAACAAAGTTTTGTAAAACTCAAGTACTTTATAAAACCTTATCCTCAATAGAGTTTATTTCTCTAGCTACGGAAGTTCATCCCCCAGTGGAGTTTATTTCTACAAATTGGTGAAACATTCCAACAGAACTCTCCCTCTCGGCAAAATCATTCTCAAATAGAAGTCGAAGATCCTCGACAGAGAAAGGGAATCGCCAAAAAAACTATCTCAATTCATTATCCCCGGCGGAAATTGAAGAATCACTTTCTTCACTCACCAACAACAGTCTGGGATTCAGCTTCCTGATACTCTTCAGCAGCCATCGGGGATTTATTTTCCCAGACAAACATATTGCACAACAACATTACATGTTCATACATCATGGCATGTGCATACAAATACATGTATCATAATCTCATTTATTTTAGGATCATCATGCAATTCATACATCATGACATCGCATGAAACTGATTTTACCTTTTCAGGTTAAATTAGAAAACAGACAAATACTATCAACTTTTACAGCAAATTAAAGATTAATGCCCGAAACCAGACGGGGAAACTATCTGCACGAACAAGTGGTATAAACTCCCGAAACAAGACGGGTTTACCAACAAATGCAGCATGCTATAAATTAATGCCCGAGACCAGACGGGGAAACTATCGATGTAACCTGCAAAACAAGTTTCAGATTAATGCCTGAAACCAGCCAGGAAAACTATCTGTGGACGACCGACTATGGATTAATACTTGTAACAAGCCAGGAGAACTATCTACTTGAAGAGATTGAAGATTAATACCTACAACAAGCCAGGAAAACTATCTTTCTTTATTAAGTCAGAGATTAATACCTGAAACCAGACAGGACAACTATCTCAACAACCAAACATAAATATAGTTCCAGATTAATACCTGTAACAAGCCATGATAACTATCTGTGGACGACCGACAAATTTTCAAATTCCAGATTAATACTTGAAACCAGATAGGACAACTATTTATGAATGACTGATTGTAGATTACACACCTGAAACTAGACAGGAAAGCTATCTACATGACCAGATGAAGCAATCTTACACGGGTTCCTTCTCATACAGTCTAACACAGGCTCATCTTGAAGCATCCATACACAAGCTCTTTCTAATACATCTCCGGGTAACGGTTAATTCCATTATCCCAAATAAATCACTGGAAACCTGGACTTCAACCAGAATACAGCAAATTGTCATCTCTCAAAAGATAACTCTTCAGCAGAGCCTTGGACAACTAAAGTTCTTAGCCTTTATTCCCCATAGATTTTTCCTCAAACAGGAGAACAGCAGAAACCCATATTCCCCAACGGACTCCTCCTCAGACAGCAGGAACAAGAACCCCTAAAGGGACCATGTGTAAAATCATCATCTACTTTGGGTGGCATCTTTAAGCCATCTCTGATGACTCTTTCTCATCTCCTCCAAATGGCATCTATAAGCTCATTCCCTACATCATCAATCATTAGTTTTATTTCATGCGAGTACAAATTTATAGGTACTCTAGTGTTCAATCATCTTCCACCTTCAGATCACGAAAGGCAGACAAGCCAACCTAAATCCTCAGGTTTAAGAAGATTGAATAGGGGCAGCTGTTGTACCCCAAAATTTGCCCTCTCACATTTTCTCAAGATCTTTCTCTTACATGGTGATCACAAACATCTGATTAAAGGAAAGATAAATTTTTTTGGAGATAAACAAGGAGTCTTCGAGTGGAATTTTGACAAAATCCTTCGATTGGCATGTTAAAAGGCCTTTCGATTGGTATTTGGAGAGGCTTCAATTGAGCGCATAACCTCCTCCAAGTTTGCCTCAAATTTCCAAGCTTCATTTGAAGCCTTGGTCTTTTGCTTGTTTGCTGCACGCCAGCTTCGACTGGGCATGTTTTCCCTTTAAAATAACCTCCTTCGATCTAAAGAGGAAGGGTTTCTTATCAGTGCTCCTTCGATTGCACCATTGTCTTTGCATGTTGGCTTGACTCATAAATGTAATGGCTACTTACATGCAAGCTAGATCCCTGCTTCGATTGGGCATTTATTTTCCTTGGAGAAAGCTTGTTTCCTGCTTCTAATAGGCAAATTATTCCTCTGGGAGTGCCTTCAGTGCACAAAGCAAGAACTTCTTCAAACTGGCCTTCGATCAACGAAGCTCCCACTGAGCAAAAGACCCCTCAGCGTGTCACCAACGCACGTATCCCTCTTCAGTTTATCTTCTGCACAAGGCCAAGACTCCTTCAAAGTTTCCTTTGACCCACAAGGCCACTGGCCACCTTTGGGCCAACTTCGCCTAGGAAAAAAGCTTCTTTTGATTCGCCAGACAAAAAAAGTTGCCTTCGACCCACAAGGCATTGGCTGCCTTTGTGCCAGCTTCGCCTAAGCAATGGCCCCAATTTAAACAATTGTACACACTTCAACACGTGTGATAGCCATTCGAAGGACACACTTTGGTGGCCTATTCGGAGAGGGCACAAAGCGTACATAGAAAGTCCATTCAAAATAGCCATGCAAAGGACCCACCAAAGGCCCATTCAAAGAGAACACCAAAAGGACCATCTGAAGACCCATTCGAAGGAAGTAATACTAGATCCAGTCAAAGGGTACACAAGAGATACATTTGAAGAAGCATGCAGAAGGCCCAGTCGAAGACTACATAAGAGGTCCAGTCGAAAGAGGCAACTTGAGGCCAGTCGAAGAGCAACACTAGAGAGCATTCGAAGGAGCCAAAATGTCCACATACATTCAAATTTAAAAAAAAAGGACAAGATCCCATGTTTTTGGTCAACGTTACAAATTCTCATTCATGGCTTTCAAACATAATCAAGACTGTTTAAACCTTTGCCTTTTTGTCCCCTCTACCCCCTCTATATAAAGAGACCACAAGTGTTGCATCAGAAGGAGAAGATTACCAGGAAAAAAGAGAACACCCACACCACCATAGAGAGGGTCAAAATTCTAACTAGTTTTTTCCAGGCACCCTCAATCCAGACGAAGGCTATATTTATGTTCCTAAGATTCCCAAGAATCTGCTCCAAGCCAAGCCACGCCCAGATCCATAAATCGAAGCATCTCCAATTGGTAAGGATTACCTAGGTCGAAACTGCATTTTTAAGCCTTTTAAATACATATTGTGGGTATATATGTGCTGCTAATACCATTTGTGTTTATATGAGCATATCATACGCAAAATAACATGCAGGAATAAAATTACGCCATCGAAAGGCATGACCTAATTTTCCCTTTCGAAACTCATGGCATAGCCCGTTTCAAGTCAAAATAAACTTAGGCCTGAGGACAAAGGTTTGGAATTAGGGAGAAGGACCTGACTTTGACACCCAGGTCCTACATCTTTATTTTTTGCCAATATTTGCCTTGCAGGTTCAATTCGAAGAACAACTCCCTCCTTGGATCGAAAAAAGAAACATCACCCTTGGATCAAAAATCCCATACCCTTTACAGAATCGAAAGGAAACATCCTTCATGAATCGAAAGGCCATGACTTTCTCTGGATCAAAGTTTTCCTTTTCTCCTTGGATCGAAGGATGCCCCTTTTGTTTTTTTTGTTTCTTTTTTCTTTTTCTTTATTGATCTTTTTTTAAAAATTAACTTTAAATCAAAATCACAAAAAAATTAGGCTAATGTCTTTTCTAATTAAATTAATTTTGTAAATAAATAAATAAATTATTTTAATATCTTTCTTAAAACTAAAATTAAAAAGATTTAGGCTTTATTTTCTTTTATACATAAAAAATAAAACAAAAAGATTTTTATTTCTTAGGATATTTTTTAGATGTTATTTTCAATTTCACGTGTGTTTATTTAATTTCGCATCTTTATTATTATTGTATCTGTCTACTGGATATAATAGATTAAAACTAGAACATTTACTGCTTTATCCCCCTCATTCTTGTACAACGTAAATCCCCTCCCCAAAGTATTGTAATAGCGTAGATTGAAAATTCCTGCATTTTTATATTCTGCAATATATATTAACTGCTAGTAATTAGGCGTGTATGATAAGACTAATAATCAAACGTTAGCAAACTTAGCAAAAAGACAAAAAATAACTGAACATAATACACTCGCACATATACACCTCTAGGGTACCCCGACTTTGGTTGCCTTTAGAAATAAAACAATCATGAGGTAGGAACGCTTTAGCAAAGACCCATAAGTCAAAAGATCATAGTCCCTCGATGTCCCTACAGTTGCCTTTCGGTAAATGATCTAGTCCCTAAACAAAATTGCTAAAGCGTCTCCACAAGTTTCCTTCGTGACTGTAACGTACCTTTCGAATGTCCCTAATACATCCAACGTTAGGTCCACCTACTCACTAATAGTAGGATAGCACTGTTTATAAGATAGGAGGAAAAGAACGACCCTTTTCGAGTATAAAAGTAGATAGCTGTTAGAAGTTTGCTCAAAAACATTTTGCACTTACGCAAAAAAACTACTTTTCAAAAACATTTTCAAGACACTTTGTATACTTTCTCCACATTCCAGAGAAACATTACAAAGTTTGCCATACCAAGGCATTTTCAAACATTTTCAAACATACAAAAGAACAAAAGTATTTCAAAAATGAGCAAACCTCTAAGATCCCGTAGATAACTACGGATGGAAAGGGTGCTAACACCTTCCCTTTCCATAATCTACCCCTTACTCAGAAAAATATCGAAAAAGGTCTTTTTTTGTTCTTTTCACCCTTTCCTTAATTTGGATAAAAGAAAAGTCGATGGCGACTCTTGCTTACTGCAACATTTGTGAATAAAAAATGCAAAACCAGTATATAACAGTCAGTTCTGCCACCGTATCACACTTATGAATGATAAATCTAATGCAAATCATATGCTTGTCTTGGAGTTAGAAAACCTTTTTTGAAAAGATGTTGAAACATCGGGGAAAAAATTTGTTCAAAGAAAGTAAAAAGGGGAGTGATACCAACTCAAAAGGTATTTAGCAAGTCTCCTAGGAGTCGAATTAACCCATGCTTCAATTAGGACTTTTAAGGGTTGTAACGTGCCCTAGTTCACGGTTTTTAGAAAAAGGATTTAAGGCTCAAAAATTTTGGTGCCCACCCATTCTCCATGATGTTCTCCAGTCCTACATTCAATTAACTCGATACGAGCACTCATCTCTCAAAAGAGTTTATGATGGTTGAGGAACCACAACAATTTCTTGGACACGAAAGTCACTTAACCTTTGGATTTTGGGTGTTCGATCACACGACTTTTTTCTTGACGAGTATTTTTATTGGATAATCCTTTTCTGCCTTTCAGGCTTTTCGAATTTCTTTTTGATTTCCCTAATTTTTTCCTGGAAAAATTCTTTTGAATTTCAATTTGGAAGTCCAATGGGATGCCCTAACTTTTGCCTAAGCGACTTGTTTTCAAGTTTCGACTTAGCGGGGATTTTTGTTTCTTTATTATTCATATTTTACATTTTGAACAAATTGTGTGACCCTAAGCCTTTGAATTTTTTGGAGGAAAGTGATTGCCTCATTCCTTGGTCGGCGAGGGATAACCATTATTGTATCGATTCGATCTTGACCTCAGGATTTTTTGTTTTTTTTCACTGAGGAAATAACTATTGTTGTTTTGATATTTTCCCGACCTCATAATGCGAGGGATAAAATGTGGTGATACCTAAATGGGACACTCCTTCTGAAATTTGAATGCTCGATCAAATCATATGAACATCTACCCTACCCTGGGTTAAAAAATAAGGGTTTTTTTAACAGAAAAGAAACTCCTACTTCGAAGGCTCGGAGGGGTTAACGAGGGTATATCTCCCTTATATCTCTAGTGTTTGGGGATTGAAACAATACATGTACATCGTCAACAAGTTTTTTACTATACCGTTTGAGTTTCCGGGTAAATTTTTGTCATCCTCCCTCCAGAGTCATTGCTTTATTAACAATAGTTCAACATCAAAAACATAGTAAAACAAATAAGATTGATAACGCATGGATTAGTTCAAGATAAACATATTCAATGTGTTATGATTAATCATTCAAAAAGATGAGCAAGTTTGCATATAAGAAAGTACTTAACAAAACAATTAAGATTGCAAATGAAATTTGAAATTTCCATGTTGAGGAGACTTGACTCCGTATGGACTGATTGCTTCAAACGATCTTCAGCAACTTCGAGGCTCACTTGGTTAAGATATTCCCCTCTGATATGGAAACAACAATCCCTGAATTAATCCAAGCTTGGACTTTATCTTTGGATGACAAACCATCTTCCACTGAATAACTGAGTGCCCTAGAATATACATACAGAAGATTCTCTTAAAAGAGAAGGTGAATGATGTACCAAGTGAATTTGCATATCCTGAACCACCAAGTATCTTCTACAACACAGGGAAGGTGCAATTCATCTTCTCTTATAATCTTCAACATCACGGCCAAATGCCCCAGAATGGGAGACACACTTCTCTGTTTTCTTGGATTCACTTGGGGGAACAAACACTAACAGGTGATGAGAAGATCAGGGAGCTGAAAGTTGTAGAGAGTGCATCTTGATTGAATAATCAGGTACCCCAATATGGTAACCACATATTGCGTTGACAATAGGATTTGGAAGGGAGATTTGTAGACGATACTGAAGTACGGATCCTAATCCGCTGAAGCTCAAACAAGCATGGAAACAAATAAGAATGAAGCACTGAGATGGGATCACAACCTCTCTCCAGGCTTCCTCTACCCTTGTTGATAAAACATATCCCTTGAATTCAACTGGGAAATGGGAACTATTTATTGATAAGATGTTTCAAGCACTCAAGACAGTGGATGAAATCTACAAAGCACTCCATGGTATAAAAGAGATCCTAAAAGATGGGGAGATGAGAATAACTCCTGTTGCAACGGTCAGTGTAGGATTGTTGATATTATCATCAAGACTTCCATGACTTGACTCCACTGAGTCTTCAACTTATTATCTTCCTTCTCGAAGGGTTTTGTGATCGGTGGAAATAGAACTGACTGTTTTTAGCTGGATCGCGTATGTCGCGGTAAGCAAGAGTCGCCACCGTCTTTTATGTTCTCCAACATGGAAAGGACAAAAGCACAGCAAAATTCCTTTTTCGAGAATGTTTCTCGGTTTGGGAGGTAGATTTATAGAAAGGGAAGGTGTTAGCACCCTTTCTCTCCATGGTTATCCATGGGCTCTTAGGTACTTGCTCTTATGTTTTCAAAATTTTGTTTGCTTTTCAAATGTGTGTGGGTTTTGAAAAAAGTTTCGTTTGAAAAATTTCTAAGTAACTCTTGTATCTGTCCTCAAGAGTGTATGAAAAATTTGTTTGAAAACTTTTAGAAAGTGTCAGTGCGAAAAGTTGTTTTGTTTGTTTTTTTGAGAGAGCAAGTACCCAGGAGAATCTACCTACTCTAAGGAATTAGGCTGTGTAAGAGTCCTTTAGACAGTGCTATCCCACCATTGAGAGGTAGGTAGCATCGTCGTTGGAGGTATTCGGGTCAATTCGATTGAGGGACAGTGTGGTCACCGAAGCAATAGTAGGACACCTTAGAAGTAACCCTAATGTCCTAGATCCTTTTTAATCCGAGGCAACCGTTTCGAGGCAACTGGATCTTAGACATAAGAGCGACCGCTAAAACACCCTATACTTGACGACCACTTTCGAGGCAACGAGTGAGGCGTACCCTAGAAGTGGCATGTGCAATGTGTGTTGTTTTCATGTTAACATTTATCTTTGATCATGCAATTGTGAGATACGAGTTGTTTTTAATTTTCATACATTCTTTCATGCAATTTAGCAGTTAGGAGTGCGGAAAATAAAGTACGGAAAGGTAAAAGCTACGCTATTACAAGGCGCGGGTCTATACATCGCCAAAAAACAAAGACCCGTTTTTGATAAAGTGCGGAAAGTAAAGGAAGCGGTAAACCTAATTACTATTACATTCCGGAAACAGTTACATAATAATCCAACAAATAATGCACAAATAGAAATTAAACGGGACGTCCTTAGGATTTTGACCCTTTTGAGAAATTACGAGCTTTTTTGTCCTTTTGCATTAAATTAAAATTAAACCTAAATCTAATTATTGATTAAAGAAAAATGTTTTTGTGTTTTTTGTATTTATTATGAAAATAAAATAAATTAAAAGTCAAAAGAAAACCCTAGTTCTAAGTTTTTATTTTAATTATTAATAAAAATGTTAAAGTTAACCTAATTTAAACTAATTACTTAATTTACATGTTACTTACAAAAATAATAGTAACTAATAATGATGATAATTAATTAATTAAGAAAATATGAACAAAAATGTTTAAAAAAACCTAATTCTATATGATTTTTATTTATTAAGAAAAAGGTTAAAATTAAACCTAAATTAAACTAAGTTAATTGTTAGCATTTATTTACAAAAATAAGTTAATGATGAAATTAATAAATAATTAAAATATATGTACAATTTTATGATTTCTGATTTTATTAGGAAAAAATAATTTGTGAATTAATAATAATAATAAAAATTAAAGGAATTAAAAGAAAAGAAAATAAAACAAAATAGCAAACCAAGGGGGTATGTTGACCCATATGGAGGTGTACTGAAACAATCTGGGCCCATTAACACAAGCCCTTTATTGACTCCTGGGGATTGGCTATGCATGCGTTGAGTGGAACACACCATGGTCTTCATCTTCTGACCATTGGATGTACCTTTGTGGCCACTTGGCGTGCTATTGCTGGGAGTGCATGGTGGAGTATTGGACATATGCTGCATTGGAACACGTTATGAAAAATAGAAACAAGAGTTTGGGGGACCTGGGAATCGAACCCAGGTCTCAATGATGAACAAACACGTCACCAACCATTCCACCATCTGCGTATGTTTGTAAACATATTGACAAATAAATACAATATTAAGGAACCAAAAGTTATGCCACAAAACAAAACACGCGCCAATCATTTGAATCACCCAGTCATGTTCATCCACGTATTGTCTTCTTCATCTTTTCCTGCAAAACAAAGAACAAGTAGCGGGGGTTTTTAACCCCCACTAACTACAACAACGAAAAATAACGATTAGAGCTAGGGTTAATATAAATTGAGCGCGAGGGTTGGGTTGAATTCGTCTGGCCTTGACAAATTCAACCATTCTTGTCTCAAGGTCCAATTTTTCCTTATGTGCAAAGCCCTAAATTTCAAGCTTCTAAACCCTAGATATCTCCAATGGTGGATTTCGATTCAGAATGCTATAACCAAATTGGTTTATACCAATAGCTTCAGAAGGTTCCTGTTAACATAAATCAACCAAGAAAATGGATTAAAAGCACATGAATTATGATATGCAATTTTGGAAAATAATGCAAACCGAGTGACTTGGTGTGGACGATTCTGATGGTGTTAGGGCTTGTTCTTGAGTGTAATAGGTTCCTGGAGACTCAAGCAAGGTGTGTGAATCAAAAAGAGGCTTTGAATTGCGCTGCAAATAAGAATTCAGTTTCACACTTTTCTTGAATTTTTTAGAGTTTGATTATGGTGTTTCAGCAGCAGTTTCACGTGTCTCTGAATAGGGTTTGCTTCAGCCTCTTTATGTGAAGAGAATTGGGTCAATTTTAAGCCCAACAATCCATTGCATTCATGTTTCATTATGTGATTGCCAATCAAATCTTTTTTCAATCTTTTTCTTTGATAAAACCTTGCCAATCATGGAGATTTTGATGTCTTTGAGGTGCACACGAATTGCCAGCTTGCCCTGATCTCATTTGCCTCATAAAAAGATTTGAAAACCATGTTTTGATATTTTCCTATAATTAAATTAATTAAATGAATTATTAATCAATTAAAAATCCAAATAATTAATAAAAAATGAGAAAATAAATCAAATTAATCTTAATGGGTCGTGCATAAGCCTTGGGTAAAGATTCAAGAAGGAATTTGAGGCCCATTAGCAAAAATGAAGTGTTTTAGGCAAAGTTGACTTTTGAAAGTTCCCAAAAATTTCCCAACTTCTCCAATACATATCTTGCTCAATTTTGAAGCTATGAACATGTTCTTGGACATTTTGGAAAGTTCTTGAAGTCCTCTAACCAATGTCTTTGGTCCCATGTCATTTTTATTTACGAATCTCAATTTATGGTCTTTGACTTGAAGTGCCCTTTTGTTGACTTTTGAAAATGACCTATAATGTAGAAATTGATAACTTTTTGTGAGAGCATTTCTTGGACTTGGAATGTGAAGATGAGTTGTATTAAATGTCATCCCCTTAAAAATGAGCATTGGATGGGATTTTTCTGATGAACCATGAAAAAGTTATGCCCTGGTCAAGTTACAGTTGACTTTTCAGTTGTCCAAAAATAGAAACCTTTGCATCTTGAGACTTTTTGAGCCATGCTTGAGGAATCATGATCAAGAATTGATCAAATGATGATTGTGGCTTCAAAATGAGATGTTGACCAAAAAAATTGACTTTTGACTGTCAAATGACCATTTTACCCCTGCAGTTGACTGTGAAGCAATTAGGGCTTTTGACTGTGCAACTTGATGCTGTGAGTCTTGAAACTTGACATATGGATGTTTGACAATATATATAGGCATATGGGACTTGATTGGATCCTTTAAAACCTCAATTTCTTTGCAAGAACCAAAACCCTAATTTTGACTGTGTTAGGAGGCAATTGGACTGTGCAACCCTTGAGAGATTTTGAACCATCTGGAGATTGATCTTGCCAAATCTTGAAGAATATGGGAGGTAAAATTTTGGGGTACAACAGTTGCCCCTGTTCAATCTTCTTAGACCTGAGGATGTAGATTGGCTTGCGCGCCTTTCGTGATCCGAAGGTGGAAGATGATTGAACACTAGAGTGC
Source organism: Vicia faba (assembly GCA_948472305.1). Classification (NCBI taxonomy): domain Eukaryota; kingdom Viridiplantae; phylum Streptophyta; class Magnoliopsida; order Fabales; family Fabaceae; genus Vicia; species Vicia faba. The sequence goes on from OX451736.1 coordinate 732,193,480, forward strand.
CCAGAAATTTGCACTCGCATAGTAGAAAATCAGCAGTGTGATGTAGGGAATGGGCTTACAGATGCCATTTGGAAAGATGGTGGATAGGAGGATGGGCTTATAGATGCCATCTGGAGACTGTTGGTATGTGGATGGGCTTATAGATGCCATCTAGGTGTCGATCGCGTAAGAGATTCCTTAGAGAGAACTTGCGTACCTGAGAAAGAAAGATAATTACCTGGCCTGTTATAGGGGTTGATCTTCAAACTCTTTATGTAGATATGCCCTGGCTGGATACAGGTATCGAATCTCTAAACTCTTCATGTAGATATGCCCTGGCTAGATACAGGTATCGAGTCTACAATCAGTTACTCACAGATGTGCCCTGGCTAGATACAGGAATCGAATCTGGAATCAGTCGTCAACAGATATGCCCTGGCTGGATACAGGAATCGAGTCTTCAAACTCTTCAGACGTGCCCTGGCTGGATACAGGAATCGAGTCCGGAATTAGTCGTCCACAGATATGCCCTGGCTGGATACAGGAATCGAATCTTCAAACTCTTCAGACGTGCCCTGGATGGATACAGGAATCGAGTCCGGAATTAGTCGTCAATAGATATGCCCTGGCCGGATACAGGAATCGAATCTTCAAACTCTTCAGACGTGCCCTGGCTGGATACAGGAATCGAGTCCGGAATTAGTCGTCAACAGATATGCCCTGGCTGGATACAGGAATCGAATCTTCAAACTCTTCAGACGTGCCCTGGCTGGATTCAGGAATCGAGTCCGGAATTAGTCGTCAACAGATATGCCCTGGCTGGATACAGGAATCGAATCTTCAAACTCTTCAGACGTGCCCTGGCTGGATACAGGAATCGAGTCCAGAATTAGCCGTCAACAGATATGCCCTGGCTGGATACAGGAATCGAATCTTCAAACTCTTCAGACGTGCCCTGGCTGGATACAGGAATCGAGTCCGGAATTATTCGTCAACAGATATGCCCTGGCTGGATACAGGAATCGAATCTGGAATTGCGACAGTTGATATTAATTATCTTTGTATTGACCTTTTTCCTGAAAAGGCAAAACATTAGTTGTATGCAATGTTATGATGTATGAAATGTGTGATGTTCTCAAAATAAATGAGATTGTATGTTCATGATGCGTATGTGCATGCTATAATGTATGAAGATATGATGTTTATGTCTAGGAAAATAAATCCTTGACGAATGCCGGGAGTTTGTTGAATCCTGGGCTGATGTTGAAGAGTAGAGCTCTTTGTTTCCGCTGGGGATGACGGTTGCAAGAATAAACCGGTAGGAGAAGATGACTCCGTTGAGGGATAAACTTTGTTGAAGAGATTACTCTGCGGGGAATTACTCTGTGGGAAGAGATACTTCGCTGAGGTTTGATGATAACTCCGCTGGGGATACCGTTGATAAGCTTTGTTGAGGGAATTGATGAACTCCGCTGGGGATAGGAAGAACTTCGTCGAGGACGATCCTTCCGTTGTAATTAGCTGAGGATAACCCAGTTATAAGCTCTGGTGGGGAATAACTTCTGAACATGGTCGGGGAGAGATACGTTGGTACTCTGCAGGGGACAAGCTTCCAGAATCTACTGGGGATAAGCTTCCAGAATCTACTGGGGAGATTGATTCAACTCTTCTGGGGAAACTTTTTGGACTGTATTGGGGAGATTGATCCACTGGGGTGTCTGGTATTCCGCCGGGGAACAATCTTAGATTAAGACTGTCGGGGATGCTTGTAGAGGAATGTTTGTATACTCCGCTGGGGAATGTTGAGATCTTCTGGGGATACCCAACTTCCTTAAGGCTGACATTAGACTAACTCTGCGTGGGGAGAGTGTTGCTGACTTGCTAGGGATACTGTGCCTTTTTAGGGCTGATTGGGAGATCAACTCTGCTTGGGGAGAGTATTGCTGAATCTTATCTTACTCTGCGGGGAGTGAAGGTATCCTGGTCATGTTCTTCAGCTGAACTTACCTTGGTACCTCGGTGGACAGAGCAACTAGGTCTCTTAGACAACTCATTATTGCCCCTGTTTCTAATGTCACCTGTAATTAGTCCTTTGTTTCACATGCAAATATTTATGAGTTAACAATTAGTGTCAAATGCATATATCAAAAATGAACATTGGACGTTCTTTGCAAAACAAAACAGAAAAAAGGAAAATCAGTTGGCAATTTATCTGAAAAGTGAATTTGTATTGATTTTTGAATTTTCCTGTAAATAGGCGTTTATGTACAAGAGGCTGACATCCTAGTAAGAGAACGCCGTCGAACAATAGAGTTTATACAATTTTGTGAAAAGGAAAACAAAACAGCTATGTGAAAGGAATAATCCCACTGGGTTCCAACTCTGCTATCGCCTTTATGTCTTCAAGCGTCTCATCACTTGGCTGCTTAGTTGAAGATGAAGCTGACTGATTGATGTCGTCGTAACCTGATATTTGATACCGGATTCTGGATGCAAGGTGATTCAATGAAACATAGTATTACGCCTTAATCCCTAACTTTTTCCTGGACCGCCCTTTCGGGTTTTCAGTCCACCGGGATACCCATTTTTTCCCAAGCCGTCTTTTCAGGTTTTCGACTTGCCGGGTGTACAGATTTTTTCATTTTTCATCCCTTATTTTTGCCCGAACCCTTTTGGTTCGCCGGGAAGCCCTTATTTTTGCCTACGTGTGTCAACCTAGCGGGTCTTTTATTCATGCGTAGTATCTTTTTACTATGTCTGCATTGGCGGGGTGAGGAAGGTCGTCACCATCCATGGTGGTTAGAATCATGGCTCCTCCTGAGAAGACATGTTTAACCACAAATGGCCCTTCGTATGTGGGGGTCCGTTTTCCCCTGGGATCACTTTGAGGAAGGATGATGCGCTTGATTACCAGGTCCCCAACTTGATACTCTTGTGGTCTGACTTTCTTGTTAAATGCCCTGATCATCCGTTTTTGATACGTTTGACCATGACAAATAGCAGTGAGTCTCTTTTCGTCAATTAGGTTCAACTGATCAAGTCGAGTCTGGATCCAGTCATCTTCGCTCAAGCCTGCATCCTTCATTATCCGGAGAGAGGGTATCTGGACTTCAATCGGCAAGACTGCCTCCATGCCATAGACCAAGGAAAAGGCAGTTGCCCCGGTTGACGTCCTTGATGAGGTACGGTACCCATGAAGAGAAAATGGTAACATCTCATGCCAATATTTATAGGTCACTGTCATCTTCTGCACAATCTTTTTGATATTCTTATTTGCTGCTTCTACAGCCCCATTCATCTTCGGCCGGTAGGGAGAAGAGTTGTGGTGTTGTATCTTGAATTGCTCGCAGAGCTCAGTGATCATCTTGTTATTAAGATTGGTACCATTGTCCGTAATGATCCTTTCCGGGACGCCGTATCAACAGATCGGGTTGTGTCGAATGAACCGTGCCACGACGTTCTTGGTTACGGTAGCGTAGGAAGCTTCTTCAACCCACTTTGTAAAGTAATCGATTGCCACCAGGATGAAGCGATGCTCGTTGGATTCCGTAGGTTTAATCTCGTCGATCATATCAATGCCCCACATTGCAAAAGGCCAAGGTGCAGTCAAGACATTCAGAGGGACTGGAGGAATGTGTACTTTATCTGCATAGATCTGGCACTTGTGACATGTCCGAGAATGTTGGTAACAGTCGGCTTCCATTGTGGACCAAAAATATCCTGCCCGAAGGATTTTCTTTGCCATGGTATGTCCACTGGAATGCATTCCGAAGGTACCTTCATGCAGTTCTGCCATGATCTTTTCTGCTTCTGTCTTATCCACACAACGCAGTAAGGTTGAATCATGGTTTCGCTTGTAGAGAATGTTGTTGCTGAGGAAGAATTTTGCAGCGAACCTTCTCAGAAACTTCTTGTCATTGACAGATGCACCCTCGGGGTATTCTTGAGCTTCCAGGTACCTCTTCACCTCATGATACCAGGGTTTTTCAGTTACCATCTCAGCCTCAAGATCACAACAATATGCAGGTTCATCCAGTCTCCAGATAATGATCCGGGGAGCCTCGTTGTCCCATTTGACTTTGAACATAGAAGACATCGTAGCCAGCGCGTCCGCCAACTGATTCTCCTCTCTTGGGAAGTGTTCAAAAGTTATCTCCGTGAAATGGGGGATCAATGTCAACACACACTCTTTATAAGGAATAAGGTTTGGGTGTTTCATATCCCACTCGCCTTTGATCTGATTGATCACGAGAGCGGAATCTCCGAAGACACTCAGAAACTTGATCCTTAAGTCAATTGCAGCCTGAAGACCCATGATACACGCCACATACTCCGCCATGTTGTTGGTGCAGTTAAAGCATAGCCGGGAAGTAAGTGGAGTATAAGTGCTTTTGGGGATATGATCACAGCGCCGATACCGTTACCCAAAGCGTTAGAGGCTCCGTCAAAGTGCATAGACCATCGGGATCCTTCCTCAGGTCCTTCATCCGGTCCAGGTACTTCACAATCAGTCACTACCATGATGTTCTCGTCAGGAAATTCAAAGTTCATTGACTAGTAATCATCCACTGCCTGGTGTGCCAAATGGTCTGCCAATACACTTCCCTTGATTGCTTTCTGAGTCGTGTACTGGATGTCATATTCTGTCAAGATCATCTGCCATCTTGCTATTCTTCCGGACAAAGCGGGCTTTTCGAATATGTGCTTTATTGGATCCATCTTTGAAATCAAGAGAGTAGTGTGAATCAACATATACTGTCTCAGCCGGCGAGCAGCCCATACCAAAGCGCAACAAGTTTTCTCGAGTAGTGAGTATCGGGTCTCACAGTCGGTAAACTTTTTGCTAAGGTAATAAATGGCATGCTCTTTTCGGCCAGACTCGTCATGCTGCCCCAGCACACACCCCATCGAGCTGTCAAGTACTGTCAAGTATAATATTAGAGGTCTCCCTTCAACCAGTGGCATAAGAATGGGTGGTTCTTGGAGATACTCTTTGATTCTATCGAAAGCAGCCTGACATTCATCGTTCCAACGTACTAGTTGATCTTTCTTAAGTAGCTTGAAGATTGGTTCACAGGTAGCAGTTAGATGCGAGATGAATCGGGCAATGTAGTTCAGTCGTCCTAGAAAGCCTCTGACTTATTTCTCTGTCTTGGGAGTTGGCATCTCTTGTATGGCTTTCACTTTGGCAGGGTCCACTTGAATACCTTTGTCGCTTACGACGAAGCCTAGCAATTTTCCAGATCTTACCCCAAATGTGCATTTGTTTGGGTTCAACCTCAGCTTGTACAACTTCAGACGGTCAAACAGCTTCTGCAGATGGTCAAGGTGTTCCTCCTCAGTTTGAGACCTTGCAATCATATCGTCGACATATACTTCTATCTCATGATGGATCATGTCATGAAATAAAGCGACCATGGCACGTTGGTAGGTTGCCCCAGCATTTTTCAACCCAAAAGGCATGACCTTGTAGCAGAAGGTGCCCCACTGAGTAACAAAGGTAGTCTTTTCCATATCTTCAGGAGCCATTTTGATCTGATTATAACCTGAAAAACCATCCATGAAGGAGAACACCTTGTGCTGAGCAGTATTATCAACCAGAACGTCGATGTGAGGCAGGGGGGAGTCATCCTTGGGGCTCGCCCTGTTCAAATCCCTGTAATCAACACACATTCGGACCTTACCATCTTTCTTCGGCACCGGAACCACGTTGGCAACCCACTGAGGGTAAGAAGTCACTGCTAGAAACCCGGCATCAAATTGTTTCATAACCTCAGCCTTGATTTTCTCGGACATCTCTGGGCGCATACAGAGGACCTTCTGCTTAACCGGAGGGCAGTCTTCCTTGGTAGGCAGGTGATGAACCACAATGTCGGTATCCAACCCAGGCATGTCTTCGTAGGACCAGGCAAATATTTCCACATAATCATGCAACATCTGAATCAACCGCTGTTTCACGCTGAACTCTAGATTGGCCCCAATCTTGACTTCCTTTTTGTCTGTCTCAGTACCCAGATTTACCGTTTCCACTGGCTCTTCATGTGGCTGAATGACCCTCTCTTCCTGGAGTAACAGTCTTGCAAGCTCACTAGGCACTTCGCAATCATCTTCACCTTCGTCTTCGGCTAAGTTGATCGGATTTTCGAAGTCATAACTGGCAGTAGCAGAGTCGTTACCAGTGAGATCCAGAGTGGATTGAAACCTGTATAGGTGAGTGTGTGTAAATATAGTTGTTTTGCAATATATAAAGAAAGAAAGGGAGCACAAGATTTGAAATGCGAAAAACGTCCAATATTTTTTATTCATGATATATGGAAATGACAAGTAATAAGCCCTCACAAATGAAGCCACGGTGCCCCGGGTAAGACACCGGGCCATAAAGTTTCAAATTATTGTTCGTTACAAGTTTAAAAACAAAGGAGTTCATTACTGAGTAACAAAAGTAACAGGTATGAAATCTTTGGCAGTCCAATTGTTCAGTCCACCGTCGGTGGTTGGGTAGATCCAGCTATCAAATTCAGATTCCTCCGCATCGCCTTCAATAGCATTCACTCCCGGGTTGGTGATGAATACGGAAGGTCTTCCAATCTTTGCTTTACGTACAGCCCTCTGAGCCTCTGCAGTGAAACCCAGCCCAAACTTGTCAGTCTTCGGAGTGAAATCAGGAAGTCTGCCCCAGTTTGCACACTCACCCTTCTCAACCACAGCCCGGGCATCCTTCAAGGAAGCCATCTTCAAAGGAGAACTATCTTCAGTCACAGTCTCGGCTGATGCCAATGTTGGAGGCACCTCTTCAAAGTGTTGAAAGGGGGTCTCAATGAACTCCCCGTCCATCTCTATATACCGGAATGAGTTAAGATGGATAACCATATATTCCTCTTTCCCTTGCACTGTAACAATTTTCCCTCTGACCGGGTACTTGAGTTTCTGATGTAGAGTGGAGGTCATCGCTCCAGCCTTGTGGATCCAAGGACGACCCAGTAAACAAGAATAGGATGGTCGGATGTCCATCACATAGAATGTTGAATCAAAGACTTGGGAACCAACCCGGATCGGAATATCAACTTCACCATGTACCATCCTCTTCGACCCGTCAAAGGCTCGGACAATAATGTTACTAGGATTCAACTCCAAACCCTCACAATCCAACCTGTCTAAGGCCTTTTTGGGCAATACGTTCAGCGAAGAACCAGTGTCTACCAACACATGGGCGAGAGTAGTGCCCCTGCATTCAATGGAGACATGCAGGGCATCGTTGTGGTTCTTTCCCTTGGCGGTCAGATCAGCGTCAGAGAAACCCAGACCATTATCAGCAGTTAAGTTGGCCACACAATCAGTAAATTGATCAGCAGATGTTTCTTGTGGCACATGGGCCGTCTTCAGGAAGGAAATCAGGGCCTTGGCATGGGCCTCTGAACATAACAGCAGTGATAGCATAGAGATCTTAGAGGGGGTATGCCCCAGCTGTTCAACGACGTTGAAATCACTCTTCTTGATAATTTTAAGGATTTCTTCCATCTCTTGCTGTGAAGCTTCAACATTAACAGTCTTCGGTGCCTCCATCTGGGCAGGTACATCAGCAATCCCTTTGCCCCGAGTGTCAGATGACTCGGCAGCAGGGGTAGAAACTTGATCAGGAGGGGGAACAGGCACACTGGCAGGTGTGATAACAAGAGGCCTCTGAATAGCTGGAGGTGCAATATCAGGCGAGAAGAGCCTGCCACTGCGAGTAACTTTGGCAGGACCGGTGATGTTACTGATGCCGGTACTGGTATTGAACTCTTGTTTTACTCCGAGTACATACACATCTGCCCCATAGTGCCACGGGACAGCCTTGTCAGATTTATAGGGGAGGGGCCCCGGAACGGTAATGATGATAGGTGCAACAGACATGATTTTGACGGGCTTCCTCGGGGGAGCCTTGGTGGGATTGTTGAAAATGGTGACAACGGACACTTCTTCAGTAGGGACAATAGGAACAACGGTCTTCTTGAACAAGATTTCTTTGCTATCCATCAGGTTTTGGACGCCTGACTTCAGCAACGGACAACCAGCAGGTGAAACAGCACATGGAAGGCAACCCTTGCTACAACCCGGAAATAAACCGGCTAGCAACAGGTTCCTCTTGAAGGTCAACAAAGGAGTAACAATCTCATCCACAGAGACTACATATAGATCTTCCTCAATAGCATTTACTCCATGCTGGGGCATAGGAGCAGTCACAACGTTGGGCCTTTCGGGCGCCTTAAACTGTATTTCCTTAGCATCGATAAGGTCTTGAACCTTATTCCTCAGGGCCCAACAATCATTAGTAGAATTCCCCAGGCTATCAGAGTGATAAGCACAGCGGGCGTTGGGATTGTACTTCGGAGAGGTTATGTTTACCACCTTCGGAGCTTCTCTGACAGTTACCAAGTTGGTTGATAGCAGTTGCGGCAAGATCTGAGACAAGGTCATACTAAGCCGAGTGTATTCTCTTATGGGTCTCTCACCCCTTGGTTGGTTAGGTTGCCGAGGAGCGGCAGCAGGCTTTGAAATCACCACCGCGTTGACAGCTTGGCGGCGTTTCGGCTTATTTTGTCTTATGGGACCATACACAGCACTGGCTTCCTTCTTGAAAGGCTTCTTTTCAGAACTTGAGGATGCACCTTTCTGAATCTTCCCCGATTTCATACCAGCTTCTATCCTCTCACCAGTCAGAATGAGGTCTATAAACCCTGCAGAAGAATTTCCAATCAGGTGGTTGAAGAACGGCCCAGACAGGGTCCCCAAGAACATGTCCACGAGTTCACGGTCGGTCAACGGTGGCTGCACCCTGCCAGCCAGGTCCCTCCACTTTTGCACGTACTCTTTAAAACCTTCTCCCGATCCTAGCGACATACCCTGGAGTTGGGTAGTTGTAGGAGCGAGGTCGGCATTATATTGATACTGCTTATAAAAAGCAGTAGCCAAGTCCTCCCAGTTTCAAATACTGGCTCTATCCAGCTGATAGAACCACTCGAGTTGAGCCCCTGAAAGGCTATCCTGGAAGAAATGGATCCATAAGTTCTTGTCCACAGTATACGGTTGGATCTTCCGCACATAAGATCTGAGATGTAGCTTAGGGCAGGAAGCCCCGTCATACTTCGCAAAAGATGGTGCCTTGAACTTGTGTGGGATCACCACCCCAGAAGATAAACCCAGATCTCCAAAATCCAACCCAGGCACCTGTTGAATTTCCATGGCACTCAGACGATCCTCTAACTGCTTGTACCTGTCTTCAGCGGGAGGGTACTGCTCTTCATTGAAATCAGTCTCGTTGTCAGAGACCACAGGACTATGAACCCTTTCCCCTTGGGGACTGCCTTTGCCTACAGAGGAAGCAGCTTGGTCAGCCTCATTTTGCAGTGTATTGCCAAACCTCCGTCCAGTGTTGAATAGTACAGTTCTCTTCTTCTTCTTCTTTACCAGCAGAGCCTTCAATTCCTCTTGACCTTGGGCTAAACTCATGATCAACTCTTGGAACTGGGCGTTCTGGGCTTGTAGGGCCTTGATGGATTGCTCAGTAGATGATTCAGGATTCATGATGATTGCTGAAATAAACAGCGAAGAACATTAAGCAACCTGAAAAGAAGATTACCTGTGATGCATATGATGAATGGAATGCGTATGATTTATGTTTTCAAAGACAATCGGGATTCAACTTTGTAAACAAAAAGGAAGCGCACTTTATTAGATTCAACTTTGAAATTTAAATTGTTCAACAGATTGCCCTTAGGCGTTACATAAAAATGGAAATACTGAAAAGGGAAATAAAAACTGTAAAAGAACATCCAAAGCTCATCAGTGATCCCAGGGTCTCTTTTTCTCAGTACGGATATAGTCATTCAAGGTCCGCTCGTTCTCCAACTGCTTTGTCAGCTTCTGGATCTTCAATTCCTGCTCGTTGAACTTTTCCCGATAAGAATCTAGTTCTTCTTGTAGTTGCGCCCAAGACCTCTTTAGTGTATCAACATCAGTAGGTATCTGAGGAGGGAGAACAGTTGGAGGAACCCCGTCTCTATCAGGAAATTCAAGAATGATGGGCCTGACAGCTTCGCATGGCATACCTAACTTCTGAGCACGGATGCGGACCAATCTGTAGTAGGATTCCATAGGTAGAGAAGTCTTCGGTCCCAACTCATGTGGGTCAGCTTTGTGAATTCTGTCCCAAGCCTTGATGAATCTACGACGCAGCTCGTCACTATCTACCTGAAACTCAAAACTGATGTGAGGCACCAACATCTCATGAGGCCCTGCTCTTCTGGCTCTTCCAAACTGATGGAGAGCTAGACATGGATTATAAGAGATTCCTCCTTGGGTACCAATCAAAGGAACATTAGGATATTCTCCGCAACGATCGATAACAGCTACCTCATCCAAAACTATGAGAGTCCAAATGATGTCATTATCAGTGAGAGACATTAACCTATGAGCCCATCCTCTTCCTTCTTTGTTCTTCAGCACGAACTTAGGGAGGTGAGAAATAAACCACCTCACTAACAAAGGAGTACAACACCACAGAGTTCCTCGTCTTCGGGCAGTACGAGCATAGAGTTGTTGCAGGATATCACCCAAGAGAGTGGGCACAGGGTTCCGAGACATGAAGATCCTTATGGAAATGACGTTAATGAAGTTATCAGGATTAGGAAACAAAACTAGACCATAGATTAAGAGAGCCAGAATGTCTTCATACGCCCTGAAGTCTAAGTCATTCCAGAAACTGTTAGCTTTACCAACCAGAAACTTGGCCAAGAAGCCCTTAACTCTGCTTCTAGTCACCCAGTTGTCCATTACCTCTTTGGTGGTCAAAGGGAGGGCTGCAGCAATCTCCTCAAGCCTAAGAGTCTTTTCCCAACCCGTGAAGGGAGTCTGATCCAAGATAGGGATACCAAGCAAATTAGAGAATTCTTCCAGGGTAGGGACCAGCTGGAAGTCTTGAAAGGTGAAGCAATTATACAAGGGATCATAAAACTGGGTCAAGACACTCATCAGTTGTTGGTCCCACTTTGCAGTGACTAAACCGAGAAGAGAACCATGCCTCTGGATGAAGGAAGTGGTGTTTAGAATTCTGCTAACCAATTCTTCAAGCAAATCAGGTGGGTTAACAAAGTTGAGCCGGATAGTGTTCCTTCGCACAAGCATCATAATGTCCTACAAAACAGAGCAAAGGTGAAACCCTCTTGTCTTTGAAATAGGTCAGTCCTTATGCAGGATGCATGCAATGTCTATGATGGTATGATGTCATGATAAAGCATACCACAAATATTCACAAAGGCAAACATGATAAGGCACACAAGTCACACAAGACAACCCTTAGAGTTTAGGCCAACATGAAGTTCATGTACTACCCTCTTTCAGTTTGTTGGTTAAGACCTGTCCTATCAAAAGTAACCGGGTTCTAGAGGATCCCAATATCACTGACTACCCTCAATCGGTCATAACTCCAGCGTCGCAATCTTTTCTTGCGGCCAGAACCATCGCGAGAGTTTAGCCTCAATGGGTGTAGCATACTGCTACTGTTCTATGGCCAAGTTGGGTCAAATTAGGGTTCTAAGGTCGGTTGGTGCTTAAAGACTCCTCAGAAGACCCATATTCTCCTCGTTGCAACACAAGGGATATCGGTACAGACCAAGGTGCCACACCAACGTAGCCACTGCTTCACCCGTGTCGGTCTACGCCGGACAGGTCCCTCACAGCTTATGCTACCTAAAAGGGTATCCCCAGATCCGGGTTAGGATCTATGAAACTCCAAGACAATGCCCATAATAATAAAGCAAACAAAACATTCAATTGAAAACATAAGTATGATTTATCCTAAAGTACACCTCACTTTAAAGTATCCCCAGCAGAGTCGCCAGTTCTGTGATCGTTGGAAATAGAACTGACTGTTTTTAGCTGGATCGCGTATGTCGCGGTAAGCAAGAGTCGCCACCGTCTTTTATGTTCTCCAACATGGAAAGGACAAAAGCACAGCAAAATTCCTTTTTCGAGAATGTTTCTCGGTTCAGGAGGTAGATTTATAGAAAGGGAAGGTGTTAGCACCCTTTCTACCCATGGTTATCCATGGGCTCTTAGGTACTTGCTCTTATGTTTTCAAAACTTTGTTTGCTTTTCAAATGTGTGTGGGTTTTGAAAAAAGTTTCGTTTGAAAAATTTCTAAGTAACTCTTGTATCTGTCCTCAAGAGTGTATGAAAAATTTGTTTGAAAACTTTTAGAAAGTGTCAGTGCGAAAAGTTGTTTTGATTGTTTTTTTGAGAGAGCAAGTATCCAGGAGAATCTACCTACTCTAAGGAATTAGGCTGTGTAAGAGTCCTTTTGACAGTGCTATCCCACCATTGAGAGGTAGGTAGCACTGTCGTTGGAGGTATTCGGGTCAATTCGATTGAGGGACAGTGTGGTCACCGAAGCAATAGTAGGACACCTTAGAAGTAACCCTAATGTCCTAGATCCTTTTTAATCCGAGGCAACCGTTTCGAGGCAACTGGATCTTAGACATAAGAGCGACCGCTAAAACACCCTATACTTGACGACCACTTTCGAGGCAACGAGTGAGGTGTACCCTAGAAGTGGCATGTGCATTGTGTGTTGTTTTCATGTTAACATTTATCTTTGATCATGCAATTGTGAGCTACGAGTTGTTTTTAATTTTCATACATTCTTTCATGCAATTTAGCAGTTAGGAGTGCCGAAAATAAAGTACGGAAAGGTAAAAGCTACGCTATTACAAGGCGCGGGTCTATACATCACCAAAAAACAAAGACCCGTTTTTGATAAAGTGCGGAAAGTAAAGGAAGCGGTAAACCTAATTACTATTACATTCCGGAAACAGTTACATAATAATCCAACAAATAATGCGCAAATAGAAATTAAACGGGACGTCCTTAGGATTTTGACCCTTTTGAGAAATTACGAGCTTTTTTGTCCTTTTGTATTAAATTAAAATTAAACCTAAATCTAATTATTGATTAAAGAAAAATGTTTTTGTGTTTTTTGTATTTATTATGAAAATAAAATAAATTAAGAGTCAAAAGAAAACCCTAGTTCTAAGTTTTTATTTTAATTATTAATAAAAATGTTAAAGTTAACCTAATTTAAACTAATTACTTAATTTACATGTTACTTACAAAAATAATAGTAACTAATAATGATGATAATTAATTAATTAAGAAAATATGAACAAAAATATTTTAAAAAAAACCTAATTCTATATGATTTTATTTATTAAGAAAAAGGTTAAAATTAAACCTAAATTAAACTAAGTTAATTGTTAGCATTTATTTACAAAAATAAGTTAATTATGAAATTAATAAATAATTAAAATATATTTACAATTTTATGATTTCTGATTTTATTAGGAAAAATTAATTTGTGAATTAATAATAATAATAAAAATTAAAGGAATTAAAAGAAAAGAAAATAAAACAAAATAGCAAACCAAGGGGGTATGTTGACCCATATGGAGGTGTACTTAAACAATCTGGGCCCATTAACATAAGCCCTTTATTGACTCCTGGGGATTGGCTATGCATGCGTTGATTGGAACACACCATGGTCTTCATCTTCTGACCATTGGATGTACCTTTGTGGCCACTTGGCGTGCTATTGCTGGGAGTTCATGGTGGAGTATTGGACATATGTTGCATTGGAACACATTATGAAAAATAGAAACAAGAGTTTGGGGGACCTAAGAATCGAACCCAGGTCCCAGTGATGAACAAACACGTCACCAACCATTCCACCATCTGCGTATGTTTGTAAACATATTGACAAATAAATATAATATTAAGGAACCAAACAGTTATGCCACAAAACAAAATGCGCGCCAATCATTTGAATCACCCAGTCATGTTCATCCACGTATTGTCTTCTTCATCTTTTCCTGCAAAACAAAGAACAAGTAGCGGGGGTTTTTAACCCCCACTAACTACAACAACGAAAAATAACGATTAGAGCTAGGGTTAATATAAATTGAGCGCGAGGGTTGGGTTGAATTCGTCTGGCCTTGACGAATTCAACCATTCTTGTCTCAAGGTCCAATTTTTCCTTATGTGCAAAGCCCTAAATTTCAAGCTTCTAAACCCTAGATATCTCCAATGGTGGATTTCGATTCAGAACGCTATAACCAAATTGGTTTATACCAATAGCTTCAGAAGGTTCCTGTTAACATAAATCAACCAAGAAAATGGATTAGAAGCACATGAATTATGATATGCAATTTTGGAAAATAATGCAAACCGAGTGACTTGGTGTGGACGATTCTGATGGTGTTAGGGCTTGTTCTTGAGTGTAATAGGTTCCTGGAGACTCAAGCAAGGTGTGTGAATCAAAAAGAGGCTTTGAATTGCGCTGCAAATAAGAATTCAGTTTCACACTTTTCTTGAATTTTTTAGAGTTTGATTATGGTGTTTCAGCAGCAGTTTCACGTGTCTCTGAATAGGGTTTGCTTCAGCCTCTTTATGTGAAGAGAATTAGGTCAATTTTAAGCCCAACAATCCATTGCATTCATGTTTCATTATGTGATTGCCAATCAAATCTTTTTTCAATCTTTTTCTTTGATAAAACCTTGCCAATCATGGAGATTTTGATGTCTTTGAGGTGCACACGAATTGCCAGCTTGCCCTGATCTCATTTGCCTCATAAAAAGATTTGAAAACCATGTTTTGATATTTTCCTATAATTAAATTAATTAAATGAATTATTAATCAATTAAAAATCTAAATAATTAATAAAAAATGAGAAAATAAATCAAATTTAATCTTAATGGGTCGTGCATAAGCCTTGGGTAAAGATTCAAGAAGGAATTTGAGGCCCATTAGCAAAAATGAAGTGTTTTAGGCAAAGTTGACTTTTGAAAGTTCTCAAAAATTTCCCAACTTCTGCAATGCATATCTTGCTCAATTTTGAAGCTATGAACATGTTCTTGGACATTTTGGAAAGGTCTTGAAGTCCTCTAACCAATGTCTTTGGTCCCATGTCATTTTGAATTACCAATATCAAGTTATGGTCTTTGACTTGAAGTTCCCTTTTGTTGACTTTTGAAAATGACCTATAATGTAGAAATTGATAACTTTTTGTGAGAGCATTTCTTGGACTTGGAATGTGAAGATGAGTTGTAGGAAATGTCATCCCCTTAAAAATGAGCATTGGATGGGATTTTTCTGATGAACCATGAAAAAGTTATGCCCTGGTCAAGTTACAGTTGACTTTTCAACTGTCCAAAAATAGAAACATTTGCATCTTGAGACTTTTTGAGCCATGCTTGAGGAATCATGATCAAGAATTGATCAAATGATGATTGTGGCTTCAAAATGATATGTTGACCAAAAAATTTGACTTTTGACTGTCAAATGACCATTTTACCCCTGCAGTTGACTGTGAAGCAATTAGGGCTTTTGACTGTGCAACTTGATGCTGTGAGTCTTGAAACTTGACATATGGATGTTTGACAATATATATAGGCATATGGGACTTGATTGGACCCTTGAAAACCTCAATTTCTTTGCAAGAACCAAAACCCTAATTTTGACTGTGTTAGGAGGCAATTAGACTGTGTAACCCTTGAGAGACTTTGAACCATCTGGAGATTGATCTTGCCAAATCTTGAAGAATATGGGAGGGCAAATTTTGGGGTACAACAGGTTCCCTATCACGAACCAAGATTTTCATGTATACCACAAACAACCACATCTGAATCTTCATCCCGACCAATACCCACAAAGTCATTCCATAACTGATATCTAAACATGTGACAACAAGAATTCAAGTTTATAACTCTGAAGAGAGCACCAAATCCAAATATGAATCTCCAACTCTGAGTACCTGTTATGAATGCATGAATATCTGTGAGGTGCGTGAGTAGATGCAGTGCCATGTTCGATCATTTCCAAGGAACCCACATGCGTTTTATTTTGATTTTAAACCAGTAAGAGGTGGAGAAGCACAACACAAATCTCACAAGCATGATTCCTTGGAAATGAAAAGAACATGTGTGTTAAAATGATGTTAACTGATTATATGTACAAGAACACGGGATCAAGGTTCCATAAACATGGAAAATGGTTGCACTATCTCTACACTGAATAATGAATATCACTGGATTAAAGGTCTGACGCCAGCTTGGAACATAAAAGAATCAAGTACCAAGTGGATCAATAACTACATGAGACAAAACTCTCCATGTCATAAAAGATAACTATTGAACTGTCAAAATAAACGACCATCACAAGGTGAGAAGTCCAGAATAAAACCGAGAGGACACACAGTCTTTGAGAGTATCAAGTCACCATTAAAAACACACAGTAACTATCAGAACATGGTCACCAACAGAATTCAAGTCACCAACGGAACAAATAGTCACCATTTGTACCTGTGATAATAATTCCCTCCCCACTCACGGGTAAAGACTAAGTCGTGGTAAGGTCAAAGGCCAAATCAGAGTCAAAGAGCTCATCTTCTGGTATCATCATACGATGACACCTATCAGAACTTCCTCTGAAGTAATGGGTCTCATGGTCGGGTCTACAAGACATATGCCTCATAGCCTCCATGGCCACTCTATTCCTAGTTCCTATGGAATTCACTCATAGCCTGGGTATGAGGCCTTTTACCTCATGGAATAACCCACCCACCAAGAAAACCAGAATCCAACGCAACAGATAACCAATATGGAAAGCAATAAAATGCAATGCAAACATATGCTCAGATAAAAATGTATAAATGAATAAACTGAAAGCATAGAAAATAAACACCCAAAGAAAAGAAAACAAGAGCTAGGATCAACTCCGAGATGGACCAACATTTTGTCAACTTTCCCCAGTGAAGTTGCCAGCTAAAAAAACCGGCCGAACCGTCATTCGATAATATGAAAATATGAATGAAGTCACCACCGAACGTCTTTTGTCCCGCTGAGAGGGGAAAGGAAAACATTGAGAAAACCTGAAGAGGGTGAAATCACGATCAAACAACCAAGAGATCAAGTAAGGGAGTCTGTTACGTGAGGGGAAGGTATTAGCACCCCACGCGCCCGTAGTACTCTACGGTATCCACTCTTGTTGTCTGATCTAATGGGTGTCTAACATATATGTCTAAGCTCTACAGGGAATGCATGCAAAAGAAAGGAGAAAAGAATGTAGTGAAAATAAAAGTTATGTTCGCTCGGGCCCTAACCTAATGCCTATGCATCCCTTTTAAGGAATCAGAGCAGTCGTAGTTCGGCTCATATATTTTTGTTGGTTTGTGTTTTTTAGTTAAGACAAAAGTAACAATCAAGATGGCAAAACATCAAACAACAAGAATGTCAACAATGATAATAAAATAGCAAAAATAGATGACAAGACATCGCATGGCAACACAAACTCAGATAAGGTGGTAAAACACCAGCATGATAGCAAAATATCAGACAAAATGATGAAATAACACACCTAACAATGATATTGAGAATCAAAGTAGGATAAAAAACATGTGCAATGGTGAAACATCGTCTATAAAGAATGTGAGATAGAGAAACATTGGCAAAAGAATATACGATGGCGAAACATCTGCTAAGAGAATATGCAAAATGTCATGGCAAGGATGGAAAAACATCAATTTGATAAGATTTAAAACAAAGCCAAGAGGCGCACAGACAAATAAGATTGGTTTGTATTTTT
Source organism: Vicia faba (assembly GCA_948472305.1). Classification (NCBI taxonomy): domain Eukaryota; kingdom Viridiplantae; phylum Streptophyta; class Magnoliopsida; order Fabales; family Fabaceae; genus Vicia; species Vicia faba. The sequence continues at coordinate 732,211,129 of OX451736.1, forward strand.
TACCTTGAAGAAGGGTTTAAGTTTTATTAGAGATATTTTATGATTTGCCAAGAAGAAGTTTTAGTTTTAGGATGCAATATGCAAAGAAAGGAAAAATAACTAAAGGAGACTAGCCTAGCACTACTCCTAATGTTATCATACAATGATAGGCCCTAAGGTTGAGGATGAAAAAGGTAAGCTCTACTCTATGTTAGCATGCATGGATTCCTATCCTAAGGTCTAACTCGAGGACTAAACCTACACGATCAATCCTAAAGGAACATGGTAAAAATGTCACAGATCCTTGCAACAAAAAACAAGCAAGCAGATGGCAACACATCTGGACAAACAACAGCTCGAGTACCACTCAAATATCAAACACCTACAAGGCGCATGCCTAGTAGTAGAAAGGTAGGTCCCACCATAGACAAGCAACCAAACATCAAACCAAGGGTCAAGCCACAATCAAGGGGAGCGTATCACCCGAGTCAACAAGCTCTAGAATTATAGGAATACAAAAGGGGTCCTTAACCGTGATATCAATTATCAGGGCAAGAAAGATCTGGGGGGAAAAGACATAGTGCATGCGTACACTAAGCATCAGTGTTGGTCAACACAAGCTAAAGAAAGTGTGGGGATTCGATTACGGGGACCTTTTTCACTCGCCCTTAAAGGACTTAAATTCATTCAGATCTTGGGCACATGTTCAGAGCATCTACTTGTAGAAAGTGAGCATATGAATGACATGGACTGGAATGTGCGGGGGTCGATTACGAACCCTTTATGCTTGCCTCCTTTTGAGGACTTTTCACCTGTAATACAATGCGGGCACAAATGTAAACACATGTGCAGAATACCTACTTCAAAGGTAGGATTTTAAACAAACACATATATCATACAGAAAGTGGTGCCTAATACATGACTTTAAACAGCGACTTCGAGCGCACGCTCTTTATTTCCTGCTTCCTACTTCACATGATTTCTAGAAAGCAATAAACGCCCCTACTATACATGATCCCTAGAAAACAGTAAAGTGCAAAATGAGATAAGCAAGAGAAAACACCAAACGGATATTAATCTGCAACAGAGCGTTTTAAACAAAGAAACCTGACGATCTTCACGAAAGCTTCACCAATGATCAACCGGACTAATCCTCAAGCGCTCAATATCATAAACCAAACTCTTACCACGAACTCATGGAAATAAAGTAATAACAAAGTGAGTATTAACATGGAAAGAATAATTTGGGAACTTCAATTAAATTCTAAAGTCCTAAAAGATAAACTCTAAAAAATATTCCATGAGAAAACAAATGACAAAGCTCTGCCTTCTTCGATTGGCTTTAATTCTGCCTTCTTTGATTGGCCTGGACCTTGCAGTAGCAACCTTCTTTGATTTTCCTCACCTCTTCCTTCTTCGATTGGCCTCACTTCTTCCTTCTTCGATTGCCTAGAATTCGCAGCGGCAACCTTCTTCAATTGGATTCAATTATGCCTTCTTCGATTGGCTTCAATTCATCCTTCTTCGATTGGCTTAATCCTTGCAGCGACGACCTTATTCGATTTTCTTCAATTCTTCCTTCTTTGATTGACTTCAATTCATCCTTCTTCGATTGGCCTCATCCTTGCAGCAGTAGCCTTCGATTGGCTTCAACCTGCAAGCAGTATCCTTCGATTGGCTTCAACCTGCAAGCAGTAGCATCCTTCGATTGGCTTCAACCTACAAGCAGCAGCATCCTTCGATTGGCTTCATCCTGCAAGCAATAACCTTTGATTATCTTCAACCTGCAAGAAGTAGCATCCTTCGATTGGATTCAACCTGCAAGCAGTAACCTTCTTCGAACGAAGCTCCTTAGGCTTTAGATTTCAAATCTATCATCCTTCGAACCTTCATAGACTCTGGACTTCGAAGCTTCACAGACTCTAACCTCTAGCATAAGTGAAACTTGGGTGTAAACTCATTGCAAGGGCTCATGCTCAAATCATTCAAACAAACTCAATTCTCCATTAGATTTAGTAAAATCAGGTGCAATTGAAAGCTATAAAAGCACTCTACATCATGCAACTCAAATCATCTCAAATCATTAACCACGAATCAAGAACAAAACTCATGAAAACTCAAAGAAAATCATCGGCACACAAAATTTCAGAAACTCCACAACACGATTCAAACATCAAACAAAGACAAATATATACATCAGACCTATAGTTAGGCCATATAAAACACAATGCACAAGATATACATCACTAATTCAAGATGAATCAGACAAATCGAAGTCCAAGTAAACTTACCTTGATGAAAAATCTGGAAACTCGAATCCGTTGCTCCAGATGCAAACCAATGCTTCCACTATGATCTACTCACTTCACTAAAGATGAATCAACAAGAAAATGAAATAATAATCCAGGAAAATGAGGGAATTCGAGAACTGGGACTCCTGGGAGGAAATTGAACTTCATATCTAAAACTCTTGGCCAATACTACTCCTTTTCGACTGAGGATGTAGGATTGAGGAGAAGAGTTGCTTTAAGTTCTTGATGATGATGAAGATTTGTGATGTTATTGACGATTTAAAGGGAGATGAAGATGATGTAGATGCAAGGAGATGAAGAGGATTTTGGAGGTTGAAAATTTAGTTGGAGAATTGATGAAGATTTGAGGAGGTTGAAGATTCAGTCAGAGAAAACTTTTGGTTGAAGATTGAAGGAGAAAGAAGAGAGAAAGAGAGAGCTCTTTTTTGGTGATTCCTCCAACGAATTTTGAATGAATGAGATTGAAAGAGAAAGTTTGTTGTATAGCAGCAAAAAGTTTGTTACAGTTGAAGTGATCCTGGCCTTTGAATCAGAAAATCCAGTTGGAAAATAGATGATGAAGATCGAGATAGTTTTGAGGTTAGTTTGAGAATTTTTGGTTTTTTCTCTGATTTCATCCAAAATCCAAAAGGTGGAAATTACGTTTCATCCCTTGCAGCTCCTTAATGACGTACGTTTTGATGAGCAAAGAGTGTGTGGAAATGAGAGTAAATAAGTGTGAATGCTGAGGTCTCCAACTGATGCGCATGGAATATGTGATATTTTTTGAGAGAAAGTTTCCAAAAATGGAAAGGGACAAGGGAAGTGAGGTGAGGCATGGTGTGTGAGAATGTTTATCCAAATGAGGTAAGAAGTGATGTGGGAGCTGAGTGCACACGTGAGACACTCGTGTATGATGAAATCAAATCACAAAAATGCATTTTGTGTTAAATCTGGGGCTGATGTGCAGCTGGCTTGTCCATGCCTTGCATCTTGCATGCCATGCCTGATCAGTTGAGGATGCCCATTTTCAGCATTCATAATTTGATCAAAACCTAACCATCTCCTATAATTATTCTCAAAATGGAAAGCCAACATGTAATGCTCCTAATTAAACCCAAAATCAAATCAAAACCTAGCTTGAGTTATAAGAAAATGGATTTCACATTTGATGTGCCACCTACTCAATGAAATGCCTAGGCAAGATGCCTCAGGATGGCCGTGTGGCTTGCCCATGATGCCCAACATTTGACCAACTTGTCCAGAACTTCTAAGGCCAATAACTTTCAATTTTCAGCAAGAAGTGTGTTTTTATCCGCTATGGGCCCTTGTAGATCTTTTTCCCCTCTTCAATTGGGAAAAAGAACCACCAAAATCCCCTGAAAAATGAGAAAGTTATGTCATTTCAAAGTCAGGCCAAAATCAAGAACACTTAGTGAAATTTTCAATCACCAAGATAACTTTAAATCCAAGTAACCTCTCAAACTTGAAATTCTCATCAAAATCAATTATCAATAATCATCCCACATGAAAATACATGTCAAATGCTTCATGTTAACCAAAAGCCTACTTGGTCAACTTTGACTTTGTTGACTTTGAGTAAAAATGACTATTTTGCCCCCTTTGATTCAATTGAACCACTTTTCTTCAAAATTGGTGAAACAAAACTTCAAACATATGACATTCTAAACACATAGAGGCCGTGAAAAGAGTTTCCACTTAAAATTCCAAAGAATCCCTGATTAAAACTCCAACCATAATTTTGCACTCTGCACTAGGAGATAACTGGTCAAGCTTCAAATCCCTAATTCCTCTGGGAATCAGGAGAGGCTTTTTGAACAAAATTGATTCTAATGATGATAAAAGAATGATGCTTCAATACTTGGCTCATCTAGACCCCAATAACTCCAACTTGGGCAAAACCCTAATTTTGACTAATGAATCCAAAGGATGTGATTTTCCTTATAAACAACACAATACGCAATCTTCTGATGATCCAATGAGGTGGGTAAGATATCTTGAGATATGTGATACCTTTGGACTTGAAAGATCCATATGTTTAGATAATAAGGCCCTCCTTGAGAAACTTTCCAATACAATCAATCTTCCAAAGCTTGAGGGAGACTTGATAACCAAAATACTTTGATCCTTACACAATGTATGAATGTAATGCAATGTGATGTTTATGATGAAACATAAGCCTAAATAAAAAGGGTAAATTTTGGGGTGCAAAACTACCCCCCGAACTCAAGAGAATTCTCAAAAGGTGTTTCATGTTCTTTTCACCCTTTCCTTTATTGGATAAAAGAAAAGTCGGTGGAGACTTTTGTTATCCACAACAATTGAGATAAAACAGAAAACAACCAAGTCAGTTCTCCCATCGTATTACACATATGCATACATTTCATAAACATGTTTCATACATGTTTCTCATTTTCTCGCTGTTTATTTCAGCAGAAAAATGGCCCTCGAACAAATTGTTAAGGACCTTCAGGCTCAACATGCACAGTTCTAGGAAACTCTCATGAACCTGGCATAGGGGCAGAAGGAGGTGATTTTACTTCTTTCCAAAAAAAAAACAAGAAGCTGGCTGTTGTCCTCAATATGGGAAGAAGGTTTAAAGGTCCTGCTCGACCCAATCAAGTGGAAGATGCCTCCTCTGAAGAAGATGACAATGATGAAGATGGTAGAAGCATCAAGAATGAAGGCCAGAACAATCAGGGTTATGAGAATACTCCTGAAGATGAAGACTTTTCTGACAAACAGTATCCTCCTGTGGATAACAGATATAAGCAACTGGAGGATAAACTCAAGGCAATGGAAATCCAGAAGGTTCCTAGACTGGATTTTGGTGAGTTAGGACTGGTTTTGGGGGTGGTCATCCCAAATAAATTCAAGGTCTCTATCTTTTCCAAATATGGCGGGATCTCTTGTCCTAAACTCCATTTGAGGTCGTATGTTCGGAAGATACATCCTCACACTACTGACCAGAAGTTATGGGTCCATTTCTTCCAAGAAAGTTTAGCTGGAACCTAATTAGAATAGTTCTATCAGCTGGAGGGAACCAACATTCATACCTGGAAAGACTTGGCTGCTGCTTTCTATAAGCAGTATCAATGCAATGCTGACCTGACACCAACTCGAGTGCAACTACAAAAATGTCCATGGGCTCTAATGAAGGGTTCAAGGAATATGCACAGAAATGGAAGGATTTAGCTGGCAGGGTGCAACCTCCTTTGACTGACGGGGAGATGGTAGATATGTTCATGGGCACTCTGATAAGTCTGCTCTTTAATCTATTAATCATAAGCTCTTCATCGGGTTTTATAGAGATTATTTTGACAGGGGAAAGAATTGAAAGTGGAGTTAGAAGCGGAAAGATCTAGGTGGCTGCATCTTCAAGTACCGAGAAGAAGACGTACAATGGAAAGAAAGAGTCCAATGATGTATATGGCCAGAAGGGTCATGCTAGAGGTGACCGCAACCAAACTGTGGGAGCTGTGCTAATCTATAATCCTACGCCCATGAAAAAATATCAAAAGGGTAATCAGCGTAAGCAGGTCACACCCAAGAGACAGTTCACCAAAACCAACATGTCATTGGCTCAAGCGTTACAACATATGTTGAAGGCGGATATGATTATGTTAAAGAATCCTCTTTGGAATCCCAATACTTCCGCTCCTAGCTACTATCCCAATGAAAGGTGTGCATACCATTATGATAGTCTTGGACATGATACGAATGGTTGTTGGGCTATGAAGAACAAGATTCATGATATGATTGATGCTAAGGAGATTGAATTTGACCCTTCTAAGACTCATAAAGTGATCACTACTCCCATGTCGAATCAGGACTAAGATTGAGAGCGCCTAGTTCGTTTGAATTTTCAGTTGTAATTTCTTTTTTTTGTATGAACAATTACTATTATGTCGAACTTTGGTTTTCACATTAATGTTGTCTTGAATTAATTCGTTTTCACTATACTTAAACTATGCGTTTACTTCTTTTTTGTGATATTCAACTCTCAATTAAAATCTATAAGCCTTTAGATGGAGGATGACGAAAATGATACCATAATCTCTATAATATGCTTTTGAACAGACTTTGTTGACGATGTACAAGTATTCTTTTAAACCCTAAACAATGGAGATATAAGGAATTTAATCCCTAGTCAACCCCTTTGAGCCTAAGGAGTAGGAGTTTTATTTTTTCACACAAATTGAAACTCGTAATCATAACCTGGGGCGGGGTAGTTACTTAGTTAATTCAAAAGTACATTAAAATGCAAGCTCTATCTTTATAAACGAAGAATAGTGTCAAAGTTTCTATTCTAAATAAAAAGTCGGTGATGCTTCCGCATAATCATTAAATTAGGCAGTCATTACCTTTCAAAAGAAAAACCCGCTAAGTCAAAACCTATGAAGGAGACTTAAGAAAAATTGGGGCATCCCGCTGACTGTAATCTCAAAACAAAATAATCAGGAAAAAATTAGGGATAATAAAGTAAAAAAGAGGTCGCTACAAATACTAAACAAAAATAAAATGTTACAAAAATAACAGCCTTCTCAAATAAACTTCCTGTATCCAAACCATCACCAAAATATCATTCAAGACTCTATTGGAATCTAAGCGCATAATTAACTGAGTATAAGACTGAAGAACATCATGAAGAACGAGTTAGGTACAAATAAAGTTTGAGCCTTTATCCTTTGTTTCTTAAACCGTGAACGAGGCCACATTACAACCCTTACAAGTCCTAATTGGAGCATAGGTTAGTTCGAAAGCATATTGTTACAAAAGGTATCCTAACTCCTGTAAGGCTTACTATAAATCCTGAGTTGAATTCATATTCTTACAAAATTCTATTTTTTTACTAAAAAATGAATTTTCAAAACTTCAAGACAGACATAAGCTTTTCATTTTTAAATACCATTGTTTGCATATGACTAATTGTTTGACAGCAAAGAAATTCGCACGACGAATATTCAACGAATGAAAATTCACTCAATGAATAAGAATCACGTCAAATGGAAAGACACTTCCAGTAACATGCTTTCCATAATCAAGGGGGGAATGATATGTTGTCCAATTGATCTAAGATTCAAGGAATCTCTCAAAAGTGTTGAATAGCCAAGGACATATCTCCATCTGAATCACTTGGGGCATTGAACATGAATTCCAGCAAAAAGTCGTGTACGATCCAGCAAACATTTTCTGGCAGTGCTACGACACTTACTATTATGGATAGTGAAGGTTCTCCGCACCCTGTGAACACAAACATAGTCAAGAAAATATTGCGCATAAAAGAGACCCGCTAGGTTGACATGCCTAAGAAAAAGTAAGGGCATCCAGGTGAACCAAAAAGGGTTTGGGCAAAAATTAGGGATATATATACATAGAGATTGTACACCTGGCAAGTCGAAAAACCTGAAAAGGTAGATTGGGAAAAAAATGGGTATCCCGCTGGGCTGAAAATATGAAAATAAAGTCCATGCAAAAGTCAGGGATTAAAGCGTACAACTATGTCCCGTCATCTCATCACTTGGCTATCAGTAGAAGATTTATCACTCTGATCAACATTTATTGAGGGCTTTAGAAGCAGAGATAATGTTTAAGTCATCCACCTCTACCATAGGATTATCCCCACAGAGTCATCTTCACAAGCTCATCTCCGACAGAGATACTTTCCCCAACAAGTTTACACCTAGCAGGAATTGAAGATTCATTCTTCTTCATCTCCAGAAACAGTTTGAGATTTATTTTCCCCAGCTAGACGTTGTTACCAGGAGCCTCCATATGCTTCAACAACATATTACACTCATACATCATTTCACAATACATCATAACATATGCATACTGAAACGCGTATAACATTCTCATTTATTTTGAGAGCATCATTACAGAATACATTACATACATCATGCCCTTGCATGGAACTAACTTTATCTTTTCAGTTCGGTTCCTGAACAAGTAGATCTCGTCAATAGTCTATCATCTTTCAAACATAATCAGCCGAAGATTTGCTCTTAGAAATGTTTCAGATACGATCCAGAGACATATGTCATTCTGATACCTATTTCAGATTCTCTCCTAGAAATGGTTCAGATACGATCCGGATATGAATGTCATTCTAACATTTATTCCAGGTTCTCTCCTAGAAACTGTTCAGGCATGATCTAGAGACAGATGTCATTTTGACACTTATTCTAGATTCTCTCCTAGAAACGGTTCATATATGATCTAGAGACGAATTTCATTCTGAAACTTATTATAGTTTCTCTCCTAGAAGAGGTATAGATACAATCCAGAGACGGATGTCATTCTGACACTTATTCTAGATTCTCTCCTAGAAACGGTTCAGATATGATCCAGAGACGGGTGTCATTCTGACACTTATTTCAGGTTCTCTCCTAGAAACTGTTCAGATACGATCCAGAGACAGATGTCATTATGACACTTATTCCAGATTCTCTCTTAGAAACAGTTCAGATACGATCCAGAGACGGATGTCATTCTGACACTTATTCCAGGTTCTCTCCTAGAAACGATTCAGATATGATCCAGATACGAATGTCATTCTAACATTTATTCTCGATTATCTTCCAGATATGGTTCAGATACGATCCAGATACAGATGCCATTATGACACACATTCAGTATATCTTCTAGATACAGTTCATATATGATCCAGACGCGGATGTCATTCTGAAACACATTACAAATATCATCCTGAAGTAACCCTACCCAGGTTCCTTCTAAAAAATTTCCAAATGCAACATCACACGAGCTCATCCTGAAGCAACCCTACCCAGGTTCCTTCTAATATATTTCTGGATGGAGCTTGACATGGGCTCATTCCAGCATTTCAGTCAGATAAAACCAGACGCGGGCTCACTCTGATACTCCTATCAACATTTACATTGAATGGAATCTATAAGCCCATCTCCAATGACTCTCCATCATCTCTCCAAATAGCGTCTATAAGCCCATTCCCGGTACAATCAACCAACAACATCACTTCTTGCACAAGCGAGTGCAAATTTCTAGACACTTAAGTGTTTAATCATCTTCTACCTTCAAGTCACGAAAGGCGAACATGCCTATCTAACTCTTCAGGTTTAAGAAGATTGAACAGAGGCAACTGTCGTACCCCAAAATTTTCCCTCCCATTTCTTCAAGACATTCTTTCAAGGCTCCTCAAACACTCAAGACACTTAAGGGTTGACCAGTCAAATACTCCTCCTAAGCCAAAGGTCTACAACTAGGTTTTTGAGTTTCTCAAGGAAATTTGGTTTTCAAAGGTCTAAAGTGGCTTCAATGGTTCTTCATAGGTCCACAATAATGTTTATTGTACCCCAAAATTTTCCCTCCCGTTTTTACTCAAAAAACATATTCCTAGAGGTCCTCAACTTGCCCAAGGATGCCTAAGGATTGACCAGACAAATCCTCCTCCTAAGACAATGAGCCTCAAATTAGGGTTTCCATTTTCATCAAGATGTTTGAGTTACAAGGGTCCCAATTGGTCTTCATTTACCTAATTTATCCTCAAGATCATTCATGTCAAGTTTCATGCCTTGCACAAGAAGTTTGCTCAGTCAACTGCTTAAATGCCTGAAAATGAATTGTACTAGGGGAAAAGTCAATTGTGGCCCAAATACAGTCAAACTTCAAGATTTTTGGTCAACATCAATATTTTGAAGTATTATCCATCATTTGATCAAGGGTTGACCATGATTCCTCGAGGAATGCTCCTAATCCATCAAAACTCAAAAGTTGCTAAATTAGAGTCTCTGCAAGAAAAGTTAACCAAACTTTGACTAGGAATAACTTTCTCATACTTTATCAGAAATTTCTCATCCAATGCTCATTTTGAAGAGAATCCAATTCCTTACAACTCCTCTTCAGCCCTCAAGTTCAAGAAATGCACTCATGAAAAGATGTAAAATCATACATTATGGGTCCTTTTCAAAAGTCAACAAAAACACCTTTTGGGTCAAAGCTTCTTACATGAACATGGAAGATACAATTGAGATGAAACCAAAAGGGTTGTTTAAAGGATATCCTAAGCTATCTAAAAAATCAAAGAACACCCTCCTAGGGTTAAAAATTGAGAGAGAAATTCTTGTCAAAGTTGGCCATTTTTGGAAATTTTGCACAAAGTTAACAATGCTTAAAATTGCATTTTTTCCACATGGGCCCATCTTTTCAAAATTGAATCTTAGTACTAGTATGGTCCACGACCTATGGGACCCTCCTTGCCTCATTTATTTATTTATTTATTTTATTTTGGTTTTATTTATTTAAAATTAAAATAAAATCAAATAAAATCAAATTAAATAAAATCAATGGGATGAGATTTGTTTTGAATTGAATTAGAGATCATGCTTGTTGTCACAAAGCCAAACAAAATCGTCCAAAATCAAAAACTAGAGGAAATCTCCTAGTTTGGAAAGTTTGGAAGCAGTTTTCAAAAGTTATCAAATCTTGGATTTTTTCTAAACTTAGCACCCTAATTTGATTCACATACTTATACACAAGCATTCTCAACCCTAAGGACAAGAATTCAGACGTGTAGCCTGCCTCAAGGAGTCAAACAAAGTTCCAAATTTTCAAAGAAAAGTGCAGATCAGATCTTTCTCTACAGGATAATTCAAGGAGTTTTGGAGCATCAGTGATCATCCACGAAGGTCCTTGAAGCTTTTCCAGTCGCTATCCGAGCTCGCAGCCTTAGGAATCTCCAGATATAAATCACGATTTGCACCCTTGTAACTTAAATTTGTTTTCTTGGTTTTACATGTTTTAAATAGAATTTGATTGCATAAATGTGTTTATAATCATGCTTGGAATCTGTTTGAAGGCCTGGATTTGAGTTTTGGCGCAGGAACGGGCTTACACCATTGTTAGGGTTTGTAAGCTCAAAATTGGGGCTTCTTTTTCCAAGATAAATTGAAGGGGATTATGGGTACTACTGGACTCGGGACAAAATTCCTTATTGATCCCTGGCATTAGTTTTGATTTATATTGCTTGTATCATATTTTTGAATAATGCAGGGTTTTAGCTACGAACAAAATCCGTCAGTATAGCCTATAGTGACGGAAAACTGTTGTAGGTAAAAGTTCCCCACTATGATGCGGTGGGAGAACTGACTTGAGGTTTTGTGTTTGTGTTCGCAAATGTTTCGGTTTAGCAAGAGTCGCCACCGACTTTTTATTTTATCCAAAGGAAAGATCAAAAAGCACAGGAAAGACCTTTGAGATGTTTTCTTGGGTTCGTGGGGTAGATTATGAAGAGGGAAGGTGCAAGCACCCTTTTCATCCATGGTTATCCATGGGCTCTTAGTTACTTGTTTAGATCACTTGCTTTTTCTTTTCAATTGTTTGAAATGGTGCTTTGTGTGTGGTTTTGAAAATGTTTTGAAAATAGGCCTTTTGTCTAGGCAATCTTTGTAATGATTCTTGTTTGAATGTATACAAAGGTGTATGTCTTTTAAAAAATGTTTCAATGTTTGAAAGTTTGAAAGTTTGAAGATTTGTTTTGGGAAATGTTTTGAAATTGTGTTGTGAAGTGTGTTTGAAAATAGCAAGGATGTTTTTGCAAGTTTTGATCAAGTAACTAAGAGTTGTCCACCCTATCTACTCAAAGATCTTTCCTACACATTTTTAACCCTTTTGACAGTGTCGTTTTACCATTGCATTTGGTAAACAACCTTGTATTTGGATGTTAAACGGGACAGGCGTGGGTCATCGTATTTACCATGATAACAATAGTGTTAAGTATCTTTAGCAAATTTTTAGGGACTAGATCATTTTGTATAGGTAACCAAGATAGCGTCGTCGAGGGATTATGATCTTTTTGTTTTGTTTTTGTTGTGCCAAGATACTCAACATGCATACCATGGCCATTTTTAAGGAAACAAGTGGATGAAACCCTATGGATGCTTGTGTGCATTGTGTTATCAATTTCATGCATTTTATGTCTTGTATTAGGTCTAGCTATTTGTTTTGATTTTGGATATTGCATACAAACCCTAATCTCTATCATGGCATATTTGAAAGCATAAATGCGTAAAAGTAATCTAAGCTATTATAACATTGATATGGAGAGGGGGATACAATTTTGAATAGGGGATTATTTTGCAAAAAATTAAAACCCTAAGTTATTACAACCAAATTGAATTTCTTTGCTCAAATGATAAATAGACAATATTTAAATAAGCAATTAAATATAAATATGCAAAAATGTTTTTTTGATATTTTTTATGTATGTAAAAATATAATATTTTAATAAGAAAATAAAATATTATTTTTATTAAGGGTGGAAACCCTAACTTGTTTTAAGAAAGTATATATATATATATATATATATATATATATATATATATATATATATATATATATATATATATATATATATATATATATATATATATATATATATATATATATATATATATATATATATATATATATATATATATATATATATATATATATATATATATATATATATATATATATATATATATATATATATATATATATATATATATATATATATATATATATATATATATATATATATATATATATATATATATATATATATATATATATATATATATATATATATATATATATATATATATATATATTATTTATTTATGTACAATAAAATAAAATAAAATATATACAAAATATTAGAAAATAAAACGTGTGAGAAAAATATAATATTTAATATATTAATAAAGAAAATAAATAAAAATTATTTTTGTTAAGGGGAAAACCCTAATTTATTTTAAGAAAGTATATATATTAGTTATATTATTTATGTACAATAAAATAAAATAATAAAATATATACAAATGTCAAAGAATAAAAATATTTTAGAAAAAAATATTACTTAAGTATGTAAATAAAAGTATGATATTTTCCGGTATTATTTATAAGTTTTTATTAAAGAAAATAAAAGTATATTATTCAATAATTATTTTTATGTTAGAAAAAATAATAAAGATAATAAAATAAAATGTGAAAATTTATGAAAATATTTTTGGTAATTTTTTATGTTTAGAAAAAATAAAATAAAATCAGAAATGAAAAAGAAATAGAAAAATATAGAAATATAATGAAATGGGTCAGGGGGTGCAATCAGCAAGCTGAGGGGTGCCAAAAGTGAGGGCAAGCCAGGCCCGGCCCAACTACTTCATCTTCAACCTTCGTTCAAACAAAACACGCGCCTTCTGTGTACAAACTCGTATCTCCTGCATTTGTGCTTAAAAACGAAAACTTGCAACATGAAAGTTATAGAGCATGATCATACGATTATAACCATAAAAAAACTTAATCTAACTCTCAAAGACCAGAGAGAATTTCTCGGGCCCTAATTTCTAACCTAACTTTTTCAGAATGTTCACCAATCAAATTCTCTCAGCATACTTAACTTAAATGAAATCTATGCATATGTACAGCTTTAGGGCTATGAGTACTACATTTTTTATTCATAAACCTAAGCCTAATGATTCCTAAATAGAGAGATAGAAAGTTGAAAAATACCTACTTTAGTTGAACACGAGTATTGCAATGTGGAGGTTTTCAATGAGGCCTGAGATGTTTGTGAGCTTGCCTGAACTTCCTCTGACCTTCCCCAATACTTTGTTTGCCTTGAGCTTGCTTGAATGAGCCTGTAGAAGTCAACCTGCACAAGCTGAAATCAGAAATGGTGAAGCTTACAAATGGAGTTAAAGTCAGTGGCCAATGGTTGGGATAGTTCAGATGGGTTATATGGAAGGTATTGGAACTGGTTTGGGACAAAACGCACGAGTGGTTTGTGAGATGGAAGTGAAACTGCAGAGAGTGCTCTGTTTTGCAAGTTTTTGGTGTTTTGATGTTCAATAGTGTTTGTGGGATGGATGGCTCGTGTTTCTGGCTCAAGGCAATGTGCAAAACTTGTTTCAAATGCTTACAAGAGTTGGTTATATCAGATACTCAAGTTATGTGATTTTGGCAAGTTGACTTGTTTTTAAAGAAAAGTGTGAAGTGATACTAGATAGGCCTGTACAGGCTATCTCAAAGCATGCACAAGATTATTGTACCTTTGACTAAGTTTATGGAACTTGTTTGCTGCAAAGAGAGAGGTCCAACGCTCAAGGGAAGCAAATTGACATAAAGTTGCCTTTATGAAAATGGAAATGCTACCTTTTTGCCATTTTAAGATTAATTCAATGTGTAAACCTCTATTGATCAGAATAATGCCTTAAACCAATGAGTTTGCATTCAATTTTTGAGTGTGGAATGGTTTAGATGCCTGTAAACAAGTACAAATGAAGCTGTACAGAAATTGCAACTTGTATCATAGTGAAAAATGCCATGGATCAAAGTGAGTTTTTGCCAAATTCAAACCTTCGATTCTCCCTAACCATAAATGATTTTGGAGAGTTCTTAGACATTTTGGAAAGCTTGTAACATGATCTAAAATCCATATTTGAAATGAATTTTGAGATTCAAAGTGGAACTATGTGAAAAATGGTCATGAAGATAGGTCAAAATCCTGCCTAAACTAGGGCAAAATTTCACTAAGTTAAAAGTTTCATGTACCCTTGTTCCAAAAATCATAACTTGAGATCCAAGCTTCTTTTTGGAAAATTTTGTGAGTCAAAGTTGTAGATTTTGTGGAGGAATACAACTTTCATGTTGGAAGTTTTGTTTGAATCCAATTGCATCATGGTGAAAATGTTGTGCAAAGTTGGGAAAAAATAAGAAAATTTCATAATTGAGAAAAATTCTAAGTTATGAAAATTTTCAACTTTAAACCTTAATTTTCAAAATTAGGTTTCTTGATGAACAAGTTTCATGTTTTGACACATCTTGATGAAAAATGACCCTTGGCACTTGATTTTGACCAAAAAGTCAAAGTTTGACTTTTCAGTGTACAGTCAATTTTTTATCAGTTGACTGGAAAATTCATCTGTCAATCCAATGCATTTGAGATCTTTTGAACCTTGTGAATAGGTCAAGACGATGCAGTTGAGTCCTTGAATCCATGATTGAACCCAATTTGCCATTGGCTAGGTGAAAATCAGAAATTGCCCTTATACAGTCAAAACCCTAAAAATGACCATTTTGCCCTTTTGATGATATGATCAAATTTCTTGAGGAGTTGTGATCCAAACTTGATAAAATGGTTCATATGAGTTTATAATGTTGATGTGGATCAAAAATTATGAGGTTTGACTGTAAATTGGCCATAGTTGACTTTTTTCCCAATATAGTTGATTTCAAGGTCAACTGTCCAATTGACTGGGCAAAAATTTGATTCAAGGCTTGAAACTTGGTAGAGGCAATCTTATAAGTCCAACATGAAGTATGAAAGTCACTTTGAGCATTGTAAGTCCAAAAATCCCTGTGCAAACTCAAACCCTAATTTCAAGTCAACAGTGCAAGGAGATGTCTTGAGTAGAGCAAACCCTAATTCTGTCTGGAATTCAAAGAGTCTTATGAGGGGAAATCTTGATAAAATGAGAGGGAAAATTTTGGGGTACAACAGCTGCCCCTGTTCAATCTTCTTGAACCTGAAGAGTTAGATTGGCGAGTTTGCCTTTCGTGACTCGAAGGTAAAAGAGGATTGGACACTAGAGTGCCCGTAAATTTGCACTCGTCAAAATGTAGGTTGAGGGAATAGGCTTAAAGATGCAATTTGGAGATGATAGAATCTTGCTAGAGATGGGCTTAGAGATGCCATCCAAAATGTGTTTGTTGAATATCAGGAGAATTAACATCAGAATGGTATCTGTATCTGGAACTTATCTGAGTTGTATCTGGGGATTGGATTTGTATGAGCAATGGAATAGCGTCCGTGTCTGGAGCGTATCTGAGCTGTAACTGTACTTGATTTTTGAATGAATATCAGAATGACTGCCGTGTTTGGAGTGTATCTGTATTGTATCTGAATCTGAAATCTGAATAAGCGATAGAATGACATCCATGTATGGAGCATCTCTGGGCTGGGGAAATGTTTGAATGAGTGACAGAATGGCAACGATATCTGGTGCATATATGGACTGTATCTGAAGTTGAGATTTGTATGAGTAGTAGAATGACCTCCGTGTCTGGAGTGTATCCGTACTGTAACTGGGATCTGGACAAGTGACAGAATGACTTCCGTGTCTGGAGTGCATCTGAACCTGAAGTTGATAGTTGAATTTGAATGAGAAATAGAATGGCTTCCGTGTCTGGATCGTATCTAGTTTGTATCAGATTGCTGAAGTTTGTATGAGTAGTAGAATGACCTCCATGTCTGGGGTGTATCCATACTGTATATTGACTTGAAATTCTGAATGAGAAATAGAATGACCTACGCGTCTGGGGTGTATCTATATTGTATCTTGACTAAGAGATCTGGATAAGTAGCAGAATGACTTCCATGTCTTTGAGTGTATCCGTACTGTATCTGAAATCTTTGAATAGTTGTTAAAGATAGCTTTTAATCTTATCCTGAAAAGGGTAAAATGTTAGCTGAAACACAAAGTTATGTTGCATGAAATGTATGATGCACTAAAATATATTCTATCAATGTTTATGATATATGAATGTAATGTATGCGCATGTAAGCTGATTAGCTGTCTTGTTGAGGAAAATAAATCCTTGATAGCTGGAGATAATGAAATATTTGACTGCTGCCGGGGAAAATAAATCTTGGACCGATGTCGGGAATTCCACAACCTTTGATTGTTGAGAATGAGAAATCCTTGGACCACTGTTGGGGATAGAAAGTCTTTGGCAACTTGTGGGGATGTGAGAATCCTTCACGACTTCCTGGGGATATAGGGATCCTTCAAGTCCTTTGAAGTTGGAACATGATAGACATTCCGTTGTAAGAATAAAGCTGAGTGCTGCTTGAGAAGCCTGCTTGGGGAATCCCGAGAAACTTAATGATTGTGGCTGAGGATTGAGAATCTTCAATCTATTGGGAAATAACTGTGGGGAGAATGTTTATTCTATTGAAGAGTTTTCAAGAGCTTGGGATGTATGCCAATCTTCTGAGGAATTATCCGAAGATGTGGTCTGGTTTCTAAGATAACTTGCAGGGGAATTTTCTGGTTTTAAGACAATTCCCTGGGGAATTGGAGGAAACTGGATGGTCTTCCACCGGGGTTTAAGGGTTGAAGTTTTGGACTTCGTTGGGGAAGAAAGTTTCATCTCTGCTGAGGGTCTATAGTTCAAAGTTTTGCTCCGCTGGGGATTGGGGGTTTTGAACACTCAAATCTGATGGGAATTTTGAAACTTAACTCCGCTGGGGATATGTATTTAAGGGCTTTAGCTCTACTGAGGATTTCTCCTGGAATATCCTAAAGACCTTTTCCCATACTTTCAATCTGTCAGTAATTATTCTTTCTCATTTAGTTTTATTTGTAAGCAGTGATTATATTCAAATGCATATGCTCATTTAATAAACCATTGGACGTTTTCAAATAAAACACAAGCGAAAAAAGAAAGAAAAAGGCAAACAATTTTCTGCACTTTGAAGTATCTTTGTATTAACTTTGTGTAAGTATTTTGTACAAAGGAGACAGACATCCTAGTAAGAGAATGTTGTCATAAAATTGAGAAAAATTTATACAAAGAAAGATGGCTATGTGTAACAATTCCATGGGATTCCCATTCTGCTATAGCCTTCGTAAATTTTAGTATCTTGTCCATTCGCTGTTTCGCCCGAAGATGATTGAGTTGATCAGAAGCCAGGAGCTTGTCTGGTGAAGAGGTTGTCCTTAAAGTGATCCAACGAGACATAGTCATACGCTTTAATTCCCTAACTTTTGCCTGGACCTCCCTTTCGGGTTTTCAGCCCACCGGGAAACCCTTTTTTTCCCAAGTTGCCCTTTCGGGTTTTCAACTTGCCGGGTGTACAGATTTTTTTATTTATCCATAATTTTTGCCTGAACCGCCCTTTCGGGTTTTCGATTCACCGGGGGTCCCATTTTTGCCCAAGTCGCCTTTTCGGGTTTTCAACTTGTCGGGTCGTTTATGCGTAGTATCTTTTGACTATGTCTGCGTTCGCAGGGTGCGGCAGGTCATCACCGTCCATGGTGGTCAGGATCATTGCCCCACCAGAAAAGATGTTTTTGATCACAAATGGTCCTTCGTAGGTAGGAGTCCACTTTCCCCTGGGATCACTTTGCGGCAAGATGATCCGCTTGATTACAAGATCCCCGACTTGATATACTTGTCTTCTGACTTTCTTGTTGAAAGCTTTGATCATTCATTTTTTATACGCCTGACCATGGCAAACAGCAGTAAGTCGCTTCTCGTCAATCAAGTTAAGTTGATCAAGCCGGGTCTGAATCCAATCTTCTTCACTCAAACCAGCATCTTTCATGATTCTCAAGGAGGGAATCTGAACCTCGATAGGTAAAACAGCTTCCATGCCGTATACCAAAGAATAGGGTGTTGCCCCAGTTGATGTTCGTGTCGTGGTACGGTATCCATGCAGAGCAAACGGTAACATCTCATGCCAGTCTTTGTAGGTGACTGTCATCTTTTGAATGATCTTCTTGATATTTTTATTCACAGCTTTGACAACACCGTTCATCTTAGGCCGATAGGGAGATGAATTGTGATGTTGAATCTTGAACTGCTCGCACAAAGCGGTGATCATAGTGTTGTTTAGGTTTGTACCGTTGTCAGTGATAATCATGTCGGGGATGTCGTACCGGCAGATGAGGTTCTGCTTGATGAAGCGGACAACCACATTCTTTGTAACGGATGAGAAGGACACTGCTTCGACCCACTTGGTAAAGTAATCAATGGCCACCAGGATGAAACGATGTCCATTGGATGTTGTAGGCTTGATCTCTCCAATCATGTCGATTCCCCACATAGCGAATGGCCAAGGAGCTGTTAAGACATTGAGAGGAACTGGAGGTATATGTACCTTGTCTGCATAGATTTGGCATTTGTGACAAGTACGGGAATGTTGATGACAATCACCTTCCATGGTAGACCAGTAATAGCCCGCCCTTAAAATCTTCTTAGCCATCGTATGTTCGCTCGAGTAGGTTCCAAAGGTACCATTATGCAGTTCAGCCATAATTTGTTCATCTTCCACCTTGTCCACACTAAGGAGCATAATGCAATCGTGATTGCGCTTATATAGGATGCCATTGCTCAGGAAGAACTTAGCTGAGAACCTCCTTAGGAACTTTTTGTCGTTGACTGAAGCTCCTTCAGGGTATTCTTGTGCTTCGAGATACCTTTTGATGTCATGAAACCAAGGTCGGTCCACTACTTCTTCGGTATTGATCTCGTGACAATGTGCAGGTTCGTCCATTCATTCAATGGTGATTTGGGGAGCCTCATTTTCCTAGTTAAGTTTAAACATGGAGGACATTGTTGCTAGAGCATCCCCTAGCTGATTCACTTCTCGCGGGAAGTGCTCGAAGTTGATCTGCTCGAAGTGTGGTAACAATGTCAGGACATGTTCTTTATAAGGGATGAGGTTAGGATGTTTAGTATCCCACTCTCCTTTGATTTGACTGATAACCAAAGCTGAGTCCCCAAATACAATCAAATATTTGATTCCCTAGTCAATAGCAGCCTTGAGACCAAAGATACAAACTTCATACTCGGCCATGTTGTTGGTGCAGTTGAAGCAGAGTCTAGAAGTGAAAGGTGTATGGCAACCTTCTGGAGAGATAAGTACCACGCGGATACCCTTTCCAAGTGCGTTGGAGGCACCATCAAAGTACAGAGTCCATCGGGATCCTTGTTCAGGTCCGTCATACGGTCTGTTCTCTTCAATGTTGCTCAAAGTCATGATATCCTCGTCGGGGAAGTCGAACCTCATGGATTAGTAATCTTCGACAGCTTGATGGGCCAGATGATCGGCTAGCACACTCCCCTTTATAGCTTTTTGGGTCGTGTACTGTATATCATACTCGGTGAGGATCATCTGCCATCTAGCGATTCTTCCGGATATAGCAGGCTTCTCGAAGATGTACTTGATCAGATCCATCTTAGAGATCAGTAAAGTGGTATGTGTCAACATATACTGCCTTAGCCGGCGAGTAGCCCATACCAAAGCGCAACAAGTTTTCTCGAGCAGTGAGTATCGGGTCTCATAGTCGATAAACTTTTTGCTAAGGTAATAAATGGCATGCTCTTTTCGGCTAGACTCGTCATGTTGGCCCAATACGTACCCCGTTGAATTCTCCGGGACAGTCAGATACATGATTAACGGCCTTCCTTCGACGGGTGGCATCAAGATAGGAGGTTCTAGTAAATACTCCTTGATTCTATCGAAAGCAACTTGACAGTCATCATTCCATTTAACCAACTGATCTTTCTTCAACAGCTTGAAGATTGGTTCATAGGTAGATGTTAGGTTAGAAATGAACCTTGAAATGTAGTTTAGGCGTCCGAAGAAACCTCTGACCTCCTTCTCAGTGCGAGGGGCCGACATTTCTTGTATAGCTTTGACTTTGGCAGGATCAACCTTGATGCCTTTGTTACTGACAATGAATCCCAAGAGTTTACCGGACCTGACTCTGAAAGTGAACTTGTTAGGGTTCAGTCTGAGCTTGTATTCCTTCAACCTGACAAACAGCTTTTGCAGATGGTCGAGGTGTTCTTCTTCTGTTTGTGAACAGGCTATCATGTCGTCTATGTAGACCTCTATCTCATGATGTATCATATCATGAAACAGAGCCACCATGGCGCGTTGATAGGTTACCCCGGCTTTCTTTAGTCCGAACGAAATCACTTTATAACAGAACATACCCCATTGTGTAACAAAGGTAGTCTTCTCCATGTCTTCAGGGGCCATTTTGATCTGGTTGTACCCTGAAAATCCATCCATGAAAGAAAATACCTTATGCTGAGTTGTATTGTCAACCAAGATGTCAATGTGCGGTAGTGGAAAATCATCCTTAGGGCTAGCCCTGTTTAAGTCTCTGTAATCCATGCACATCTTGACTTTGCCGTCCTTCTTAGGCACAGGCACAATGTTAGCAACCCATTGTGGATAGGAAGTAACAGCAATAAAGCCAACATTGAACTGCTTCATCACTTCAACTTTGATCTTTTTAGACATGTCGGGCCTCATGCGACTAACTTTCTGTTTAATTGGTGGACAGTCTTCTCTTGTAGGGAGACGGTGAACCATAATATTTGTATCCAGTCCCGGCATGTCTTCGTAGGACCAGGCGAAGATCTCAACATATTCATTCAACAGCTGAACTAAACGCTCCTTGACATTTGGTTCTAGGTTGGCACCCACTTTAACTTCTTTTCTATCTTCCTCTGTTCCCAAGTTGATAGTCTCTAACAACTCCTCGTGAGGTAGAATAGCCCTTTCTTCCTGTTGCAGCAGTCTAGCCAACTCTCCAGGCACTTCACAGTCTTCGCCACCTTCGTATTTGGCATGATTGACCAGATCTTCAGAGTCACTGAAGGCCATAGCAGAATTGTTACCCATGGAATCCGGAGAGGATTGGTACCTTCATTTTGTGAGTGTGGGTGTGTTTAAGGGATAGCCACCTTTAAACAAATAAAATGTAAAAAGAAAGACAATGAACACAAAATTTTATATGTGAAAACGTCCATGATTCATTAAAATGGCATATGAAGATGAAAAATCAAGCCCTTACAAATGGACCTATATGCCTCGGGTAAGGCATGAGGAAAAAAGTGTACGAATTGTTTAAAAATTATTACAGACCAACAGAAAATGTTCGAAAGATAAATTACTGATTGATGAAAGTAATGGGAACAAAATCCTTTGCCTCCCAATTGTTCAGCCCTCCTTCAACAGTTGGAAAGATCCAGTCTTCAAAATTGTTCTCGTCTTCACCATCCTCCAAAGCATGAACTCCATGATGGGTGATCTTCAATAGTGATCCTCCAGCCCGGGAGCGACACACAGCCTTCTGAGTAGCAGCAGTGAAACCCAAGCTGAACTTTTTTGTCTTGTAAGGAAAATCTGGCAGTTGACCCCATATTGTGCTTCCTCCTTCCTCAATCACAACCTTCACATCTTTAAGGGATGACATCCAGGACACAGGTTTGGTAATGATGGGCACAAAAGTCACTGTCTTGGCTACTGCAACTTCAGGAGAAACCTCTTCAAAGTGTTGAAAGGGGGTCTCGATGAATTCACCATCTAATTCAACATAGCAGAATGAATTCAGATGGCTTATCATATACTCCTCCTTTCCACGAACTGTCACAATTTTCCGCTGGACAGGGTACTTAAGCTTCTGATGCAGAGTAGATGTGACGGCTCCAGCATGATGAATCCAGGGCCTTCCTAACAAGCAAGAGTAGGAGGGACGGATGTCCATGACATAAAATATGGAGTGGAAAGTTTCCGTACCCACTTTAATCGGGATGTCCACCTCCCCGTGGACCATCTGTTTAGAACCATCGAAGGCTCTGACAATGATGTTGCTGGGCTTCAAAGTTAAACATTCACAATCTAGCCTATCCAATGCCTTCTTTGGTAGGACGTTCAGTGATGAACCAGTGTCCACCAGAACATGTGCAAGAGTAGTCCCTCTGCATTCCACCGAGACATGTAGGGCGTCATTATGCTTTCTCCCTTTGATTGTTAGATCAGCGTCGGAGAACCCTAAACCATTGTCGGCTGTTAGGCTGGCTACACACTCCTGGAACTGGTCCGTGGAGGTTTCCTGAGGCACATGGGCCGTCTTCAAGAACTTGATCAAAGCTTTGGCATGAGCTTCGGAACAGAGCAATAAGGCCAGCATAGAGATTTTTGAAGGGGTTTGCCCCAGTTGTTCAACGACATCATAGTCGCTTTTCTTAATTATTTTTAAAATCTCCTCCATTTCCTTTTGAGTGGTTTCGGGGATGACCAAAGGCTAAGCCCTCGTCCTGACTGGCGCTTCTTGGATCCCCTTACCTTTATCAGCAGCAACAGTAGAGGGTACAACTTCGGGAGTGACAATTTTTTCAATCACTGGAGTTTGCACAGAGATGTTGACCGGCACAGGAGTAACCTTAGGAGCATTTGAGGGTCCGAAGACTGCCCTTGGAGGAGCAATCTCCGGAGAGAAAATTCTTCCGTTGCGGGTGATCTTACTCGTCCCAGCAATATTTCCTACGTCAGGAGTCTCTTCATCGGAACCTTCTTTAACTGATTCAATCTGCTTAACACCGTGGTAGAAGATCTCTCCTCTATAATTCCACGGTATTGTTTTGTTGGACTTATATGGGATAGGCCCCGATATGGTTATCTTCAGAGGTACAAACTTTGGATCGGGTGTAATCTTAACAGGTCTTTTGGAGACCTTGGAAAGACTAGCGGAAATGGTAATTATAGAAACATCGTTGATATGAGTTGGAGTAACAGGAGTTTTCTCAAAGAGGATTTCTTGATTATCCATTAGGCGTTGGATGCCTAACTTCAATAGTGGACAGTCGGGTTGTAAGAACGAGCAAAGGTAGCAATCTTTTTCACAGCCTTGGAAAATCCCGGCCTTCAACAGATTCATCTTGATCATTGGTAATGAGGTCATTAAGTCATCAACAACAGCAACATAAAGATCTTCTACAACAACATGGACATTGTGACCATGTTTTGGCATAGGAGTGAATATCACATTAGGTTTTTCAGGGGCGTCAAACTCCACCTCCTTGGCATCTATTAAATCCTGGATCTTATTTTTGAGGCCCCAACAATTGTTGGTGTCGTGCCCCACGCTGTCCGAATGATAAGCACACTTCGCATTTGAATGGTAGTAGGGAGAAGAGGTATTCAGATTCTTTGGCGCCTCTTTCAAGCTTGTAAGGTTTAACTTCAACAGATGAGGGAGAACCTGAGCAGGTGTCATATTGATCCGGGTGAATTTCTGTGCAGGCCTTTCCACCCTTGCTTGGCTGGTTCTGGGTTGACTGTTTCGAGGTTGATCAGCTGCGGAATTTTGAATCATTACAGCCCCCACCACTGGCCGGCGCTCGACTCTTCCTTGACTTCTCTGGGAGTAAACAGTTAAGACTTATTTCTTGGCTAGAAAGGTCTTCTTGATGGCAGTGGAAGCAGATGCATCCTTTTGAATTTTACCGCTCTTGATGCCAGCTTCAACTCTTTCACCAGTCAGAATTAACTCGGTGAACCCCGTAGACGAACTCCCGATTAAGTGATTAAAGAATGGACCTGACAGGGTCCCCAAAAACATATCCACAAGCTCTCTCTCAGATAGTGGTGGCTGCACCCTTCCAGCCAAGTCCCTCCATTTCTGGGCATACTCCTTAAAGCCTTCATTAGAGACCATACCCATACTCTGTAATTGAGTACGAGTAGGTGTTAAATCCACATTATATTGATATTGTCTGTAGAAGGCAGCTGCCAAATCCTCCCAATTGTGTACATCAGATCTTTCAAGCTGGTAGAACCAATCCAATTGCGTATCCGACAAACTATCTTAAAAAAAGTGGACCCACAGATCCTTATCAGAAGAATGAGGTTAGATCTTTCTGACGTAAGACCGTAGGTGCATCTTCGGACAAGACAAACCATCATATTTAGCAAATGTAGGTACCTTGAATTTAGGGGGAATCACAATCCCAGCAACCAACCCTAGCTCCTCGAAGTCCAGCCCAGGCACTCTTTGCACCTCCATAGCTGCCAGATGCTCCTCCAGATTCTTATACTTGTCATCTGCAGGTGGATACTGCTGCTCAGAGTAATCCTCATCCTCTTCTTCTTCCTTAGACTCAGGTTGTACTGCAGCTCCCTTTCCTGCCCCTTCCTCAGATGATGAGGGGAAATCCAGGACCCTTCTATCTTGGTTCTCAAATCTTCTTCCCAAAGTAGCTACACCAACTCTTTTCTTTTTCTTTTTCTTTTTCTCCTTTTCTTTTTCCTTTTCCTTTTCCAGCAGTGCTTTAAGATCCTCCTGGCCCTTTGCCAAGGTCATGAGTAGTTGTTGGAACTGTGAATTCTGCGCTTGTAGGTCTTTGACCGTCTGCTCTATATCCATCTGGCTGAAATAAATAGCAGAAAGATAAGGAAACCTGGTGTGAAGACCTGTTTATGCATATGATGAATGAGATGTATTCATGTAATGCATTCAAGGATTCAGAAATTCAAATTTGTTGCAAACAAAAAGAACACACGTCATATTAATAAGAAGAATTTGTTAGTACATAAATGCCCCATGGGAAAAATAATACAAAATTCTAATGTAAAAAGACGTTGTGCATCCTCTTTGGTTCTATGTAGGTGTTGAGATTCTGCTCTTCATGGAGTCTACGAGTAAGTTCCAAAACCTTCTTCTCACTGGCGTAGAAGCTGGCTTCAAAAGTGTTCTGTTTTTCCTTGAGCTGTATCCAACTCCTTTGCAAATCTTCCAATGATGTTGGCATGTCAGGATCTAGGAGGGTGTATGGAACCTCTCCTTCCATAATAGGATCTTTGATCATAGGAAGAATGTTGAGGTAAGGCATCATAAGACTCTGGTCGCGGGTTCGTACCCACTTGAGGTAAGGCTCAAGGGGGATGGAATTCTTGTGTCCCAGGGTCTTACTGTCCACTTTGTTGGGCATTCTCCAATCTCGGATAAACCTTTTTCGAAGTCCTTGAGCGTCGTTGTCAAAGTCAAAGACTAAGTCTGGAATCAGCATATCATGAGGGTCATCCCTTCGGGCATACCCAAATTGTCTCAGAGCCAAGAAGGGGTTGTAGGTAATGCCTCCCCTAATGCCAAGTAGTGGGACATTAGGGAATTCCCCACAATGATCAATGATGATGACATTTTCTCTGGACCGAGAACACCAATGAACATCAGAATGTGTAAGAGTCATCAATCGTTGTGACCACCTCAAGCCTTGCTCATTCTTCAAGACTGACTGGGGAAGGTGAGAAATAAACCACCTTGCTAGAAGAGGAGTACGGCACATGAGAACACCTCTTTTTCTCATTGTTCGTGTGTGAAATGAGTGGAGGATATCCCAAAGCAATGTAGGCACAGGATTCTGAGATATGAAAATCTTGACAGCATTCACATCTATAAGCTAGTCAGGGTTTGGGAACAAGACCAACCCATAGATGAGAAGTGCTACAATCTCCTCAAAAGCTTGCAGATCTAGAGAATTCCAGCAGTCTTGTGCCTTCTCAAACAGAAACTTTTCCAAGAAACCCTTGACACCACTTCTGGTTTCCCAATGACCTTTGATATCATATGGTTGCAAGTGTAAGGCTTGAGCAACATCTTCAGGCTTTGGTTCTCTTTCCGTACCGTTGTAGGGTAGTTGATGGAGAATAGGAATCCTCAGGAGTTGATAAAATTCCTCTAAAGTAGGCACTAGTTGATAATCAGGAAATGTGAAATAGTGGTGTAGGGGGTCAAAGAACTGGAAGAGAACTTTCACCATGTCTTCCTTAATGTTAGAGTTGACCAAGTTGAGAAGTCTACCATGTTTTTCAGTGAAGGGAGAATTCTCTGGAATCTTGGAAGACAGCTCCTTGAGTTGAGGAGGGATTCTCACAAGGTTGACTTGGATTATTTTCCTGCGGAGTGATTCCATAACCTACAAAACAGGAACAAAGATGAAGATCCAAACCCTTGAAATAGTTAGTGGATGCATATGATGCTTTATGATGTTCATGATTATTGCACAAGTATATGTACAAACAAATCACACAAGTTCCTAGTTTAAGGCTTGCATGGGGTTTCATAGGTAACTACCCTCTTGAAGTTAGTTGGCTCAACCTGTCTTATAAATAGTAACAGGATTCTAAGGAGCTCAATATCACCAGATTATTTTCTGTGTTCATTGTTTCAGTTTAGCCACTTAACTGGCGACCGAAATATTCCAAGAAAATAACCCTTAATGAGTGTAGTATCGAGTATCTACCAACTTCGGACTGCACCAAAGTCGTTCATCTCACTACCCCTAATAAGGCCAAGATGGTCAAGTAAAGGTTCTAAAAGTCCATTAGTGCTTCATGACATCACTCAGCGGCCCTGTATTCTCTTTGATTAACTCAAAGGCTACCGGTACCCACAAATATGTCGCACTAATATATCTATTGCTTCAACCATGTCGGTATACCCCGCACAGTTTCCACAATGTATTTCTATTTACCTATGAATGTTTCCCAAATCCGGGTAGAGGATTCAAACCCAAACAATAGAACCAAATGTAAAGCAATCAAGTCAAGCAAAATAAGCATGTAGAGGTGATCTAAAACCCTAAGGTAACCCCACTTTTATAAATATTCCCCAGCAGAGTCGCCAGTTCTGTGATGCGGTGGGAGAACTGACTTGAGGTTTTGCGTTTGTGTTCGCAAATATTTTGGTTTAGCAAGAGTCACCACTGACTTTTTATTTTATCCAAAGGAAAGGTTAAAAAGCATAGGAAAGACCTTTGAGATGTTTTCTTGGGTTCGGGGGGTAGATTATGAAAAAGGAAGGTGCAAGCACCCTTTTCATCCATGGTTATCCATGGGCTCTTAGTTACTTGTTTAGATCACTTGCTTTTGCTTTTCAATTGTTTGAAATGGTGCTTTATGTGTGGTTTTGAAAATGTTTTGAAAAGAGGCCTTTTGTCTAGGAAATCTTTGTAATGATTCTTGTTTGAATGTATACAAAGGTGTATGTCTTTTAAAAAATGTTTTAATGTTTGAAAGTTTGAAAGTTTGAAGGTTTGTTTTGGGAAATGTTTTGAAATTGTGTTGTGAAGTGTGTTTGAAAATAGCAAGGATGTTTTTGCAAGTTTTGATCAAGTAACTAAGAGTTGTCCACCCTATATACTCAAAGATCTTTCCTACACATTTTTAACCCTTTTGACAGTGTTGTTTTACCATTGCATTTGGTAAACAACCTTGTATTTGGATGTTAAACGGGACAGGCGTGGGTCATCGTATTGACCATGATAACAATAGTGCTAAGTATCTTTAGTAAACTTTTGAGGGACTAGATCATTTTGTATAGGCAGCCAAGATAGTGTCGTCGAGGGACTATGGTCTTTTTGTTTTGTTTTTGTTTTGCCAAG
The DNA here is from genome assembly GCA_948472305.1 of Vicia faba. Taxonomy (NCBI): domain Eukaryota; kingdom Viridiplantae; phylum Streptophyta; class Magnoliopsida; order Fabales; family Fabaceae; genus Vicia; species Vicia faba. Next base: position 732,239,409 of record OX451736.1, read on the forward strand.
ATACTCAACCTGCATACCATGGCCATTTTTAAGGCAACAAGTGGATGAAACCCTAGGGATGCTTGTGTGCATTGTGTTATCAATTTCATGCATTTTATGTCTTGTATTAGGTCTAGCTATTTGTTTTGATTTTGGATATTGCATACAAATCCTAATCTCTATCATGGCATATTTGAAAGCATAAATGCGTAAAATTAATCTAAGCTATTACAACATTGATATGGGGAGGGGGATACAATTTTGAATAGGGGATTATTTTGCAAGAATTTAAAACCCTAAGTTATTACAACCAAATTGAATTTCTTTGCTCAAATAATAAATAGATAATATTTAAATAAGCAATTAAATATAAATATGCAAAATATTATAAATATGCAAAAATGGTTTTTTGATATTTTTTATGTATGTAAAAATATAATATTTAATAAGAAAATAAAATATTATTTTTATTAAGGGTGGAAACCTTAACTTGTTTTACGAAAGTATATATATATATATATACAATAAAATAAAATAAAATATATACAAAATATTAGAAAATAAAATGTGTGAGAAAAATATAATATTTAATATATTAAAAAAGAAAATAAAATAAAAATTATTTTTGTTAGGGGTAAAACCCTAATTTCTTTTAAGAAAGTATATACATTAGTTATATTATTTATGTACAATAAAATAAAATAATAAAATATATACAAATGTCAAAGAATAAAAATATTTTAGAAAAAAATATTACTTAAGTATGTAAATAAAAGTATGATATTTTTATGTATAATTTATAAGTTTTTATTAAAGAAAATAAAAGTATATTATTCAATAATTATTTTTATGTTAGAAAAAATAATAAAAATAATAAAATAAAATGTGAAAATTTATGAAAATATTTTAGGTAATTTTTTATGTTTAGAAAAAATAAAATAAAATCAGAAATGAAAAAGAAATAGAAAAATATAGAAATATAATGAAATGGGTCGGGGGGTGCAATCAGCAAGCTGAGGGGTGCCAAAAGTGAGGACAAGACAGGCCCAGCCCAACTACTTTATCTTCAACCTTCGTTCAAACAAAACACGCGCCTTCTGTGTACAAACTCGTATCTCCTGCATTTGTGCTTAAAAACGAAAACTTGCAACATGAAAGTTATAGAGCATGATTATACGATTCTAACCATATAAAAAACTTAATCTAACTCTCAAAGACCAGAGAGAATTTCTCTGGCCCTAATTTCTAACCTAACTTTTTCAGAATGTTCATCAATCAAATTCTCTCAGCACACTTAACTTAAATGAAATCTATGCATATGTACAGCTTAAGGGCTATGAGTACTACATTTTTTATTCATAAACCTAAGCCTAATGATTCCTAAATAGAGAGATACAAATTTGAAAAATACTTGCTTCAGTTGAACAAGAGTATGGCAATGTGGAGGTTTTCAATTAGGCCTAAGATGTTTGTGAGCTTGCCTGAACTTCCTCTTACCTTCCCCGATGCTTTGTTTGCCTTGAGCTTGCTTGAATAAGTCTGTAGAAGTCAACCTGCACAAGCTGAAATCAGAAATGGTGAAGCTTGCAAATGGAGTTACAGTCAGTGGCTAATGGTTGGGATAGTTCAGATGGGTTATATGGAAGGTATTGGAACTGGTTTGGGTCAAAACGCACAAGTGGTTTGTGAGATGGAAGTGAAACTGCAGAGTGTGCCCTGTTTTGCAAGTTTTTGGTGTTTTGATGTTCAAGAGTGTTTGAGGGATGGATGGATCGTGTTTCTGGCTCAAGGCAATGTGCAAAACTTGTTTTAAATGCTTACAAGAGTTGGTTATATCAGATACTCAAGTTATGTGATTTTGGCAAGTTGACTTGTTTTGAAAGAAAAGTGTGAAGTGATACAAGATAGGCCTGTACAGGCTATATCCAAGCATGCACAAGATTTTTGTACCTTTGCCTAAGTTTATGGAACTTGTTTGCTGCAAAGAGAGAGGTCCAAGTCTCAAGGGAAGCAAATTGACATAAAGTTGCCTTTATAAAAATGGAAATGCTACCTTTTTGCCATTTTAAGATTAATTCAATGTGTAAACCTCTATTGATCAGAATAATGCCTTAAACCAATGAGTTTGCATTTAATTTTTTAGTGTGGAATGGTTTAGATTCCTGTAAACAAGTACAAATGAAGCTGGACAGAAATTGCAACTTGTATCATAATGAAAAATGCCATGGATCAAAGTGAGTTTTTTCCAAATTCAAACCTTCAATTCTCCCTAACCATAAATGATTTTGGAGAGTTCTTGGACATTTTGGAAAGCTTGTAACATGATCTACAATCCATCTTTGAAATTAATTTTGAGATTCAAAGTGTAACTATGTGAAAAATGGTCATGAAGATAGGTCAAAATCCTGCCTAAATTAGGGCAAAATTTCACTAAGTTAAAAGTTTCATGTACCCTTGTTCCAAAAATCATAACTTGAGATCCAAGCTTCTTTTTGGAAAACTTTGTGAATCAAAGTTGTAGATTTTGTGGAGGACTACAACGTTCATGTTGGAAGTTTTGTTTGAATCCAATTGCATCATGGTGAAAATGTTGGGCAAAGTTGGGGAAAAAAAAGAAAATTTCATAACTTAGAAAAATTCTAAGTTATGAAAATTTTCAACTTTAAACCCTAATTTGCAAAATTAGGTTTCTTGATGAACAAGTTTCATGTTTTGACACATCTTGATGAAAAATGACCCTTGGCACTTGATTTTGACCAAAAAGTCAAAGTTTGACTCTTCAGTGTACAGTCAATTTTTGATCAGTTGACTGTAAAATTCATCTGTCAATCCAATGCATTTGAGATGTTTTAAACCTTGTGAATAGGTCAAGATGATTCCATTGAGTCCTTGAATCCATTCTTGAACCCAATTTTCCATTGGCTAGGTGAAAAATCAGAAATTGCCCATATACAGTCAAAACCCTAAAAATGACCATTTTGCCCTTTTGATGATCTAATCAAATTTCTTGAGGAGTTGTGATCCAAACTTGATCAAATGCTTCATATGAGTTTATAATGTTGATGTGGATCAAAAATTATGAGGTTTGACTGTAAATTGGCCACAATTGACTTTTTCCCCAATACAGTTGATTTCTAGGTCAACTGTGCAATTGATTGGGCAAAAATTTGATTCAAGGATTGAAACTTGATAGAGGCAATCTTATAAGTCTAACATGAAGTATGAAAGTCACTTTGAGCATTGGAAGTCCAAAAATCCCTGTGCAAACTCAAACCCTAATTTCAAGTCAACAATGCAAGGAGATGTCTTGAGCAGAGCAAACCCTAATTCTGTCTGGAATTCAAAGAGTCTTGTGAGGGGAAATCTTGATAAAATGAGAGGGAAAATTTTGGGGTACAACACCCACCTAAAACGATGGATCCATGAAGAAGGTGATGGCGTGGTGCTCACTGATTCGTCCATTCAAACTGTTGGGGACCCACAGCGCGCGCGTTTTGACATGTGTCCATAGATCTTTGCTTGCCTTATGTTATTTTTGTTTTTATTTATGTACACGAATGATAAATGGCGCAGATGGAAAGGGTGATAAGCTGGTGAAGGTAAGGACTTGGGTGCGATCCCAGGTCTAGGCATTTTGTATTTTCTTAACATTTCCTGCAGGATCCCATGCGTTGCTCCTCTAGATGTTCACCATGCATCCTCAGATCCCATCCTTTGGATCATCTCAAAGCAGATCCAATGCTCTACAATTGAAGATCCATGGTGCACTCCCTGAAGGCTAATCACACTGGAATGCACGCTGGACAACTGGGCCAACACAACTTGGGCCTAACAATTCAGCTTCACACCTCTAGATTACTAACAACAGCAGCAGACCCATTTTCTAAACTCTTTTGATTTTTCTTATTTTATTTTCATTATTTAGTTTAATGACTTTTTAATCATTTTTTTAATTATTTATAAAAAATCATAAAATCAAAAAATCACAAAAATAGAATTAGGTTTTTTAGAATTAAAATTAATTTTTGAAAATTAATTATTTTAATTATTTCAACAATGATTATTTTGTTAAATAAAATTAATTAGAAAATTAGGTTTAACTTGCAAATTTCAACTATTTTTCTTAATAAAAAAATACAAAAATATTTTTTAATTAATTAGATTTTTTAGGCTTCTAATTTGTTCTCGTCTTAACTTTCGCGCGTTTATTTATTTTCACTTTATTTTCCAATTGTTGTAATTGCTCCGAGTTTGTAATAGCTTTTAACTTAGGTTTATTATTGCTTTCATTTACTGTTTCAATTCCCCAAGTTTGGTCATGTAACCCCCTCCCTAAATCCTTGTAATAGCTAGGTTTAAAATTCTCGCACTTTATTTTCCGCTACTATTAATTGTTAAATGATTGATAATAGGATTGTATACAAAAGTTCAATAATTTAAAACAGTAGGACGCGCTAAATTCGTAAGATAAATGAAACCGAAAACAAACACTTGCACATGTTCACTCTTAGGGTATATCCCCACTTCAGTTGCCTTCAGTAAACAGTCATGAAGTATAGGGAGTTTCAATGGTTGCCCTCTAGTCCCAAAAGATCAAAAAATGAACCATTCGAATGTTACCTCGGAAAGATATTTAGGACTCTAGGGTAATTACTAAGGTTTCCTAACCATTGCTTCAGTGACCGTAATTGTCCCTTCGAATGTCCCTTTAACTCCAACGATGGGGCTACCTACTCCTTAATAGTAGGATAGTGCTGTCTAAAGGAAACGAGAAAACGAACAGTCTTTTTCGAGTAGGTAGAAACTCTTAAGTACTTGCTCAAAACAACAAAAACTCTTTCACACAAACACTTTCAAAACATTTTTCAAAAACAACTTCGTCACACTCTTGAGGACAGATACAAGGGTTACCACGAAGTTACACAAAAACTTTTCAAAACACACACAAGCAATTTCAAAATGAGCAAGTACCTAAGAGCCCATGGAAAACAATGGATATAAAGGGTGCTAACACCTTCCATTTCTATAATCTACCCCCGTACTCAGAAAACTCTCAAAAAAGGTTTTTTCTGTTCTTTTCCTTTTCCTTTGTTGGCTGAAATAAAAGTCGGTGGCGACTCTTGCTTACTGCGACATTTGCAAACAAAAAATGCAAACCTGTATTAACAGTTGGTTCTGCCACCGTATCACAGAACTAGCGACTCTGCTGGGGAACATGATTTATAAAGTGGCGTTCACCTTAGGATTTAGGTCATTCTTAAGTGCTTCTTTGGTTTGTCTTGTCTGATTTATTTTTAAGGGTATCTGCTTAGGTTATTTGGATCCTAAACCCGGATTGGGGAATTCCTTTTAGGTAAGTAGCAAAAACTGTGAGGGAGCTGTGCGGGGTTTACTGACACGGTTGAAACAGTAGCTACGTTGATACGATACTTTGGTGTGTATCGGTATCCCTTGAGTAATCAAGGAGAATATGGGGCCGTTGCATGGTATCATAAAGCATCAACTGAACTTAGTACCTTAATTGACCAACTTGGCTTTTAGGACCTAGTAAGATAGTCGTCTTTGGTGTAAACCCAAAGTTAGTTGATACTCGATGCTACACTCATTTAGGTTTGACTCTCGATTTTTATTTAGTGGCAAGTCAATTGTCTGTCGGAACGAAATTTAGGGGAAAGATCGGTGATATTGAGATCCCTTAGAACCCGGTTACTATATTTAAGATAGGTTGAACTAATCCAACTTCAAGAGGGTATACCTTAAAATCCATGCAAGCCTTAAACCTAAGGTCTTTGTGTGATTTTCCTGTGTTTGCTATATCTGAGCATAATCATGACATCATAACATAGCATACCATACTAAACATTTCAAGTATTCTTAGGGTTTATTTTTGTCTTGTTTTGTAGGACATGGCCCTCGCCCGTAGATTCACTATACAAGTCAGTATGGTAAAGGTACCTCCCCAGCTTAAGGAATTGGTATCAAGGGTTCCTGAAAGCTCTCCCTTCACTGAAAGACATGGTCGAATTCTCAGCTTGGTCACCTCAAACCCTAATGAAGAAATTCTAAAAGTGCTCTTCCAGTTCGTTGACCCTCTACATCACTGCTTCACTTTTCCGGATTACCAGTTAGTTCCTACTATGGAATAGTTTTCTCTGTTACTAGGAGTGCCTATCCTTAACAAGGTACCTTTCAATGGCATGGAAAGAGAACCTAAACCTGAAGATCTGGATAAAGCTCTGTCCTTACAGCGGTCTGGCGTAGTAGCAAATTGGGAAACCAAGAGAGGTGTCAAGGGTTTTTTGGCTAAGTTCTTGTTTGAGAAAGCTCATCATTTTTGGGATACCTTGGACCTACAATATTTTGAAGAGGTGTTAGCCCTTCTCATCTATGGGTTAGTATTGTTTCCTAATCCGGATCAGCTCATAGATGTGAATGCGTTTAAGGTTTTCTTATCACGCAATCTGGTACCTACTTTGCTTGGAGATATCCTACATTCTCTACATACTCGCACTATAAAGAGAAGAGAGACCCTTCTGTGTTGCACTCCTCTTTTGGCTAGGTGGTTTATTTCGCACCTACCCCGATCTGTCTTGAAGAATAAACAGGGTTTGAGATGATCTCATAGGCTAATGACTCTTACACATTCAGGTATTCATTGGTGTCCTCGATCCTCGGAGAATGTTACCATCATTGATCGATGTGGAGAATTCCCTAGCGTTCCTCTCTTATGCATTAGGTGAAGAATCACTTACAACCATTGTTTGGTACTACGACAGTTTGGATATGCAAGAAGGGATGGTCCTCATGATGCACTTATCCAAGGAATCATCTTCGACTACGAGAATGATGCTCAGGGTTACCGTAAAAAGTTCATGCGAGCTTGGGGAATTGCATATAGAGTTGATAGCAAGGCATTGGGGAACAAGAACTAAATCCCTCTTGGTCCTTATCTCAAATGGATACGAGCTCATGCTCAAATTATTATGATGCCTTACCTTGTTTTCCTACCAACGATTGTGGAACCGGTTGCTGAAGGAGACACTTCTTATCTTGTTCTCCATCCTTACATGCCAACTGATCATGAGGAGTTACAAAAATCCAAGGTTCAACTTAAAGAGGAGCGGGATACGTTTGAAACTCAATTCTACGCCAGCGAGAAGAAGGTCCTAGAACTCACTAGGTTACTTCATGAAGAGAGGAATATAAATGCCTACATTGCACCAAAGAGGATGCGCTCATGGGAGACCTAATTTTCTTTTTGCTTTAAAGATTTGTTTTGTTTGACTGTAAGCCTAAAAGGCACCCTTTGTAATAATTCGAACTTATTAATGCAATTAACGTGTGTTTATTTTGGTTAAGAAAATTTGAGCCTTTAAGAGTCCTTAAAATCATTGCATATGCACATCATCCATGAAATTTCATAAACAGGTTTCATAGCACGTTTCTCATCTTCTGCGCTGTTTATTTCAACAAAAATGTCTTCTGAACAAAGTATCAAGGACCTCCAGGCACAAAATGCCCAGTTTCAGCAAATGTATGTAGCCTTGGCTAAGGGGCAGGAAGATCTGAAGGCCCTTATTCTGAAAGAGAAGAAGAAAAATAAGAAGAAGACCGTTGGTGTCCTGAATCTGGGCAGAAGATTCAAGGGACCATTGAAGCAACCGGTTTACCTGACCTCCTCGTCCAAAGAAGGGGAGAATCAAGAGGGAGAAACAAGGGAAGAGGACCCTAGCCCAGAGGTTTCTGATAATTACACTGATTACAATGAAGAACAATATCCCCCGGCTGAGGATAGGTACAAACAGTTAGAGGATCGTCTGAGCGCAATGGAGATCCAAAGAATAACAGGGCTGGATTTTGAAGAGTTGGGTATGGTATCTGGGGTGGTCATCCCACAGAAGTTCAAGGCTTCAGTATTTGCGAAGTATGATGGGGTGTCTTGTCCCAAGCTTCATCTTCGTTCCTATGTGAGGAAGATTCAGCCTCACACTGCTCATAGGAACTTGTGGATCCATTTCTTTCAGGACAGCCTGTATAGGACTCAACTTGAGTGGTTCTATCAACTAGAGGAAACCAATGTCTGCAACTGGGAAGATCTGGTTGCTGCTTTTTACAAGCAGTATCAATATAACACTGACTTTGCCCCTACCCGTACTCAACTCCAGAGTATGTCCATTGGTGCAAGCGAAGGTTTCAAGGACTATGTCTGATAGGGAATTTATGGATATGTTTCTTGTTACATTGTCTGGTTCGTTCTTCAATCACTTGATTGATAGCTCCTCAACTGGTTTCACCGAGCTGATATTGACTGGAGAAAGGGTAGAAGCTGGGATCCGGAGTGGCAAGATCCAGAAAGACACCTCGTCAAGTGCAGTGAAGAAGACATTCATGGGTAAGAAGGAGGTCAATGTCATTTATAACTCAAGAGGTCAAAGCATAGCTGAGCGCCGTCCAACGGTAGGGGTTGTAATGATACCTAGGCATGCGGCTACCCAACAACGAAACAATCAGCCAAGGGTAGAAATACCTCAAAGGTAGTTCACCCGAATCAACATGCCATTGTCACAAGCATTGCAACACATGTTGAAGATGAATCTGATTACGGTGATAGAACCTCATCCAAACCCTAATACTTCCTCTCCTAACTACAATCCGGATGCAAGGTGTGCATATCATTCTGGCAGCCCGGGGCACGATACTAACGATTGTTCGGTGCTGAAATACAAGATTCAGAATATGATTGATGCCAAGGAGATTGAATTCGACCCTCTTGAGACTCCCAACGTGATCACTACTCCCATGCCAAATCATAGCTAGGATTGAAAGCATTTTTGTTCATTTTAATTCTCAAGTTGTATTTTCTTTATTTATTCGAACAATTATTGTCATGTCAAAACTTTGTTATTTCATTAATGCATTACACATGTTTATCCTGAATTAATTTGTTTTCATTATGCATTAACTGCTTTATACTTCCTTTTCGTGATATTCAACTCTTGATTAAAAGATCTAAGCCTTAGAGGGAGGATGACGAAAACGATACCACAATTCATATAGTATGCTTTTGAACAGACCCCGCTAACGATGTACAGGCGTTGTTTCAAATCCCAAACAGTGGAGTTATAAGGAAGATAATCACTAGCCAACCCCTTTGATCCAAAGAAGTAGGAGTTTTTATTTCACATAAATTAAAACCCTTAATCATAACCTGGGGCAGGGTAGTTTCTCAGTAAATTTAGATGTGCATTCAACTGCAAGCTCTACCTTCATACATGACAAATAATGTAGAAGAGGTCCTACAAATCCTCAACAAAAAAGAAAAGGTTACAAAAATGACTGCCTTCTCAAACAAACAATTCAATTTCTGAACCATCACTGGAATATCAAAGCAAAGACTCAAGAGGGAGTTAAACGTACAATTAACTAAGCATAGGACTTGTAAGTGTTTGCTTGTTGGCATTATTTTTTGGTAAAACCAGATTTGCGAATGTCATGACTGATGTCATAACATTATGGGATAAAGACAAATTCTGCAGAAGGAATGCTCTACAGGAACAACTCAGTATGAGTGAATATCATGATGATTAAGCTATGATCATATGTACTGAATTCTACCAAAATCAGTGAGCAGGATACATGTTGTCATAACCAATGTTAAGACATCCTATACTGATCAAGTTGTTGTGCAGATTTATTGTTCCTGAGAATTTTCAGGAATCTGGTGTGCTATTCTGAGTTGAAATATATTGACTAGATCAGATGCTCACGTGGATATTAGGTTAACCTTGCTTAACCCTAATCTGTTATGATGAAAGCCCAAGACCAAGTCTTTAGGTTAACTTTGGTTAACCCTAGCTATTTTTATGGAAGCCCAAAATGAAGAATAGACTGCATATATATTTCTCACGAATCCTAATGGTGTGAAGCGCTTTTTAGAGAAGATCAATAAGGCACTTTGTAGTTGTGATAGTTTTAGTAATTACTGTGAGCCAAGCAATTATCACTTGATAAGTGACTTGGAGTAAGATTTGGTTGTAAGGGTTGTTTATCACTCAAAGCTTTGAAGCACGAGTGTTGTGTCTCTTGATTAAAGCTTTGAAGCAAAATCAAGCGTGTGTGTTGAAGAGTGTCTTCATAATCTTATTAATCAGTAGATTAGTATCACTACTGTGATTGAGGGGGAGTGAGTAGGAACTCAGGTTTAAGTAGGACTTAGATTAAAGTTGCATTGGGTAGGTCTTAAGTGAAGGAGATAAACTAGTTGGTTTATTCCTAAATTAATACCTCTTATAGTGAATTTCCTCCTTGGCTTGGTAGCCCCCAGATGTAGGTGTTGTTATACACTGAACTGGGTTAACAATTGATTGTGTTCTTCACTGTCTTTTAAATTACTGTTTGGTTTGTGTACAATTTGTCAGATATGGTGTCATAACATTCACTGTGACATTAAGTATCTGTTGCCAGAATTTCAATTGGCATCAGAGCAGGCACCCTGCCTGTCTTTCTGGGTGAGATCTAGGGATATTATTTTCTGGCACTATGGACAAGGAAGGAGGATTTGGGAATAGACCACCTATTCTGGATGGATCAAACTATGACTACTGGAAACCTCGTATGATTTCCTTCTTGAAGTCACTGGACAATAAAGCTTGGAGAGCTGCTGACAAAGGATGGAACCATCCCACCAAAACTGGGAAAGATGGGATGACTATTCTGAAACCTGAGGAAGAATGGAGCAAAGAAGAAGAAGAGTTAGCCCTGGGTAACACTAAAGCATTGAATGCCTTGTTCAATGGAATTGATAGAAACATATTCAGACTAGTACATCAATGTGAACTGGCCAAGGATGTTTGGGACACTCTCAAAACCACCCATGAGGGTACATCCAAAGTAAAAATGTCAAGACTTCAGATGCTCACTACCAAATTTGAGAATCTAAGGATGAAGGAAGATGAGACCATTCATGAGTTTCACATGAACATCTTGGAAATTGCCAACACCTCAGGAGCATTGGGAGAAAAGATGTCAGAAGAAAAGCTGGTGAGAAAGATTCTTAGATCCTTGCCTAAAAGGTTTGCAATGAAAGTGACTGCTATAGAGGAAGCTCAGGATATCTGCAACTTGAAGGTTGATGAACTCATTGGGTCACTTCAGACATTTGAGATGGGGATCAGTGACAATGTTGACAAGAAAAACAAGAGCATAGCCCTTGTATCCAATACTGAAGATGAAAGCAAGGAGAGTGATGAAGAGAATATATCAGAAGCTATAGCTATGCTTGGAAGGCAGTTCAACAAACTCATCAAGAGAATGGACCCAAAGTCAAGGTCAAATGTCAAGAACATTTCCTCTGACATTAGCAGATCCTATGACTCCAGCAGAAGAACTAAGTCTAAAGAAATGGGAAATCAAAGCAGAGGAATCCAATGCCATGGATGTGAAGGATATGGGCACATTCGAGCTGAATGTCCTACCTTTCTAAAGAAACAAAAGAAAGGAATGTCTGATGGTGACTCAGAAAGTGACTCTGAAGAAGAATCTGCTAAACTAGTTACTGCACTATCTGGTGTTTGTAACTCTGATAATGATTCTAGTGATAAGGAAGTGACATTTGAAGAACTTGCTGACTCCTACAAGAAGCTATGTATCAGAAGTGCTGAAGTCTGTCAGCAAAATGAGTAACAGAAAAAGCTCATAGTGAAGTTGGAGGCTGAGAAGAAGGCAGACAGTGCTACTATAAGCCATCTCAAAGGTGAAGTTCTAATGTTGAACTCCAAACTTGATCAGATGACTAAGTCTGTCAAGATGTTAACAACTGGAACTGACAAGTTGGAAGAAATCCTCCAGGCTGGACAAAATGCAGGAAACATGTCTGGTCTAGGATTTGTGGCTGCAAAGAAATCTGCTGTTGACAAGAAGAAGACCAGGCCTGATAAACAAATGTCAAAGCAGATGTCACAACATAGGACTCAACATCAAGAACAGAGAAATATGAAGAAAAAGTATCAAATATGGAGATGTCATTATTGTGGGAGGTTTGGTCACATAAAGCCATTCTGCTTCAGATTATATGGATATCCTAATCAGACCCTGTGATCGGTGGATCTGGAACTGACTGTTTAACGCTGGTTCGCGAAATGTCGCGGAAGCAAGAGTCGCCACCGTCTTTTATTTTCTCCAAATGGAAAGGACAAAAGCACAGAAAAATTCCTTAAAGAGATTGCTCTCGGTTCGGGAGGTAGGTTATAGAAAGGGAAGGTGTTAGCACCCTTTCTATCCATGGTTATCCATGGGCTCTTAGATACTTGCTCATTTGTATTTTCAAAATGGTTTGTTTGCTTTTCAATTGTGGGTTTTAAAAAAGTTTCTTTGAAAATTTCAGTTCGACTCTTGTATCAGTCCTCAAGAGTGTTTGAAAAAATTGCTTTCGAAAGCTTTTTGAAAAGGTGTCGGTGTGAAAAGTATTTTTGATTTGTTTTGAAATTAGAGCAAGTATCTAGAGTCGTCTACCTACCCTAAGGAATTCGTCTGTGTAAATGTCCTTTAAAGTAGTACCATCCCACCATTGAGAGGTAGGTAGCACCACCGTTGGAGGTGTTCGGGTCAATTCGAGGTTCGGGACATGGTGATCACCGGAGCAATGGGAAGACACCTTAGAAGCTACCCTCATGCCAGGTTCCCGGATCATGAGGACTTACTAAGACATCCTCTACTCGACGATCACCTTTCGAGGCAAGGCAACAGTGAGGCGTACCCTAGGGGTGGTGTGTGCGATTTGTGTGTCGTTTTCATTTGCATTTATCTTGTCATGTTATTGGTGTTCTACGCTTGTTTTTATTTTTGTCCATACATTCTTTCATGCCATTATTTAACAGTTAAAAATATTGCGGGAAAGTAAATTCTAAGCTATTACAAAAGGCGCGGGTCCACATTGCCAAAAGTTTCTCGAACCCGATTTGATAGAAAATAAATAAGCAAAGTAAGTAAAGAATTAAAAGTGCGAGTAATTAAATACATGGCTTCGGGAGAGATACATGAATATTTAAACGGAATAAAATAATATGCGAATTAATAATTAAATCGAAACGAGGGCGTTGGACCCTTTTTGCAAAGTTAAAGTAATGAGGAATTAATTAAAATTAAAAGAAAGAAAGAACTTGTTTTTTTGTATTTTTTGGTGTTTTAGGATTTAATATAAAAAAAAAGAATTAATTAAAATAAAGACTAACCCTAATTCTAGTGGCTTTTAATTTATTAAGAAAACATTGAATTTTAACCTAAATTAACCCTAATTTTTATATACAAATTTAATTATAAAAATAAATAAAATAAATAATATTAAATATTTGATTATCATGAAAGAAAAATAAAAAGGATGAAAAATTATTAATTAACCTTATTTCTACATTTTTTAGATTTTTGTTAAAAGAATTAAAATTAAAACCTAATTTAACTAAGTTTAATTACATGCAAATTTATTTAAGAAAATACTAAAATAAAATATTTATTATATTTTTCCCTTTTTTGATTTTTATGTTTTTTATATGTTGTGAAAATAATTAATTTAAACTAATAATTAAAATAAAAATAAAATAATGCAAAAGAAAATATTCAAAATAGCAAACCTAGGGGGGTTGTAGTCCCCAACATGGAGGTTAAAGTTTAGTAATCTGGCCCATTTATTTTGGCCTGTTTGGACTTTTGCTGGACACGTGCATATGCGTTGACTCAAGCCTATGGTATTCCTCCAATCTGCGCCTTTGATTTGATTCCATTGGACGCGTGGACGTTGGATTCTGAAGGTGCATGATGTGCTTTGATATTGAACCTGCACGTGAATTCTTATTGAAAAACAATATGGGAATATTGAAGACCTGGGGCTCGAACCCAGGTCATGTACTTTACCCATCCTTATGCTTGCCAGCTGAACCAATTTGCTTTTCTGTAATTAATATAATAAACAAACATAATAAAACAAACGCGTTAATGTGTTCTTTTCTTCGCGCGAACTTTTGAATTGGCCAACCAGCTTATGCCACCACACCATCTTCTTCGTTGTGTTTATTTTTCCTGAAATACACAAAATATTGGCAACGGTTTTCACGCGTTGCCTAAGACACCATACAAGAAAATAACGATTAGCCATGGAACGCTCATAAATTGGGCGCGACACATGGATTCTCTTTGTCCAGACGCGCTCGTTTCAATGGTCAAGGTCCCAAGTCTCAATTTTTCCTTATTTGAAAAGCCCTAATCCAAGGTCCTGTAAACCCTAGAAATTGACAATGGTATAATCGCGTAGGGTGCATGAAAATCCAATCAAACACATGGGTTAGCTTCAGAATAGCATAAGGAATGTAAATCACATATTAAAACTTGCAATAAACGCATGAATGAAGATGCACGATTGTGAATTTTATTTGAAACGGTTTTACTCCATTGTACCAATTCCGGGCTTATGAAGGTTGGAAAGTGATCCAGTTAGCTTCAGGAGGACACGAGGAAGCTTTTGCGATAGGTCTTGTGCCTTGAATCAACCTAAAACCTGATTTTCAGTTTTGAGTTTCTTAACAAAAATTCAAGCTTTGTTTTCCAGGTTTCTCAGCAGCTGCATGTGTAATGGCACTAGGGTTGTGATCCTTGCATATGTAGTAATGAATTAGGTTAAAAAGAATCATCCAAATCTCTTGCATTCATAGTTTTTGAAAATTGATTTTCAAAGATTTCAATCTTTTTCCATGTGTTTTTGTTCTCAATCATATCAATTCTCTCCAAATCTTTCCATATTGGATCATGCACGAGTTATTGAGTAGATTTTGTGCACAAAAAGATTGAAAAAAATTAGGTTAAGCATTTTTCATATATTTAATTTGATTTAAGTGAATTATTATAAATAAAAATTCAAATAAATAAATAAAAAATGAATAAAGACTTCCCTTTGGGCCAAGTAGTCGTTCACATGCCATGGATGATGAATTGTGGAAGAAAAATGGGCCCATTAGCAATTTTAGGTCATTTGAATCAATGTTGACTTTTCAAAATATCCAAAAATTTCCCAACTTCCACAAGGCATAACTTGCTAAATTTTTAAGCTTTTCTCATATTCTTGGACACTTTGGAAAGGTCTTTGAGTCCTCTAACCAATGTCTTTGGTCCCATGTCATTTTGATTTACCAATCTCAAGTTATGGCCTTTGACTTAAAGTCCCTTTTTGTTGACTTTTGAAAATGACCTATAATGTTGAAATTGATAACTTTTTGTGAGAGCATTTCTTGGACTTGAAGTATGAAGATGAGTTATAGGAAATGTCTTTCTCTTCAAAATGAGCTTTGGGTGGAATTTTTCTGATAATCCATGTGAAAGTTATGCCTTGGTCAATTTACAGTTGACTTTTTCAGCTGTCCAAATAAGGAAACTTTTGCATCTTGATGATTTTTGAGCCAAGCTTTGAGAATCATGATCAAGCATTGATAAAATGATGTTTGTGGCTTCAAAAAGATATGTTGACCAAAAATTTGAACTTTTGACTGTCAAATGACCATTTTGCCCCTATAGTTGACTGTAGTGCAATTAGGGTTTTTGACTGTGCAATTTTGTGCTGAAAGTCTTGAAACTTGATATGAGGATGCTTGACCATATTTGTAGGCATATGGGACTTGATTGGACCTTTGGAAACTTCATTTTCTTGATCAGAACACAAACCCTAATCTTGACTGTTTAGGAGACCCTTGACTGTGCAACCCTTGGGGAATTTTGAGGCTTGACTTGGCAAATCCTTGAAGAATATGGGAGGGCAAATTTTGGGGTACAACAGTTGCCCCTGTTCAATCTTCTTAGACCTGAGGATGCAGATTGGCTGCCTTGCCTTTCGTAATCCGAGGGTAGAAGATGATTGAACACTAGAGTGCCCAGAAATTTGCGCTCACATAGTAGCAGTGTGATGATGGAATGGGCTTATAGATGCCATTTGAAGATTGATGAATAGGATGATGGGATTATAGATGCCATCTGGATGTTGATCGCATAAGAGATTCCTTAGTGAGAACCTACATACCTGCAAAAGAAAAATGAGTACCTGACACGTTGTAGGAGCTGGTTTTCAGATGCTTGGTATAGATATGTCCTGACTGGTTACAGGAGCTGGGTCTGGAGCTTCACGAGATGATGAACGAACCAGGGATGGTTACTACTTTAGCATGAATGGTAAGAGAACCTTGGGTGACTTTAACTTCAACAACGCTCGTTGAGAAAATCTTGGTGGGAATTACCATCTTCGCAGTATCGGGCAGAGAACCAAAGGAAATTATAATCTGAAAGGGAATTACACCTCACGCACCGTCGGGGAGAGAACCATAGGAAATTATAACCTAAAAGGGAATTATCACCTCACGCACCATCGGAGAGGGAACCATAGGAAATTATAATCTCAAAAGGAATTATCACCTCACGCACCATCGGAGAGGGAACCATAGGAAATTATAACCTAAAAGGGAATTATCACCTCACGCACCATCGGAGAGGGAACCATAGGAAATTATAACCTAAAAGGGAATTATCACCTCACGCACCATCGGAGAGGGAACCATAGGAAATTATAACCTAAAAGGGAATTATCACCTCACGCACCATCGGAGAGGGAACCATAGGAAATTATAACCTAAAAGGGAATTATCACCTCACGCACCATCGGAGAGGGAACCATAGGAAATTATAATCTCAAAAGGAATTATCACCTCACGCACCATCGGAGAGGGAACCATAGGAAATTATAACCTAAAAGGGAATTATCACCTCACGCACCATCGGAGAGGGAACCATAGGAAATTATAACCTAAAAGGGAATTATCACCTCACGCACCATCGGAGAGGGAACCATAGGAAATTATAATCTCAAAAGGAATTATCACCTCACGCACCATCGGAGAGGGAACCATAGGAAATTATAACCTAAAAGGGAATTACATCTCACGCACCGTCGGGGAGAGGACCATAGGAAATTATAATCTCAAAAGGAATTATCACCTCACGCACCATCGGAGAGGGAACCATAGGAAATTATAATCTGAATAACTTCTACTGAGTCTTCATCAGAAAAACCTGTTGGGAGTCGATTTAGCTGGACTAGAGAAGGCCTTGGACTGGATAAGAAATCTTTGGAGTTGATTAACTGAACCGGTCTAGGTCTTGAAAGATGATTGAGAATTTAACTGAATCTTTCCTGAAAGGTAAAAGTCAGTCATATGCAATGCATGATATGGATCAAGCAATGACGTTCTCAACATACATGCGATTTGTATGATATAATGCGTCTATGCATGCTATAATGATGTATGTGATGTTTTATGAATGTATGTTTTCGTCTAGGAAAGTAAATCCTTGACGGGTGCCGGGAAGTCATATCCTGGGCTGATGTTGAAGAATAGATTTTGCTTCCGCTGGAGACGATAGCTGCAAGAATACCGGTAGGAGAAGATGACTCCGTTTGAGGAATAAACTTGGCAAATGGAAGATTCTGCGGGGAGAAAAATATTCTAGCGACCATGCTGGGGAGTGATACTCTGTGGGGAGAGGGATGCTTTTGCTGAATTGTTGATAGTAACTTGCTGGGGGTATTTCTGCTGTATTGGAAGTGCTGATAGACTTCGCTGGGGGGTAAGAGAACTTCGTCGAGGACGCTCTTTCCGTGGCTTTTGGCTGAGGATAACCCAGTTATATTCTGTTAAAGAAATAACTCTTTGAATAAAGCCGGGCGACGCGTTCGTGCTCTACGAGGATAAGCTTCCAGAACCTACTGGGGATAAGCTTACTGTTTAGGGGTATGAATTCCAACTTTCCTTGGGAAACTGGATTGGACTTTCTGGGGAAGTTTTGATATGTTGGGGAAGTGATTCCTTTGAATGTCTGGTATACCGCCGGGGAACAATCTTTAGACCAAGACTGTCGGGGATGCTTGTTAAGAATATGCTGTTAGGGAATGTTGAGATCTACAGGAGGATACTCAACTTCCTTGAGATTTGATAATAGTTTTGCTTGGGGAGAGTGCACTGACTTGCCGGCTCACTCTCTGGGGAATTAGGATATGCCGGTTATGTTCTTTGCCGAATCTACCTTGGTACCTTGGAGGACAGAACAATTAGCTTGCTTGGACAGCTCATCATTGCCCCTGTTTCTGAGGTGGGAGAGGAAGACCTGTGAGGTGCTGATAGTTGTTGATAGACCAAGCTTCTTCTGGTAGGCAAGTGATAAGATGACGAGACATAGTCGTACGCTTTAATCCCTAACTTTTGCCTGGACCGCCCTTTCGGGTTTTCAGTCCACCGGGATACCCATTTTTGCCCAAGCCGCCTTTTCAGGTTTTCGACTTGCCGGGTGTATAGATTTTTCATTTCATCCCTTCATTTTGCCCGAACCCTTTTGGTTCACCGGGAAGCCCTTATTTTTGCCTAGGTATGTCAACCTAGCGGGTCTTTGATTGTGCGTAGTATTCTTTTCGACTATGTTTGTGCTCTTAGAATGTAGGGAGTTGCCCCTGTCAAATGTGTTTTGTCGTGCCACCAGAAGATGTTTGATCAGGCAAGATTCGTTGCTGGAGTGCCCAAAGTGACTCAGGTGGAGATTTGCCCCAGGCTATTTTTGCCTTTGAGAGATTCTCCGAATCTTGATTGAATTGCCCCAGATGATGGACAATAATCACGTCTGCCCCTTGATTGGAAGTGCTTTTGTTCATTAGGCATTCGTCGTGCGAATTTCTATGCTGTTCAAACAAAAAGTCATATGCAAACAAAGTTATGTTAAAAATGCAAAGCCTATGTCTGTCTTGAAGATTTTGAAAATGCATTCTTTTTCATAAAATAAGTGAATGTTTGTAAAACGTGATGTCAACTCCGTATTTACCGTAGGCCTTCAGGAGTCAGGATACCTTTCGTAACAGTATGCTTTCGAACTAACCCATGCTTCAGCTAGGACTTTTAAGGGTTATAACGTGGCCTGGTTCACGGTTTAAGAAACAAAGGATAAAGGCTCAAATTATTTGTAACCACCCGCTCTTCGTGATGTTCTTCAATCCTAAACTCAGTTGATCGTGCGTTAGACCTTGATTGAATTTTTGCTCTAATTTTCCGGTGATGATTCGGATGTTGATAACTTATTTTGAGTAGGAAGTCATCCTTATCGAGGGTTTGTAAGACCTCTTTCTTTTTTTTTGTTATCCCTTTCTTTTTGCCTGAGTTGTTTCCTTTTTGGAAGTACAGTCAGCGGGATGCCCCAGTTTTGTAAGTCTCCTTCATGGGTTTTGACTTAATGGGTTTTTCATTTTTTGAAAGATAATGACTGCCTTTCTTTATTGATTATTCAGAACCATCACTGTCTTTTGTTTTTGGAAAAACTCATTTGGTGCCATTCGTTGTGCACTTGGATCAACTGAGAAGACTACCCTGCCCCGGGTTATGATTAAGGGTTTTAAATTTCGAAAATAAAACTCCTACTTCTTTGGCTCAGAGGGGTTGACGAGGGATTATCATCCTTATAACTCCAGTGTTTAGGGATTGAAACAATGCATGTACCTCATCAGCGGGGTCTGTTCAAAAGCATACTGTAAAGATCGTGGTATTGTTTTCGTCATCCTCCCTCAAGAGGCTTAACATTATTAGTCGAACTTTGATCATCAGAAAAAATATGAAAATAATTTGCGTATAGTGAATACGAATATATTGCTTCAAAACAGACATATGCGATGCATTAATGAAATAACAATGTTTAACATGAGTAAATGCTTAAACAAAAGAAAATTGCAACTTGAACATTCGAATGAACAAAAATTTCTCAATCCTAGCCATGTTTTGGCAAGGGAGCAGTGATCACGTGGGGAGTCTTGGGTACTTTAAACTGAATCTCTCCAGCGTCGATCATGTCTTGGATCTTATTTTTCAAGCTCCAACAATCATTTGTAGTATGCCCCGGGCTGTCAGAGTGATAAGCGCAGCGGGCGTTGGGGTTATACTTCGGTGACGTTGTATTTTGGTTCTTCGGAGCTTCTTTCAGAGTTACCAGCTTGGTCTCCAGCAACTGTGGCAATATCTGGGATAAGGTCATGCTGAGCCGAGTGAACTGCCTTCTCTCGCTCTCTTGTTGGTTGTGATGTTGAATTTGTGACACTGGAGCCATTTGAGGAGCTCTCCCCTTACCTCTTTGTCTCAAAGGTGGTTGAACGATGACTGGCTTTTTACCCTTAGACTTTTGCCCCAGTTGGTTACCCTGAAGCAGTTGGTTGACGAGAAACCAGAGCTCATCTTGTCTTTGATCTAACCCTTGAATGGCAGTCACCTACCCCAGCATCTGGACCTTCAATGCATCCACCTCAGCTTGTAGGTGTTTCAGCCTTTCATCCTCAGCACTGTTCCTGACAAAGGTCTCTACGAGAAGTGTCCTTAGCTCTTCCTGCCCTTTGGATATATTCAGGAGGATTTTCCCGAACCGGGTCTTTTGAGCAAGAAAGTCCTGGTTGTCTTGTTGGGAAGCCATTGCTAAAATAAACAGCGGGAAAGATAAGTGACCTGCAACAAGGGTACCTGTCATGCAATGATGTGTATGTATGCACATGCAATGTTTCCAAGGATCCCGCGGGGTAAACAAGAAAATTTGTTAGAACTCGGGTCCAGTAGTTTGATTGAAGGAACTGCATGTTGTTGAGAGTCCTTCTTCAAAGGGTCAAAGGCTCACCATATCCAGTGGGTCATAGCCCCTTACTTTAATCATCATGTCTGGTTTTGATTTCCAAACAACCTTGGTTAGGGGAACCTTCTTCAGGAGTCAAAGCTCACCATATCAAGTGGGTCATAGCCCCTGACAACCTTGGCTATAGGAAAATAAATCCTCTTTGCCCCTTGCTGGGATAGTTGATTCACCATGACCTGCATCACAAGCCCTTGAGATCCTTGAAATGAGTTAGGATGTATGCAATGGTATGATGTTATGGTATGCATGGGGTAATGTGAGTAAACCCTGTTATGAATCCCAATTAAGGACATAAACAAAACCTGCAAAAAACTAGTCTGCAAGAAACTCAGTACATTCTGTTATATGTCCCTATTAAGGACTATAAACAAAACCTGCAAGAAATTTGGTAAACTCGGTTATGAGTCCTAATTAAGGACTATAAATAAAACCTGCAAGAAATTCAGTAAACTTCGTTATGAGTCCTAATTAAGGACTATAAACAAAACCTGCACGAAATTCAAGGGTCAGATAACAAGCATGCAAGTAGTTCAAGTATGAAGGCACACAAGTCACACAAAAGAAGCCCTTAGAGTTTAGGCCAGCATGGGGTCTGGGTATTACCCTCTTGAAGTTGGTGGGCTCAACCTGTCCTATTAGAAGTAACCGGGTTCTAAGGGTCCCAATATCACTGGATTGCTTTCATTGTTCATCGTTTCGATTTAGCCACTGAACTGGCGACCGAAATATTCCAGGAAAGCAACCCTCAATTGAGTGTAGTATCGAGTATCAACCAACCTCGGACTGCACCAAAGTCAGTTATCTCACTACCCTAAAAAGGCCAAGATAGTTCAATTAAGGTTCCTAAGGTCTGTTGATGCTTCACGACACCACGCGGAGGCCCCGTACTCTCCTTGACTGAACTCAAGGGTTACCGGTACACACCAAAGTGCCACATCAACGTAGCAGACTGTTTCAACCATGTCGGTATACCCCGCACAGTTCCCTCACAGCCTTGTTGCCACTTTCTAAGAAGGTATCCCCCAGATCCGGGTTAGGATCTATGTAACTCCCATGCAACCCACAAGTTTAAAGCAAGCAGATCAATACAATTGAAAACACAGTTATGAACTAGCCCTAAGGTACACCTCACTTTAAGTTTAAGTCCCCAGCAGAGTCGTCAGTTCTGTGATCGGTGGATCTGGAACTGACTGTTTAACGCTGGTTCGCGAAATGTCGCGGAAGCAAGAGTCGCCACCGTCTTTTATTTTCTCCAAATGGAAAGGACAAAAGCACAGAAAAATTCCTTAAAGAGATTGCTCTCGGTTCGGGAGGTAGGTTATAGAAAGGGAAGGTGTTAGCACCCTTTCTATCCATGGTTATCCATGGGCTCTTAGATACTTGCTCATTTGTATTTTCAAAATGGTTTGTTTGCTTTTCAATTGTGGGTTTTAAAAAAGTTTCTTTGAAAATTTCAGTTCGACTCTTGTATCAGTCCTCAAGAGTGTTTGAAAAAATTGCTTTCAAAAGCTTTTTGAAAAGGTGTCGGTGTGAAAAGTATTTTTGATTTGTTTTGAAATTAGAGCAAGTATCTAGAGTCGTCTACCTACCCTAAGGAATTCGTCTGTGTAAATATCCTTTAAAGTAGTACCATCCCACCATTGAGAGGTAGGTAGCACCACCGTTGGAGGTGTTCGGGTCAATTCGAGGTTCGGGACATGGTGATCACCGGGGCAATGGGAAGACACCTTAGAAGCTACCCTCATGCCAGGTTCCCGGATCATGAGGACTTACTAAGACATCCTCTACTCGACGATCACCTTTCGAGGCAATGCAACAGTGAGGCGTACCCTAGGGGTGGTGTGTGCGATTTGTGTGTCGTTTTCATTTGCATTTATCTTGTCATGTTATTGGTGTTCTACGCTTGTTTTTATTTTTGTCCATACATTCTTTCATGCCATTATTTAACAGTTAAAAATATTGCGGGAAAGTAAATTCTAAGCTATTACAAAAGGCGCGGGTCCACATCGCCAAAAGTTTCTCGAACCCGATTTGACAGAAAATAAATAAGCAAAGTAAGTAAAGAATTAAAAGTGCGAGTAATTAAATACATGGCTTCGGGAGAGATACATGAATATTTAAACGGAATAAAATAATATGCGAATTAATAATTAAATCGAAACGAGGGCGTTGGACCCTTTTTACAAAGTTAAAGTAATGAGGAATTAATTAAAATTAAAAGAAAGAAAGAACTTGTTTTTTGTATTTTTTGGTGTTTTAGGATTTAATATAAAAAAAAGAATTAATTAAAATAAAGACTAACCCTAATTCTAGTGGCTTTTAATTTATTAAGAAAACATTGAATTTTAACCTAAATTAACCCTAATTTTTATATACAAATTTAATTATAAAAATAAATAAAATAAATAATATTAAATATTTGATTATCATGAAAGAAAAATAAAAAGGATGAAAAATTATTAATTAACCTTATTTCTACATTTTTTAGATTTTTGTTAAAAGAATTAAAATTAAAACCTAATTTAACTAAGTTTAATTACATGCAAATTTATTTAAGAAAATACTAAAATAAAATATTTATTATATTTTTCCCTTTTTTGATTTTTATGTTTTTTAAATGTTGTGAAAATAATTAATTTAAACTAATAATTAAAATAAAAATAAAATAATGCAAAAGAAAATATTCAAAATAGCAAACCTAGGGGGGTTGTAGTCCCCAACATGGAGGTTAAAGTTTAGTAATCTGGCCCATTTATTTTGGCCTGTTTGGACTTTTGCTGGACACGTGCATATGCGTTGACTCAAGCCTATGGTATTCCTCCAATCTGCGCCTTTGATTTGATTCCATTGGACGCGTGGACGTTGGATTCTGAAGGTGCATGATGTGCTTTGATATTGAACCTGCACGTGAATTCTTATTGAAAAACAATATGGGAATATTGAAGACCTGGGGCTCGAACCCAGGTCATGTACTTTACCCATCCTTATGCTTGCCAGCTGAACCAATTTGCTTTTCTGTAATTAATATAATAAACAAACATAATAAAACAAACGCGTTAACGTGTTCTTTTCTTCACGCGAACTTTTGAATTGGCCAACCAGCTTATGCCACCACACCATCTTCTTCGTTGTGTTTATTTTTCCTGAAATACACAAAACATTGGCAATGGTTTTCACGCGTTGCCTAAGACACCATACAAGAAAATAACGATTAGCCATGGAACGCTCATAAATTGGGTGCGACACATGGATTCTCTTTGTCCAGACGCGCTCGTTTCAATGGTCAAGGTCCCAAGTCTCAATTTTTCCTTATTTGAAAAGCCCTAATCCAAGGTCCTGTAAACCCTAGAAATTGACAATGGTATAATCGCGTAGGGTGCATGAAAATTCAATCAAACACATGGGTTAGCTTCAGAATAGCATAAGGAATGTAAATCACATATTAAAACTTGCAATAAACGCATGAATGAAGATGCACGATTGTGAATTTTATTTGAAACAGTTTTACTCCATTGTACCAATTTCGGGCTTATGAAGGTTGGAAAGTGATCCAGTTAGCTTCAGGAGGACACGAGGAAGCTTTTGCGATAGGTCTTGTGCCTTGAATCAACCTAAAACCTGATTTTCAGTTTTGAGTTTCTTAACAAAAATTCAAGCTTTGTTTTCCAGGTTTCTCAGCAGCTGCGTGTGTAATGGCACTAGGGTTGTGATCCTTGCATATGTAGTAATGAATTAGGTTAAAAAGAATCATCCAAATCTCTTGCATTCATAGTTTTTGAAAATTGATTTTCAAAGATCTTTTCAATCTTTTTCCATGTGTTTTTTTTCTCAATCATATCAATTCTCTCCAAATCTTTCCATATTGGATCATGCACGAGTTATTGAGTAGATTTTGTGCACAAAAAGATTGAAAAAAATTAGGTTAAGCATTTTTCATATATTTAATTTGATTTAAGTGAATTATTATAAATAAAAATTCAAATAAATAAATAAAAAATGAATAAAGACTTCCCTTTGGGCCAAGTAGTCGTGCACATGCCATGGATGATGAATTGTGGAAGAAAAATGGGCCCATTAGCAATTTTAGGTCATTTGAATCAATGTTGACTTTTCAAAATATCCAAAAATTTCCCAACTTCCACAAGGCATAACTTGCTCAATTTTTAAGATTTTCTCATGTTCTTGGACATTTTGGAAAGGTCTTTGAGTCCTATAACCAATGTCTTTGGTCCCATGTCATTTTGATTTACCAATCTCAAGTTATGGCCTTTGACTTAAAGTCCCTTTTTGTTGACTTTTGAAAATGACCTATAATGTTGAAATTGATAACTTTTTGTGAGAGCATTTATTGGACTTGAAGTATGAAGATGAGTTATAGGAAATGTCTTTCTCTTCAAAATGAGCTTTGGGTGGAATTTTTCTGATAATCCATGTGAAAGTTATGCCTTGGTCAGTTTACAGTTGACTTTTTCAGCTGTCCAAATAAGGAAACTTTTGCATCTTGATGATTTTTGACCCAAGCTTTGAGAATCATGATCAAGCATTGATCAAATGATTTTTGTGGCTTCAAAAGGATATGTTGACCAAAAATTTGAACTTTTGACTGTCAAATGACCATTTTGCCCCTACAGTTGACTGTAGTGCAATTAGGGTTTTTGACTGTGCAATTTTGTGCTGAAAGTCTTGAAACTTGATATGAGGATGCTTGACCATATTTGTAGGCATATGGGACTTGATTGGACCTTTGGAAACTTCATTTTCTTGATCAGAACACAAACCCTAATCTTGACTGTTTAGGAGACCCTTGACTGTGCAACCCTTGGGGAATTTTGAGGCTTGACTTGGCAAATCCTTGAAGAATATGGGAGGGAAAATTTTGGGGTACAACAGACCCCATATGTCAAACCTAAGACTAACAAGGCACCATATACTAAACAGTGGAAGAAAAAGACTACAACCCTGATAGCTCACACCTCCCTTAGAGTTTCTGCCAAGGAAGACTGGTACTTTGACAGTGGATGCTCTAAACACATGACTGGAATCAAGAATCTGCTGAGTGATGTCAAACCTCATACTACTAGTTATGTCACTTTTGGAGATGGTGCTAGAGGAGAAATCAAAGGAGTTGGAAACTTGGACTGCCCTGGAGTTCCAAACCTAAATGAAGTGTTACTGGTAAATGGTTTGACTACTAATCTCATAAGTATCAGTCAATTATGTGATCTAGGATTCAAGATCAACTTCACCAAGTCTGAATGTCTTGTAACTAATGAAAAACAAGAAGTTGTAATGAGAGGAATCGGATCAAAAGACAACTGTTACTTATGGGAGTCTGAGAACACTAACTACTCTTATGTGTGCTCTATAGCCAAAGAAGAAAAGGAAGTGAAATTGTGGCACCAAAAACTTGGTCATTTACATCTTAGAGGGATGAAAAAGATCATATCCATGGAGGCTTTCAGAGGGATTCCAAGGCTTCAGATTGATGAAGGGAGAGTATGTGGTGAATGTCAGGTTGGAAAGCAAACTAGAATGTCACATCCAAAGACAAGACATCTGACCACCTCTAAGGTGATAGAACTTCTACATATGGATCTGATGGGTCCCATGCAGGTGGAAAGTCTTGGTGGAAAGAGATATGCCTATGTTGTTGTGGATGATTTTTCCAAATTCACCTGGATAAACTTCATTAGGGAAAAGTCTGATGTATTTGATGTATTTAAGGAATTGTGCAAAAGAATTCAAAGAGAAAAAGAAGGATGCATTGTCAGAATCAGAAGTGATCATGTTGTGGAAAGGAAAAACAGGAGTATACAGGAATCTTCCAGAGCAATGATACATGCCAAGAAGCTTCCTATTCATTTTTGGGCTGAATCTATGAATACAGCTTGTTATGTCCACAACAGGGTCACCTTGAGAAAGGGAACATCATCCACCCTTTATGAACTATGGAAAGGAAGAAATCCTACAGTGAAGTACTTCCATGTCTTTGGGAGCAAATGCTATATTCTGACAGATCGTGAACAAAGGAGAAAGATGGACCCTAAAAGTGATGAAGGAATATTCCTAGGATACTCTACCAACAGCAGAGCATATAGGGTGTTCAATTCCAGGACCAAAGTTATGATGGAGTCTATAAATGTCATAGTTGATGATCACCATGAGGAAACAAATTTCCCATATGATGTTGAGACATTCTTTGAGACTTCAACACAAGTGTCTAAAAAGGATGATGTGCCTAATCCTACTCCATCAGAGTCTGAATCAAAGGAAGCTAACAAAGATCCTTCCATCAGAATTCAGAGAGATAATCCTAAGGAACTCATCATAGGAGATCCTAACAGTGGAGTCACTACAAGATCTAGAGAAATCATCACAAACTCTTGTTTTGTGTCTAAGATTGAACCAAAAAATGTTAAAGAGGCTTTGACTGATGAATACTGGATTGGAGCAATGCAAGATGAATTGAACCAGTTCAAGCAACATGAAGTATGGGAGTTAGTTCCTAGACCAGAAGGAACAAACATCATTGGCACAAAGTGAATCTACAAGAACAAGTCAGATGCTGAAGGAGTTGTCACCAGGAATAAGGCAAGGCTTGTTGCTCAAGGATACACTCAAGTTGAAGGGGTTGATTTTGATGAGACTTTTGCTCCTGTAGCCAGACTGGAATCAATCAGACTTCTCTTGGGAGTTGCTTGTCTCCTTAAGTTCAAGTTGTTTCAGATGGATGTGAAGAGTGCCTTCCTAAATGGGTACTTGAATGAGGAAGTGTATGTGGAACAACCTAAAGGATTTGTGGATCCAAACTGTCCTGATCATGTCTACAAATTGAGGAAAGCATTATATGGTCTGAAACAAGCTCCTAGAGCTTGGTATGAAAGGTTGACAAAGTTCCTCACTGACAAAGGATACAGGAAAGGAGGTTTGGATAAAACTCTTTTTGTCAAGGATGAAGGAGGAAAGATAATGGTAGCTCAAATTTATGTTGATGACATAGTGTTTGGAGGAATGTCAGATAAAATGGTTAAACATTTTGCTAACCAGATGCAAGCTGAATTTGAAATGAGCCTCATGGGAGAATTGACCTACTTTCTTGGACTACAAGTCACACAGATGGAGGACTCAATTTTTCTGTCTCAAAGCAAGTATGCAAAGAATATTGTCAAGAAGTTTGGGATGGAGAATTCCAGTCATAAAAGGACTCCTGCACCTACTCATTTAAAGTTGTCCAAAGACACAAGTGGGGCAAATGTGGATCAAAGCTTGTACAGAAGCATGATAGGAAGTCTGCTATACTTAACAGCCAGCAGACCGGACATTGCCTTTGCAGTTGGAGTATGTGCAAGATACCGGGCTGAACCCAAAGTAAGTCACATCAACCAGGTGAAAAGAATTCTGAAGTATGTGAGTGGAACTTACAATTATGGCATGCTGTACTCTCATGGATGTGAACCAATTCTGTATGGTTATTGTGATGCTGATTGGCTGGTAGTGCTGATGATAGAAAGAGCACCTCTGGAGGATGCTTCTTTTTGGGAAATAATCTTGTTTCTTGGTTCAGCAAGAAACAAAACTGTGTGTCTCTATCTACTGCTGAAGCTGAATACATAGCAGATGGTAGCAGCTGTTCTCAAATGATCTGGATGAAACAGATGCTGACTGAGTATAATGTCACACAAGATGTCATGACATTGTACTGTGACAATTTGAGTACTATTAACATATCCAAGAATCCTATACAGCACAGCAGGACTAAGCATATTGACATTAGACATCACTTCATCAGAGATCTTGTGGAGGAGAAGGTGATTAAGCTGGAACATGTTGCCACTGAACTACAACTGGCTGATATTTTTACCAAGGCACTTGATGCTAGTCAGTTTGAGAATTTAAAGGGCAAGCTAGGTATTTGCCAATATAAAGAGATGTAGAAATTAATTTTGCTTAATACAAGGTTTGAAAGAGATATTTTAATCAAGTTTATTCTGATTGGGCTAATCATTTGTTTCCCTCTTTCTTTCCAAAAGTTTAAGAAGAGGAATAGACATATTTATATCTCCCTCTTCTCAGTTTGCTGCATCACTCTCCAGTCCCTCAAAAGAAAATTTCACGCTCGCTGTCACTTGTATTCTCAATCTCTCAAGATGTCTCAACAATCTGTGTCATCATCTTCATCAAAGGCAACTGCATCTTCCTCACCCACTGACACTGAACCTAGGGCAAATGTAAACCACATGGATGCTGATGAAGAACAGCATGATGGTTCTGCAAGAAGCTCACCAGAAGATGCTGCTGAAAATAGTGCTTCCTCAGGGGATGACAGTACCTGAAGGTCTGTGTTTGCTGAGTTGTAAAGATTGATGCTGGAACTTGCTGCTGCTATTTGATACCTTCTCTCTGTTTCTGTGTATTTTGGATTTCCTTTTGATGACTGTATCACTTGAAGTACTAGATCCTTTGGCCTCTTTATGGCTAAAAAGGGGGAGAAGTGATTGTGGTAATTTTGGTAGAATTGGATATTGGTAGTTAGATTAGCTGCTATTAAAAATTCTGCTGCATTTTGATCTCTGATAGCTTCATCTGCATCTGATTGTTTCATCTGCATTTGGTTTTTGCATGTGGCTTCTGCATTCTAATCTCTGATTGTTCAGGGGTTTTAGCCAAAAATTTGCCAAAGGGGGAGTTTGTAAGTGTTTGCTTGTTGGCATTATTTTTTGGTAAAACCAGATTTGCGAATGTCATAACTGATGTCATAACATTCTGGGATAAATACAAATTCTACAGAAGGAATGCTTTACAGGAACAACTCAGTATGAGTGAATATCATGATGATTAAGTTATGATCATATGTACTGAATTCTACCAAAATCAGTGAGCATGATACATGTTGTCATAACCAATGTTAAGATATCCTATACTGATCAAGTTGTTGTGCAGATTTATTGTTCCTGAGAATTTTTAGGAATTTAGTGTGCTATTCTGAGTTGAAGTATATTGAGTAGATCAGATGCTCACGTGGATATTAGGTTAACCTTGCTTAACCCTAATCTGTTATGATGAAAGCCCAAGACCAAGTCTTTAGGTTAACTTTGGTTAACCCTAGCTATTTTTATGGAAGCCTAAAATGAAGAATAGACTGCATATATATTTCTCACGAATCCTAATGGTGTGAAGCGCTTTTTAGAGAAGATCAATAAGGCACTTTGTAGTTGTGATAGTTTTAGTAATTACTGTGAGCCAAGCAATTATCACTTGATAAGTGACTTGGAGTAGGATTTGGTTGTAAGGGTTGTTTATCACTCAAAGCTTTGAAGCACGAGTGTTGTGTCTCTTGATTAAAGCTTTGAAGCAAAATCAAGCGTGTGTGTTGAAGAATGTCTTCATAATCTTATTAATCAGTAGATCAGTATCACTGCTGTGATTGAGGGGGAGTGATTAGGAACTCAGGTTTAAGTAGGACTTAGATTGAAGTTGCATTGGGTAGGTCTTAAGTGAAGGAGATAAACTGGTTGGTTTATTCCTAAATTAATACCTCTTATAGTGAATTTCCTCCCTGGCTTGGTAGCCCCCAGATGTAGGTGTTGTTATACATTGAACTGGGTTAACAATTGATTGTGTTCTTTACTGTCTTTTAAATTACTGTTTGGTTTGTGTACAATTTTTCAGATATGGTGTCATAACATTCACTGTGACACTAAGTATCTGTTTCCAGAATTTCAGGACTGATATACATCACGAAGAACGGGTTGGGTACAAATGAATTTTGAGCCTTTATCCTTTGTTTCTTAAACTGTGAACCCGGCCACGTTATAACCCTTAAAAGTCCTAGCTGAAGCATGGGTTAGTTTGAGAGCATACTGTTACAAAGGTATCCTGACTCCTGTAGCACTTGTTAGGAATCCTGAGTTAATATCACATTCTTGCAAATTTTGTTTTACTACACAAAACACATTTTCAAAAAACAAATTCAAGACAAACATGAGTTTTGCATTCTTTAAACGATATTGTTTGCATATGAATAATTGATTGACAGTAGAGAAATCCATACAATGGATATTCAATGAACAGACATCCTCTCAATGGACAGAATCACCTCATCAGGAAAGACACTTCCAATAACAGGTCTTCCATAAGCAAGGGGGCATGACATAATGTCTAACACACCTGGGGAAGTCTCTCCAAAGGTGCCAAATAACCAGGGGCAGATCTCCATCTGAATCACTTGGGGCATTACGCACCATTCCAGCAATGAACCCTGTATGATCAAACAAACATCTTCTGGCAGTGTGGAAACACTTATTACTATGGACAATGACAATTCTCCGTACTCGGTGAACATGGACATAGTCTGAAAACACTACGCGTAAACAAAGACCCGCTAGGTTGACTGGCCTAGGAAAAAATAAGGGCATCCCGACGAACCAAAATGGGTTTGGGCAAAAATTAGGGATATACGTATGAAACAAATATGTACACCCGACAAGTCAAAAACCTGAAAAGGCGGCTTGAGCAAAAAAGGGTATCCTAGTGGACTGAAAATATGAAAAGATAGTCCAGGAAAAAGTTAGGGATTAAAGCGTACGACTATGTCCTATCATCTTTTCACTTGTCTATCAGTAGAAGACTTATCATTCTGATCGACAGTTACCAAGCACCTCATGAGTTGGGATAACACTCAAGCTATCCACAAAGCCTCCGCATGTACTTTCTCCAGCAGGTACAGGGGCAGAAAAGTCCTGATGCAAAGTCATTGTCGTATCTTCAGCATACGTCCCAGTGACATCTACACTCCCCACATAGTAGAGGCAATTAAAGCTTTGACATCGGATTCCCCAAACAGGAGCTACTTTCCCCGGCAAAGCTCCTTCAGAGAGCTGACGTCTATATTCCCCAGCCAATTTTTGTAATCGCAAGCAGTTCGTATAGTTTTCTCCCGAGCAGAGTTTATTTCTCTGAATACATAAGCTCAATCCCCAACAAAGTTTATTCCTCCAACTACGGAATTTCATCCCCCTGCGGAGTTTATTTCTCTGAATTGGTAAAATCTTCCAGCAAAGCAGCTCCTCTCTCGAACAGAGATATTCCCTCGCAGAGTTATTCTCAAGCAGAGTCTCTTCCCTACAGAATATTCACAAACAGAAAGGAATAAATCCACGGCATAATCATCTCCGTCCGCCATCCCCAGCGGGAGTAGAAGAACCACTTTTTCTATGACGGACAGGAATTCAATTTCTAGCACTCTCTAACAGAGGTCAGGGATTTGTTTTCCCAGACTCGGATATGTCACAAAAACATTTCATGTTCATACATCATGACATGCACATACATATTACATACAACATAATCTCAATTATTTTGAGAACATCATCACACAATGCATTTCATGCATCACATATAATTAATCTTGTACCTTTTCAGGAAAGATGCTTATCATCAATGATTTCCAGCAGGCCCGAGATTAGCTCTTGAAACTAAACAGAGTAATTATTTGTGCAACCAAATGCAGCTTTACATGAGTTCATCACAAATCAATCTTACACGGGTTTCTCCTAAATGCAGCTTCACACGGGCTTATCTCGAAAAAATCTCACACGGGTCCCTTCTCATACATTTCTAAATAAAGTTTCACACGAACTCATCATGAAGTAACTCTACGATCCAGGTTCCTTCCCATATCCCTACACGGATTTATCCCGAAGTAACCTTACCTAGGTTCCTTCTGAAGTTTTAGTCAGACTTATCCCGACGTAACCTTACCCAGGTTCCTTTTGAAGTTTTACATGAATTTATCCCGAAGTGACCTTACCCTAGTTCCTTCTGAAGTTTTACTCAGACTTATCCCGAAGCAATCCTACCCAGGTTCCTTCTCGGTCCCAATGTAGTTTTACTCAGACTTATCCTGAAGCAACCCTACCCATGTTCCTTCTCGGTCCCGATGTAGTTCTACCCAGACTCATCCTGAAGCAATCCTACCCAGGTTCCTTTTTACAATTTCTTGATGTAGTTTTACCCAGACTCATCCTGAAGCAACCCTACCCAGGTTCCTTTTTACAATTTCCCGATGTAGTTTTACCTAAACTCCTCACAAAGCAACCTTACCCAGGTTCCTTCTTGGTTCAGATGCAGTTTTACCCAAACTCCTCACAAAGCAACCTTACCCAGGTTCCTTCTCGGTTCAGATGCAGTTTTACCCAAACTCCTTACGAAGCAACCTTACCCAGGTTCCTTCTCGGTTCAGATGAAGTTTTACCCAAACTCAGCACGAAGCAACCTTACCCAGGTTCCTTCTCGGTTCTGATGTAGTTTTACCCAAACTCCTCACGAAGCAACCTTACTCAGGTTCCTTCTCGATTCAGATGCAATTTTACCCAAACTCTTCACGAATCAACCTTACCCATGTTCCTTCTCGGTTCAGATGCAGTTTTACCCAAACTCCTCACGAAGCAACCTTACCCAGGTTCCTTCTCGGTTCAGATGCAGTTTTACCCAAACTCAGCACTAAGTAACCTTACCCATGTTCCATCTCAGTTCCGATGTAGTTTTACCCAAACTCCTCACGAAGCAACCTTATCCAGGTTCCTTCTCGGTTCAGATGCAGTTTTACCAAAACTCCTCACGAAGCAACCTTACCCAGGTTCCTTCTCGGTTCAGATGCAGTTTTAGCCAAACTCAGCACGAAGCAATGTTACCCAAGTTCATTCTCAGTTCAGATGCAGTTTTACCCAAACTCCTCTCGAAGCAACCTTACTCGGGTTCCTTCTCGGTTCAGATGCGATTTTACCCAAACTCATCGTGAAGTAGTGCTACTACCCAGGTGTGATACAGTGGGAGAACTGACTTGGGTTTTTTGCGTTTTATCGCAAATGTTTCGGTTTAGCAAGAGTCGCCACCGACTTTTATTTTATCCAAAAGGAAAGGTGAAAAAGCACAGGAAAGACCTTTGAGATTATTTCTTGAGTTAGGAGGGTAGATTATGAAAAAGGAAGTATTAGCACCCTTTTCATCCATGGTTTTCCTTGGGCTCTTAGTTACTTGCTAGATCACTTGCTTTTGTTTGAAAATGTGCTTTGTGTGTTTTTTGAAGGTATTTTGAAAAGGCGCCAGCGTTTAGGAAAACTTTGTAATAGTTCTAGTTCGTAAGAACGTATATAAAGTGTTGAGCTTTTGAAAATGTTTCAAGTTTGGAAAATGTTTTAAAAGTGTTGGTGTTTATTTTGAAAATAGAAATGATGTTTTTGTTTTGAAATGGAGCAAGTAACTAGGAACAATCTACCTATTCAAAAAGTCTTTCATATTCATTTCCTTTTTCCTTTATATGTTGCTATCTTACCATTGATTGATAAGAAGCCCCACTGTTGGATGTGAAGGGACGGGCGTGGGATGTTTGTATAGTCATATAAAGCAACCCATGGAACATTTTAGCAATGTCGTTTCAGGGACTAGATCATTTACCGAAGCCAACATCGAGGGTCATCGAGGGACTACGATCTTTTATCGAGGGTCTTTTGTTAAAACGCCCATGTTCGAGGGACATGACTATTTTTCGATAGGAAACAAGTGAGATTACCCTAAGGGTGCATGTGTGAACAGTGTGTTTAATTTACATGCATTTATTCTTGACTAGGGTTATATATTTGTTGATTTTATGTCTTTCCATACAAACCCTAGTTACTAGCATTTATATTTAAAAGCGATAAATTACGGAAATGTAAAGTCCTACGCTATTACATCATTTAGGGGATGGGGGTACAATTTACAAATGGGGATGAAGTAGGAACTTAAATATTACAACCATATCGAATAACAATGAAGGAAATGTAAAAACAGTGTAAAAAGAAGGAAAATTGCATTTTGAACTATTATGTGTCGACACAAGCTCCTATGCATCGACACGTAACTTTACTTACCCCTGTATTGCCAAATCAACTCAGTATGAGTCGATACATAATGGTATGTGTCGACTCATACACTGCATGTGCCGACTCATACGTGCTTTGTGTCAACTCATACACTGTTTTTTGCTTCTGTTTTGGGCATGTATAGCAGTATGTATTGACTCATAAGGCTATGTGTCAACTCATACTGTCATTTTTTTACTTCAACATTATTTTGCTGCATACATGGGTTAGCTCTCAACACATAATGAAAAGAAAGGAAGATAAACAAAAGGTTAGCTTCAAGGACAATGGTTACTACACTTTGTATTCAAAAAGTTAATTACTAAGCGATAAAGTCAAGAAACTTACCTTGGAGCTGGATCTTATACTCTGAGCTTGAGTTGTTGTCTTGACTGTTCTTGAACTTGGAAAAGAAAACAGAGATGTTGTAGAAGCTTGTTCTTGAGTTTGAACAATTTCTAGGTGATGCATGTGAGTTGCTTGGATGTTTGGACAGAGCTTGCAAGGTGTGAGAGTTCCAAGTATTTGGACTTTAAAACTCAAGAGTGGAAGCTTTTTTGGACAGTTATGGCTTTTGGGAGAGTGTGGGATATGGATGGCTAGTTTACAACAAAACTTCTGGATTTTCTCTCTATTTTCTCTAACCTCCTTCTCTTGCAAATGCTTCTTCTATTTATAGGCAAGGGGTTTGTGCATATGAGCTGATTAGGTTTTCAAAACAACATGTTATGGTTTGGTTAGATTACAAAGATCAAATTGTGTCAACTACTCCATAGTCCCAAGATGAAGTACCAAAGTTGCTGGTATAGAGGAGCTACTTCCCAAGATTTATGATGGTGTATAATCAGCAACCAGCAAGGTATGGGCTCAAGACAAACTTTGTACAAAAAGCTTGCTTTTCAAGAATAGCAATGGTGCCTTTATGCTATAAATGGAAAGATATTTTGGACAATGGTTTAAACACTTGGGTAATAGCTCAAGAGTGGGTGTAAGCATTAAATTATGATGAGATTTTCAAGCAAGGAAGCCTGCAACATAAGATTATTCACCAAATCATAAGAGTTTTGTTATGTGTTCTTCACTAAAATGACTTGCAATTCAATAATGGATGCTCAACTTCATGCTCTTAAATCTCCTAGCTCAAATATGATAAATTAATGCTCTTGAATGTTTTGGAAATCTTGAAATACCCTATACAACTTTTATGTTGACCACTTTTGTTAAATCAAACTGGAACTTGATGAAAATTGGCCAGGAAGTTGGGATAAAACCCTGACCAAAACTGCTGAAAACTTCTCTAAGTGTTTTATTCAAAAATGCCATGACTTCATGAATTTATAACTTGAGATCCAAGCATATTTAGGAGAAGTTGTGTAAAGAAATGTTGTAGATATCATGGAGATCTACCACTTTCATGTTGAAAGTTTCTTTTGAATCATCTTGCATTATGATGAAAATTTTACTCAAAGTTGTGGAAAAAAACATGAAGTTTTTAATACTTAGAAGAATTTCTAAGTTTGAAAACTTTGAATTTTTAAAATGAAATCTTGACTTTTTGATTTCTTCATGAATTGTAATCTTTGAAACTTGATTTTGATTAAAAAGTCAAAGTTTGACTTTTCAGTGTACAGTTGACTTTTCATCAGTTGACTGAAATTCAATTATCAATCAATTGATCTTGAGAAATGTTTTGAGCCATGCCATTAGGTCAAAATGATGCAATTGAATCCTTGAGATCATGTATCCAACTAATCAACCATTTGCTAGGTCAAAAATCATAAATTGCTCTTCCTCAGTCAAAACCCTAATTTTAACCATTTTGCCCTTTTGATGATCTGATCAAAAATCTTCAGGAATTATGGTCAAAACTTGATCAAATGACATATAAAGGTTCATAATGTTGACATGGATCAATAATTATGAAGTTTGACTGTAAATTGACTACATTTGACTTTTTCCCCAATACAACTGATTTTTAGGTCAACTGGTCAATTGACTGAGCAAAAATGTGATCCAAGACTTTAAATTTGACATGAACAGTCTTGAGGATCCAAAATAATCCATGAAAGTAATATGGGACATTAAAAGTCCATTTATCCTTGTGCAATCTACAAACCCTAATTTCCAGTCATCGGTGCTTGAGGAGGTGTCTTGAGCTGATCAAACCTAATGCATTCTTGAACCGAAGGAGATCTTGTGAGAGATGACTTGATAAATGAGAGGGTAAATTTTGGGGTACAACAGCTGCCCCTGTTTAATCTTCTTAAACCTGAAGAGTTAGATTCGCGGATCCGTCATTCGTGACTTGAAGGTGGAAGATGATTGAACACTAGAGTGCCTAGAAATTTGCACTTGAAGATGGATGGTGAATGGGATTATAGATGCCATTTAGAGGAATATTGGTAAACACTGGAAGAAGTATCAGCACAAATCTCTTGTTGATTTATAATAAAACTTGATGTTTTACCTATGAGAAAAAGAGTTAGTAAAATGCAGATGCATGCATGATGTTCACCAGATGTGGTATTATGTTAAATGCATATGGTATGTACATGATATGATGTATGAATGTGAGATGCATGTTTCTGTCCAGGAAAATAAATCCTTGACTGCTGCTGTGGAAATTCTGGGGGGTTGAATCCCTGATTGTCGTTGGGGATGAAGAATATGCATATCTTCAAACTTTGTTGAAAGGATGATTTCGCTAGGGAATATCTCTTGAATGTCATATGTTATCTGGTAGTATCCAGGCTTCACAATTTGCTGAGGATGAAGTAGTCAACTGCTATCCGGTTGGATCCAGGCTTCACGACAACTTACTGGGGGAAGAGACGAATTAACTGTTATCTGGTCGGATTCCAGGCTTTGTAGAAAATTTCTTGAAATTGAATATTTATCTGGTCGGATCCAGGATTTGCAGAAAATTTCTTGAAATTAAGTAGTTATCTGGTCAGATCCAGGCTTCACAACAACTTGTTGGGGATACGGAAGTTAACTGTTATCCGGTCGGATCCAGGCTTCGCAGTAACTTGAAGTGGTAACTACTATCTGGTCGAGTCCAGGTTTCATGGTTTTTAGAAAGTTGTACTATTATCTGGTTGAGTCCAGGCTTCATAGTGTCTCTCTGGGGATCATAGTTAATTGTTATCTGGTCGGGCTCCAGGTTTCACAATAAATTGTTTGAAAAATTGTCATCTGGTCAGGTTTAGGCTTTACAGATTTCTGAGGTTGATGAGGTCAATTGTTATCTGGTCGGGTCCAGGTTTCACAATAAACTGTTTGGGGATTTAGTTGTCATCTGGCCGGTTTCCAGGTTTCACAATAAATCTCTGAGGGTGATTGCTATCTGGTCGGATCCAGCCTTCACAACAACTTATTGAGGTAGAGGCAAACTTTACTGGGGAGAAGTTAAACATTGGTCTGGTTGAGTCCAGGTTCTTCTATATTTTTAAGAGTTAAACTATTATCTGGTCGGGTCCAAGATTTTAGTAACTTGAAATTGAGATCAACTGTTATTTGGTCATGTCTAGGTTTTAGACACTCAAAACTGTTATCTGGTCGGGTCCAGGTTTCAGTAATTGAAGAAGTCAAACTATTATCTGGTCAGGTCCAGGCTTCAGTAACAATTTGAAAATTGTGTTAATATTTGGTCGGGTCCAGGCTTCATAGTATCTTTTTGGAAATAGTAAAGGCTTTGATGACGGCTTTACTGGGGATCAGGGGTTGTGGCCCTATGATTTGCAATAATCTGAAAGGAAAAATCAAACTGGAGAGTGTAGACTCAGTCGGGTAGGACAGACTCAGCTTGGGGAGGATACACTCAACTGGGGAGGATATACTCAACTGGGGATAACAGGCTCAGCTGGGGAAGATAGACTATGTCGGGGGAATACAAACTCGGTTAGGGAGGATGTACTCGACTGAGGAATTTTGTGGTTCCTCGATTGTTGTTAGGGAAGTAAAACCTGTTTGGGAAATAAACCCTGTAATTGCAAGCTTCTCAAGTCATGTTTAAAGCATTGGTTTTGATGAAGACAACATGGATATCAACATTCAAAGGATGTGCAAAAAGTTTATCAATATCATATAAAACCTTGTTACAAGTCTTGAAGATTAAAATAAGAATTATTAAAGAAACAACAAATGTCAAAAG
This sequence comes from Vicia faba, assembly GCA_948472305.1. Lineage (NCBI taxonomy): Eukaryota > Viridiplantae > Streptophyta > Magnoliopsida > Fabales > Fabaceae > Vicia > Vicia faba. The sequence continues at coordinate 732,278,175 of OX451736.1, forward strand.
GTATAAATAATTCTTAAACTTGAATATAGATGTTCACAAATATGCATTCATAATCATATACATATCCCACATTTTTAACAATAAGAAAAACTATATTTGAAATCTTTTTCAAAAGGATTTTTTGAAAATAAACTTTCAGGAACCGGTTCCTACCTAACAGGGAACCGGGTTCCAAACTTGTTCAAAAAACACTTCCCTGGAATTTGTACCAGGAACCGGGTTGTACCTATAGGGGAATCGGTTCCTGCGTGTTATTTTTGAATTCTGGGTTAAAACTATCACTAAGAACCGGGTTCTGCCTGGGTCGGAGTCGGTTCCCAACGAACCAGTACAGATTTTCTTTTGTTTTTTGAACATAATTCAAATGGTATTCTTTCATGATTGCATTTCATCTTTTCATATCAAATGGCATGAATGAAGAGGTATTTGTGACATTATAAATTGTGCAGATTTTCAAATTCAAATAACCTTCTTCAATTAACAATTTTCATCATTCAAATTTACATATTCTTACAAACTTTCAAGTGTTCTTACAAATCATAAATTTTGTGAAACTTGCCATATACATTTTCATTAAGAAATCATCACAAGTTTCATACATTCATTGTGAACATTTATAATCATTGCTTGAGAATTGTTTCTTTCTTGAAGAAGAAGATCAATCAAAGATTGATAGTGCTCTCCATCTCTTTCAAATAAATCATTGTATTACAAAAAGAAAGTATTCCCTTACTATCCAGGATTGTTGGAAGTAAGTGTTGTGATTTGAAGAGGAATGTTCTTCATTCACATTAGTGTTTGTTTGACCTTAAAGGTGTTAAGAACCTTTGGTCACCCTATAGGTTAGATAGTAAGCATAGGTTGTACAATCATTCTAAACTATAGTGAAATCTCTTCCGTGTTGGAAAGGGGACTGGAGTACTCTCGGATTGTGAGGGGAACCAGGATATATCGTCGTGTTCTTTACTTTTCCGCTTTTATCGTTTTCATCACCATAATCAAGAAAAGATAAGATATAGTCAAAAACCTTCAAACACTTAACCACAAATTACTACAAGTATTCTCATAAAACCGAATAAATTTTTATATACCTAATTCACCCCCCCCCCCCCCTCTTAGGCACTCTTAGACTTACAAACCTTGTTGAGGAGGTGAGTTTTATTTAGGAAGAGATCTATGAGGCTTCAACTTGTAAAATTCGACTTAGCTGGCGAGAGAGCTGCCAAGAGATTGAGACTCTGGTTGGAGATTGGTTTATCGTAACCGTTCTTGTGGAGATGATGTTGATGAAATAACTTTGTGGGGATATTCCATATACACTAAAGAGATGGTTGTTATTGCTTAGCAGGACACGTGTTCCAAATAGTTTTAAATATATTCATATGCATATGTTCGTTCAATTTTAGTCATTGGACAATTTTGCATTCAAAACAAAAACAAAACATTGCACTTCAAAGTATATATGTATTGATATTTTTCCCATGAATAGGCGTTTTTGTACAGAGAGACGGAGATCCTAGTAAGACGAAATCGTCAAAAGGAAAACAAAATTGAGAACAAATAGCCATGTGAAACGATCTCATTTCCTTCCAACTCTACTATTGCCGCAATGTCTTTGAATGTCCCTTGTCATTGATAGAAGTTGATTGGATTGATCTTGGACCGTTTGAACTTGGACCTTGGTGATAAAATTGACTGTGGTGATTCTATGGGACATAGTCATATGCTTTCAATCCTTAATTTTTGCCTGGACCTCCCTTTCGGGTTTTCAGCCCACCAGGATACCCTTTTTTGCCCAAGTCGCCCTTTCGGGTTTTCAACTTTCCGGGTGTACAAATCCTTTGCATATATCCCTAATTTTTTCTCAAACCTTTGGTTTGCCGTGATGCCATTATTTTTCCTAAGTGTGTCAACCTAGCGGGTCTCTTATGCATAGTATTTTTTAACTATGTCCGCTTTATAGGATGTGGGAAATCTTCACCATCCATGGCAGTCAGCATCATGGCATCGCCAGAGAAAACTATCTTGACAACAAATGGCCCTACATAGGTGGGAGTCCATTTGCCTCTGGGGTCGCCTTATGGTTGAATGATGTGTTTTATCACCAAGTCGCAAGCTTGGTATACTCGAGGCTTGATCTTTTTGTTGAAAGCCTTGATCATCCGTTTTTGGTATGTCTGACCATGGCAAACAGTATCTAATCGTTTTTCGTCGATCAAGTTCAGCTGATCCAATCTCATTTGAATCCACTCGTCTTCGCCTAAGCCTGCCTCATTGATAATCCTCAACAAGGGAATCTGAACTTCCACTAGCAAAACAACTTCAATGCCATAGACTAGAGAAAAGGGAGTTTCCCCAATTGATGTTCTAGATGACGTACGGTAGTGTGATCGGTGGATCTGGAACTGACTGTTTAACGCTGGTTCGCAAAATGTCGCGGTAAGCAAGAGTCGCCACCGTCTTTTATTTTCTCCAACATGGACAGGACAAAAGCACAGCAAAATTCCTTATGAGATAGTTTCTCGGTTCGGGAGGTAGATTTATAGAAAGGGAAGGTGTTAGCACCCTTTCTATCCATGGTTATCCATGGGCTCTTAGATACTTGCTCATTTGTGTTTTCAAAAGTGTTTGCTTTTCAATTGTGAGTGGGTTTGAAAAAAGTTTCTTTGAAAGTTTCAGATTGACTCTTGTATCAGTCCTCAAGAGTGTTTGAAAAATTGTTTTTGAAAGCTTTTTGAAAAGTGTCGGTGTGAAAAGAAGTTTTGATTTGTTTTGAATTAGAGCAAGTATCTACGAGTCATCTACCTACCCTAAGGAATTAGGCTGTGTAAATGTCCTTAAGGTGGTGCCATCCCACCATTGAGAGGTAGGTAGCACCACCGTTGGAGGTGTTCGGGTCAATTCGTTTGTTAGGGACAGTGTGGTCACCAGAGCAACAGTAGGACACCTTAGAAGCTACCCTTATGCCATGTTCATGGACATAAGGACTTACTAAAACATCCTCTACTCGACGACCACGTTTCGAGGGGCAAGGCAACAGTGAGGCGTACCCTAAGAGTGGTGTGTGAATTTGTGTATTATTTTCAGTTATGTTTTATCTTGTCATGCATTATGGTGATCTACGCTTTGATTTTATTTGGGCATTCATTCTTTCATGCAATTAGTAGTTTAAAAGTACGGAAATTAGAGTGCGGAAAATAAAGTCCTACGATATTACAAGGCGCGGGTCTATACATCGCCAAATTAACAAAGACCCGATTTGAAATAAAATGCAGAAAATAAATAAATTTCCTAATTACTATTACAAAGCTTGGGCAATTACATAATATTTAAAATAAACATAAGAATAAACGTGCGCAAAGAAATTAGAATCGAATGTTCGAGGGCGTTGGACCCTAAATGAAATTAAAAATTAATTAATTATTTAATAAAGAAAAGAAGTTATTTTTTTATGGTTTTTTTGGTATTTATGAAATAAAGGAAATTAATTAAAATTAGAAGTTAAATAAAAACCCTAGTTCTAAGTTGTTTTTAATTGTTAAAGAAAAATCTTTAAGTTTTAACCTAATTTACCCTAATTAATTAATTACATGTTTATTTATAAAATAATTAGTAATTAATAATAATAAGAATAAGAAGAAATTATTTTATTAAGAAAAAGAATAAAAATGCTAAAACCTAATTTCTACATATTTTAGTTATTTAGGAAAAAAAACATTAAAATTTTAACCTAAATTAACCTAAATTGACTATTACAAATTTATTTACAAAAATATTAATGAATTAAATAGTAATAACAATAAACATGTTTTTGATTTTTTTTCTGTATTTTTACTTTATTATGAAAATTATTTTTATGGATTGAATAAAACAAGAAAAACAATTAAAATAAAAAGAAAGAAAGAAAAGGAAATTAGGAAAAGAAATACAAACAATGGGGGTATTCAGACCCAATTTGGAGGTGTTATTTGAGCAATTTTGCCCATTGAATCAGGCCCTTTTTGACTTTCTGGCGCGTGCATGTGGAAAGGTTGACTGAGGTACATGGTGAGCCTCTTTGGTGGCCTTCAGATTGGAGCTTCTGGGCGCGTGGCAAGCTAGGAGGTGAGGACGCATGATGGTCTTTGGATGGCATACTGCATAGGAGCACGTTAAAGAAAAAAATATGGAATAAGTGGGGGACCTGGGAATCGAACCCAGGTCCCAGTACCTGCAAGCCAGCGCATCAACCATTTGAACCAACGCGTTTCTTTGATATTATTATGGAACGTAAACAATACATATGAAAAGAAAGCCATTATGCTGGACGTAACAAAATCGCGCCAAATTTGAATCATCCAACCACATCAAGCCACGCCAGCATCTTCTTCGTTTGCCTGAAAATAAAAAGTAGATAGCGGGGGTTTTAAACCCCCACTAAATGGAACCTGCAAATAATAACGAATAGGGCATGCTGTATCATAAATTGAGCGTGAATAGTCCAATTGTTTCGTCTGGATGCTCTGATTTCAATGGTACTGGTTTGAATGGCCAATTTTTCCAGACGTGAAAAGCCCCAAATCTGGAGCTCTGAAACCCTAAGAAACGTTCATGGTAACTTTGGATACAGGCACTGTTAGTTCAATTAGAAGGCACCAATAGCTTCAGAATATTCATATTAATATAAACCAATCATTAAAAAACAGGAATCATGCATGAAAAGTGAAACACGATTATGAAAATTTTGATGAAAAGTCAGACTTTATTCTACCAATTCCTTGAGTATGGAGGCGTGGTTTTGATTGGAATCATTTCCTGAATGTCTTGGTAAGCTTTTGGAATGCTTTTTTAGCCCTGAATTGCACTCTAGGTCTGAAAACAGTTTCAAGGTTTTTAGGCCAAAATTGCAAGTTTGTTCTTTGGTGTTTTGCGCAGCTTCTGTGTCCAGGGCATTAGGTTTCGATTGTGCTTATGTATGTGAGTGAATTAGGTTAAGAAAACCAGCCTATAATCCATGCATTGATGATTAGGAGATTTGATTTTCCATGAGATCAATTTCAATCTTTTTGCCATGAAACTATTGCCAATTGTATATAATCTTTCCTTTTGAGTGATGCACGAAATATTTGATTCATAATGGATGGAAATGCTGCACAAAAAGATTCAAAACACAGATTTAGTATTTTTCTCATAATTAATTTTAATTAAATGAATTAATAGAATTAAAAATTCAATTAATTAATTAAAAATAAGAAAATAACTCCCTTTTAGCTTAATGGGTCGTGCATGGCCTTTGGGTGATGATTCATGGAAGGAATTTAGACCCATTAGCAATTTTGAGGCATTTGAAGCAAAGTTGACTTTTCAAAATTCCCAAAAATTTCCAAACTTCCACAAGGCATATCTTGCTCAATTTTTAAGCTTTGATCATGTTCTTGAACATTTTGGAAAGGTATTGAAGTCCTCTAACTAATGCCTTTGGTCCCATGTCATTTTGATTTACCAATCTCAAGTTATGGTCTTTGACGTAAAGTGCCTTTTTGTTGACTTTTGAAAATGACCTATAATGTTGAAATTGATAACTTTTTGTGAGAGCATCTCTTGGACTTGAAGTGTGAATATGAGTTGTAGGAAATGTCATTCTCTTCAAAATGAGCTTTGGATGGAATTTTTCTGATAAACCATGTGGAAGTTATGCCTTGGTCAATTTGCAGTTGACTTTTTCAACTGTCCAAAAATAGAAGCTTTTGCATCTTGAGACTTTTTGAGCCATGCCCTTGAGAATCATGATCAAGAATTGATCAAATGATGTTTGTGGCTTAAAAATAAGATGTGACCAAAAAATTTGACTTTTGACTGTCAAATGACCATTTTGCCCCTGCAGTTGACTGTGAAGCATTTAGGGTTTTTGACTGTGCAATTTGATGTTGTGAGTCTTGAAACTTGGCATGTGGGTGCTTGACAATGTATGTAGGCATGTGGGACTTGTTTGGACCCTTGGAAACTTCAATTTCTTTGCCAGAACCAAAACCCTAACTTTGACTGTGTTAGGAGGCAATTGGACTGTGCAACCCTTGAGAGATTTTGAAGCTTGATCTTGGCAAATCTTGAAGAATATGGGAGGGAAAATTTTGGGGTACAACAGTTTCCCCTGTTCAATCTTCTTAAACCTGAGGATGTAGATTGGCTGTCGTGCCTTTCGTAATCCGAAGGTGGAAGATGATTGAACACTAGAGTGCCCAGAAATTTGCGCTCACATGTTAGCAATGTGATGGTGGGAATGGGCTTATAGATGCCATTTGGAGACTGATGGATAGGAGGATGGGCTTATAGATGCCATCGGGAGGTTGTCGATCGCGTAAGAGTTTCCTTAGCGAGAACTTGCGTACCTGAAAAAGAAAGATAATCACCTGGCCTGTTACAGGAGTTGGCCTTCAAACTCTTTGCGTAGATGTGCCCTGGCTGGATACAGGTATCGAATCTTTAAACTCTTCAGACGTGCCCTGGCGAGATACAGGAATCGAGTCCGGCGAATATAGTCGTCAACAGATACACCCTGGCAAGATACATGAATCGGATCTTCGAACTCTTCAGATGCACCCTGGATACAGGAATCGGGTCTGGTAATGCTAGTCGTCAACAGATACACCCTGGAAAGATACAGGAATCGGATCCTCAAACTCTTCAGACGCACCTTGGCACGATACAGGAATCGGGTCTGGTAATGCTAGTCGTCAACAGATACACCCTGGCAAGATATAGGAATCGGATCCTCAAACTCTTCAGACGCACCCTGGCAAGATACAGGAATCGGGTCTGGTAATGCTAGTCGTCAACAGATACACCCTGGCAAGATACAGGAATCGGATCCTCAAACTCTTCAGACGCACCCTGGCAAGATACATGAATCGGGTTTGGTAATGCTAGTCGTCAATAGATACACCCTGGCAAGATACATGAATCGGATCCTCAAACTCTTCAGACGCACCCTGGCAAGATACAGGAATCGGGTCTGGTAATGCTAGTCATCAATAGATACACCCTGGCAAGATACAGGAATCGGATCCTCAAACTCTTCAGACGCACCCTGGCAAGATACAGGAATCGGGTCTGGTAATGCTAGTCGTCAACAGATACACCCTGGCGAGATACAGGAATCGGATCCTCAAACTCCTCAGACGCACCCTGGCAAGATACAGGAATCGGGTCTGGAATCAGTCGTCAACAGATACACCCTGGCAAGATACAGGAATCGGATCTTTAGTTGCGACCGTTGATGGTAATCATCTTGGTATTAACCTTTGTCCTAAAAAGACAAAACGTTAGTTACATGCAATGTCATGATGTATGACATGCGTGATATTCTCAAAATAAGTGAGATTGTATGTTTATGGTGCGTATATGCATGCTATAGTGTATGAAGATGCGATGTTTATGAATGTATATCATCGTCTTAGGAAAATAAGTCCTTGACGGATGCCGGGAAGTTAAATCCTGGGCTGATGTGAATAGCATTTCGCTGTTTCCGCTGGGGAGTGATGGTTGCAAGAATACCGGTAGGAGATGGTGACTCCGTTGGGGAATAAACTTGGTGAATGGATTACTCTGCGGGGAGAAAATTACTCTAGCGATCTTGTTGGGGAACAATACTCTATGGGAAGAGAGGTACTCTGTTGAGATGTTGATGATAACTTCGCTGGGGATACCGTTGTTATGTTGGAAGTTTTAATAGACTCCGCTGGGGATAAGAAGACTTCGCCGAGGACGATCTTTCTGTGGCTTTAGGCTGAGGATAACCCAGTTATATCCTAATGGGGAAATAACCTTTGAATAAAGCTGGGAGACGCGTTCGTGCTCTGCAGGGGATAAGCTTCCAGAATCTACTGGGGATAAGCTTACTGCCGGGGAGATGGATTCCACTTTCCTGGGGGAACTTCAGACTGGACCCTCCTGGGGAAATTTTTGAGATATATTGGGGAAGTGGCTCCACTGAATGTCTGTTATACCGCCGGGAAACAATCTTAGATCAAGACTGCCGGGGATACTTGTTAGGAATATTTGTATATTGCGCTGAGGAATGTTGAGATCTGCTGGGGATACCCAATTTCCTTAAGGCTGACAGTATAACTTTGCTTGGGGAGAGTACATTGACTTGCTGGCTCACTCTCTGGGGATTTAAGATATCATGGTTATGTTCTTCAGCTGAACTTACCTTGGTACCTTGGTGGACAGAGCAATTAGATCACTCAGACAACTCATTATTGCCCCTGTTTCTAATGTTACCTGTAATTAATCCTTTGTTTCGTATGCAAATATTTATGAGTTAGCAATTAGTGTCAGATGCATATATCACAAATTGAACCTTGGACGTTCTTCGCAAAACAAAACAGAAAAGGAAAAACAATTGGTAATTTTAGCTGAAAAGTGAATTTATATTGATTTTTGAATTTTCCTGTAAATAGGCGTTTTATGTACAAGAGGCTGACGTCCTAGTAAGAGAACGCCGCCGAGCAAAAGAATTTATACAATTTGTAAAAAAAGGGAAAACAAAACAGCTATGTGAAAAGAATAATCCCACTGGGTTCCAACTCTGCTATCGCCTTTATATCTTCAAGCGTCTCATCACTTTGCTGCTCAGTTGACGATGAAGTTGATTGATCGATGTTGTCTGAACTTGATGTTGATACCGGATTCTGGATGCAAGGTGATCCAATGAGACATAGTATTACGCTTTATCCCTAACTTTTTCCTGGACCACCCTTTCGGGTTTTCAGTCCACCGGGATACCCATTTTTGCCCAAGCCGCCTTTTCAGGTTTTCGACTTGCCGGGTGTACAGATTTTTTTTCATTTCATCCCTCATTTTGCCCGAACCCTTTTGGTTCGCCGGGAAGCCCTAATTTTTGCCTAGGTATGTCAACCTAGCGGGTCTTTTATCATGCGTAGTATCTTTTTACTATGTCTGCATTGGCAGGGTGAGGATGGTCGTCACCATCCATGGTGGTTAGGATCATGGCTCCTCCTGAGAACACATGTTTAACCACAAATGGCCCTTCATAGGTGGGGGTCCATTTTCCCCTGGGATCACTTTGAGGAAGAATGATGCGCTTGATTACCAGATCCCCAACTTGATACTCTTGTGGTCTGACCTTCTTGTTAAATGCCCTGATCATCCATTTTTGGTACATTTGACCATGACAAATAGCAATGAGTCTCTTTTCGTCAATTAGATTTAACTGATCAAGTCGTGTCTGGATCCAATCATCTTCGCTCAGATCTGCATCCTTCATTATCCGGAGAGAGGGTATTTGCACTTCAATCGGTAAGACTGCCTCCACGCCGTAGACCAAGGAAAAGGGAGTTGCCCCGGTTGACGTCCTTGCTGAGGTACGATACCCATGGAGAGCAAACGGTAACATCTCGTTCCAATCTTTATAGGTCACTGTCATCTTCTGCACAATCTTTTTGATATTCTTATTTGCTGCTTCTACAGCCCCATTCATCTTCGGCCGGTAAGGAGAAGAATTGTGGTGTTGTATCTTGAATTGCTCGCAGAGCTCAGTGATCATCTTGTTATTAAGATTGGTACCGTTGTCCGTAATGATCCTTTTCGGGACGCCGTATCAACAGATCAGGTTATGCCGAATGAACCGTGCCACGACGTTCTTGGTTACAGTGGCATAGGAAGCTGCTTTAACCCACTTTGTAAAGTAATCAATCGCCACCAGGATGAAGCGATGCCCGTTGGATGTCGTGGGTTTAATCTCGCCGATCATATTAATGCCCCACATTGCAAAAGGCCAAGGTGCAGTCAAGACATTCAGAGGAACTGGAGGAACATGCACCTTATCTGCGTATATCTGGCACTTATGACATGTCCGAGAATGTTGGTAACAGTCGGCTTCCATGGTGGACCAGTAATATCCTGCCCGAAGGATTTTCTTTGCCATCATATGTCTACTGGAATGTGTTCCGAAGGTACCTTCATGTATCTCTGCCATGATCCTTTCTGCTTCAGTCTTATCCACACAACGCAGTAAGGTCGAATCATGGTTTCGCTTGTACAAAATGTCGTTGCTAAGGAAGAACTTCGCTGCGAACCTTCTCAGAAACTTCTTATCGTTGACAGACGCACCTTCAGGGTATTCCTGAGCTTCCAAGTATCTCTTCACTTCATGGTACCAAGGTTTTTCAGTCACTACCTCAGCCTCAAGATCACAACAGTATGCCGGTTCGTCCAGTTTCTAGATAATGACCCGGGGAGCCTCATTGTCCCATTTGACTTTGAACATGGAAGACATCGTAGCTAACGCGTCCGCCAACTGATTCTCCTGTCTTGGGAAATGTTCAAAAGTTATCTCTGTGAAATGGGGGATCAATGTCAACACACATTCTTTGTAAGGAATAAGATTCGAATGCTTCGTATCCCACTCGCCTTTGATCTGATTGATCACGAGAGCGGAATCTCCGAAGACACTCAGAAACTTGATCCTTAAGTCGATCGCAGCTTGAAGACCCATGATGCATGCCTCATACTCTGCCATGTTGTTGGTACAGTTGAAACATAGTCGGGCAGTGAGTGGAGTATGAATGCCTTGAGGAGATATGATCACAGCGCCAATACCGTTACCCAAAGAGTTAGAGGCTTCGTCAAAGTGCATAGACCATCGGGATCCTTCCTCAGGTCCTTCATCCGGTCCAGGTACTTCACAATCAGTCACCATCATGATGCTCTCGTTAGGAAATTCAAAGTTCATTGACCGATAGTCGTCTACTGCCTGGTGTGCCAAGTGGTCTGCCAATACACTTCCCTTGATGGCTTTCTGAGTCGTGTACTGGATGTCGTATTCTGTCAAGATCATTTGCCATCTTGCTATTCTCCCAGACAGAGCAGGCTTTTCAAATATGTACTTTATTGGATCCATCTTCGAGATTAACAAGGTAGTGTGAGTCAGCATATACTGTCTCAGCCGGCGAGCAGCCCATACCAAAGCGCAGCAAGTTTTCTCGAGCAGTGAGTATCGGGTCTCACAGTCGGTAAACTTTTTGCTAAGGTAATAAATGGCATGCTCTTTTCGGCCAGACTCGTCATGCTTCCCCAGCACACACCCCATTGAGCTGTCAAGTACTGTCAGGTATAGTATCAGAGGTCTCCCTTCAACCGGTGGCATAAGAATGGGTGGTTCTTGGAGATACTCCTTGATTCTGTCAAAAGCGGCCTGACATTCATCATTCCAACGTACTACCTGATCTTTCTTCAGCAGCTTGAAGATTGGTTCACAAGTAGCAGTTAGGTGTGAGATGAACCGGGCAATGTAATTCAGGCGTCCTAAAAAGCCTCTGACCTCTTTCTCTGTCTTAGGAACTGGCATCTCTTGAATGGCTTTAACCTTGGCAGGGCCCACTTGAATACCCTTGTCACTTACGACGAATCCTAGCAACTTTCCAGATCTTACCCCGAAGGTGCACTTGTTCGGGTTCAACCTCAGTTTGTACAGTTTCAAACGGTCAAACAGTTTCTGCAGATGGTCAAGGTGTTCCTCCTCAGTTTGGGACCTTGCAATCATGTCGTCGACATACACTTCTATCTCATGATGGATCATGTCATGAAATAAAGCAACCATGGCACGTTGGTAGGTTGCCCCAGCATTTTTCAATCCAAAAGGCATGACCTTGTAGCAGAAGGGGCCCCACTGAGTAACAAAGGTAGTCTTTTCCATATCTTCAGGAGCCATCTTGATCTGATTATACCCTGAAAAACCATCCATGAAAGAGAACACCTTATGCTGAGCAGTATTATCAACCAGAACATCAATGTGAGGTAGGGGGAAGTCATCCTTGGGGCTGGCCCTGTTCAGATCCCTGTAGTCAACACACATTCTGACCTTACCATCCTTCTTCGGTACCGGCACCACATTGGCAACCCACTGAGGGTAAGAGGTCACTGCTAGAAACCCGGCATCAAATTGTTTCATAACCTCAGCTTTGATCTTCTCAGACATCTCTGGATGCATACGGCGGACCTTTTGCTTAACCGGGGGGCAGTCTTCCTTGGTAGGCAAATGATGGACCACAATGTCGGTATCCAACCTAGGCATGTCTTCGTAGGACCAGGCAAAGATCTCCACATAATCATGTAACATATGATTTAACCGTTGTTTTACACTGAGCTCCAAATTGGCACCAATCTTGACTTCCTTTCGGTCTGTCTCAGTACCCAGATTTATCGTTTCCACTGGCTCTTCATGTGGTTGAATTGCCCTCTCTTCCTGGAGTAACAGTCTTGCAAGCTCACCAGGCACTTCGCAATCATCTTCACCTTCGTCTTCGGCTAAGTTGATCGGATTTTCGAAGTCATAACTGGCAGTAGCAGAGTCGTTACCAGTGAGATCCAGAGTGGATTGAAACCTGTATGGGTGAGTGTGTGTAAATATAGTTGTTTTGCAATATATAAAGAAAGAAAGAAAGAAAGAAAGGGAGCACAAGATTTGAAATGCAAAAACACGTCCAAGGTCTTTATTCATGATATATGGAAATGACAGTTAATAAGCCCTCACAAATGAAGCCAACGGTGCCCCAGGTAAGACACCGGGCCATAAAGTTTCAATTCATTGTTTATTACAAATAACAAAAACAAAGGAATTCATTACTGCGTAACAAAAGTAACAGGTAGGTTGTCTTTTGCAGTCCAATTGCTAGGTCCAATGTCGGCTGTCGGATAAATCCAGCTGTTGAACTCAGATTCTTCCACTTCGTCATCATCCCTGATAGCATTCACTCCATGATCAGGCAGGGGAGCTGTAACTACATTGGGTTTCTCAGGTGCCTCAAACTGTACCTCCTTCGCATCAATAAGGTCCTGCACCTTATTCCTCAGGGCCCAGCAATCATCAGTAGAATGCCCCGGGCTATCGGAGTGATAAGCACAGCGGGCATTTGGATTATATTTAGGAGATGCAGTGTTCACAACCTTGGGAGCCTCTCTGACGGTCACCAAGTTGGTCGATAGCAGTTGCGGCAGGATTTGTGACAAGGTCATACTCAGCCTAGTAAATTCTCTTCTGGGTCTCTCACCCCTTGGTTGATTAGTTTGCCGAGGAGCAGCAGCAGGCTTAGCAATTACCATCGTGTTGACAGCTTGGCGGCGCTCTGGTTTATCTTGCCTCCTAGGCCCATACACAGCACTGGCTTCCTTCTTAAAAGGTTTCTTCTCAGAACTTGAGGACGTACCTTTCTGAATCTTTCCTGACTTCATACCAGCCTCTGTCCTTTTCCCAGTCAGAATGAGGTCAGTAAACCCTGCAGACAAGTTGCCAATGAGATGATTAAAGAACGGCCCAGATAGGGTCCCCAAGAACATATCTACCAACTCACAGTCTGTTAACGGTGGCTGCACCCTGCCATCCAGATCCCTCCACTTCTGCGCATACTCTTTAAAACCTACTCCCGATCCTAACGACATACCCTGAAGTTGGGTACGTGTAGGAGCGAGGTCGGCATTATATTGATACTGCTTGTAAAAAGCAGTGGCCAACTCCTCCCAGTTACGAACCTTGGTTCCATCCAGCTGATAGAACCATTCGAGATGAGTCCCTGAAAGACTCTCCTGGAAGAAGTGGATCCACAGGTTCTTGTCCACTGTATACGGCTGAATCTTCCGCACATAAGATCTGAGATGTAACTTAGGGCAGGACGCCCCGTCATACTTGGCGAAAGATGGTGCTTTAAACTTGTGCGGGATGATCACACCAAAAGATAAACCCAAGTCTCCGAAATCCAAACCAGGCACTTGTTGAATTTCCATGGCATTCTGACGGTCTTCCAACTGCTTGTATCTGTCTTCAGCTGGAGGATACTGCTCCTCATTAAAATCAGTCTCGTTGTCAGAGACCACCGGACTTGGAGCCCTTCCCCCCTGGGGACTGTCTTTGCCTACAGAAGAACCAGCTTCCTCATTCTGCAGTGTGTTACCAAACCTCCGGCCTGTGTTGAATAGGACAGTTCTCTTCTTCTTCTTCTTCTTCTTAACCAGCATAGCCTTCAGCTCCTCTTGACCTTTAGCCAAACCCATGATCAGCTTCTGAAATTGTGCGTTCTGAGCCTGAAGGGCCTTGATAGACTGCTCGGTAGATGATTCAGGGTTCATGATGCTGAAATAAACAGCGAAGAACATTAAGCAACCTGAAAAGAAGAGTACCTACTATGCACATGATGAATGGAATGCGTATGATTTATGTTTTCAAAGACAATCGGGAATCAACTTTGTAAACAAAAAGGAACACACTTCATTAGATTCAACTTTGAAATTTAAATTGTTCAACAGATTGCCCTTAGGCGTTACATAAAAAATGGAAATACTGAAAAGGGAAATAAAACTGTAAAAGAACATCTGTTGTACCCCAAAATTTGCCCTCCCATTTCTTATTAATTTCTCATCACCAAGACCCTTGGAGCTCAAGATCCAGTTAGGGTTTCATCTGCTCAAGACTTCTCCTTGCACTGTTGACCCAAATTAGGGTTTGTGTTTGCACAAAGATATTTTGACCAAAAATGCCTAAGATGACTTTCATGCTTCATATTGGACTCCCAAGTTTATCCATACCAAGTTTCAAGTCTTGATTCCAAGTTTTGCCCAGTCAACTGGACAGTTGACCTAGAAATCAGCTGTATTTTGGAAAAAAGTCAACTGTGGCCAATTGACAGTCAAATCTCATGAAAATTGACCCACATCAACATTATAAACTCACATGGACCATTTGATCAAGTTTGGGTCACAGTTCCACAGGAAATTTGATCAGATCACCAAAAGGGCAAAATGGTCATTTTTAGGGTTTTGACTGCACAAAGGCAATTTTTTACTGTTTGACCTAGCCAATGGCAAACCAAGCTCATATATGGACTCAAGGACCCCATGGAATTGTCTTGACATGCTCAACAAGTTCAAAAGATCCCAAATACACAAGATTGACAGTTGAATTTCCCAGTCAATTGATCAATTTTGACTGTATATTGAAAAGTCAAACTTTGACTTTTTGGTCAAAATCAAGAGTCAAGATTCATTTTTCATAAAAACATGCCAAATCATGAAACTTGTTCACCAAGAAACCAAGAATTGCAAATTAGGGTTTGAAATGAAGATTTTTCATAACTTAGAATTTTTCTAAGTTATGAAAAACCCTAATTATTTCCCAACTTTGCCCGACTTTCTCACCAAGATTCATTTGGATTCAAACAAAAGTCAAAACATGAAAGTTGTAGCCTATTGCATAATCTACAACTTTGATTCACAAAGTTTTCCCAAAGGAAGCTTGTAGCTCAAGTTACAATTTTTGGAACAAGGGTACCAAACCATTCTTAACTTAGTGAAAATTTGACCTATTTTAGGCAAGGTTTTTACCTAACTTCAAGACCATTTTTTACATACTTCCACTTGGAATTTCAATTTTCATTTCAAATATGGATTGTAGTACACATTCCAAGCTTTCCAAAATGTCCAAGAACTCATCAAACAACCTCATGGTTAGGGAGAATCGAATTTGGCAAGTTGGGCAAAAGTCACTTTTGTTCTTGACCAAGACATGTTCATACACATTACCTTTTTCAAGTCAGCTTGGTTTATGCTACATTACAGGCCTCTAATCCCATTTGCACTCAATAATTTAATGCATACTCATTGTGCCAAAGCCTTATTTTGTGTGTCCAAACATTATTTGAAAGATTAAGCCATTTTTAGATAAAGCATAATATCCATTTTTGAAAAGTTAAACTTTATGTCAAAGTTGCAAATCAGCAAGTACATTTGAAATCTCTTTGGCACAAGTTTAGGACTAATCACACTGATTAATGCCAAGGTTTGCAGCACATTAGGGGGGCCTCTAGCTGTCTAAAACTCAAGTGGACATTTGCTTGCTTAAGTGTGAAGAAAGCTAGCATAACACAACACAACTTTCATCTCAGCACAAAAAAGCTTAAGCAAATACTTTGTACACTTCCTAAACATCCATCCTAAGCTAGAACACGAGCTAACCAAGTCCCAAACACTCCCATTCACAAAATCACCATTGAACTGCACAAAAACAGGGCTTGCTGCAGATTGAATCCCACAACTCATTTCCATCGTGCATTCTTGCCCAAACTAGTTCAAACACCTTCCCTACCATCAATCCAAACTATCCAAAGCATTAGATGTGGACTGTAACTCCTCTATTCAGTTTGGCCATTTTCATTTTTCTGATTTGCAGGTGGAGTTCTACAACTCGATTCAGCTAGTTTCAAAGCAAAGTAAAACTTGGAATAGCAAACCTGGACATCAAGGAAGCTGTACCAATCATCACCTTGCTCTGAAAGTACCTCCATCATCAGATACAACTTCAACTGAACAGGTATCTTCTTGAACTTCTATCTCCCAATGTAGGCATCATTAGCTCTAAGTTTGTGAATAAGAAGTGTTCTACTCATGCCCCTGAAACTGTACATACTTTTACTTTCCATTTATTTTGCCTGAGCTATGAGAATTTAAGGTCTGAATGTTGATAAAAAGTTAGGTTAGGATTTGGGAATGATAAAATTCTCTCTCATTTCTGAGAGTTAGGAGGAGTTCTTTACATATTCAGAATCGTGATTCACTGCTTAACATTTTTGGTGTTGTAAGTTTGTGCAAAAAATCAAGGAATCCAGATGTTTGAATCAGTGTACAGGCGCGCGTTTTTTTTGAACAATTTTTGGCTGGAGGTTGAAGAAAGACTTGGTGGGCTGGGCCTGTTGTGCTATTTCTCTTCACACCCTATTTTTACTTTGACACCCCCTAGGCCCATTTGGTTTATTTTTATGATTTTTTGACTTTTGTTTTTTATTCCCGACTTATTTATTTTTCCTCATGATATTAAAAATATAAAAATAATTTTTTAAACCATTTTTGAATTTTTTAGGTATTTATTTGGTTAGATTAGTTATTTGTACATAAATAAATAAATAAACACTTTTTACTTAAAATACTAAAAAATAATGTAAACACATTTTATTTTCATTTTTGTTTTATTTTATCTTCTGAAAATATTTTATATAAAATATACTTTTTTTATAAATATTAAATATTATTATTTTTGTATATATAATACATATTTAGAAAATAATACAAATATATATATATATATATATATATATATATATATATATATATATATATATATATATATATATATATATATATATATATATATATATAT